>CP053153.1:12860883-13557706 GCA_014607495.2 Carposina sasakii
AATATTTATCGTATTTTGACAGGCAAAATGTCGATAAATCGGTTATAATATCGTGATTCGCGGTATAGAAGAACGGAAAATGTAGGATTTTTGATTCGCTACCCGGCATACATCCTACGATACAAGTCGTATATATCTAGTATACTTTATCATTCTAACCATAGAGCAATAAGATGTCATGGAGCACTCTACTATATATACTAGATATATATGACTTGTATCGTAGGATGTATGTAGGCCAATTAAGTATTCACATTAATTATATCTCCCTTTAACAGATCGGGTATAAACGTGTTAGTATGTGGCCCCAACGGTTGCGGCAAGTCGTCAATGTTCCGCATATTGGGCGAGCTGTGGCCAACGTTCGGCGGCACACTCACCAAGCCGCCCAAAGGGAAACTGTTCTATGTGCCGCAGCGACCTTATATGACCCTGGGCACTTTGAGGGATCAGGTACGTTGGTTCTATGTGCCGCAGCGACCTTATATGACCCTGGGCACTTTGAGGGATCAGGTACGTTGGTTCTATGTGCCGCAGCGACCTTATATGACCCTGGGCACTTTGAGGGATCAGGTACGTTGGTTCTATGTGCCGCAGCGACCTTATATGACCCTGGGCACTTTGAGGGATCAGGTACGTTGGTTCTATGTGCCGCAAAGCTCGGGACCTTATGAATGACCCTGGATAAAAAATAGAAAAAAAATACACTTTGAGGGATCAGGTACGTTGGTTCTATGTGCCGCAGCGACCTTATATGACCCTGGGCACTTTGAGGGATCAGGTACGTTGGTTCTATGTGCCGCAGCGACCTTATATGACCCTGGGCACTTTGAGGGATCAGGTACGTTGGTTCTAATTTTATGTGCATAATCGCAGCGACCTTATATGACCCTGGGCAAATAACTTTGAGGGATCAGGTACGTTGGTTCTATGTGCCGCAGCGACCTTATATGACCCTGGGCACTTTGAGGGATCAGGTACGTTGGTTCTATGTGCCGCAGCGACCTTATATGACCCTGGGCACTTTGAGGGATCAGGTACGTTGGTTCTATGTGCCGCAGCGACCTTATATGACCCTGGGCACTTTGAGGGATCAGGTACTTCAATGTTGGTTCTATGTGCCGCAGCGACAAAGACTTATATGACCCGATGGGCACTTTGAGGGATCAGGTACGTTGTCTTCTATGTGCCGCAGCGACCTTATATGATGTTTTTCCTTCTAAACTGGGCACTTTGAGGGCAGGTACGTTGGTTCTATGTGCCGCAGCATTTGACCTTATATGACCATTTTAGCTGGGCACTTTGAGGGATCAGGTACGTTGGTTCTATGTGCCGCAGGACCAATATCCCTGTTTTGGTGCACTTCACCGGATCAGGTTTGACCGTCCGTTGGATGAATTCTATGTGCCGCAGCGTGGGTACACCTGGGCACTTATGAGTGACAGAAGAACGTTGCCCAAAAAGAAGCTTCGTGCCGCAGAAAAAATTACATTGACCTTATCCCAATGACCCTGGGTCCAAATTTTCCTGCGCCCAAGTGAGTCTACGTTTTCTATGATTTTGCCGAAAGTAGCGTTTCTTTATTATGCTACTTTGACATCAGGTAAACGTCTTCTATGTCACGACACTTATATGACCCTTTTTAAGCAAAACCACTTGGCCACCACGTAACGTTAGGCGGAATTCTATGTGCCGCAGCGACCTTAAAATCATGACCCTCCTTTGAGGGATTACGTTGGTTTTTCTATGTGCCAGCGATATATGAGATTGTCGCACTTTTCAGGAATACGTTGGTTCTATGTGCCGCAGCGACCTTACAAACCAAATGTCTTTGAGGGATCAGGTTTGGTTCATGTATTGTGTGCAGCGGCTGCGACCTTATATGACACTTTGAGGGATCAGGTACTTCTATGTGCAAACGCAGCGACTGCTTATATGACCCTGGGCACTTTGAGGGATCAGGTACGTCCTGGTCTCTGACAAAGATGTGCCGAACGACAACTTATAGACCCTACACAAAGCACTTTGAGGGGAGGGGACCTGCCCAATTCTCAACCGCTTCTAGCGGTACCTTATATGACCCTGGACACTTTGAGGGATCAGGTACGTTGGGTTTGGCTGGATTGGCGTATCTGGTCCTGACTTCTAAGTCCGGTAGGTAGGTAAATTTTTTCCTGGGATAAAAAGTTGATGCAGCTTTGCTTTCCCAGCTTTTAGCCTATTTCTGTACCAAATCTTATTTAAATCGGTCTAGTAGTTTCGGCTGCGGTGATACTGATAACCCAATGGTTAAGACGTGTGTTTTTCAGTCAAAGGGAAATTATTTCATGTACGGATTTTAATATGTTAAAATTGTCCCTTAGTATACCAGAGGAGGGTTCACGTCAGGCAGGCTGTCAGCCGTAAAACAAATTTTCGCTAATATGAGTTTCGAAATCCTACTAATATTATAAACGCAAAAGTTTGTAAGTATGGATGGATGGATGTTTGTTACTCTTTCACGTTAAAACCGCTGGAGCGATTTTAATAAAATTTGGTATAGAGTTAGCTGACACCCTGGATTAACGCATAGGCTACTTTTTATTCCGGGAAAATATTTCGACATTTTGTTTTTTATGCAGTCCACGCGAACGAAGTCGCGGGCGTCCACTAGTAAACCATATTCCGCCGACTTCGTAAATAATGGGATAAGGGCAGTAAATTGATGATGCTTGCACGCCAAGCGCGACATCCAAACCAAACAAATGGAGGATCCTTAACCCCCATACAGTGGCGGGAAAAGAATAGCGGATTTTGTGAGGCCAGAGTGCGCTGGTTATATTAGTGGACTGTATTTTGCGAGTTGCAACTATTGTTGTTACCGAACAAAAACGTACGACACACTTGCAATTCCCTACAGCAATAGAGGACGAAGAAAGAGGACTTCGAAGGAAAAGCACATGCACTGACCTGATTCTCTCCCGAGGATCGCTCGTCTCACTCAGTAGGCGGCAAATAGTTCGTAGATAATACACCACACAAAATAGTATCTAAAAGTTCAATTGCACAATGTCTCAACGTCGCGCGGTTCGATTGCGGACCTAAAGCGGCGAGTGCAGAATTCACAATTGACAATATTCCTACAGCCGCCCGTGTATTCGCAGGTGATCTACCCGCACACCCGCGACGAGATGTCCCGGCGCGGTCGCTCGGACGCACAGCTAGACCGCCTGCTGTCGCTCGTGCAGTTGGAGTACCTCACCGCACGGCCCGGGGGCTGGGCGGCCGTCGAGGACTGGATGGACGTGCTGTCCGGCGGGGAGAAACAACGTGTCGCGGTGAGTCTCGATACTCCACTACCTCACCGAGAAACAACGCGTCGCGGTGAGTCTCGATACTCCACTACCTCACCGAGAAACAACGCGTCGCGGTGAGTCTCGATACTCCACTACCTCACCGAGAAACAACGCGTCGCGGTGAGTCTCGATACTCCACTACCTCACCGAGAAACAACGCGTCGCGGTGAGTCTCGATACTCCACTACCTCACCGAGAAACAACGCGTCGCGGTGAGTCTCGATACTCCACTACCTCACCGAGAAACGACGTGTCGTGATGTACATAAAATGCGTGTACTGTTGGATCTAAACATTGTTAGGTACAGCGCCATCTATTTAGTTGTGCCTCATCCTCTATCATTCATTACATCCATAAATCTATACACAAAACTACATTCTCAAAATGGGGTTACCAGAATCAATCACGACCACGTTTTACTAGTATTATCATAACTGTGGTTTTACATAGCCACGGGTATAATATAAATACCCCTAATAAGATATTTAAGTAATTAAAGACGTGTATTAATTTACAGATGGCTCGTTTATTCTACCACGAGCCGCAGTTCGCCATCTTGGACGAGTGTACGAGCGCAGTGTCTGTCGATGTGGAGGGACAAATGTACCAGTACTGCAGAGAGGTATGTACTAAATCACCTGTTTATACAAGGTGTAGCAAAAGAGAAGTGGGTGATTATAGGTTTGCGCTTAGCGCACACCTTACAAGCGGAATGCTATGATTCTTACTTTTACTACCCAATGTGAATATTTTCGTTACTTTTGTAAATAAAAGCGGGTCCAGATAATATGTATGTGGCTTGTCAAAAACCGATCAATGTATCATGAATCACCTTTTTTACTTGTCATGTGTTACATACATATGTATGTTTGTCTATATTTTTAATATGGGGTAGCCAGAACTGCAGCATCACGATGGAGATATTATTTTGAGAAGTATTTCGCCGGATGATCAAATGAAAAGAAAGGAAATGATGTTAAGAAGGACCTCCTTGGGCCTAGACATAAACGTCACATTACCGTTGACGCTCTGATTTTCATTACTTACTTTCCGACTTTCGTCGATGTATCGTGTATTTTTGTATATTTCTTTATCTAATATTATTCGGGCCCACAACAGGCCCTGAGGGGCCCAGATAGCGTTCGTAATGAGCTTGATACGATACCATGATAGGATATAATCTTGGACAAGTTGATGTAATCTGGACCCGCTTTCACTTACTTACACAGATATCTGAACCATTTATTTGCAATCAGATGGGCATCTCTCTATTCACGGTGTCGCACCGGAAGTCTTTGTGGAAACACCACGACCACTTCCTGCAAATGGACGGCAGAGGGGGGTACGTATTCGGAGAAATCAACAGCGAAACGCAGGAGTTTGGCTCGTGATCACACTATACACTAAATATTGTAGATTTTACTACCTTTTATACTGTTACTATCGCGTATTCAATCGAGGAGGTATAGGTATGTGAAACCTCGAAATATGTACATATTTGAAGCATTAAATCAGTTTTATGTTGTACTATTATAACTAATACCTTGATTCGATGGAAAACTTGGGTAAATGTAAACAAATAACTCATTTGGTATCAGTGATATAACGTTAACCACAAAATGGTAATTGAAATTTTAATACAAACTAATTTATGTGTACCTTTTATTACACAGTTAAATGATGTTTGAGTGACCTAAGTCACTGGATGACACCAGCAAGCCTAGCATGACCTGCGAAATACGATGTGATAAACCGATTTATCGATATTTAGCCTGTCAAAATACGATAAATATAGCCGTCATGTTTAGAGACGATACGATATCCACGATACGTGGTCATGCTAGGGGGGCAGGGGTGTTATCATCGTTTCCATTGTAGAAGTTAGAAGGTATAATGAAATATCCATTGTCCAAATGTCATTATTTATTTAGTTTCTTTTTAATTATCATAGTAATTTTAGTAAGTCATAATTATGTAACATTTTATTTACACAGAATCATGCAAGAGTCGTATTTATGTAATGGGAGATATTTTGTCAAACTAAACTGTAATAATTACTGATGTACATTATGCACCATTTCAAAGGGAACATTTATATGTATAATTAACCGCGCTTTGTTAGTCGGATTAATTGAAATACCCTATATTTTCATATACCTATAACAATCAAGGTATTAACATCAGTGTGTATCGGTCATTATTTAAGTTGGTGATGGTTTTTTTTTTGTTTTTTATTTGAGAAACATTTATTTTGTTATTTTTAAAAATCTACATTTTGTGAAAAAATAATTTTATTATTATTGTGAAAGCTGTTTAAATACTCGTTCTTAGTTACATTATATTGGTGGTAAGTTTTTTTTACTGAACTGGACAAGACAAAACAATGTGTTAAATAAACTATTTTTAACTATACTGTAAGATAATTTTTTGCATTTAAATATATATATTTACCCTTCTATAGGTGCAATACTGCTAGCAAAGCTACGTTATGTCATTTTAAAAGTTTTTAAATGAGACAATCACTTTTCAATAGATTTACTGCCAGTGTTATAAGAATATTCTACAATGTATAGAAATCAATTCAAATTAGTGACTAATAAAGCGTTAAAAACATATTTTGTAAGTACCTATGTATTGTGGAAAAAAAATTGCACTTAACTAAGAACATTTTAATTTCACGTAGGTACACTATTGAATAATATCATAGGGGTATAGTATGTTATGGTTGACCCAGAACATATGAATAGAATAATTATTTTAAATCTCAGATTAACAAAAACGTTTAAGGTTCATCTGAGTATCAGGTATATTGATTGCCAGTTTGGTTGGACCTACTAAGGTACATTTGTAAAGGTAGATACAGACCGGCGTTACACGGAAAGTAATGTAACAACATAACATGTTACTTTACATACCGCTGCCGGTTAGTACCCACTTTGAGAAGTTTCCTCGTTGGTGTTAGTGTCTGTCTATGTCATTATGTATGACACTTTTTAACTTAATGACTATATTCATTTAATTCTATAAAAATCCGCTGGAATTTCTATGTTAAATATTAGTGTATTGCTGTTGTTTGCAAGTGTTTTGTTGATTTTGTACTAAGCTCACTCAAATGGTTTACTAGCTTACCTAGTTGGGGACAGGTACAGTGTGTTTTGGGACCTTTAGTAATATTTTTATTTATATTATTTTCATGTTTTAATGTTGTACAATGGTTATATGAAATGAGGCCACCAGAACCATAGTGGCCCAAACCACAATTTGTGAAAATATTAGTTAAGCACGACAATGCCCCTTTCAAACCCCCAAGCTCAAAGCCAGAGTGGCTCAAAGGTAATTTCAGTAAACAATCATAGATGACATAAAAAAAATGTGTTGTGGCATCTTGATTCTTATTAAAATATTAATAGAGCATAGTATTTTGGCATATATCCACATATTCGTATTTTGTATTTGGGCCACTCTGGTTCTGGTGGCCTCAAATATAGGATATCTTGTAAACCTATCCATTATCGGGCAATCAGAAGGCATAGATAAAGTAACAGTTATTCAAAACATTTCCTCCAATATGAAGCCATCATTTAGTGCGTCCGTTAAATGACGTGAAGTCTGAACGCTATTAGCGGAAATGTATCGAAAACGAATGTCGATGCGAAACGATGAAACATTGTCTAATCACACTGTTCTATCTACTCATAGATAAATTATTTAGATTTTTTATACGAAAATATACTTTACATGGAAAAGGTATAGAGTCTGTTTTATAGAATAACTCCTATGCGTGATTTAATGTAGTTATATACATAGTAACTAGCGCCATCATTCAAAGGAACTATTTGTGTGAAACGCACTCTACCTACTTACATTTATTTATCTTGTAATTTTACTGTTATATTGAAAAATCTATATATATAATGAAATTGTAACGGATCGATGTTTGTACACGCTAATCTCAGAAAGGGCTGGATCGATTTCGATGCAGTTTTCAGGAATATATTGTGACAGGTTCCACTTAACATATAGGCTACTTTTTATCCCGGGAAAATATTTTTATCCCGGATAATTTCGACATTTTGCTTTTTCTGCAGTCCACGCGGACGGAGTCGTGGGCGTTCACTAGTAAATAAATAAATGATTTTCTGTAATAAAGTTAATAATGAAAAGGAGCCTAAATTCCATGAAATGTTTTAAATGGTTATTTGTGTAATGTGACATTTGCTGTGATAGTTGTTAAGTTTGGTAGTTGACAAACAGCTGGTGCTGGGTTACCTAATTAAAGAGGGTCGTGGTTACGATGTGGTTTTATTTATTTTGCGCACGTGCGAAGCCGGGGCGGGTCCCTATCTATACATATAATAAAAATGTAACGGATCAGTACATGGAAGATATATGAGAAAAAATATTATAGGAGGCAATAGTACCCTGGGTGTGCACGCTAATCTCAGAAACGGCTCAACCGATTTCGATGCAGTCAATAATATATTGTGGTCCCACTTACGATGTTTTTATCCCGGATAATTTCGACATTTTATTTTTTCTGTAGTCCACGCGGACGGAGTCGCGGGCGTCCACTAGTTATACATATAAACCTCTTCTTGAATCACCATATTTATTTTTAAAAGGGGCGATTTAAAAAACATAGGTCCTTTGATCTATCTATACATATAATAAAAATGTAACGGATCGCTGTCTGTACATGGAAGATATATGAGAAAAAATATTATAGGAGACCTTTATCAACGCAATAGAACCCAAAACGATGATTTTTTAATTTTTGTCTGTGCGTTTGTGCACGCTAATCTCAGAAACGGCTCAACCGATTTCGATGCAGTTTTCAGGAATATATTGTGACATGTCCCACTTAACATATAGGCTACTTTTTATCACGGATAATTTCGACATTTTGTTTTTTCTGTAGTCCACGCGGACGGAGTCGCGGGCGTCCACTGGTTTATAATAGGTAGTGATAGTGAAGACGATACCAGTGGCGCCACTATCATCTCAATGTTGCGAATGAAAAGATTAAACCAACAATCCTCTATCCTACCTACCTTACCTAGAGAACCAGAGGAACGTTAGCTTATGCCATTACGGCACTATGAGGATCAAGCGTACTAAGAGAGGGATATGATAAGATAAAGTAATGGGATTGATTTGACGGGACAGAAGGTGCTCCCAAGGTGCCTACGTCTAATATTAACTATGAGGGATCGCGAGCAAAAGAAGTCTCATTAGCAGGCAGAAGGAGCCCATGCAAAATCTTTGGTCTAACTAAATTGATTAAATATGTTTTAAATAAAATACATTAACCCAACCGCGTTTACCTATTATTTTCATTTCAGTTCATTTCCATATTAACTTATCACAGACTTATACCATTATTTCAAGATTATTTTTAAATCTGGCAACTCGGAACTTGGGGACGAACTTTTAAGAGTTTTTTAAATAGTTTAATTCGTCTTCTAAATGTAATTATTTCACTAGAGAATAAAATAGAAATAAAAAAAATTCGTGAAACTATATTTAAATAACGTTATTTATTAAATTTTCCTAGGTTTTATCCGATATTTAATCCTAAACACTTTGATAAATAAATTTTGAAATTCGCGCTAAATATGAGCGTCGTGTGACGTCATGGTTGATTGACGTTGTTGTTCCATTCTAAGCTACTCGTATTGTACTGTTTTATCAAAATCTATGTAAATAGCACACATACAGTATCCAATAACTAAATTTGCAATGAGGATATTTAAAGATTTTATAATATCAACTGATATTGTTTTTTTCATGCTTCAGTGTGATATAATAACAAAGATATTATTTTTTATTGTGAAAAGGAACGTAAAATGAACTGCGCTTCGCATCAGCTGTTGTAGAAAAAAATTAACGGGACTGTCTAAAGTGGTCACACTGAACGGCCACATCAAATTCTGGGGGTCTGGCGTGTGACCCTGTTATTTCTATATTGCAATAAAATAGCTGTGTAATCTTGGATAAGTTTTGCTTGGTAAAACAGTGATATAGTGAAATTTTAGTGTTATTTATGTGTAAAATATGGAACGAGCCACTGGAACAGAAATGTACGGGTGTGGCTCGCCCCAATCTACGGACATAACGCTGAATATACAAACGACAACGGGTGGTAATTTCTCCATCAGTCTAAACGACAAAAGTACAGTGGAACACCTCAAAAAACTCGTTTCCAAGAAGCTGAAGGTGTCAAAAGATCGAATATGCCTGCTGCATCGCGAGAGGTAAGGCCTGTAGTGAGACGCCAAGCTCTATTGTCAAACACAGGTATTACGGAAATAAAGTTGCGTCGATACGATGACGCATCAGTGTCCTTTGACTCCTATATTTATATGGATTTTTGTCTCCACAGACAACTGATGGATGGAACACTTGAAGAAAATGGATTGCTGGATGGTTCGCGTGTAATTTTACTGCCCAGCGTCGAAACAGGCCTTCTGGTAAGTCACGTCACGTATTTCGAAATCTCAATTCAATACTTCATGATAATCACGTGTTTCATAACAATGAGAAACTGATAAATAACTAGTTAGCTTACATAGAATCTCATGTCTTTGCTGTAAAATTAATGTAAGCTTATAACATGTCCCTTTAACATTTTCACTTACAGAGTCAAAGGCCAGAAAATTCTGTGATGCAAGCTCTGGAATCCCTAAATGATACTCAAGTAAATGATTTCTTGAGTGGCAAATCACCTTTGAACCTCACCATGAGGCTGGGTGACCATATGATGTTAATACAGTTGCAATTATCCACACTAAACTCTGGCTCATCCAGTACTAGCACTCCCAGGACTATGAGAACCCCGTCTGCACCCAAGAGCAGCACACCCACAACCTCCACTTCTCAGACCACCACAATGAAAACAGCCAAATCTGCAGAATCTTCCTCAGAAAATGATAAGGGTAAACAGGAAAACAGAGTTCCAGTTTTGCAAAAACAAGACTTAGAAATAATAGAAAATGCAATAGATTTATACCGAACAATGGCAAAAGAAAAATATACAGAGAAACCAGAATCCAAAGAGGAATCAGATGAGTCTATGGATACCTCAAATTGTACAGTTTCAGATACTTCTAATTCACAAATAGAAAACGACCAGTCCCCTATAAAATCCTTATCAAATTTGGTGTCGAGTCCTATAGAAACAAAGAAAGAAAATAGAAATGTTACCCTTATGAATTCAGTTAAGAGTAATTTAATAGATCTATTGAAAATGAATACGAAAGTAAATGAAGAGGTTACTCCCTCCACCTCTGCTGTGCCTGAAAAATCTTGTCCCTCTACAGCATCAGTAACTGCTGACAACTCTCTTAGTGATGACAGTGATAACTACACCGATCAAAGCTCATTCCTTGCTGAAAGCACTATAGATGAATATCCCATGGAAAATCTCTTCAACAGTGCAGTAGACAAAGGTCTGTTTGAAAATCAAGAGGATTCCCTAATTGACAGAGAGATATCAAACTTGGCTACAACCAGTAATGGGAACCAGGAGCCGGCTACAAATTCACTACCTCCATTCCAGAGTATAAATGAACCGTTAAAAAATAAGCGGTTCCAATATCTTCTACACAAAACGTCAAAATTCAAACACCCAATTGGGCAGAATAAACAAAAGGCCTTTATGCAGTCTGTGGTGAATAAACACAAGAAAAGAATGCAAATCAAACAAGATAGTAGTCTAGCTGTGCCGTCTACCTCTAGAACTGAGCCATATATCACTAGTTCAAGGAAGTTGATACTTCAGCCAAGCAGTGGGCAAATAGATGATAATGCTACTCCCTCTACATCTAAACAGGTGTCATTTATACAACCAGATGCTCCCAAAAAGCCTCAACGGCAAGCTCACGCTACACCAACACCCACTGTTGACACTAAGGCCCTTATAGAAGCATCTAAGAATCTAACTCAAAAACTGAAGAAACTCTCCAAAGAAGTGCTTACAAATAAGATTGATCTCAGAACAGCAGAAGAGACTGTGCGCACGAAAATAGGTCCTGGGGCTGTGATAGAGTCCATGAAGCATCATGGCAAAGGAATATATTCAGGAACATTTTCGGGCACCTTGAACCCTGCTCTTCAAGACAGGTAAGATAATAATAATAATATTTACTTGCTATTGTAACATTGCATTAAATTGTTAATCGTTTTTGGGTTTGCTGGAAGAGATAGGCTCACCTTTGTGCATTCTCTATGTAACTGTGTGGTGTAACACACAGTATGGCCTCGTTAATCCAGAGAGGCAAAAACAACAAAGACCCTTTTCGAATTATCGAGGCGTCCGGATTATAGTATGCCATATTTAATGTTAATAAAACACATGTTTAACCTTAGTTGCAAGGCAGTTAACCTTTAATCAATTAATAAATCTTTAATCAAATAGCTAGGCATTATAGCGATCACCGAACAAGAAGTCCGGATCAGGCCCTACTTACAATAAAGAATTCATAAAAAAACATGTGCTATCCTAGTAATTTTTTTTCAGTCAGTCATAATAATTCCATAGCTTAAACACACGCTTCCTCTTATTCTACTATCACTTACAGAAGTTATTGTTTAAATAAATACAATACATACGAAATTAAATACAGTAGAAGTTTAACTATTACATGTTTCATTATGTGCAGCACATGTTGATGAGTTCAGGATTCTATGGTCTCTTTATGTATACAGTTTTACTGTTATGTGTCACAAATACCTGTATTATGACAACTTCTTTGTTTCCAGATATGGCCGACCAAAGAGAGATATATCCACAATAATACACATACTAAATGATTTACTATGTGCAGCACCGCCTATTACGTTAACACAGGTAATTTGATATTCTTACTTATTTATAGAATTAACCTACAATAAAGCTAAGGTTGTACATACAAATGTATTTAAACATTGTTATGTCTAATACCAACACAGTTTAGTGTATTGCTTAGGCCTAAGACATGTCTTAATGTCAGAATCAAATTAAAATAACTACTATACATCCAAACTAATATAGAACTCATTTGCTTTTTAATCTATTACAGAAAGAACCAAAACACTCGTGTACACTAAGCAATGCTGAAGAAACCAAGAAATGCCTTGGCTGTAGTCAGCCGTCGTGCCCTTACGGTAAATGCGATGGTCATCTGCCATCAACATCCAGTACTGAAAGCAAAGACTGCGCTTGCGTCACCAAGAAATGCCAATGTACGAGACTGCCGGTGACTACCTGTCGGGCGTGCACCGCCAAGCCCTCGCTGGGCGCCTGCAAGAAATGTGATACTGCCAAGACCCTGGCTCTGGACAACTCCAAAACCAAGGGTAAGCTAGAACAGTTAAGGCTTGTGATGCAGCAGAAGAAACAGAGGCGGGAAGCGAGGAAGCTGAAGACGTTGCCTTACACGAGTTCACCTAAAGCACTCTCCTCCCCAGAACAGAACAAACCTATGCAGGAAGAAATAGAAACAGTTGCTTAGCACAGCTTCCTGTACTGATTTCTTTTTGATTACGGAGCTGATCGCTTTCTGTTATAAATTTAAGTGAATAGATTGAAGTTGTTACCATTTACCTTACAAACTCTGACCTGAGGAATATGTTTTGACTTGTTATTATTTGAACACATAGAGAACGGTGTCGAAATATGCATTTCTAAATTTTAGCATAGCACTGAGAAGTGATACTTCGTAAAATATGTAAAAAATGCCTTTTCATCATAACCTGTAACTAATTATTTAATAATTTAGGTGTGTATGGTTTTTGACAGTTATCGATGATGACTTGATGTTCTTAATAACTTTACCATTTGGACTAGTTTTGATCGTAACTTTAATCTAAAGTATGTACAAATAATCAACATGAGATAGGAAATCACTAGTATTGTTAGGTTTGACTGGGCAATCCAGCCTCATGGGGGCTCCAAATTGATTTTTGTTGTTATTTTTTAGATTTTATTTTATTGGTTCTTAGTCATCTTTTAGACTTTGTGTAACTAGATTAATTTTTTTGAATTGTTAATTTTTTGGACTTTCCACGGTTACAAAATATATTTTTCAACTATGTAAGACACATTTGATCTGAAATAAGTCTTGTATATGTATGTACAAAGACTCTGTTTTGGTTTAAGAGGATTGAAGTTCCATATCTGTGGTGTAGGGCGACCTCGGACTAGTCTTCCCAATATTAAAACTTTAATCCACAGCACTGTTATATTTATAGTAATTTTTGTTGTTTTTTTTCTCCATTCACTTGATTTGTTTTGAATAAATTATCTTATTCATTGTATATATTAGTTTCGCTATTAAAACTGTGTTAATCTACTCTTAAGTACACAAAGCAAACTTCACCAATGGAATATAATGCAGTATCTCACTGAATCCTACTAGTAAATCTAGTATAGAAAATTAGATTTGTACATAAGTTATAATGGAAAATTTATTAGTGATTACCTGCTTTTGACTTATTCAATTCGTATAAAAATAATGTTACAATTGCCTAGACAGTAATATTAAGGGTATATTAAACTAATGCCCTGTGCTGTCTATAATTTCTTTTATAATAGACAGACAGACGGGGCAACTGTGTAGAGTAATATTTAAAAACAAATCTATTTGCGCTAAGTATATTTAGTTTAATGCCCAAATTAACACTATCTGGATGAACCATTAATAACCAAGTCAAGTTATGGACACAACAATGTCTAAATGACCTGCTCTGAACTGTAATATTATAATAATGATATGTGGCAGTAACTATGTCAGGGTTAAAACAAATTATTGTGACTTTGGACCTTTGGAGATTTATTTGATGTGTCCATACTTCAGATTGTAATATATGTGCCTCAGCAAGGTCTAAAACTACTGCTTACCAAGGGAATATCCCTGGTGATATTACTGATGCAGGAGTTTTGGATCCGTTTCAGTCTTCCGTTCAATTTGTTTGTAGCTATCGCGCACCGTAAATACACTCAAAGGGCAGGCAATGTATAGTTTCCTCAAAACAATTGATCTGATTTGTATTTTATGTAACATGCATCAGCCAATATGCAACTGATTCTGGTTTAGACGTAGTGTTACAAGAAGTGCCTTTATATGTGAGGTACCTACGTGTAAAGTTTAGTGCCATAATGTAAATTGTATCATCAATTTAGTGGCACCATTGATAACTATGTTTTTGTAGACACATTAGATCTCTATTTTGGAATGTGCAAACTTGTTTGCTGCGATTCAGTTAGGTAAGCAGCTTAAGTAATGTAGAGGGATACTACTATTATTTTTAAAAACAGAATCGCGGCGTATAAGTTAGTGTTCCCTGCCCAAACATCGATAATTTTAGACAGAAGAGTAGAAATGTGACTTCAGTTGTTGTTTCTGTAAATATGTTTGTTACCACACTTATTATATTAAATTTAGACGTGATTTTTTTGTTGGTTTTGAGGGAAATTGTTTTTGTCACTGTATCTGCATGTCTAGTGAGGAGAATAAAGTTATTATAAATTGCAAGCAGTACCTACTGGAGTTTTTGTTCTTTTAGTTTAGATTAGGGTGGACTGAGGTTTCAACTGCTAAATCGCGTTTTTTATAACATGATTTTGGTAGTGACAGGTTTGTTTATTACCCGTAAAGGGCCTAACGTAACATTAATTTAATAATTAGACTACTAAATGACTTAAAACGTACATTATCCAAGATTATCCTTATCGCCGATTAACAACTGTACGTACTTAACTTTTCCTTTTAAATACGTAAGAGCTATGAGAAATCGACGCGTCCGTATAACCCCTTGCTGCTTGGCTGAAAAGTGGGTGTGTAAATTGCACACCTATGCCTAACCTTTTTGGGAATAATGTTTTAACAGGCGTCCTGAAATGATGCATAAGCAGCTACTGATCAACAGTGCGATCATCTTAGGTTATTACAATGATGCGGCGCCGCTACGTGTTCTTTAGACTACCTTCGGTCTGAATTACAGTTATAACATTGAGGGTAGAACGATATTTATTTGACATTGGCGTTAAAAAGTGCGCGAAAATCAAAGAATCAGGGATTTGGTATCTCCTCTTATGTATACATTTCTATGCAAAGAACCTACTGTTGGAGAGAACACATCGCCACGCCCCTTGAGCATCTTGCGTCCTTCTCTCTCTCGATACCTGCGCATGCCTCTTGCAACCTGCGATCCTAGTAGTATGGGAGCCGTTTTTAAGTAAATTTACTCGATTACTGCGCATACGCCACTGACATCTCTTGCAACCTTCTGCTATTCTAATACTTAGTGTCGCCGCACACGGACCACCAGCCACAGCTACAAACGCTATCCTAGTATTCTGCATGAGCGATGGACATGTCGCAGGCAATTTGTATGATTCGTCTTTATACAAACGGCGTCGTCCGTTTATAAACGCTCGCCAGGCATTTTGAATAGTATGAGAGAAAAAATTCCTTTTAGCACTTCGCCGGTCGCTGCAGGGACATGCTCGCTACGCTCACTCGACTCGTGCGTTGTTATTTTAACAGGTCTAACATAACCTAATTAATTAAGCAGACCAATTGCTAGAAGCAAAATTGTCTCGCTCCAAAACCCATACTATTCAAAATGCCTAGTAGTTTTGTAATAGGGCGTGTTTTACAATATGCCTTCGACAGACATATCTTGTAACTTCCCGATATCCTAGTATATTTTAAGTAGCTGCTTATGAAATTCCTCTTATATCTACTAACCATCTCTTGCGACCTTCTATTCTAATACTTCGTGAGCTTTTTCTGTGTAATATTCCCCTGATACCTACACCTTCTGCTAATCTGGTGCTTGTTTTAGGAAGTAGGTATTAATGATTACCTTTACCGAGTTCCGTCATTGCAGTTTAGGTACCTATATTCAGGAGTTGAATCCTTTATTAGCAACAGATGGAGACTCTTGGCAGTCCCATGGTAGGTACATACGATGACTCTGGTTAGCTTGCAAAAGTTGCAAACAAAGGTACAATTTTAATGCCCCTTAGGGTTAATGTAGCCCCGATTATTTTAACTGTAGTAATTACTTATGGTGGCTGTAATGAAAATAGATGTTTGTTCCAAAAATGTTTAATTTCCTAAAACTGTCATGTGGATTTATAGAATTGAGGCTCATAATGATCAAGTTATCAGCAAAACGGAGCTAATGAGCCTTTGATATGACAATAACGTTCACAACACATCCATATTGTCTAAGTAACTTACAAAAATCTCTTTACAAATTGTTCAATCCAACACTAACTTAAACTGGGATTAAGTTTTGTAAGACTATTCTTAACAAAGTTGGATTAGCATAGAATCATATACCAAGACTTACCAACTAAAAACAACAAGTGAACCTTAAGTAAACATCTATTGATAATACAACATTAAGTAATTAAAATACGTAAATATAATTTACTGAGAAATAAAATTCGGCAAAGATATCTCGAATAAAACACATTTAGGTCTGATAAAAACAACTGTACTTGTAGTATAGTATTTTATTATAAAGTTCATCTCATATAAATTAGCACATAACCCACACAGCGCGTCACGCACACAACCAGCCATAGAGAATATCACGACAAAAGTACCAAACGAAATATACATTCCAAACAGAAACGGATTTTACACAGACAAGTAGAAAAATGCAGATTTCGCCGTTACATTCTCTATGGTATACCATAACTAACTTAGAAGAGTAGAGTGCTCATGCCGCCCATTTCCGCTTGTTCTTTGACGAAGATCTCGAAGTACTGGTAGATGATGGTGACGGCAAGCAGGATTCCAGTACCAGAGCCAATGGCACCGAGGAAATCTGCAAGAACGGACAGGGCTCCGATACATAGACCTCCGAAGGCGGCCGCCGTAGGGATGTAACGGTTCAGTTCGTGGATCATCGAGTAGTCTCGGTGACCGCGCATCACCATCTGTTGCTCTTTCAGCTGCTTGGCCACCTGGTGATGGAAGTAGGTTTAGTATTACAAGTAGCATGACCTGCGAAACGCTATTATGATAAACCGATTTATCCGACATTAAGCCTGTCAAAATACGATAAATATAACCGCCATGTTGAATTTTGTATATAGATACGATACGATATCGCACGATGAGTGGTCATGCTAGGGGGGCTGGCGTCACTATTCATAAGTTCAAATTTCCATCGAGGTTCGCCCACCACCGGGCCTTACACCCTCCGTAGTAGTAGTAGGTGCTTGGATCTGGCTTCTCGTTACGACAGTAGTGTCTTGTGTTCGTGATCATGAGTCGGCAGATCCGAGGGTCAGCGGAGGGTGTAGGGCCTGGTGGTGGGCGAACCCTCGATGGAGACTATAATAGACCCAAAGGTTATGCTTAACATGGCTGTACGATCTCCCTTAAGATCTTGCAGTTCCGACTACCGCATTTCGCGAACACAGCTGTGAATATAATATTCTAACAAAGTAATCGATTCTCCTATGCTGCTCTGGGAGTGAAAAAAAACCTATAATACTCGTACTACAGCTGCTTCTCTTCCTGGGCATACTGTACAAGTCAGTAGAGGGACAAGAGGGTCTTGGTGTTTTGTAGGCGATGGGCTGACCACCTGTCAACCGAACTTGTACATCTCAACTATACCCTCAAAATTGGCCAGAAGTGGCACCATGTGGTTCTATCGGCCCTTGGTGTTCTGCCTACCCCGTAAGGGATAAAGTCGTGATTATATGTAAAGTAATCGAAAGTATACTCGTAAACTGAAGGGGCAGCAGGTGAAAATGTTCATAAATTACAAGAATTTAGAATATGTAGAAGTTTTTTTCGAAATTTAGTTTTCATTCATTCTGTAAAGTAAATATTTACTTTAACCACAGAAAGAGATGACCAGACTGTAACAATCTTATCTTTTTTATGTCTAATGAGAAAAAAAAACCATAAAAACAGCAGTGAATACTCACATCCTTAGCCGATGAACCGGACACATCGATCCAGGTCTTGGAGAAGAATGCGCAGGATCCCAACATGAAGAAGATGTATAACACAGCGTGAACTGGGTCGTGAGCTATGTGTGATAGCGACTCTGGCGGACTGTAATACGAATGACTGTTACTTCATGAAAACTTCATGGAACCTTCAGACTATTGTTAATACAAATTATGGTGACAAGTGTTTTTGTGTAATTTGCACTTCTGTCCAATCTCTATACAGATAATAGGGTCGATTCCGGCAGTCACACTTAAACCTAAACCTAATCTTAGTCAGGTCTATCTCTCTTCCGTTCTTAACATAAATGGTTGCGACAGAAAGGGACAGGCAGCACTAATATTAATCTAACATATTATACCTATATGTAGGTATGTATGTTAATAAATATACAAAGAGAGAAAACAAAGGCCGACAGTTTTTTTAAGGTTGCTAACTTAAGGACATTAAAAGAAATGGAAAGGTATTTTAAATAAAAATCTTTCCAAAATAAACACAGTTATAAGTGTCGATATAACTAGATAAAGTCAAGACGGAGGTTACAAACAGTTTCGTTCAATGACCTGTGTGACCTTTGTCACTACTTCAATGGCAAAAGTTGTTGCTTGTTTTTTCCACTTTATAGCACACAAGTCACAGATATTTCAATATGGCAACACCAACCTGAAGTAGTAGCAAAGTCCCCAAACAGGGTAAGCTCGGGCTGGGCCGCCGCCGCCCACATCCGCCCACACTCCCAGCAAGTTCACGAAGAAGTTTCCACTGAACTTAACTGCCAACATCTGTGGGGAAAACAGCTGTTAAGTCAAAGCATAGGTAATGAAGAGGTCAATGTCCGAGAGGTCATTGCCCTGCTTTGCGCCAGATGTAAGAATAAGACTAAGACCTAAGCGTGAAATTTTAGTGGAGTCAATCAACCCATAATAATATTATGGGTGAATTGAAACAAATGCATGGACAAATATTAAAATTATTTACGGATTTATTGTCGAAATACATAGATAGGTACAAAAGAGTAGACAAATTATTTATTTATTCTTGTCTTTAATCACATCAAATCTGTAATCAGCTGACAGAATCATATTCAGATTAAGCATACATGCTTAGCAGTACTTATGAAATCGAACCGCCTTATTAACAATGAATGCACTGAATCTGCTTCACATAGATACTGCATTATAAATTCGAAAGTCAATCTGTCTATAACCTTTCCTAGTCCTCTATGGCTGTTTATGTTACATAAGGAATAACCACACATAGCATTGCTAATTCTGTATTCATATGTTTTCAATTAGCAATGCTATGAGTGGTTATGAATACAGGATTGAAATTTCATTTAAATCTGATAAAACAGGACATTAATATAATCTTTACGCCAAAACTACTTAATTGATTTAAAGGAAAATTGATACACATAAACTCTGAGAAAGTATATGGGCTATATTTTATACATTTTTACCAGCAAATTTCTATATTATTATTCTGCAGTCTACATGGACCGAATCGCGGGTGTCCATTAGTTAACAATAATAATCAAAATAAAAGTACACACGAAATCAAGCAAAATCTAGATTATCTTAGAAACTCACCTGTGAGATAACATAGAGATTGGAAACCAGGGCAGACTGCAGGATGATGGGAATGTTGGATGTGTAGAACAACTTGATAGGGTATGAAGAGTACTGGCCACGGTAGCGGGCTGACTTGATTGGTAGGTCCACTCGGAAGCCCTGGAAACAGCAACATTGATTAGTACTTAAAAGAAAACCACTAGTTTTAAAGGTAGTAAGCTACTTAGTATGACTACATATTAACAAGGTTAGAATTAACTTAAATTACTTGTTGGCAATAACTGATATATTCTTACTTGTGGACGCCCGCGTGTCCGTCCGCGTGGACTACAGAAAAAATTAAATGTCGAATTTATCCGGGATAAAAAGTATAGCCTATATGTTAAGTGGGACCTGTCACAATATATTGCTGAAAACTGCATCAAAATCGGTTCAGCCGTTTCTGAGATTAGCATGCACAAACGCACAGACAAAAATTCAAAAAATCACTTTTTTGGGTATTATTGCGTTGATAAAGGTCTCCTATAATATTTTTTGTCATATATCTTCCATGTACAGACAGCAATCCGTTACATTTTTATTATACTATGTATAGATGGCATAGTTAATTATTCATTTCTATTCATCATCATTAGTCTTTTACACAATTCTCTCACTTAACAGGTTATGCTTATGTACAGTAAATAGTTTTTTTTTATGTTAAAAAGTTCTATGCTGCTCTGGGAGTGAAAAAAAAAGGTATAATACTACAGCTGCTTCTCTTCCCGGGCATACTGTACAAGTCAGTAGAGCGACAAGAGGGTCTTGGTGTTTGTAGGCGATGGGCTGACCACCTGTCACTACTAACCGAACTTGTACATCTTAACTCTCAAAACTGGTCAGAAGTGGCACCATGTGGTTCTATCGGCCCTTGGTGCTCTGCCTACCCCGTAAGGGATAAAGGCGTGATTATGTATATGTATTAAAAAGCTATACAGGTCAATCTTCTAAAATTGTAAAGTTTAAGCAGAGGAAGTGGTTGGCAGCCACTGGTCTTAAGAGAAGAAACAGAATCAGCAAGTTACCTGGAAGTATATGACGATAGCAAATACAAGGACCGTAGCGAGCAAGTTCATCAGGTTGGGCAGGTTCTGTCTGTAGAAAGCCTCGCGCAGGGCTCGCACCTTGTCCGGTCGCGTGGCCAGCAGGTGGAACAGGGCTATGACGGCACCTTCGAACTCTGTGCCACGACCTGATTGTGGCAAAATGGGAATTGAAATTGTATAGTTGAAGATGGCAACACCTATTGCAAGGAAGATATCACTTGCAGAGATAAGCAGACCTTTGTTTGGAGTTCTTTTGTAAATTGCTGTATTTACTGTAGTGTTTAATGTACAATAAAGAATAACATTAATTAATAGAACATGCATTAACCACTGTGTGTAACAAAAGTGTACTTTGATGCTTAATTATAAAGTTAGTATAGCAGTTTATGGTAATGAATACTTGTACACTTTCTGTGTAACTATGTCAAGTTACTATAATTTATGTTTATGTGTATAGATGTATTGTCTTTGTTGGACCCCTCATTGTTTTCTAAAGTAATGTTACTAAAGTAAAGATAAGTTACTAAAGTAGTCTTTTCTGAATCTATAAAATCAGTAGAAACAGTAGTTTCATAGTGAATAAAGTACTTACCAGTGTTAACAGTAGCAGGCGAGAATGCCTTCCAGACAATAGTTTCACAAATGTTTGTTGCAATGAAGAGGGAAATACCTGATCCAAGACCATATCCTAAAAATAAACATCTAATAAGTACCAAGAAAATTTTACTTTAAAATGTTACAATTTACTATGTTACTGAAAACTAAAATGGCATCTATACTCATAGAAAAGTGTTAGATACATGTTGACAAACAAACCTTTTTGCAAGAGCTCATCAAGCAGCAAAACTATAAGACCAGCAACAAACAGCTGAATGATGATGAGCAGGCACACTCCGGCTCCAATTTCACTCGGTTCACCATACATTCCAGTCATTACGTACACAATGGCTTGACCCACTGTGATGACCATGCCAAATACTGGAAAAAAGGTAAAAAATTATATTAGACGGCTATTAAGATTTCAGTTAGTGTTCACAAATTGGTTTTTAGAAGTGAGTTAGAAGGGTGTAGAAGAGTATGTTAATTTCTTATGCTGATTGACTAATATGTGCATAAGTTAAAGCAACTTTGAATATTAAGTACCACTTCAAATTAAGCAAAGACTGGTTCAATACTTTCTATTATTTCTTTTCTTCTATTATGCATAACTTACTTGATATTGTACTTACATTTCTGAGCACCGTTAAACAAAGCCCTGTCTTTAGGAGTGTCACCAACTTCAATGATTTTGGCTCCGGCCAGCAATTGCATGATCAGTCCCGATGTGACAATTGGAGAGATACCAAGTTCCATGAGTGTTCCTCTGTTTGAGGCTAAGATCACACGGATCCAATAGAATGGATCCGCACTGTCCGAAGACATTATACCGAATAAAGGGATCTGAAAGAATGTTTGTAAGTATTTGATTTGTTTATGTATTAGAGAAATGTAGACAGATCTTTGCAGTGAAAATGGCCTTGAATTTAAATAAACATGATCTATCACTGTTAGTTTTGTAAAGTAGGTACTTTATATCTATCATGGCTTCTAATACTCAGCTAGACTGAGATAATACTAAATTTCATTTCTATTTTTTGTCAAGCTGAAAAATTACTCTCACCAGTTTAAATTAAAGTAAGTTTAACCTTTTTATAAATTGTATGTACAAGAAATAGATTATTTATACTTTTAACTCCTATATTATTGATATCAAAGGAAATGAAGATTGAAATATGAACATATGCTGAAAGAGAATGTAAAGTTCTTACCTGGCAGCATACTAGGAAAATAAATAAAGTGATGGCTGTCCATAATACTTTTTCACGGAATTGGATCTGGAAAACAATTGATTCAGTTATAAACTGAGTAAATTCGGAATCCAAGTGACACAAGTACAGTTACTTAGCCCAAATCCCAGTACAAAATAGGGTAATCCAAATTTTACTTTCACTTGTATTTTTTTATAGAACCTCGTCAAAAACAACAGAACCACGTATTTAATGCATTTAAGAATATTTAGAAGCTTATTATTAGCTAAAATTTTAAGAGATAACGATAAAAACCTGAACTTACCTTTCTTTCTGGTTTCGCTATTTCGGGCAATATACTGCAAAAGGGTTTTATAACTTCGAGGAATTTGACTGTAAAAGTAAAAATACGCACATGAATACCTATTCACACCTTTCAATACAAAATATTCGAATAAATCAACGAGGAAAATCGTTGATACGTGTCGAAAGTAAAAACACAATTTCTTAATAAAAACAATAAATACTCACTTCCCATTTTGATTTATTGAGATGTCACTAGCCTAACTATAAAATTAAGTGATTATTTCAAGCAAAACCATTCAACTTTTACACATTAGTATCACTCCAATAGGACTTTTTACGAAAATGAACCTGCGCAACGCCGCCAGCGAGCTGTCGACAAATGACACGTCCACAACGTCATGTCACGTGACCAGTGATGTTGGCGTGCAAAATGTTGCCACTTTCGGACAAAAAGATGCGTTCATAATATTATTTATGGACACAAAGACCGAACATGGACCCCATGGACCGCAAGGAAATAACGTTTAAAAACTTTTACCACAGCGCTTCAGCGCGGCGAGATCAGAGACAAAACTCGAGAGTATAAAATTAATATAAATAAACGTTTCATGAGGAAGGTATATATTCTCTAACATACATTATTTTTAACTTCTACTTTGTTCATATACGCCATAATCAGACCAAGCTCAAAGTAGAAAATTTTGCCCACTATTGCCCATTGTGTATAGTACAATTCAATATCATTCCAATTCCTATATTGGTACCCCTGTTTGTCAAAAGCGCGAAATTCAAAACACTAGAGTTGTCAATACCAAAGAGAGTATACATTCCCAATAGCAACGTTTTAAAGTAGCACTACATACATACTAAAATATAATAAAAAGAAACTGCAATGGTATACCTAGGTATGTGATTTATCAAAACAAAGAGCCTCAGGCCCGCCATACACGTACTGCTCGAGCAGTTACCTAGTGATCAACATACACGGACCGCTCTTGCAGTCAAGTATTTGTGAGATGATAAAATAAATTAATTGGACTATTTTTACTGAACGAATATCGATGTATGCATCGCGGGCCGGATGAAGCTATTATGCGGGCCCACAGACTAAGTAGAGTGCGGGCCGCATTGTGGCCCGAGGGCCGCATGTTGGACGGGCCTGATTTAGACATTTACAAATTCAAAATATGCGGTGTGTTGTGTGTTATACAAAAATCCCTAACTGTAACAACAACAATCATCATCATCATTGTCAGCCCTGGGAAGTCTACTGCTGAACATAGGCCTCCCCCAACAACCTCCATTCCGACCGGTCGGAAGCAGCCTGCATCCATCCGACAACCGAACTAATATAATAATTTTATTACATACCTAGGTATATAGGTGAGTATATAGGTATGTGGTATGTCAAATCCATCCCTCTTATTATCTAACTAGCAAAAGCAAAGCGATAGCGAAAAGTGTACAAAAATCGCTGATTGCTTGTCAAATTCGTATTACGTAAAACTTAGATGAATTAATACGTAAAATTAATTTCAAAGAAATTTTGACATTTCAAGGCGAATATTGTACAATTTTCGCTATCGCTTTGCTATTGCTTTTAAATAGCAAGTTTCAGTTTTCAGTGCTACCAACATAGCATAGTTTGAAAAAATGTGAGGAAACACTAGAATATTTTTTACAGACTTGGCTGTTTGATAAAATGATTCGCCTTCGCTCCCCTTTGCTTGATTTTTTTTTTAGTTTATACCGAAGGAAAGGCAAGGGGAACTAAGCCCATACAGCCTAATCATTGTTTAGTAAAATGTATTCTGAATTTATGATGAATGACAATGATGATGAATGGAAACGTCGGGAAAATCCTCAAGAACAAATGTAAAGTTAGTCAAAATGAAAAATTATTGCAGAAACAACTTACATGCGCCCATGAAGAGATCGTAATCCGGCTAAAGTTTTACTCGGCTTACCTGCGTATAAAACCATGCACACGCACTGGATTCACACCGCAAGTAATCAAAATATAACTTATCTACCAGAAAACATCACCTTACGGACACATGCAAGCCATTTACAAATAATTTTTGATTTTCACAAGAAAATTACACCTGCACCCTTCCAGCTTTTCCCGCCGAATCCCTTTGCTTGATGAAATTTTATGAAATAAATATTTCAATTTTTTGAGGTTAGCATGTGAAATGGAATAATTACAAGTTTGTGAATTACAATTATTATTTTCAATTAGTTAATAAAAGTAAAAGTGCAATAATGCAACAACCACACCGGGCTGGAACCCTAAAGCAAAGTAACAAAGCTCATAAGTCCAAACATCGGTCTAAAAGGGGTATTGCATCTGCCGTAAAAGGTTATGTTTCTTATTTACTATCCACAATATGAAGGTATTATTTTGTTTCTATAAATATTTTCACGTAATTTTTACATTAACAGGCAAAGTAAATATAAAGGAAATCGTTCGCCGTAATCGTCACGTTTTAAAGAAAGATGAGCGGCGCCATCAGGCTCTTCAGATACGTAGAAATAAACGGGAGGAAGTGTTGATGAAGAAACGGGCATTGGGTGGCAACAGAAACCCCCCTTTTCTTGTATGTGTAGTGCCTCTAAATGCGCAACTAGATGTCGGCTCAGCATTAAGTATCCTGAAGACATGTTCTGAAGGGGCTGTAGTTTCCCAGTCTGCAAAAGGGATCTTGCATATTGGGTATGTTATAAAATCATTAATAAAGAAATGGAAAAAATTCCTCACCCGGGTGGGAATCGAACCCGCTTGCCACCGCTGTCACCACTGAGCCACCGGGTCAATTAATCGGATGACAAATTTTACCATCTCTTTTCTAAATTACATATTACACGTTATTTTTCATCCCGATAGCTATACACTAGCCAAATCTATATATAATATTGGGTATGGATTTCAATTGTGTTCTAAATTAAATAACAGATGAGATACTTTAAAATATCCATTATTAAACTGTTTGGATAAAACATTGTGGCTGTTCAACATCTCAAGTTTTTAAGGAAATATTATTTGTTTATTCTTTATTCAACTTCACAAAAACTTAATGATATTTATTCTCATTACACTTACTTATTTTCAGTTTGCCAAACTTTAAACAGAGATTCTCATTCATATGTCCTGAAGTTGGTGATGATTTTGCCCTTCTTGATGCATTGAAAGTAGCAGATACTGCTCTCTTCATTAGTTCAGCATTAGAGGAACCGGTTGATGAATGGGGTGAGAAGGTACTAGCTTTGGCTATGGCGCAAGGCATGCCAACTCCTGTCATAGCCGCCATGGATATTGAAGGTGTAAATCCTAAGAAAAGAACAACAGAAAAACAAAATGTTCAAAAATTAATATCAAAATGGCTACCTGAAGAAAAGGTGTTGCAGTTAGACAAGACATCAGATGGTTTGAATTTACTACGCAGGATTGGTAATCAGAAACGGAATGTTCTGCACCACAGAGAGAAAAGACCTTATATGTTAGCTGAAGAAACAGAATATGTGCCTGATAGTGAAGGTGGTAGTGGAACTTTAAAACTCAGTGGTTACTTAAGGGGTATGCCATTGAATGTTAATGGTTTGGTTCATATCACTGGGCTAGGAGATTTTCAGATGACCAGAATAGATGGGCTGGATGACCCTCATCCTCTTAGTACAGGTAAAGAAAATTTAAAGGAAGATACAATGGAAGCAGAGGTCACAAAAATATCAGTGTTGCAAACTGTAGATCTGACTAAGCAGGAGTCTTTGGTAACTGAAAATATACCTGATCCCATGGATGCTGAACAAACCTGGCCTACTGAAGATGAAATAGAACAAGCAAATATGGAGGCAAGTGCATTTACATTTATTTTATTTCTTTCACAGATTTTTCTTACTTGATACGAGTATTATTCAACCTGGAAATCATAATGGTGTGGATAGGTATACTATTTAAGTAGCATATATTAACCCGACTGCGCCAGATGGGGCGCCAAAAAGGAGGGTTATGTTTTTAATAATAAATTTTTTTTTTCTTCAGACCAAACAAAAAAAAGTTAAACGAGTTCCAAAAGGCTGGTCAGATTACCAAGCAGCATGGATTGTTGAATCTGATGCTGGAGGCGAAGGTTCAGAGGAAGGTAGTGGAAGTGAGGAAGATGATAATGAAGATTTCATGTCATGTGAGGATGATAACTCAGATGCAGAGCAAAATGATGAAGGCAATGACTTTGAATCCGTCACAGAATCTGAAGTTGGACCTACAGATGAGAAGTATGATGCAACAATTGATGCAGTGGAAGAACATGAGATGTTGCTCAAAATGGCGGCGGCTAAAGAAGACAAGCAGTTCCCTGATGAAGTAGATACCCCACAGGACACACCAGCAAGAGAGAGGTTCATGCGTTACCGAGGGTTAGAATCATTTAAAACTTCATCATGGGATCCCAAAGAGAACTTGCCATCAGAGTATTCTCGTATTTTCCAATTTGAAAACTATGATCGCACTAGAAGACGTGTTTTCAAAGAAAACGAAGATAGCCTTATAAATATGGTAAGTTGTAACATCTCAGTAAACTCACTTAGTCTTAATACCCTCAATTTGTTTTTCCAGATGTATTTTTTAAATTGTTTTGTTCTTCAACATAATTTGTTGATTTTATCTACATACATAGAGGCAGTAACCATTATGTACCTGAAAAGCCACTGAAGAACAATCCTAAGGTGTATTTGGCTACATATGTATGCCACATAATAGTTACTTTATTTTTCTTCCTTTTATTTACAGTATGGTTTCTACATAACCATCCACGTAAGTGGTGTCAGTCAAGATCTGTGGAAGGCATTCAGTGCATCAAACGGTACATCACCTCTGTCAGTATTCGGAATGTTACCACATGAACAGAAGATGTCCGTAATGAATGTGGTACTAAAGCGAACCGGTGCCAGTGATGAGCCTATTAAAAGTAAAGAGAGGCTGATCTTCCAAGTAGGGTATCGTCGGTTTATAGTTAACCCAGTGTTCAGTCAGCATACTAATGGAAATAAACATAAGGTTAGAATAATAATATTATATTATGAACA
The DNA here is from genome assembly GCA_014607495.2 of Carposina sasakii. Classification (NCBI taxonomy): domain Eukaryota; kingdom Metazoa; phylum Arthropoda; class Insecta; order Lepidoptera; family Carposinidae; genus Carposina; species Carposina sasakii. The sequence goes on from CP053153.1 coordinate 12,889,019, forward strand.
AAGAGTATAAAAGGGATGCAGTGTGAGTTGCAACACATGACATATGTATGACATAAATGGTGTGTATGGACAATATGGATAACCATAGTAATAATAACACTATGTGGGTAGTTTTATAACAAGTCAGCCTGGATTGGATGCTGGTACCACATATTTCATCCTGAGTTTTCAGTAAAAGCTTAATTTCTGTTAAAGACAACAAAATATAATGTTACCTAAATAACACTGTTATGTTTGTTTCAGTATGAGAGATACTTCCAACCTAGTTCTACTTGTGTGGCCACATTCTTCGCCCCGATACAATTTAGTCCATCCACAGTACTGTGTTTCAAGGTAATTTCATTATTACTATTATTATAACAATATATAAAATGCAACTTCTACCACAAAACAAATGTATAAAGGAGTATTGCCCACTGATACAATTATAAAAGGAATGTGACAGACATGTAGCATTTCATGGTTGGTACGATAAGTGGGCTGATTCCCAAATACATATGTATAAAATCGAACCCAACTATACGCATCTTGAGCAAAATACGCGACTACTCTAATTACGCTTATGTTTGGCATCACCATTTAAATTTTAAAATTATTGTTTTTAAATTACAGGAGAAGAAAAACACAGCATTGCAGTTGGTTGCCTCTGGGGTGTTACTCTCATGTAACCCAGACAGGCTTGTTATTAAAAGGATTGTCTTATCTGGCCATCCATACAAGGTAAGGTATCATTACTTAAGCTAAACTAAACATAGCTAAACAAACTAGTTTTGACCAATATTCCATACACATATTTTACTGTCAAATTAAAATTTTACACTGTGTTTAACTTTGGACCTTTGGACGTGGTTTTGTAATAACATCTTTACATTTATTTAAACAAGAAGTACCTAATTGTTTCCTTAGGTAATTAAGTTAAAACAGTTATATGTCACCGAGCACCCCCTTAAATGTTTTTTTTATTTCTTCGTACACCTTATAGAAATATTATGACCTCTACATACTTATTTTCTCTCTTTTTTATAGGTAAACAAGAGGTCAGCAGTGATTCGCTTCATGTTCTTCAATAGAGAAGATGTGCTCTACTTCAAGCCATGCAAGTTACGGACCAAGTACGGACGTACCGGACACATTAAGGAACCTTTAGGTATGCTATTATTTACACTAAGATGGCCCTTGAAATGTTCCTCTTATTTTTATGCTACCTAGAGTTTAAAAAATCCTATTGGCGAAGCAGAAAAAAGGTGTGGTCTAAGAGTGGGGAGGCCTTTGCCTAAAAGTGGGAAACCAAGGCTAAAAAAAACTGGAATAGGGGGTTTTTGGTCCTTATGATTGCCAGCCGAGTTTGAAAATGCCACAGACTATATATCAGCTCCAGTTTACGAGATTGTTTTTATAAATATCTATTGTGCATGAAGAAATTGTCTTTGTTATCATAAAAAATAACAGTATAAATGATTCCAGGCACCCATGGGCACATGAAATGTGTATTTGACGGTCAACTCAAATCTCAAGACACAGTTCTTCTCAATCTGTACAAACGAATATTCCCAAAATGGACCTACGAGAATTGTATAGTCACTACCAAGGATACCAACGCCATGATGGAATAGTTTAAATAAAATCAATTTGTAAATTATATAACTGTTGTTTTGTTCATTGCAAGGAAAATATCTATTACGTTCTTTATCATGAATTCATGACATATTCTCCAATAGCAGCTACACTTTATAACGTTATTTAAAGAACGCGCAAAATGAAGGCTTTCTATTGAAGGAAATAAATTTATTTATTTAGAGGGACGACCTGGATAAATTTTAGCCAGAGTGGACCAATACAGCGAGAACAAAGACAAGTATGGGCTCAAATCGGGGAAGCCTTTGTCCAGCAGTGGGACACGGTTTAGTTAAGCTGTTAAAAAAAGAAATTTAAAATCCACAATACATAACAGAAATATTGCGATAACGAACTTTCATTGATTCGATTGAGAAATATTGATCGATATTGCTTTGTCTAAGTCTCTTGCACTATAAAATAAATAAAGATCTATTATATGGAGATCGATAAAAGGGCGGGTAGTCTGCGTAGCTCAGCTTTGAATTTGTGTGAGTGACAGATATGTAAGGCTTAACCTAAGCGGATTCGGCGGGAAAAGCTGGAAGGGTGCAGGATTATCCCGACGTTTCCATTCATCATCATCATTATCATCTATCATAAATTCAGAAATCATTTACTAAAGACAATGGCTGTATGGGCTTAGTTCCCCTTGCCTTTCCTTCGGGATAAACTAAACAAAAAAAAAAAAAGCTTAACCTAAGCGTTGTACTGGATTCGGCGGGAAAAGCTGGAAGGGTGCAGGTGTAATTTTCTTGTGAAAATCAAAAATTATTTGTAAATGGCTTGCATGTGTCCGTAAAGTGATGTTTTCTGGTAGATAAGTTATATTTTGATTACTTGTGATGTGAATCTAGTGCGTGTGCATGGTTTTATACGCAGGTAAGCCGAGTAAAACTTTAACCGGATTACTATCTCTTCATGGGCGCATGTAAGTTGTTTCTGCAATAATTTTTCATTTTGACTAACTTTACACTTGTTCTTGAGGATTTTCCCGTCGTTTCCATTCATCATCATCATTATCATCCCTCATAAATTCTGAAATCATTTACTAAAGACAATGGCTGTATGGGCTTAGTTCCCCTTGCCTTTCCTTCGGGATAAACTAAAAAAAAAAAAGCGTTGTACTTGTGAGAGTGTAGCTACATAGGTACTTGTGTACATGTCTTGTACACACAAATTGAAAGCCGAGCTTAAGCCGCGTGGACTGTAGTACAGAGAAAACCAAGTAAATAAATAAGAAAAGATTTCACATAATTTATTGACACATGAAGCGCGAACAGCTACGCAGTGACAGCAACCTCCTGCGAGTAGCCTATTGTCCGTTTCATGCAATAATTCCAATGCCTGATTTCGGAACTTACATTTTTTGCATGCAGTGTAACAGAAAATGTGGTCATACACATAGTAACTAGCGCCATCATCCATCTGAACTACAGTTGGGCGGCGAACGGGAGCGAACGAAAGAAAGCAAACGAAGAGAACGATTCACATTGGCACGTAGGTACTTTAAAAGCATCGACGTTTTAAGGCGAGTTTATATCTTTTGTTGACAGCTTTTATGTTGTAAAAAATTTGGGTCGAAAAGGTACAAGCTCACCAAAAAATCGTCCGTGTGCGCTCATTGGTTGATACGCGTTACCTTCAAAACGGACTGCTTCGTTCACTGGCTCCCTATCAGCTTCCAAATTTCACCAGTATTACTATAAGGATCTCGTGGAAGTGAGATGGCACCCTAGACTACTTATAGCGCGGCGTCTAATTTCTACATATAATAAGTATTTCCTTATTTCACATTTGCTTCTTTCGCTCTCGTCTGCCAGACCACAACTATGTATGTTAAACACTTAATCTTAGTCGGGCAGTGCTCCCGATACGTTCGCATTACAAAACTGTTATAAAAATTACCCAATATAAAAAAAAAGAAACCGGTTTGTCCCTCTCTTTCAAAGGACCAAAAATACTTATATTGAACAGATTATAGTATGTTTTTGAATAAGAGGATAAGTTACAAAGTGTGGTTGCAGTAGCAACAACAACATTTTTAACTTTGTCATACATATTAATTTCCATTCAGTGTGTAAACGGGTTCTCGAATGGAGACCGCGCCTCGGCAAGCGTAGCGTGGGGCGCCCTCCGGCCAGATGGACCGATGACTGAAGGAGGACGGCTGGTAGTGACTGGATGACAAAAACGGGAGATCGAGCCATGTGGCGTACACTGGGGGAGGTATACGTCCAGCAGTGGACTGCAATAGGCTGACAACGACGATACATTTAGTCCCAGTGACGTGTTTATAGGTAGACGCGGGGTTTCATAATGAAATCTCAAAAAAAAGTGGCACCAGTAAATCTATGTAAACGTAATAACTGCATTAGATTAGATTTTTAAACTTGAATCTTATGTAGTTACCATAAGACTCGACTTTGCTTGTATCAATTTATGACAATAGATGCCCAGCCATACAATTGAGCAGCTATTTGTCGTGTCATTTTTTGAGCGCTGTCACTGAATCTAGTTATAATTCGTCTAAGTTTAGTCCTATCTATATAGCCCTTCTGATAGTCCATCGGACATGACACTATATGCTGAAACCTATAAAAATATATTTTATATAACATTTATCTAGACCACTATGGGCACAAAACGGCTGTTTTACAATTTATACGAGCACAGTTATCGTTTATAACAGTTTCATAATGCGAACAAAATATACAAGTACAGGTGGCAACACAATGAAAATAATTGCGAAATATAATTATGTAACACGCATCCTGATATAGCTCTCGCAGACATCTTTGATTGCTAATACAACGTTATATTTACAAACTAACTTGTTCAACTTGTACCTTACTAAAATCTCAAATTAAATTCCCTGCTTTACATTGACAAAATCTGAATTATCAATTTTATTTTAGTGATTGTACTTTCGGTGTACATAATATAAGTAATTGGTAATTTATATGACCAAATATGTATAAATAATTTAAAGCATTTTTGGCTTTGCTATAAAATATCCTAAAAACTGATGCTTAAATTATGAGACAGCTCTTACAAAGAGAAACATATAAATTATGATTTTAGTTTCCCTAGCTCGCTTAAACATCTCAAAACAATATTAATTTAGTAACTATAATAACACTTAATGCACATAAGCTTGCAATAATAATTTTTAAACATTTCTTATTAAACAAACAGGGCGGTACAAATTACATTAATGAGTAAATCGCCAAAGTTGAAATTATAAAAAAGGTCCGACGGTTTTTTAAACCTGCCAACGAATATTACTTTAAATGTCAAACATAAAAAATATTAAGCATAGATTTTTTCAATGGTCAGTCTATCTGAAGGAGAATTTTTTATACTGTCTTTCTCTAAAACTTGAGAGAGATAGAGATAGCATCAACTTTATTCTTCTGATAGGCTATCTGAAGATTGGAAAATCTGCTCTAAATGTGGTTACTTGTTGAACATAATACATCAAATGCACCATATTTACATAGTCTAACTGGAGCTACAGAATATCGTAGAAAGTCTGTCCAGCAGTACTTGATTTCTTACATTTTGACATCTTTAAAATATGTCATTATTAAAAATTAAAGGTTATTTCTTACTCCGGCATCATGAAGTCACGTGATTCAAAATTGTACTATTTCATTCGCCGAAAAATAACGAAATCAGAAAGTAAAATTATTGATACATAATCACTTGACTCCATACTGCCTTAAATTACTATGTTAAAAAATACAACACAAAGGGTCAAACTGCATAGTTTAAATGTTAACATAATGACACACATTCTGTGAAGACTAGTATAGCCTTGCGTCCGTTATAAAAAAGCCTATCGTTAGTCAGATTTCAACAAACAGTTATGGGGCTGACTCTACAATTCCAACTTAAAATATCTCAAAACAATTAATAAAACATAGAAGCCACGAATGATTAGGAACCTACATTATTTATTTATTTAACGACCAAGATTTCATAGGTCTATTAGAAGGATTCAGTTGATGCTGTCTCTATTTTGATCTAGCTTTTGAGAAAGACAGCATCAGATTTATTCATTACTTTGAACTATCTGCCTATTGAAAAATTTGCCTTTACTCTAGTAATGGTATACGGTAAATAATATTCAACATGTGGTTTATTCTATGCATTAATTGTTTTGAATTTTTTTCTCTTCTATCTCACTCAAATCAGTATTTCTATCTCTTTCTTTCGCACAGATTCGCCTAGACTAGAGTAAGATATAAGTAATTCTATGTCAAACGAAGGAAAAGTATATTAAGTCGCTTATTATATTTATTTAATATTCTTAACATAACTATAGCATTCACGGGCTATTCAATTCGCTTCATAGAGATTGCTTGAGGTAAAGTTACAGAATAAATGTTTAGTTTATGTTTTTTTCTATATTAGTAAAATAAACATAAGTAAAAGTGATAGATTTTTGGAGTTCAACGATTTCAAAACAATTTACGATAAAGTCCAAAGTTAGTACTTGTAAAATTTGTACTTTAACAAGTGTAGATTTACTTGAAGCAAAATTAATATACCTCTATGCAAAATTCAATATATTTTTCAGCTTACAATATATCTGTTGCCAGCTATATCATAAAGAGTAAAAGAGAAAGATGCCTCATTTATCATGTACTTAATTCTATAGCTTAGGGGTTTCCTCTACAATATTGCTGTACTAGTAATTGCTTTGCTTTTGAACACAATACCTCCTCTTTCATCGTTGAACTCTCTCATAAATTCAATGGAAATATCCTGTCCATTGTCACTTATCATCAAAACTTAATTTTCAAAAAACAAAACAATACATGTACTAATCTCATTATTGACAAAAATATGAATACTGAGACGTTATAACTAAAAGAAAAATTGGTTATGAAGAAATAAATCTTAAATGAAACATTATAATCTTGTGAAATTTAAGGCATGTTATACATATTCTGTTATTGTTGTTAGAAAAAAAAAACTCATTGTCAAAGCTAAACATGGTTTAATTTTGACAGATATTCCAAACATATTGCTGTCAAATGTCAGTTTTGTTTAAACACCCATGTCGGAAATAATCCATCGCAGCATCAATATAAGAGTAAAAAGGGTACCTATGTTATGTATAATGAGGCATTGATGACATACATGAGGCGATACATTTGTCCCATACATGGCGTCAAAAATGTAAAAGTGACGACTTTTTATTTTGCACTATATCAAATGTGATGTTGCGACAGTTGTGTACACCCCATGTTCATTCTTTTAAGACTGTACCTATTTTAAACTTTATCCTAACAAGCAAACGGTCACAATTCATACGGCAACTATCGAGTTTCGTCGACTACCCTCAAAAGAGAAAAATGTTTTTGTCAGAGAATTTTACTTGGTTTTATTGTGTTGTTTAGCTTAATTACTTCCAGCCATAGATTTATTATACTAGCGTTAAATCGGCAAAGCGAGAGACACTAACATAGGATACTCGTGTGTTAGAGCGAGCTAGATAGACGAGACCATTTTCATACACGCTATTGGTTTGTATCGGCCCGAAGTCAATTGTGAACGAAACAATTCCTGCATATTTTTATTAAATCACGCGTTTAAAAGTGTAAATTTCGTATTCTATGGACGTAAACAATTATGGTTTCGTGTGTAGTGCCTGGTTGTAATTCATCTAGGAAAGGAAACCAACAGAATTATTCATTTCACATGCAAGTATGATCGAATGAATTATTTCTCTAAATGCAATATGTTGAGAACTCTGACAAAAATATTGTGCACAAATCGATAAATCATAATATTGCTTTTCATCATATTAATGTCCAAAATGCTTAAGAATTGAATTTAGCGAAATAATAAATACGTGAATTTGTTGTATTTCTAATCTCAATCTTATGGTATAGTGCTTGACGTAATGTATTGATAAGTGTCAAACGCATATCGATATGTAATTTGACTGGCGAAGGTATGCTATACATTTAGCCTTATTACTTGCGCTACTAGAATTTTTTAACAGTTAGGTTTTAGTTTTCTGTGGTCAACGACATCATAAATATAGTTTTTAAATTTTTTCAGATTTCCTCAAGATTACGATGATCGACTAAAATGGCTTAGAATGTTAAATAGAGGAGATTGGGTTCCCCAAAATACTCAACAGTTTGCAGCAAACATTTCGATCAAAAATGATTTTTTCATAGATGCTTTCAAAGAGTAAAGCTACGCTCTGGCTCAATGCCTACACTAATTCATGCCTATAAGTTACTTCCTCTTATGTATTAATATTATTTTATACAGCTATACATAAGCTAGCTATTATTTATATACATAAGTACCTAACAAATTAGTTCTGCTTGGTGGCAAATAATGGTAAGGATAAATAGCAATTTTTATTTTGTAAATATATACATTTTCAATAAATTATTGGGTTTTATTTTTTCTTAAACTATCGACACTGCACAAGATGCACGACATTTTTTATCGATAATTTCAGTTTGATCCATTACACAGCACTATTTGTCTTGCACACATGTACGATAGACGCACACTAGTGTATTTGTATTTTGGTGTCGCTATTGCCGATCTAACGCTGGTATAATAAATCTGTGCTTGCAGCAGTTACATAGACCACCTGTATATGAAAAAAGATCTGAACTATTTAAAAAAACTTGCCTTAAACTCCTCAAGACTCCACGTTTATCAGTATAGTATGACTGCTAGCGCTTAAACCTTGCTTTTCTTACGTTTCTTCTTGTCGGGGGCTTCAGGAGCGGATTGCCTGGGAGGCGGCGGCGGTGCAGATTTTGAATACAGATTGTTTAGAAACTCTTCCAGATTTGGATCGTGGCTGGAATTAAAATAAATAATTCAACATCAGTAGTTCATCTTGATTGCTTGATTTTTTTGCGATTTGAATAATTGAAAGGAGAAGTAGCATCTCACATAAAAAAATCCATGTCTAGCAGTGACTTTGACTTTACCTATAATCACACGTCACTGTGGACGGCTGTTCATTTTTTGCTACTTCCTCTTCTTTAATGATTTTCCACATAGATTCTTCAAGTTCTATGGCGGGTGAGATGCCAAGCGTCCTCAGCTATGGCGTAGTTTTCGAAAATGGAAATCTCAGTGAATTATTAATGGATTAATGGCTGAAATTATAACATCATCTTCCTTGCCTTTAAAATCCGTACATTAAATAAATTCAGTGTGGCACAGGCCCGTGACTGGGATCGAACCTTCGCCTTCCGACCGAAAGGTGCATGTCTTAACCACTAGGCTACCACCGCAGCTGAAATGATGACAAAATATGCGTATATATTTACCCTGACGGTGCGGCGCGCGCGTCGGGCGCCTTGTTCCCGAGCACGATGCGGTACTGCACCACGTGGCAATCTGGACGCAGCTGTTTCAGGTTCTTCTTCTGATGCAACACGCGTTATGTACACAATTACACATGTTATTAGCATCTCTCATAGAAAAATTACCCCATGTCCAGCAGCAACTCTCAAGTTCCCGGACCGTCACCGAGTACGAGATTATTTCGGGCCGAGTTTAAGATGACGTGACCGCGATCGTGTGTCCACCGCGCCGATATCGGTGGTTCAGAGACAAAACAAAAACCGGGCGAGCGGCGCGGTGCGACGGTAGTGTGTGGGCAAGAACAAACGTGTTTTGTTTTGCCGGCACATCGGCCCGTCATAAAACTTTGCCGAGTTCTAGCGGTCACGCCGAATTACTCGAAACATCGACGGCCGGGATGACGGTGCTCGGGTGACGGCCGTGCGGAAAACACGCGGCTACAGTAGTCTATGTATCGCTACTTCGGCGCCGTCATCTCGTTCTCGGTGACGGTGGACATACGGCCTTACTCTACCTATAAACGTCACTGTGGACGCGGATCATTTTTTCCTACTTCTTGATGACTAAATTTGGTCTGGTGTGTTAAATTTGCACTACAGGCGTATCATTAAGTTATTATTAAACTTTTGCACTGGTTCCGTAACGCCTAATTATTACACAATGTCACATTCTTTGCGGGGCTTCACTAGAATACATCAGCTGTATCTCTTTCCGTGCATATCGTAAGAGTCGACTGAGAAACTCGGGCATTATTTCAGGCGATAAGCTGGCAACTTGTCATGATCAGTTATCTGTCGCCAACACACAGTGTTCCGAAAACCCTGAAAAATGGACATCTCTAGCTGAACCCGTACATTGACGTAGTTAGACTTTGGAAACAATTCGCTAGAACAAACTATTTATCACTTGTTGATAGTTTCCGCGAAAAAAAAGAAGTTAGTTGCCGGTTAGGGTTCGAAAAATTAAAAATAAGTACTTTTATCAGTGGAATTTGACACAAAAATATTTATCCTAGTCACGCCCATTATCTTTCAAAGAGGTTGGGCAGAATGACACACCCATTTTTCATCAGTAAGCTTATATATTATTATAGTGCCACGTGGTAATGGGCAACAATTTAGCGACGGATAAAGAGTCCAATAAGAAATGTCTCTGTGTCATTTTAAATAGGTATTATAAGCTATTCACGTCAGATCTTGTCTTGAGGTTAAGAAAAATCCTAAAAATAGTAAAATAATAATAATTCTCACCTGACAACTGGCCCACTGCGTTATCTGATATACAGCGCCGTCCATACACGCGTAGTACATAACGAGTAACCCAAACATACTTGACTCCGCCCAGATGTCGCCCTGAGACAATTACAATACATTTAGTTCAATACAACATTAATAAAATATAATTTGCCACAGAATAACTCAATATGAAAACATTAGGGATCATCTTATACTAAGGGCGGACACTGCACAGTCGGCTGTCAAAGAACCGTAGAAGATTTCGGAATCGAAAAATAAATTATCCTTATTTTGGGAATGAAAAAATATATAAACTAGTAAACTAATCATAATCAGCCTATTGCAGTCTACTGCTGGACGTAGGTCTCCCCAGAGCACGCCACAAGACTGCCATGGGGGGTATTTGCCCATAGTCACCACGCTGGGCAGGCGGGTTGGTGACTGCAGTTTGTATTTCGGACTATGTTGTCAACACGGGAGGCGCTGCTGCCCACCTCGCGAAAACCCTTAATCGCCTCGTACGATACCCACGGGCAGACATGGGGTGGTACGAATTCTACTCTGCCGGCACCACGTGGCACTAAACTAATTAAAAAATAATAATTTAAGTAAACTTATTGGCTGTAAGTTACATTGTTTATTTTGACAGATTTACAACAAATTTTGCTGTCAACATTCGTGTTTACCGGATGTGTAACTTTACACGACTGGGTACCCAAAATTAAGAAGATTACAAGGGGATAACTTCGTTACGTGGACGTGGAACCTGACGGTGGGGCTGGCTCACCGATTGCATGTGACTCAGAGAGCTATGGAAAGGTCAATGCTCGGAATCTCGCTAATGGACAAAACGAGATTATCCGGCAGAAGACCAAGGTGACAGACATAGTCTCGAAATGTAGCAGACTGAAGTGGCAGTGGGCCGGCCACATCTGTCGTAGAACCGATGGACGGTGGAGTAAACGGGTTCTCGAATAGAGACCGCGCCTCGACAAGCATAGCGTTGGATATATGTTATATGTTCCTATAATAATTTACCTCTTTAGCGGAGTGTCGTATTTTGCACTGCGCACAGTATCTCGCAGCATAGCACGGTCGGTCGGTCAGTACTCGCTTGTGTCGGCGACCGCAGTTCGTACAGCTGATAAAATAGAGTACAAATATAATAAGAATTGTGGCAGAGAAATCTGTCTCACGCCACTGTTGCAAGGAATTAATGCATGTTTTGTGTGTACCACTACCCGTATAATGTCATAACTGACCGTATAGTGTGGTGACTGATCGTATAGTGTTGTAACTGGCCATATGATATTTTAATTGATAGTAAAGTGTTGTTACTACCCATATAGTGTTAAAACTGACCGTATATTGTCATGACTGACTGTATAGTGTCATGACTAACAGTATAGTGCCATGACTGACTATATAGTGTGGTGACTGACCGTATAGTGTGGCGACTGACCGTATAGTGTAGTGACTGACCGTATAGTGTAGTGACTGACCGTATAGTGTTGGCGGCGAACTCCATCTTGTCGTGCAGCTGCGCCAGTAGCGCGCTGAGCTCGCCCCACGCCGCCTCCGCGCTGCGCGACTCGTGCGCACGGCGCGCGTACGACGAGCGACGCTCCTATACGTACATCATCTTTAACAATGTCTATGCAGGGTGTAAGTCAAATATGGGTCTGGTTTCAGACCATGATTCAGACCAGACATGAGGCGAAAACCACTGAAATATTTATTTTTTTCAGAAAAAAAAGTTCGTCTGCGTTAAAATTAGAATTCCCATTTTCTGGTTCCTGTGGAAATATTGGGAAATCATTTTACATGTCGGAAAATCCTTTGTTATCACTGATCTCTTAGACCTGAAACTTGGACGATATGTTGTTTGTATGACGTAGGAAAAATTTCCAATGGACGTTTCCGAAAATAATAACGGCAATATTAAAGTATTTATATAGAAGTATAACCTCAATATATGTTTTTTAATACAGTTGCTCAAAAAGTGGCGTATTGCAGGGACGTATAGCGTTTGGGATGTGGGCTATTACATACTCGTGCTTTTTCTTTACCTTTTCCGAACTCGTGCGTTCTCTTTCCCAACTGTCAAAATAATGTCTATTAAAAAGAAAAAACCAACCACGAAGTTTTTACATAAAAAAATCATAAGAAGTTTTTATGATTCATGCAAATATTTCTAAAAAAAGCTACAATTTTGTTTCAATATCAGATTAAATGATTTGATTCAATGAGTTAGGTTAGGTTTCATTTCATCTCATTAAATTTCATTTTCAGTTCATATCATTAAAAAATATCTACTGAAGACTTGTCTGTATGGCCATAGTTCCCTTTGCCTATCCAGAATGGGTGAAGAAAACAAAAAAAAACTCTGCTTATATTTTATTACGGTTGGCGCCACTTTCGATATTTTGTTTTCATCTAAGTATGTATGTGAATTTGTTATTATTATCTAAGAGTAAATGATAGGTGCGCATTAGAAATTCCAATGGAATAGAGATAAATTAGTGCCAAAGGATAATGGGCAAAAATGTATGAGTACCGATCACTAACGATTAGACCTATTGTAGGATTTACTATCCTTGAGGACCTTATAGAAGCCCTAGGAGCTCAATCCGAGGACTTTTTAGTTTATCACAACATATTTCATTTTCACTTTATCTCATCACCTGATCATTCCTCAAGGATGCGCTTTTCAGATACATAATATTATACAGTTTCCCTTTTGATTTTATATTTAAATCACAAATTATCCAAATAATTCAAGCCAAAACACAGAAATTGGTTTGTTTTGAAACGAAAAGTCATCCTTTTGGCAAGCTCTTGTCATGTCACTTTTTCATTATATTACTCTTTTCGTACACTCACTTCTTTACAAAACTTCATGAAGAAAAAGAATTCATTTCGAATTTAAGAATTTGAAAATGGAGAGAAAAATTCGTATATAAGCCATACAAACGGGAAAAAGTCAAGCATTCCGTCGGCTACTCAGCCAGAGTGAAGAACGGAATTATAAGGCCTTGTCCCGGGGCCGCCTGCCCCGGGACCCTTGCTGCACTTCGCCGGACTTCTACAGCGCGAACAATCCGCGCCCGCGTCGCGTTCAGTAACCGCGCTCCGCGTCCACGGACCTCTTCAGCGCGAACAATCCGCGCCCGCGTCGCGTTCAAGTAATCCGCGACCGAGAAGATTCATCTGTCCGATCCTATACCTACAACGTCTGCACCTGCATCTAGAACTGTGACCCGTCCGTCAGGTCTGGTACCTGCAACTCCTACCTGCAACTTCTACACCTGCATCTACAACAGTGACCCGGCTGTCTGGTCTTATACCTACAACTTCTGCACCTGCATCTACAACTGACCCGTCCGTCGGATCCAGTACCTTCAACTCCTGCCTGCAAATACTACACCCGGGGGCGCGACTCCTGGAACGCCGTCGACCCAGGACCCTCAAGAGGACTCTGCTCACCGACTTCCTACACTTTTACACTCCACATTCCTTCATCCACGCTCTACTCACCCTCACTCACCTTCACGCATTATTCATAGTGATCTTTCTTCTATATTGTGTTAATTTGTGTTGTAAATAAATTCGTGTAACTCATCTTTTCTTTTTATTTCGTTAGGTAGGTATTATATATATTTATTAGGTAGGCTACAACTCCTACATAACTGTGCTTCACGACAGTTTGGCGCCCGACTCTATCTTCTAAACTATCTCAACGTTATTTCTCTAAATTCTAAAATAACACTTTTTCTAGTGTCTAGGTCTTTTTGGTTAACTCTTTAGGTATAAGTTTTCTGGACTTCTTTAGGTATAGGTTTTCTGGACTTCTTTAGGTATAGGTTTGCTGGACTTCTTTAGGTATAGGTTTTCTAGACTTCTTTAGGCTAGTTCTCGGCAGCTTGAACGGAATAAATCTTTTGCTACTATAACCTTTACTATAATACCCTCTATTACTTTAATTTTGCTTGAGTGCTACCTTTACCTTTTCAAACTTTATTTTTTATTGCTAGATTTTGGGGGGTAAGGGGAGAATGGACATAACATCTGGTCCAGCCCAACTGTCAACCTCACCTGCAAGCACCAGATGGTGGCGGAAACTAATGTGTTTCCGAGGTGCCCCCTGCTAGATAACAAACGAGGCAATGGCGACCGAGTCAGTGGCGGTATAACCACTTACAGGCTATCACAAGCCAGAGAGTATTAAAACACCTCGAAAGAGTGACCTATGTGCACTAGGATTGTGCTAAGAAACAACATGGAAGCGGATCATAAAACAATATTACTCCAGGAGGGTACCGGCCCAGCCGGAGAATCCCTTCCCATGTCTGCTCTGGCGGACAAGGGCTGCCCCACAGTATCTGGAGGGGGCAAAAATTCGCTAATCACGTTGGAAAAAATGGATGACTGTACGGGAGCGGGCAACCAGGTTCCTGTATCGGTAAATGCTACTGGAAGCAGCAAGAGATTGGTACAACAAGCTTTTCACCCTGGTCTATTCACAGGAAGAACTAGAAGTGCATCTCTGGGAAGCAGAGGTGAATCCCGAGAAGGTACCTCTAAAACTACAGAAAAACCCACACTAACTATAACCACAAGCGACATACAATGTCCTCCACCATGGCAAAGACTACCTACTACCAGAAACAAAAAAAGAAAATTAACAGCTAGTCCCCCGATTGAGACAAAAACTTATAATCGTTTTTCAGGACTACCAATAGACCTAACAGAAGATGCTGACGATGACAAACCCATGAGACCTAACAAACCACCACCGATCTTCCTTTATGGAGTCGAGGACATTAACAAACTCACCGGGCTTTTGGAAACAACAGTTGAAAGAGAACAATTCTTTTATAACATAATCAACAAAACCCAGCTCAGAATTTCCACGATCAATATAGAGGCATACAAAAAGGTAATCACCTTGGTTAGAGACAAAGGTCTAATAGGACACACTTTTAATAGGAAAGATAACAGGTGCTATAGGATTGTCATAAAAAAGTTACATCCATCAACACCTGTTAACATAATAAAAGAAGACATAGAGGCTACTGGCAACATAGTTACAGGTGAGATAATTAATGCCAGATATGGGCCTGAAAAGAAACCCACGTCAACATTTTTTGTTAACCTTGCCACGGGTCCAAACAATGCATCTATCAAGGATCTCAAATGCATCTATCACCAATCGATCATAATAGAGGAACCAAAGAAAAGGAAAACCATAGTCCAATGCCAGCGGTGCCAACAGTATGGCCATAGCAAGAATTACTGTATGCGTCCCTACAGATGTGTGAAATGTGGACAGTCACACAAGACATCTGAATGCTCAAAACGCGACCGCAACACCCCTGCAATATGCGCCCTATGTAATGGCCCTCATCCGGCCAACTATAAGGGGTGTGAGGTTTATAAAGAAATTCTTGCCAGAAGAACAAATAAAAATACATCCACGTCTAATAACTTAACTCGCATAACTGGAAATATAGTCCAGAAAGATAGAGATCATAGCCAAATTACAGAGCCAACAAAACAAGAACAAAGATCGTCATATGCTGAAATGCTAAAACAGCGGCCACCGAAAAATTGCACCAAGCAAAATATTCCCAATGCACATAACACAGATAGCTTATGTCAAACTCTAGAAAACATAATAACACAACAGACTGCTAAATTTGATATCATCCTACAACAAATGAGTACTCTTATGAGTCTCATAGCTACACTAGTCGACAAGCTGACAAAATGAATGCACTACGGATAGGAACCTGGAACATAAATGGGCTAACACCAAACAAACTAGAAGTAGAGCTGCTCTTGAACCAACATAAACTGGACATCCTACTTGTATCCGAGACCCACTGCACTGCTACATCACTAATTAGATTATCAGATTATCTATGTTATGTCACAAATCACCCTGATGGTACAGGCCATGCTGGAACTGCGGTTATTGTAAAAAAGTCAATAAAGCACCATCCAATGCCACACTACAGAACTGATCACATCCAGGCTACCACCATCGGTGTAGAGGACAAAAATGGCTATATAAATGTTTCTGCAGTGTACTGCCCGCCAAAACATAAGATCAACGAACTTATGTTTACTGACTACCTTTGCACCCTGGGAAGTCGCTTTATTGTAGGAGGAGACTGGAATGCCAAGAGTGTGAACTGGGGATCCCGACTGACAAATACGAGAGGACGCCAATTAAAAACTTGCATAGATAAAAATAATCTGACAGTGTTTTCGACTTGCGAACCAACATACTGGCCAACTGATGACAAAAGATTCCCTGATCTCCTGGACTTCTTTGTTACAAAAGGTTTCTGTAAGCACTACATTAAAATCGAACCGTGTTATGATGGATCTTCAGATCACACTCCTGTCCTATTAACTGTCAGCACAATGCTAGTGGAACCAACATCTCCACCAAGACTATGTAACAAACACACCGATTGGGGGTCATTCCAGGATTTCATTGAACAAAGAATCCAATTGAAAATAGCCCTTAAGACGCAGGAGGACATTGAAATAGCTACGAAATATATTACGTCTCTAATACAAGAAGCTTGCTGGCTCAGCACTCCTGCTGAGAAGTCTGGCCAAAAACAAAACAATTATCCCGTCGAAGTAAAAATTGCAGTTCTTGAGAAACGAAGATTAAGACGGATTTGGCAGAACTCCAGACTAAACATAGATAAATCACAATTCATAAAGGCATCTAGAGATTTGAAAAATTTGTTATCCACCTGGCACAACGACACTCTAGAAACACAACTAGAATCTCTTACGGCTACAGCTTCAACCAACTACTCCCTGTGGAAATTCACAAAGGATTATGAAAGACCACAAGTAGCTAAAGCCCCCTTAAAAACCAATGGTGAATGGGTACGCACGTCACAAGACAAAGCATCCACATTTGCGCAACACCTAGCAAATGTATTCCGTCCCAATGAAGCAAGTGATTTGGAATTTGAAAAAGATGTTGATGATATTATCAACCAAGACTTGCAAATGTCACCCCCACCAAGTCCAATTACTGTACGCCAAGTCTGGAGGACAATCAACAGGGATCTAAGGTACAAGAAAGCGCCAGGATTTGACCTCATCACAAAGGAAATACTGCTCAAACTCCCAAGAAAAGCCATAGTATTTATTACTACACTCTTTAATGGCATAGTAAGAGTACAATATTTCCCGAAACTCTGGAAGGTCTCCCAGATCCTAATGATCCACAAAATGGGAAAACCAACTAAAGAAGTCACGTCCTATAGACCTATTAGCTTGCTACCAGTGTTATCTAAGGTTTTTGAGAAATTGCTACTACACAGAATCCTTCCGGAACTTGAAAGAAATAATGTTATTCCAAATCATCAATTTGGCTTTAGACAGCAACACTCAACCGTGGAACAAGTTCACAGAGTAGTAGATAAAATAAGAAATACGTTAGAAGACAAAGAGTACTGTTCTTCGGCCTTTCTGGACATACAACAAGCATTCGACAAAGTGTGGCACAAAGGCCTTCTCTATAAGATCAAGAAAAGTTTGCCTCATTGCTACTATATATTGTTGAAATCCTATCTGTCTGAAAGATTATTTCAAGTAAAGGAAGCTGAATCCACCTCTAATTTCTATAAAATTGAAGCGGGTGTGCCGCAGGGATCAGTCTTGGGGCCTGTACTATATATAGTATACACGTCTGACCTACCAGAAGAGAAAGATGTCACCACAGCCACATTTGCAGATGATACGGCAGTTCTGGCTAGCGACAAAAATCCTGTAATAGCAACACAAAAATTACAAAAAAGTCTTGATAACATCTCGAAGTGGCTCGAAAACTGGAGAATAAAAGCCAGCACATCAAAATCTGTGCATGTTACCTTCACACTGCGTAGAGGAGATTGTCCTGCTGTCCAACTGGGAGGATCCCCACTCCCCCACCAAGACCATGTGCGATATCTTGGATTACATCTGGATCGACGCTTAACATGGGCACATCATGTCAAAGCAAAGAGGCAAGAGATCAAAATCCGATACAACCAATTATCTTGGGCATTGGGTAGGAACAGTAAACTATCTACTGATAACAAATTGCTTATATATAAGAGTATACTTAAGCCTGTCTGGATGTATGGCATACAGCTATGGGGCAGCGCAAGCAACTCCAATATCATAATATTACAACGAATGCAAAACATGATACTTAGAAACTTATGCAATGCCCCATGGTTCACTACAAACACAGAGATACACCATCATCTTGAAATGAACACTCTGAAGGAGGAAATCCTAAAGTCAACAGAGACATATCAGGGGAGGCTTGAGCAACATCCCAATGCATTGGCTGCTAAGCTGACAACTCGAAGCTACAAGAAAAGGCTGAAGCGAAAGGACATATTGGCAATATAGGCTACACTTGTGTACGAAGAGGAGATGCCCTTACTGAAGGACACCCTCTAACTGACAACTTTCCTCAACAAACCTGCTTATAGCTAAAGCTGATTGCAGATTAAATTAGAGAAAAAAAAAAAAAAAAAAAAAAAAAAGATTTTGTGCAACTTTTAGATTCTGAAATTTTATTCAACTATATAACTACAAAGAAAAATTTTTTGGATTTCAATTTTTACTTTTACACAATTTCTCGTCTTATCATCTACTCGTATAAGCTACACTTATCTTCTTCAACTAATGTCGGTGACACAGTTTGGTAAACCTTGCTTGACTGAATTTTTTTTTGTCTTAACTACATAATCATCTTCGTCTCTCGTCTCTTCATCACCATCCTTTATTCGGTGACATCTAGGTAACCCATCCTACAGAGAAGCTCAAGATTTCCCTCTACATAATACTCTAGGAGCTTGATGCTCTTTCTTTTACCTCAATTTTTTTTTTTCTTTGATGCTGAACTTTTTGGTCATATCTTCACTATTACTAGGTCTTTAGTGGTCGCTATGCTGCTATGCTATGCGGTCGGCTCGTCTTGCTGGGCTCGTTCAAAGATGGTTAGCAACCATTACCACCAGGGTACCTACTAATTGTTCTTTCTTGAATTATTTATCTTCACTTAGGGACTCTAAACCCCTACTACTAGACTAAACCTTTGGATACTTCGGCGGTCGCTTATGCGATCGACCTGTCTTGCTTGGTCGATTCAAATATGGCTAGCAACCATTACCACGGGAGTACCCATTGCGTTATCGAGCGGTAGACTACTCGTTAAATAAGCCTTAGGTCAAATTATTCTTCTTCTTTAACTTCAGAGCGGCTGACTACTCTTTAAATAAGCCTTAGGTCAAATTCTTTTCCATCATGGAGCGGTCGACTACTCCTTAAACAAGCCTCAGGTCATGTTGGAACATACCTTTAGAGTGGTAGTCATTGACCGTGAACTCCACCCTTACCTGAATGAAGTTGATTGAATATTAGACGAATGATTGCCGATTATTTGATGATGAATGTTTTTGCAAGGTAATGTTCCCTAGACTCTTTCGAACCTTCTACAAAATTTTCTCTGAGTCGAAAATTTTCCGGGGTTGTGGGGGAAATGTAGGATTTACTATCCTTGAGGACCTTATAGAAGCCCTAGGAGCTCAATCCGAGGACTTTTTAGTTTATCACAACATATTTCATTTTCACTTTATCTCATCACCTGATCATTCCTCAAGGATGCGCTTTTCAGATACATAATATTATACAGTTTCCCTTTTGATTTTATATTTAAATCACAAATTATCCAAATAATTCAAGCCAAAACACAGAAATTGGTTTGTTTTGAAACGAAAAGTCATCCTTTTGGCAAGCTCTTGTCATGTCACTTTTTCATTATATTACTCTTTTCGTACACTCACTTCTTTACAAAACTTCATGAAGAAAAAGAATTCATTTCGAATTTAAGAATTTGAAAATGGAGAGAAAAATTCGTATATAAGCCATACAAACGGGAAAAAGTCAAGCATTCCGTCGGCTACTCAGCCAGAGTGAAGAACGGAATTATAAGGCCTTGTCCCGGGGCCGCCTGCCCCGGGACCCTTGCTGCACTTCGCCAGACTTCTACAGCGCGAACAATCCGCGCCCGCGTCGCGTTCAGTAACCGCGCTCCGCGTCCACGGACCTCTACAGCGCGAACAATCCGCGCCCGCGTCGCGTTCAAGTAATCCGCGACCGAGAAGATTCATCTGTCCGATCCTATACCTACAACGTCTGCACCTGCATCTAGAACTGTGACCCGTCCGTCAGGTCTGGTACCTGCAACTCCTACCTGCAACTTCTACACCTGCATCTACAACAGTGACCCGGCTGTCTGGTCTTATACCTACAACTTCTGCACCTGCATCTACAACTGACCCGTCCGTCGGATCCAGTACCTTCAACTCCTGCCTGCAAATACTACACCCGGGGGCGCGACTCCTGGAACGCCGTCGACCCAGGACCCTCAAGAGGACTCTGCTCACCGACTTCCTACACTTTTACACTCCACATTCCTTCATCCACGCTCTACTCACCCTCACTCACCTTCACGCATTATTCATAGTGATCTTTCTTCTATATTGTGTTAATTTGTGTTGTAAATAAATTCGTGTAACTCATATTTTCTTTTCATTTCGTTAGGTAGGTATTATATATATTTATTAGGTAGGCTACAAATCTCTACATAACTGTGCTACACGATACTATATCGTTGGAAAACTCTTTTTGTGACTATCAATTGTTACTTTTTGATTGTTAATTGATGCTCAAAGCGTTGAAAAAAGATATAGTTAAAAAAAATCTTAAAAAACTAGCATAAAAAAGCCTTTGTACATTGTCAATGTAAAATGTTTTTCCATATAAAATGTCTGTGTACAATAAAGAATAGAATAAAAAAAATATTTTCCTTTTTTACTTAAAAGGCAAGTTTTTGTGAATTCATAGTCACAAAAAGCGCTTTCCAACGCTATACGTCTGGTCCTTATTGGTCGGTGGGGATATTTTGCCCATGCTCCTTTTATCTAAATAAGTTAGTTTTTGCATAAACAAATAACTGAGTAACAAACATCCAAAATTTCTTTGCTTGGTGCAGATTTCCTGCTCAACCAGTAATTTCTTATCGTTGGACTGCTGTAGTAGGTACAAATTAGTCGAGAAGAAAGTTGGTGGAAATCAGAAAAACGAAGTTTTGGATCTAATCTCGACGAGGATGCATTTTTTAATAGTTAATGTTTATGATACAATAAAAAAAAGTAATATTAATTATTGTTTCATTGTCAGTAAAGTAGGTACTCTTTCGTTAATTGCCTTCCAGCCATCTTCTCCAAATGACCAACCATCGAAGCGTACCTTTCTCTATTCTTGTCACTACGAGTACGTCTTCTTTCACACCACCCAATTCTCTTAATCTTAATCTTAATATCATAATCAATTTTAATTTATTGCAAAATTTTAGTTGCTTTCTGCATTAGTTTTCCTTCATTCGGGTAAAGCTAAGCATTTGGCAACACAATTCTTCACGCATACTAGCATCCTTGCAAATTGTCATTGATGATTGTCATGTCAGTCATGTCACCAATCATGATAAAATTGCCGCATTCACGGAGCTATTGTTTGTTGATAGTACTCCATCTAGTCAGAGCGGAGCGAAGACCTATCATTAATCTAAGACGATTGTAATAGTTTACATTTACCAATACAATTTTTTAAAATTATTTTTATTAAAGTCCTTTCATAGAATAACTCCTACGAGTATGCCTGAATTCAGAACTAATATTTTTTGCACACAGTAACACAGATAATGTGGTCATACACATAGTAACTAGCGACATCATCCAAAGGAACTATTCACACACGAATATACTGTAAAAATTACAATAAATGTACAGGTAAGTACAAAACCCGCTTACCGGCTCCCCAATAAGATGGAAGGCGTGCTGCAGTATCTTGAACGCCTCTTCAGCGCCCGGCTGTTGGTTCTTATCGGGATGTACGAGGAACGCTTGCCGACGGTAGTACCGCTTTATGTCCTCGTCTGTACAGGTTGTACTCACGCCCAGTATACTGTGAATACAAGATAAATTAGTTGTACCCAGTAGAGTATTAGTAATCTCTCACACCTTAATCGTTCACACCTACACATGGTTGTGATTGTGTTCCAAATGGGGTGGCTCAGCCAGAAAAGGAGGATCACGAAAGAGATAACACAGCCACGTTCAGTACAGCGAGATTAAAAATTTTACTATAATTTTTTTTTAATATCAATACTAGTGGACGCCCGCGACTTCGACCGCGTGGACTACAGGAAAAACAAAATGTCTAAATTATCTGGGATAAAAAGACCTATCACAATATATTCCTGAAAACTGCATCGAAATCGGTTCAGCCGTTGCTGAGATTAGCGTGCTTAACTATAAATATGTGATAGGTCCCACTTAACATATAGGCTACTTTTTATCCCGGATAATTAAGACATTTTGTTTTTTCTGTAGTCCGCGCGGACGGAGTCGCGGGCGTCCACTAGTTTTATTATATGTATAGATATACCTATAGATAAAGATGCTAATATAGTGGTACCTGTATGGATCTTTCCCCTTGCAGGCCAACAGTCGCTTCATTGCCTCCTCACCAGTGGCCGGTAGTGGTATGTTTGAGTCCAGCTTTGTTGAGTCATTACCATTGTCGGAATCACAATCTGAAGTTTATTAAAAAAGTTTTAACATATTTGGTATCAAAAATAAGTAAATACTAATATGAATTTTCTCAAACCTTAGCACTGATCACATAAGATATTAAAGTAACAATTTACATAGATATATTTGCTTAGAAGTGTAAAAAATAGTGGCAACTCCTCTAGACTTCCAGCCTTCAAGAGTTTACTTTCTAATTAGATTATCTCTCCCAACAATGTAATTATACACCAAGGTCAATCTAAAGTAATCTAAACCAATGTGAAGGTGATGTGATATTTTAGCTTATTTACTGACAGGCTTAGCTATTCTGTGTTTTTATATACCCATTTATTTATTTATGTGCCATATATACATACAATAGGGTCTTGGTGTTTTGTAGGCGATGGGCCGACCACCTGTCACTACTAACCAAACTTGTACATTTATTTATTTATTCAAATATATATGTTTATAACATAACAGTATAACCATATTGTTGCAAACATTAATTATTTTCATTGTATAAAAATTAAACGCTATACAATAGACAAAACAATTAAAAGAAATAACAATCAGATACAATACTATAATACAAACCCATACATACATAAGTACCTATTTGTAACATTTATTGGATGGTACATCTCAACTATACCCTCAAAATTGGTCATAAGTTGCACCATGTGGTACCCCGTAAGGGATAAAAGCGTGATTATCAGAGGTCGGAATTAGGTAGTCATTTATGTACTTGCACTGATTTCATACAGCGAAAGAATAAAGTGGATATGCCTCAAATTCCGGTATTAATTTTAAAGAGCAGAAATTTTATGTTAATTATCTTTGTGTTATTTGTCTATCTCTGAGGGTGTTATTATTATTTATTTGTAATATTGTTGGCCATACGGGATTGTCCATTAGAAATCCACATTAATATCAACATTTCGATGCAAGTACATAAATGACTCTACCTAATTCCGACCTCTGGTGAATATATGTATGTATGTACATATATGTATACATATAATCACACACAGCTATGTCGCCGAAATGGGTAGCCAGAGCTGCAGGATCATGGTCACATTTAACTATCATAGTAGGGCCAGAAGTAAATGATCAGTGACAAGTTGCTAGCTCATCACCTGAGGGACACCCTTGAGTTACATAGTCCACTCTTACTACACTTATGTAACATTGTTTTTAATAGCCTATACCGTGTCCCACTGTTGGGCAAAGGCCTCCCCCAATGTAACAGAGATTTTATAGATAAAAGAAAAAAAAAACCTTCCTTGAATATACTATGGACTAAATTTTATGTCAAGGTAGTATGTTAGGAGATAGAACTACCCAATAGATTTTATTATCTCAATGTTACATGTACAAAACAAGTATGCATTACCTTTTTTAAACCACTTCAATTTTCTCCAAAAGCCAAGTCTGGTGTGTCCGAATTTGCGGTCAATGTACAGAAGAAACTTATTGTCCTTTATCTTGTACACCCAGTCCTTAGTACTCCTCCATACTGCCTGTGAGCTGACATATGTCTGTGTGAACACTGATGTACACCTGTAATTAATTATTTACATTATGTACTTATTTCATAATTTACAACACAGTTAGATATACTTCTTGGTGCTACAGCCTGTAGAGTGTTGGGCAATGAAATAAGTATAATATGTTTTATTTGTTCAATGAGGATATGTATCAATAATACCATGGAGTTTTTACCTTTCTTTATTAATTGTACTTTTTGACTATAACTTGCATCTACAAATATTTAAACTTAATAAACAAGAGCAATAGTTCTCTATGATCTATTTAGTGGTTTAAAACTATAATAAAATACTTACAGGTCAAAAGACAAGTGAATAGACATTCCACAGATGTCCGAAACAATGTAGAAGAACCAAACAAGAGCTTTCCAGGTCTGTCCTCCCCAGTGTTCCAGATAGTTCTGTGCCAAGCCCACATAGCCAGGCTTAGACCGCCTCATTTTATTCTGGCCCACCTTCTTCTTGTCTGGCACAGGTTTAGATATTTTGTGGTGTATGCGAGTATCCTTCTTCTTTTTAACCTTCATGCTTGCCGTCTGACCTTCTTGGAATACAAACTGAGACTCATTGTCATCAATATCCTCTTTGGAGTTGTCATTTGTTGCGGTCTTGTCAATATTCTTAGCTTTATCTTTCTTATCTTTTTTTATTGGCTTCTCTGATTGGTTTTCGATGAAAACAAACTGGCTTTCATTTTCGATGTTGAAGCTGGTGTCTTCCTCATTTGTTATGTCATCAAGAGACGGCCATCTTTTGGTTATGTTGCGCTTATTTTTAGACCTTTTGTTGGGTTTTTGAAGTTTTTCAGTGTCATCTGTATTGATATCACCAGATTCACTTCCTGAAGAAATGGTGTTGGTGTGAGTTTTCTTCTCACTTTTCTGTTTATTTTCTTCAGTCATGTGTTTAAAGTTAGCTGTAGGTTTGTCCATTTTGGAGTTGATCTTGTTGCTTGGTTTCAGCTCAATGTTTGCTGGCTTCACTCTCCGGGTAGCTTCTGTTTGAGAGTTATTCTTTGTGTTTTTAGCTAGCACATCAGAGTAGCTTGGTCTCATTGGTTTAACTTCGGCCACAATCCTTTTTTTAGTGTTATCAGCAAGTGGACTGCTTTCATTTCTTTTAGGGGAAGTTTCTACCTTTAACCCCTGAGTAGGTTGAGCCTCAGCCATAGGATTGGTCTGTAGTAAGTTCAAAGTGGGAGCATCCGGGTGGTTCAATGGATAATTTTGTCCAAAAGGTGAATAAGTCCCCGATGAGTTTGGTTCCCAGTTTCCTAACACTTCCTTTAAAAAGTTGGAGGTTTGTGGAGCAGCTTGTGTGTTTGTCTCATGATTAAATGTTGGGTTTGGTATATTCGGAGCTTGCATATGAACATTGTTCATTGAGTATTCTTGGTTTAATGTAAACAGGTGGGAAGGTTGAGAATTCGGCAAAGGAGTATCGCGTACTCCTTGGTTATGGTTGAACAGCTCATACTGACCAGTCATGGGGAAGATGAGTTGCTGGTTGTTCTCGTCATAGTAAACCCTCACAAGTTGACCGTTGCCCAAATTGAGCATCGCATTGCCATAATTCTGGTTATCCATGCGAGAAACATTAGGGACGTTGTTAAACGGTATTTTATCATCTTTATTTGGAGCGGCGTCGCCATTGTAAGGATGCTTGTTGATATAAACATCATTGACGAAGTTGGCGTTACCGTAGACACTATTGTCGGGAATAATACCAGAAGTGTGCGCTGGTCTCTCATTTAAACCACGAGGTGCACATTTTTCAGCTGTTTCCGGGTGATAATTCCATGTATTGTGCATATCGTACTCATTGTATCTTTCATCCTTTGGCGACCTTGCCATTTTTGGTTAGTTTGTCAGAAAACTTTTACAATTTGAACACGATGTTATTTAACTCATGGATTTAACATTTTATTTTAGTTCTTCAGGTGTAGATTTTGTAAACAGGTGGTGTAAATAATAGCGTGGATTTCAATAAATTAACAATTCGATGCTAACTTCATAATTTTTGACAGTTTTGACAGCATCTGACACAATTGACAGATCCTTTTTCTGTTTAGTTTATCCCGAAGGAAAGGCAAGGGGAACTAAGTCAATACAGCCATTGTCTTTAGTAAATGATTTCTGAATTTATTTTGGATGATAATGATGAAAGGAAACGTCGAAAAAACCCCCAAAATTGGTGTAAAATTTGTCAAAATGAATTGGAGAAACAACTTACATGTGCCCATGAAGAGATCGTATTCCGACTAAAGTTTTACTTAGCTTACCCGCATATAAAACCATGCACACGCACTAAATTCAAGTCACAAGTAAACAAAATATAACCTATCTACCAGAAAACATTACTTTACGGACACATGCAAGCCATTTACAAATAAATTTTGATTTTCACAAGAAAATTACACCCACTCCCTTCCAGCTTTTCCCGCCGAATCCCCACAGCTCCTTTTTACTTTTAATTTCAATTTTTTTAAAGGCAACGTAGGTAACGTAGAAAGAGAATGTATGTAAGCTGTAAGAGCTAAGCTATAGAATTAGTACAGATTGTCACATCTTAGCAAAAGAGCTACCGAATTTTTAACTAGTTAAAAAGAGAAATTCTGTATTATTCTATTATTAATTATATTAATATTCTATTCTGTTCTGTGATACAAGCCGTAGGAGCTAGTGACTAGCTTTGATAATTTCATACCGTGCCGGTACAAATCTGAAGGAGTCTTTGACGAGTAGGAGTATACAGAGAAGGACAGAGAGAGATACAAGGCTTGCTTTTAGATTAGGGAATAAATTTACTTGGTGATTAACCACCTACCTACTCTACTACATAGTAATCGTACACTGTATCTGCTCCCAAGAAGGTTGGTGTCAGGCGGACGATGCTCGGCTATGTAACAAGTGCCATAGCTTTAATAGGTATTATGTCTAACTTTTACTCTGAAAACTATGAAAGTTTCGTAGGTAGACGTTATACAGACATTTTTACATATAGCACAGCTTGTTGTAAAATAGGTAGGTACTACCTATGCGTGTGAGAGAATGGTACACAAAACAACACACTGTAGTACATATACAAGTTTTAATAAATTAAGGCACATTTATTTACAAATACAAATCTTTTCGTCCATCTATCTACTCAATAATAATCGTAGTCGCCATAGGTTTTAGTTCTATTGACTTGAAGCCCCTGTACTATCCGATTTCCAAGATCTGGATGGATCAGTGTGAACAATTTGGCAGCTTTATCTTGCAACCTTTTCTCAGCACCTCCCAGACTATAAATGACGTTATCAACGAGACGACTTCTCTCCTCCTTGGTCATCTCATTAACGTACAGCTCCGTCATCTGCTGGAAATTGTTGGGGTCGTCCTGGAATATTTCCAATATCTGGGGCCTGTCCTTGTCTAGATATGGAACTGGGCCGTTGTAAGTATTGGGATAGTAGTTTGGAATGTCTCGGTCGTTGTCCTTGACTGGAGGCTTTCCGTCACGGTTGTAGGTAAAGAGTTTGGACTGGATGGGGCAATTTACGGGAATTTTATTGAAATTGGCGCCCAAACGGTAGTACTGAGCATCTCTGTACGCGAGGCGTCTCGCTTCAAACACTTTATCAGGCCCACCAAGAATTCCAGGAACTAAGTTTGCAGGGCTGAAAGCCAGCTGCTCGATTTCAGCGAAGTAGTTGATTGGATTCTTGTTAAGCCAGTAACGACCTACTGGCCGTAGAGGGTAGCGGTCCAAGGGTAGCGTTTTTGTGACGTCAAAGACATCGAAGCCGGCATTTTTTACGTCGTCTATTGAAAGCACTTGAATGCTAACTGTCCAGCTCGGGAACTTACCATTACCAATAGCATTGTAAAGGTCTCTAGTGGCGTAGTCGGGATCCACTCCAGCTATCTTTCTAGCCTCAGCTGAAGGAAGACTTTTAATGCCAGCATCAGGCATAAAGTGAAATCTTACAAAGCTTTTTTCACCTTTCTCATTGTGAACTTCAAATGTATGAATACCAAAACCTGGCATATGTCGGTAACCGTCTGGAATGCCACGATCACCGAAAACAAGCAGGAACATGTGCAAGCTCTCCGGCTTTAGAGTCAGGAAGTCCCATAACATATTTCCATCGATCAAATTAGTTGCAGGATTCCGTTTCTGTGCTCGTACAAAGGTTGCGAAGAGTAGGGGGTCTTTGTAAACATACATAGGCGTGCTGAAGCCAACAATATCGAAATTACCATCTTCAGTGTAAAACTTAACAGCATATCCTCTGGCGTCCCTAGATGTGTCAATGCCTCCTTTTTCGACGACAACTGGCGAGAATCTGACAGCAACGGGCGTTTTCTTTCCAATCTGGCTGAAGAGTTTAGCTTTGCAGATGTCTGTTATGTCGTGGGTTACTTCGAAATACCCGAAGGCGCCTGCAGCCTTAGCATGTACCAGCCTCTCCGGTATTCTTTCGCGAACCAGATGTGTGAGAGAATCCATAAAATATTCATTGAATATAAGCGGCCTGTTTAACGTTGTGGTAGCATCAGTGTATTCGATTGGAGAGCCGGCGCTCGTTGTCATTACACCGACAGGGCTCTGGAAAATAAAAAAATGCTCAACATTAGGTACTTTACCCCTGATCTTGTTAATTATGGACCGTGTATCAATGAGTTGACGGTTTTTGCATCGCTAGAACTAGTGACCTACAAACTTTGATCTAGATGTTTTGCAACGTCCTTCGTTCAGTGCATGTCTACTATGTTTATTAACTACTGTATCTACGTACGTGCATACGTTTTAACTGGGGTTTTATCTTGCAAGGATATCCTAAAATCATTATTAGCTTTGCTTTACTCATTTGAAAAAATAAGAATGGATATGTTTCCCATTAGCTTTTTGTTTTGGTCACTAGATGTATTTATGACCGAGAATATATAGCGGGGATAGTTTCACATTTCACTGCGTGGGTGTTAATATTAGTTCACCTACATAATTACCTACTAGCTGGTAAAAAGTGGGCCAATACCACATAGATGCACACTTCCTTCCAACATTTTGGAAATGATGGGCGTGACTATAGTTTAGAACCTATTTGTGTGCCTATGTTTAGATTGCCTACCTGCCCAAGTAGCATAAACTGTGAAACACGATATGATAAACCGATTTATCGACATTTAGCCTGTCAAAATACGATAAATATTGCCGTCATGTTGAATTTTGTATAGAGACGATACGATATCGTACGATACGATATCCAAGATGCGTGGTCATGCTAATAAGGCTGATAAGGATACAATTTGGAAATGTAGGACTAGCGAATCTTTGTAACAAGTAGGTATACTTACCTACCTATGCTAATATTCAGAAAGATCATACTTTTGACCAAGCCCAATCACTTGTGCAATTATAATTAAAATTTCAATCCATTTTAATTTTTAATTCGATTATTACACGAAATCAATGAGGGCAATCTATGTCCGTACCTTACATTGTAAGCTTCCTGTGCCGATGTGTATTCATGATAAATTATTTCCAAGCATGAAGCAAGAACCCGAGTGTACCTACACGTTTTATGACCTACACCAATAGAATAGCAACAAAAAAACCAATATGGTCACCGTCAGACATTCTTATGGAAAAATAGTAATCTCGTGCGTGGCATGTGAGTAGACAGTATCAAAACTCTGGTCTTTATCTTCTGCCTTCGTATTTTTTTTCAGAATAAAAGTAATAGTAGCTAGATTTCGATTATAATTTATCGCCTGTTAACTGTCGTTATCAGCAATCATTGCCATAATATCATAATCGGATGACATGTTCCACTCTTTCCATGCAAGAGCTTGGTTTTTAAAATAAAAAAGCTCACCTTCGTATATTCCTTAAAATCAATGATCTGTCTGGCAGCTGGGGCCGGTTGGTACTCCCCTGCTGCGGCCAGGATCACAGCCACCACCACAGCACTTGCTGCCCACATGATGCACTGTTATGCGATGGTAATGAAACGGACAACAAGTTTTATCTCTTTCTTGCGCAGTCTTTATATGCAGAGTTTGACCTTCGGCTGACTACAGTTGAGTAATGAGCAAAAAGTTTATTCGTTTACGCATTTAGACTAATTTTTTTAACTTTCTCTTTATCTGTAATAGAAGGGCTATCTTGTTATATGTACTTACTTACTTTATGTATTTAAGGAATGTAACTACTAGGTACTTCTAGGAAGGAATGTACTTGACGGCATCAGGATCATTGTCGTTGTCGACTCTACATCTGCGTCATTAGGATATATTGGAAGTACAATCGGTAATAACGTCATTAGCATCTAAATGTTCTGATGAGGATGACGTTAAGGAATCTTAGGCCTATCACACTCGTTAAAACTTCGCCTGTATGGCCCTTCTGATAATAAAGATATAGCTTTGCGAAAAATGTATGAAGATCATGAGATGTATGCTAGAAGTCAAATAAATTTATCTGGATGGATATTAAGACGTAATAAGCTGACTTTGTCTACGACTTAGATCAAAAAGTAACAGATTCAAATTCATCCCTGAAATAACTTTTTAAAACTAGAAACAACTTTTTTGTTAATATCATTACAGAAGAAGTGCCAAATAAAAAATCTAATAAGTGGAATAACTAATTAAAATACTTACCAAATTCGGCATCACAATAAAATTAACAGCACATTCGATAATACTAATTAACACATAATCTTAATTAACGATTAGATCAAAAATATTTTCGAAACCTAAAAGTCTAGATTTAGTAACGTTGCCGAGTTGCATTTACCTACTGCGGTTATCAACAAGTTTAAAATGTATTTAAGACATCGACACGCTTGGCTGAATATTGTGTAATACATAAAAGGTGATTACTTGTTACTCTTTTCTGAAAAACTTACATTACGTTATTACTTTCGAGCATTCTTGTACAAAGCATGATCCCGATTAGGGGCACTATTCTTGCGTCCCTCGACTGTCGACATGTCTCTATTTGTTCAGTTCTTACAAAAAAATATAATCTTAATAAATTATGATGGCAGGCAAATTTGATCGCTGACACAAACAATATTAGGTAGGCATCTGTAGGCACAATGGGGTAGTTTCCCATGGTTGAATCTTCATCATCATCAGCCTCTTGCAGTCCACTGCTGGACGTAGGCCTCCCCCAGGGCACGCCACAAGACTGCCGTGGGGGGTATTTGGCCAGTCACCACGCTGGGCAAGGCGGTTGAATCTTAATGACATCTTATTCTTATCAGAATAAATAATCAAAATCATACCTATCTGTAAAATTACAATTTGATTATATGTCCAAAGTACCTAGTAATAAGCCTTCAAAGTTCAGTGAGCAAGCCCATTTTTCAAACGTGAAAATTACAACATCACATGTCCACCTGCATCAGTTACAGTAACTTTTGTTTTGTGACCATTTTTATAAACGCAATATTTAATATAGCTGTAGAACGAAAGTTCTTTTACGCGCATACAACGTCACGTCGTGGTAGCCGTTTGTATGGAGCGTTTTTTGGCAAGTCTAAAATTGTGATTTTCAAATCGTTATATCCCGGAAAGTTTTCACGCTAGCGAAGTTTTTCTTTGGCAAATGTTTCTTTTATTTTATGACCTTTAGATATAAATACAAATAAAATAAAAAATGTAAACGACCCTTCGCATTCTTGAATGTACTTAAACAAAACGAGTCACAAAAATATACGAGTATCAAAAGTAGATAATGAAACAAAACGAGTTTTTGATAAAATGTTAGGTGCACAAAATATTGTAAAAGGCACAAAATTCTACCTACTTAAGTAGAAGTTTTTCAAAGTTAGGTTTTTAACATAATATTTCTTTCAAATTTATAAAAAAAATAGACCGAGTCATGGGCCGAGTCTGTTTTTAAAAGAAAGAAGGTATGTAGGTAGGTATGTACTAATTGAAAAAAGCAGAGTAGCTGATATTTTCAACAAGAGTTAGATCTGTTCTTCATCTCATTGAAGTTAGAGTTAGATATGTTCTTCATCAAAGAAGGTATGTAGGTAGGTATGTACTAATTGAAAAAAGCAGAGTAGCTGATATTTTCAACAAGAGTTAGATATGTTCTTCATCTCATTGTCTTACTCTTGGGTATGATTTCAAAATAAAATAAAAACTAGCGCACTCGTTTAAAGAAACTACATATTTGGTGAAACCATGTTAAAACGCATAGGTACTCTTCTCTACCTAGGTACCCTCCATAGTTGGCTTTCACATTAACTGTCACTAACTAATACTCTCTATAAATTGGTTCTTACTATACCTAGGTTTAAACATTCCATAGACGTAGAAATAGATTTGTAATTTTTCTATAACAAGTGGAGGGTTTTTATAATGATACGAACGCCTTCTCGATTGCAATAACTAATTTCCAGGACGAGCGCAATTGCGGTTGTTACTTCCGCGGGAGCTATTATCTACACTAATATTATAAAGAGGAAAACTTTGTTTGTTTGGTTGTAATGAATTGGCTCAAAAACTTCTGGACCGATTTAAAAAATTCTTTCACCGTTAGAATCCTTATTGGACCTGGATGAACATAGGCTACAAGAATTTCCCGATATTCCCACGGGAAGGCGACCAACGGGAATTCTATATTTTTTACGAAAACCGCTATACATATGAAGCTGAAATCGGGCATATATGTTCATTGGGGACAGCGAGGGAGGACTAAAAACGGATTTCCCGAAATTCCCACGGGAAGGGGACAAACGGGAATTCATAATTTTTACGAAAACCGCTATAAATATGAAGCTAAAATTAGGCATATATGTTCATTAGGGACTGCGAGGAAGCACTAAGAACGGATTTCCCGAAATTCCCACGGGAAGGGGACCAACGGGAATTAATATTTTTTTACGAAAACCGCTATTTTACGAAGCTAAAATCGGATTAGGGACTACGAGGAAGCTCTAAGAACGGATTTCCCGAAATTCCCACGGGAAGGGAACCAACGGGCGTTCCAAATTTTTACGAAAACCGCTGTACCTACATATGAAGTTGTAGCTAATGTACTGATATGTACCGAAGCGAAGCGAGGGCGGGCCACTATTTTATTAATAAAAGAAGAACGAAGGAATGAACGATCTTCTAAATGCCAGTTCATTAGTAATCACCGAAGCTTACCTAAGGATAATACAACTGGCCCTAAATGCCAGTAATGAGTCTAAATCGCCTACTACATAATCCAATATGTTTCACAGAGCAGTTAGTTGTTTACGCTCAACTTTAATTTTACACTGTGAAATTGGCAGCATAACTGCCTATTGTGCGTTGACGTGTTTTGACGTACGTCGGCCGAACCGAGCTACATTCCTACACGAACTAGGATTACAGTGTATGTGAATACTTTTAGTACTGAAACAATAATAAATCTGAATTCTAATAACGACTGTAGTTGCCTGTGGTCGGAGTCATAAGTAGACAGATTTGAGGGTCAGTGAAGGGATTAGGACTTAGTGTCGGCGGTGGGCGATAAGTTGTAAGTATATCCTTTCGAATAATACATGATTTCAAATTAGGGATTGTAGAGAATTTTCTTTTGAATACATTTTAAAAATGTAGATCCAAAGCGCTAGAGCTATAGAGCAAATCTATGGAGAGACCGTTGGGATTGCTGGTTACAGGTAGGCTGGAAAGTGGAAGGTACGGAAAACTATGAAATGTACTTACCTTAATTACCGCCTGATACTTCTTATATCATGCGTAGTTAAGGAAAACAAATATATTATACCTATGATTTTAATGAAATTAACTATCAAAAATCCACGATTTTTTTAAATTTGTTTGAATTCTATAAAATACAAACCTGTTATTTTCAATATTTAGTCCACACATGAGCCAATAATGTTGATAACACGTACCTACACTGTGGCCGAACACAAAACAGAAGCAATTGCCTCCTGCATGCCTCTCAAATAACTCGAGAGTAACAAACACTAGGTCGTAAATATGCCGTGGGAAACCAACAACTTGGGAAAATAAAATAAGAGCAACTTCAAAATAGTCCTCTTTGGCTTATGCACATAGTTAAGTAAACAAAGTACCTACTTACTTAAAATAACTACCTATACCTACAAGTAAATATTTTAACAATACAAAATCGATTCAATTGGATTATTCGCATGGATTTGTATCCCATTAAAAGATATAGGTGTAATAATCTAAACTTGCTTTCATCCTCGTGAAGGACATCCTACAGCCACGTTTAGCATTGAGGCTCTATGTGTAAATGATCAGTGACATGTAGTCGACTCTTACGACATACACGGAAGGAGATGCAGCTGATGTATTCTAGTGAAGCCCCGCATCAGCACAGGATCTTTGCTCAGAAGTAGGTAAATTTTATTGTAATTTTGTATAGAAAATATGATTGGAAAGGCTCACCTAGAATAGTATGTACCTACCTACTATGGTTAGATAGTTACAAATAAACTATTCCTGTGTCAATCAGAGCATCTCGATTCTCCAAGTTATTCGATATCCAGCATCCGATTGCGAGCGACTTTCTCGTCCACATGTTAGTATTGTATTCGTCGACAACCTTCTCGATTGCAGCGAAAATCTAATGTTTATTGAATCGTGAACCGACATGAAGCATATAGGTGCGATAGTTTTTAATCGAGTTAGCACTGTCAGCAAATTTTATTTGCAGGTTTGAGCACGAGTATATTACTATTTACCTACCCTCTTAATGCTAATAAACACTGATCTTAGTAGTAGAATACTTGCATACATATCTAAAGCTCTTGCTGATACAAAACTTATTTCTACAAGAAACTGCTAAGACTGGCTGCTGGGAGAGGCCTAGGTATGTTCAGCAGTGTTTAATGCATGTTTGATGGCTAAAATAATGAAGAATCTGCTACTAAACAGTTTTACCAGTAGCGCTACACGAAGGCTTCTTATTGGTGAAAATGTTTCGATAATTTTGCGAACTTAAAATTGTTAGATGTTGTCTAAGCCTACCTACATCGCTTATTAATGTTATTTGCACTAGTTATTTATCAAACCAGCTATCTAAGGCTGTTCCCACACATATCGGAAGTGGGCCTACAGATCTTCCACCCATCAGACATACATTGGCGAATGAAATGCTAATTTCGTGCCTAATCAACTGCAAAAACGTTCTCGTTAGTTTATTAAGTCCATGTTACATATACTTACATGAGTAATTATTTACATAATGAGTGTAGTGTAATGGAGTATGTGCTACCGTGTCATGACCTCTGTTTACATCATAACAGTGTTCTGGCTAAGCAACCTTCACTGAAGGTAGTATTCAGGATTGGCATAAGCATAGACTACATAACATAGTGTCAGACATCGATGCTACTATATAACGGCGTATCTTAATATTTATGGGATTGGTGATGATTACTAACTACCTACTAACTAGCACTGGGCTCTATCAAACTGTTCCATTTTAGGAATCTTGCCTATGAATGCAATACCTTCTTATCTATTTAATTATCCGACTGCGTACAAGTTTTGACCCAGTGTCACTCTCATGACTTACAGCCAATTTCAATAACCTATCTTGAGATTTTTGGATATTTCATTTGAGGGTGCAGAGCGTGTCAAAGAAATATATATATACGCAAACTTACATACATACACTTAAAAATATAACCCTCCTTCTGGCGCAGTCAGGTGAAAATTAAAAAATAATTAATAAAGAAAATAAAAAAAATTTCACCCGAGTGGGACTCGAACCCACGACCTTTGCATTTCGTGCAGAGCTCTCACCAACTGAGCTACCGGGCCAATTAAAAGTTCAGTTACTCGTACCCGCTTCTTCCCATTGAACTTTTTCTCGGATTATATTAATACAAAGTTTTGATACACATATTTTACGGTCGGTAATATTAGAGAGGTTACACCACACACTACCTACTTAAAAAAAGTATTTAATCGCTAACCTGTCCCAGTTCTACAAGTAATGAGATACCTGCTAATGAGTGTCAAAAGTGCACAAACATATTTATTACATAAAAACATATTATATTACGATACACAAGGTGATTTTAGTCTTATGGAAACAAAACTGAGCGACAACATTTAGAAAGGACACTGAAAAATAGGGTAGGTAGGTAAACACATAATAAAAACTGTCAACCAAAATCGTCACTACGAATAACATTGAAGCCTCGAGCACACTTAGACACGCATATGCGTACACGCATATGCGTACACGTAAGCGTAGACGTACACGTATCTCTGAGTTGTAATGTATGGAACTGTAATGTATCCAATTATTGCATTTTTACAAAGTTTTCCATCCTTTCTTAATTTGTTTTTTATAAAGCTAGTAGTCTGCGCGGACCATAGAGAATGATCTTTTATGTCCTTTGTGCAAATTTCAAAAAGATTCATTGAGTGCATAAACAGTGAAGTGGGTGGTACCTGATATGACAAAGAAATAGTTAAAATTACTTTTGCGTTTATAATATTAGTTGGATTTCAACAGATTTGTCATACTTATGTACGATTATAAATGTTCTTTTTATTCATTCATGCCGAAGCCCTCACTCAAATATAACGAGTAGCTATAGGAAGTGACCATGACTGCTCTTTGCGAAATAATGTGACTATTTAGAATAGGTGCGAATTCGTAAGCTGGTGGAATAAATCTCGTGTGACACTCATATGCTGACCAGGTAATATTTATTGACATTTGCACACCTAATTCAGATTATAAGTCTGTCGGTAATGTACTTAATTTAACAAGAAGTACCTATTGTATGGTCACATCACACAATTATAAAACTAATGTAAAATTTTGTATTGTTCTAGGATGATGAAATCTGCTATGGGATAACCGTGTATTATTGAGCTTATTTTTATACTTTAGGAAGCGGGATGTATAAGAGTTGACTAAGATACTCAGGGGCGTTCTCTCAAATAACTTGTTGCTAATCTTTGACATCAGGCACCGATAAGCTAAACGTAATCGTGAGATCTCCTTAGTGATCATGCAGTTCTGGCTAGCCCATTTTGGGAACACAGCTGTGAGTATGCAAAACATTACATACTTAAGTATGAGTATGTAACCTATATAACCCTGGTTTGCAATGTGAATATGTACCTATGTAATTAAAAATAAATAAATTTAGTACATAGTAGAGTGTTGACGAATATTCGTTTTGGAAGAGTTGGGTTCGATGCGGGGATAGCGCCACGGAGATAGATTTATGACTTGTAAGTAGGTAAGTACAATTTTATTATAAGTTAAAAAAAATGATAAGCGTTGAGTAAATAGTAAAATTTTACTTTCACAATGTAAGAAAGTTAAGCTCTATAAAATATAGTCAATATATACCTAGTTTACGAAAAAAAAAATGTAGAGCAGCAACGAGTTAGTATTCTACTAACAGAACACCTAAATTATCTTATTACACATAACCTATAACACTAAATAAGTAGGTAACATAATAAAAGAAATGAACACAAGTGGGGGTTACGTATTAATGTATTAACAAATTAAAATCGTTACAAGTGTATTAAAGATTTAATCAGTATACTACAAGTCGATAAGTAAGGCGTCAGTCGTTTCCGCTAGTTATGATTGTATGATAACTTACTTTTCCCATTAGGCAAGACAGGCTAGATTTTGTATTGGGCTGTTTCATATATTTTTAATTGATAATTAACTGAGTAGATTACTTTTTTCATTACACATGTTACTTATTCGGAATTTGTAGCATACCTTCATTCATTCAAACCCACAACAAATTTTTAGAGATCCTGTTTTCTGTGATTTAGCATGCCTACAAGTCGAAATAAAATTTGGTATCAAGATCTCGGTACAAACAAAATAGTACAAATTGTACGAATTCGCTATTTCTGTCCTATGGTAGTTACCTTTTCTCTTTATTTTACACACATCCTTAAATAAAAATAATGAATCTTCCAATGCAAGGATAAATATCTAATGGTGATTCCTCACTATATATTTCTACAAGTGTGAAAAATATAACGGCTAATCAAATCATGAACACTTTCATAATAATTAATTAAGACAACACACCGTAGGTATATATACGTATACAGGGTGTTTTTTTTGTGGCCACCTTTAACGAAGGGTACGTATTTTATACATGTAAGTTTATGCCAAAAAAAATGCTGGGATTTTTTTTTTTTTTTATTTATTTTTAAATTCCTTGATCGTGCGAAATTTATAGTGTCTAGTGTTTACGAGTATGTTAGTTTTTTTATAGACAGATATTAATTATTTTTCGTGAAAAAGTCCTGCTACGCGCGTCTATGTGCATTTATGCAGAAAAACGCAGTCTATTTACTCAACTTTGGACCCTAATATTTTGGAAACCAGCCACTTCCCAGGTATGCTTCCATGGAGAAAAATGATCGTGATGATGAGGAGATTCCGTAGTTTTCGGGAACGTTGATGACCAAAAATCATCCTGTATATCTACGTTAATGATGTCCAAAATCATCATATCTATTTATTATTACTAAACATTGCCATACTATTTCGCTACGTTACATCAGATTACAGTAGCGTATAAATAAACCATGGATATAAAGGTAAAATCTGTAAACAAAAGTTGCCATGTAGGCATATACAAATATAAATAAGAAAAACTGACTTGATGACGATTGACTCACATCAAAGCTCAGCCAGCTTAGTTGCAACTACTGAAGGCTTAGACAAAGTAGCGTTATTTCTCGATCGAATCGATAGAGTTTCATCATCGAATCGTTTTATAATTAGGAAACTTTTTCGCGCGTTCGTTAAATCTCGCGAAGAAGTCTAGGTAACTGCTATTGGTGGAATTATTATGACAACGAATGTCAATGCGAGACGTTGCACATTGTCTAAGTATGCTAGACGTAGGAAACCGTTTTGCTATGTCGTATGCTACTTGTAGTGGGGGTTCACAAGTCAAATTATCAGGGTAGTATATAATTTATAGTAAAAATATCACAGACGTAAGTAAGTACATAAGTAAATATATTACATACATAAAGTATGTACGAGAAAAATACGGAAAATTTATATTGATCCTTCCTTCCTAAGGCAATTCTAGCGACATATCTCCATGGTCGCTGTACCCATATTTGTCAGTATTGGCGTTGGACCATTAGTGAAGTACTGGTCCAATCTGCCTACTTCCGGCCGTTAACTGTCTAAAATGGTTAACTAACAGTTATGACGGGATTATAGATGAATTACGATGATTATAAAATATGCCTGGTTAACGAGAGCAAACGAAAGTAGATGCGAATATGTCATGTATTTGAACGGGCTTTGAGGTAAAAGCATACATTTCGTTCCAATGATAAAGTCCTTAGAGGACGGCGCTAGTGTCTTTAAGACTCTAAATACTTTGTCACATACTTTATCTTGTTCCATGAAAATCCATCGGACTTCGTCATTGAAACAAAATATTAATTATCCTAAGGTGGTTATGACAATAAAATGCCTATATTACAGTGTATTTTATTAAACTTCGCATATGAGAGCTTTCAAGTCGTTACAAGCTGGTTTCTAGTAATGTAATTCAGGTGCGTTTCGAATTTGGGACCACGGTAGTGCCTACATATTATTATAGCGAAAACATCCTCTTCTTAATAAGTTACAGAGGAAACTAATGGCGCTAATTTTGCCCTTATAAAATTATTTATTTGCTCATCGCCTGAAGTAACTTGTCACTGATCTTTTACATCTGTCCCGGCTATGTTAAACCTGGCTGTAGCATCTCTTTCGCGATCCTGCAGTTCAAGCTATCCCATTTTGTGAATGCAGCTGTGGGTATATGTAGATAGATAGGAACGCCGCTAGTGTTGGTTCGCTTCGGAAAAAATAATATACCTAGGCCAAATGATAATACCCTTTGAATGAAAATAAATCGCGGTGAACCTAATATTTCCTATACTGTAAAGATAAATGACCAGGGATATGGTAACCTCCAGCGGGTAACGTTACACACATAGCTTTCTAGAGAAACGCAGTATCTGCGGCCGTTGTGCAACCGGAAGAACACGGTAACGACAGCAGGTAAAGGAATTGGAGCAAAGTGTTCCACAGTTTTCATGAAGTTAGCCTTTGTACTATTTCTTTTACAACTTACTGTCTATGATAAAAATTTATGTGTACAATTTTTTAAGTTTATTTAATTTAGATTTAAATTTAAGTTAGATTCTAGATGGAGGTGCCTGCAAATTATGTATAATCTTCAGTTAAGTAGACTACCTACTTGTATTTGTATTTATGGTGGTACGAGTATTCCCAGTGTGAAAACTAAATACCCACGAACGACCAGTGTTGGCAGCCGCAAGATATGTAGCGCAATCTGTAAGTTAAAATTAGGTAATTTTTTTCCACAGACACAACAGGAATAAATAGAATGAATTTTAATGTAGAGGAAATTCGTCGTAATTGTGCTGTAGATGCAGTTTTGTATGTTTTAGATGCTAGAAATGCAAAATTATAGGTACCTACCATGATGGCTAGGTATTACCTAACTTACGCTATCGTGTGCTGCATACTATTCGATTTTTTGACCTGCGAACTATGCCGAAAAATGTTGCCAGGTTTAGTATTCCGAATTCAAAACTCTATTGTTTAATGTACACAATATTTTTTTAGCAATACAGTGAATTGAAGAGAAATATCCTTCTTCTGGTGAAAAAGAATACTATTTTTGCTAACCGTACCGCGTAAGGGAACTGCTACACTTGGACGACAAACTTTATTTATGTGGTGCTCGAACGCCCTCACATAGAGACGATGGCCAGATAACCATTGTAACCGTGTTACTGCAACAATGAAGCATTGTTCGCGCAACGTTTATGTCATACTTTGTAGAGATGATTAAAAAGAAAAATCTTTAGGGAAACTCAACGATCTCTATTTTATATTTGAATTCATTTTGGGGATATTTCCGATGTTGTTTTATTTAAAATCGGTTGATTTGACTAGTTTGCATTACCTTTATATCAAATTAAAACATCTTTCTCTACATAAAAATATATATTATAGAAAAAAATATGATAGAAAAGGGCGGATATTTTTTGAGGCTTGTTTAAACTGATTTACTTAATCAGCTCTTAGGATACTAAAGCTTAAATTCTTTGGAGTTATTCCCCAGATGCTCTTTATCAAATTCTACTCTTGCCGTTACTTTGTGTTTGTGTTTTGATAATAAATGCTTGTCTATTTGAAAATGATTTTAAAAATGAAAAGTCAAAGATTAAAAATATATAATAACACAGCAAAGTTAGGTTTGTTACTCTTCATTATACTAATCATACTTAAGCTCTAAACTGGATCAAAATGTAACAACAGTATTTTACATGGAATCCACGCCATTAGGCAATGAAGATGTAAAGATAATACCCATTGTTAGATCTATATCATTGTTTGTAGGAAGTTTTTTTAATAACAATAATAGGGTTTTGTAACAAAATAATTAGACTGTATAAAAATCTGCAAGTGAAAATTTCGTACTATGTGATCGAGCAAAGCAGATATCCCAATGTTGGTTCCTTCTTTCTATTTACCCAGATATATTAAATATATTCCCTGTACCTACTATTTTCTATTACGGAAAGACAATTGATTTTCATCATCATCATCATTTACAGCCCTGAGAAGTCCACTGTTGGACATAGGCCTCCTCCAACAACCTCCACTCCGACCGGTCGGAAGCAGCCTGCATCCAACCGACGCCCGCGACCTTGGCCAGGTCATCCGTACACCTCGCGGGTGGCCTTCCCACGCTGCGCTTGCCGATACGTGGTATCCACTCTAGAACTTTCCGACTCCATCGGCCATCAGTTCTTCGAGCTATGTGCCCTGCCCATTGCCACTTCAGCTTGCTGGACCGTTGAGCTATGTTTGATTGATTTTATGTCTGACTAAATACAATGAATCCATATTACAATTGATATTAGACTAGTTATTTTACTGTATTTTTAAGATCTTTGCTCGATTGTGATAGTCGATAGTTCATTTGTTTTCATATAATAGAACAATACAGGAATTCAATTTGATTTCATTTTTGATTGCCAGATACATTTTTATACCGATTCGTGAGTGGAATATAGAGTTAAAATATATGTATAGTGTACTTAGCGTAAAGACTACATAAAGACCAAAAGTGCTAATCTAGGAGCGTATCTTATAGAAAGCCATGACAAAACGAGAGTTTATGGGTGTTTATACGGTTCTGAACTTTCCATTAGGTGAGGATAAAGGTCACGTGTCTTTATCATAAACTACTAGTACACAGAAACATTATAGAAGAGTCCGTTATCTAAACCACTGAGCGTGTCGCTACGATCTACGTAAACGAATTGACATAAATATAAGCGATGGCAGTTTTAATGTTTATCCACTAGCTAGTTTTCCCGCTGAAAAGTTTTCACTTACAATATTCACTCGCATAAGGTATTCGTAAATTAATAAATGAGTTACTGAACCCTTACCTAAAATGCATAGTGTAAGGAACTGCCAGATAAATGCCAACTGAAAATGCTGCTTTCAGAAAATGGAGTCGTCATGACTCTGGCACGAAAAGTATATATAAAGTAAACCTTTTCTGGTAACCTTTTCAACTTAATCTTGTATAAACAGTTTTTTTTAGGAACATAGGTAAATTCTTTTTGGGAATCGAGCTGTTAAATAATAAGTCACGTTATTCAGACGAGTTACTGCAAAAAAGCTTAAATTCCCTTGAGAGCCATTATAGTATTTAGGTACCTGTATTCTACGTAGAATTAGTAAATACATAAGAACCTACCTTACCTTCTAGA
Source organism: Carposina sasakii (assembly GCA_014607495.2). Lineage (NCBI taxonomy): Eukaryota > Metazoa > Arthropoda > Insecta > Lepidoptera > Carposinidae > Carposina > Carposina sasakii. The sequence goes on from CP053153.1 coordinate 12,932,257, forward strand.
AATCTCAAGCGCTAAAACTCAAGCCAAGCCGCGGGCTGTACCAATATTATAATATCTAACCCAGAGGGTGTTTCCAAAGGCGTGGCTGATAACGATACGCGTAAATCTCGAGCTATGGAGCGAGGAGTCCTAGACCGAGGAAGGTGTAGCTATTAGCTTTCGAAGCACGCGTAACGCGAACATATTTCATACTAGATTTTCTAGACGATTCCCTGGTCTAGGCGCTAGATTATCTGCATGTTAATAGAAAGCATGGAGAGGTATGAGTTAAGGTGAAGTTATATTTTATGCTACATTGTACAAGCTTTGCGCCAATGAATGAGATCTGGCAGTGGTTTCTAATGTTCCATGTTTGCTGTAGCCGTTTCCAAGTTGGAGACTATTTTACGATTTGTCACACGTTTGAAATTATGAAGGATTTACATACGAATCATGAAGGAGATCTTAAAGCCACGTTAGCATAGCGGAGCTAGATGTGAAAGATCACTGACAATTTGCTAGCTCGTGGCCTGAGAGGACACCCCTGAATTTCTTAGTCGACTCTAACAACGTGCACGGAAGGAGATGCAGCTGATGTATCCCAGCGAAGCCAAGCATCAGTACAGGAATGTAGGATTAAGGTTTATAATATAACAAGTTAACAACATTTTTGTAGGGTTCATACATACGTAACATACATAAAAATCACGCCTCTTTCCCGGAGGGGTAGAGACCACGGATCTCTATTGCTACGATCCTGACATACCTCTTTCGCTTCATCTACCTTCATGATACTCGTATTCTTCATGCACGCTCGATAAAATCGTTTGCTCATTTATAAGAAAACCCTCGAATAATTTTAATCCAAGCACCCCATTAAGTGAGACTGCTCTGTTATTCTATCCAGGTACGCTGTCGTGTTTATTTTCTGTATAAGGCTTTCAATTAAAGCCTAAATGAATTCTATATATTTTCCATATAATATACGGGTTCTGTGTTTGCTCTTGGTCTGGCTGCTACTAAGTAAATTATGGTATGGATCGAGAAAGTTAAATTTAAGACATTTTATACGCATGTATATCTCTTGGGCATAAGCTACGGAGGCCATGGACGCTTTCCCGAAAGAATGTACGAATGAAATAATTTTCTACACCCCATGGGATGAGATATCTATGATTTTTTAGATTTCTGTGGTCGCCATTATCAACAACCAGCCGAGGAGTTTGCAAAAACTTTTGGAGTGCAGAGTCTGTGCTGGAAAACAGAACTGAAGTCATGGTTTGGGTATGAATGTAAATTGGTATGAATGGAAAGGGATAGCTAGATAAATGGTCTATAAGAGGAGAACATAATAGACTTATGCCCTTTATATTACATTGGCATTATTCATATAAAGTGAAATCTACTAACATGAGATCACATAGAATTGAGTATAATAGTGCCATTTGGTTTTCTCCACATTTTCTTCACCGTAGGCTATACACTGGAAGTAAGAAACTTTAGCGAGGTATCGCAGAGCTTTTTCTATGTAAGAGAGCTTTTATGTAAAAAGTCTCTAGCTTTACTTATATTTAAGAAATTATTTGAGGAATGAGATTTTTAGTTTCTTTACGATTAGATTCTTAGTAGAAAGCTTAGTAGTTAGAGAGAGTGAAAGCTTTTTCTACGATCATTTAAAGTGACAATGTACTGTTTTTCACAAGGCTTTTTGTCAGGAATAAAATATTTTGCGCAAGTCAATTGTTAAGTATAAACTAATATTTGGTCTAGACTTTCAGAATTGAAGATGCCAACCGTATAAGAATTTGGTCAGATTTCGACTTATTCGATTTTTTGCGAGGTCTAAATAATTGCCATTTCTTATGACTTGAACAGGTATCCATGATTGACGTTTGAAACCCGCTGATATGGTATTGACGCCCTTTGGAAGGTCAAGTTGAAGGTCATGGCCTCTTTCGAGACCACCTACTGGCTCACAGCGGACTACCTGACTTCTGACATAGATTGGCATGTAGCTAGTGTCACAAGGAGGTGCTCATGACGTGGATGGATGTATGTGGACTACATGATTATGTTAACAATTTTGTCTCACCTACATTTTAAGAGGCATAGTCGACTCATGAAATCTAGGCTAAAGATGAATGTTCTAGTTCCTACAGTTCAGTACAGTACAGTTTTCCTAGAGAAGAATTAGTAGTGTAAATAAAATAATTGTAAGAGATATATTTGGGATTAAATTAGATACATACTCAAATTAGGGCACATAATATGGTCGATTCCGGCAGTCACGTAAAATTAGTCCTACCTGTCCTTTTCTCTCTCAGCCATTTATGTTAAGAACGGAGAGAGGTAGACCTGACTAAGATGAGGTTTACGTTTAAGTGTGACGCTCAGAATCGACCCTAATGTCTAAAATACTACCACTAATTAACTTTTTGCAATCTACAAAATAGTTGTTAGTTTAACCGTTACAGTGAGCTGTTGGTTTCAAAATGTGTTGGGTATTTCAAGTCTAAAGTGTAGGATGGAATGTGTAGCCTCTTTTATATGAGTGTACAGTTCAGCTAGCTAACGAGTAATAGATGACGGATGGTAAAAATGAGTGGAAGAGAAATATATTCGTCATCAGCGTGAAAGCTCCCCTCTGTATCTGTTTCGTGAATTATCAGTATTATAAAAAAAAAAAGTGAATTCATTGTTAGTCAGTTCAGTTAGGCGTTTGAGTGTCGAAAGTTTGGATGAACTTTCAAAAGAGAGATTTATATGGTAGTTCGCTTAATTAAATAAATAAATAAATATTCACACACTACACAATACAATAACCTAGTCCCACACTAAGATCCCTAAGATCTTGTGTCGTAGGTACTAAGCAATGGTATATAAATACATAGATAAGTACAGAAACATCCATGACTCGGAAACAAACATCGATATTCATCATATTAATGTTTGCACCTACCGGGATTCGAACCCAGGACCTTTGGCGTTGCAGGCAGGGTCACTACCTACTAGACCAATCGGTCGTCAATTTCAATCGTCTTGAAGGTGAGTATAGATATAAGGACCAATTCTACCAGGATTATCTCAAAGGAGTGTTTACATCTTGGAGAACTGTGGAAAAATTACCCCCATATTAATTACTGACTCAAACTCCAATCACACTCAATCATTGAAAAATGTCTCTCAAAACCTTTCCTCACTGGAGTGCCCTTAAGGGAAGGTTACCACTAAAGAATTACGCTGTAACTTTCCAGTAATATTAAGTCGTAAAAAGCTGTCAAGTTCTCTATTATCTCACAGCTTCTGTTTCAGTGAAGCGGACATCCTGTAACATTACATTATTATATTACAAAACTAATTTATATCAGCATGTAACATGCAAATTCTGCCGAAAGTTACGCTAACTAGATTTCATCACTTTAGATTCTGTTCTTACAAAAGGCGATAAAAAACTCTTTCACATAGTAGTTTCCTGTTTATATTATGAGACGATATCTTAACCGCGGGAAATCTGCGTCCATTGGACATTATTAAACAAACACCATGCATTTCTCTGAGCAGGCGACAAACTTTGTAACAAACACTTTTCAGTTCTTTTGATACATTCTGCTGTTGACAGTAGCGACGCTTTTGGTTGTATAATGTGTAACTTTGTGCCAATGTAGAGTAAGTCATAGAGTATACATAAGCCATAGAACGCCAGTATCGCTTAGTTTTTTTGTACTGATTGACAACAAAACGGTAATACTCGTAGGATTGCCTTTTTACATCTATACCTACGGATCATATATTGTAAAGCGCTCTCTATTGCTTGCTTAATGTATACTCTAAGGAGTAAGTAAACTGGCGTCATCTTCACCAAAAGTACTTAAAGGCAAAGGTTGTATGATTTAAAATCCCTAATTTGTAAAGTTACCTTTTTGAATGTGTCTCAAAATGCTCCACTTTTACTGGCAAATGTAACTCAAGAAGGGATAGTTCTGTCGTAATAGTTTGGGGATTATACAATATTATTGCTTATAACAATGCATCATAAAGTATATTAGAGTAATTAGATCTATGTGGGCCTAATTTCACATGCTTGGTTTTCACACCTTTGAGAACTTATTTGTAATTTTATACATAGTTAAAAGAGGAAAGATTTAGTTACAATGATATAGGTAGTAGGGAGTTGCTACGAGTATTACAAAATGAAAGTAATACCACAATACGTAAGTAGGTAAGTCGATGATCCCTTGTTTAGTGCGGATTCTTTCAAAGAAGCTATACAAATAGGTAAGAGATGAATTTATTACTCTTCTTGACTAATTTATTCACACAAATGGGTCTCCAATAATTCTCACTTACTTATCTGCAGATCCTATTTAGGTGCTACGTAAATTCGTGCATTATCGAATTTCCTTTTCCCCTGTACTCTTGGATCGTCTAAGCAACGTTATCTACTATTGCAGCAATTTTACCCCAGCTTCTTAGAAACTTCTCCGATAAGTTTTAGTATGAAGCAAGATCAAGCGGATATTGGACATAGTGCTTATATGTTCGATCAGTGTTATTGGTATCCACGTGAGGTATGCCGTGCTGGGTATCTGGACCACAGATTAATTACCCGATAGCATGACGTCTGACACAATGGTACAACATTATGTAAGCCTATGAACGATTAGGGTTGTGGTATACTAGGGCATTACAGAGTGCTTAAAAATATTAGATTTTTAAATTATAATAACATATAAGGCATTTGATGATTCGTTATGTTGATAAATAAATTACCTGCAATGCATAAATACGTAACAAATTTACCTTTTACACATTTTTTGACATTGAAACTGAAATTAGTTATTAAAAATATTGAATTTGTTATTAAACAAATACAAAAAAATATGTTATACCTATTTTCCTAACAATCATGGAAGCAATAGTGTTTTACTTACATAATAACGTAGCGGTATGATAAATACTCCTAAAGTTAAGGAATATTCGTGTTTTGATTTATACTCGTATATATTCCAATACACTTCGATGGGCGGTATTCAGGTTACGTGTCACTTGACATTACGTTTTTAGTTATGTTGAGTACCAAATACTTCACATTACCTAAATAAAGGTAAAGCCCACATTTTGAGAGATATCTAACATTATTGTGAGAAGAATAAAAATGCTCTATGAGTTTACGGTTTAGCAATCTGAATGATGCCGATGTATCTTTTAAATATGCTCTAAGTCTGATACTCCATTAATATATCTAGTCGCACATTCTCTTTATTTAAAGTGATATATCAATCTAAGCTATCATTCCCTACATTTTGGTAGCCACTTACACAAAGTTAAGCAGGCTTATGGTCGTATTTTCCCCTCACTAACCCACCACCTTTACGTTTCATTGTGAAACAACCTCACGATCTTTAGCCCATCCGATACTGCGTTATAGTAAACCTCCAACTAATCCATACTGGTTAATATGTCGCTACAATCTACGCAGCATTTGAATAATACTGGGAACACAGTTCAGAGTTTCCGCTAACATCCGTAGAGCCAGAAAATCATAATGGTTATCATCAATATTGTGCTGAACGTATTTACTGCAAGTATTCAGGTTAATAACTGAACGTATTGTCTTTGCTTGGACATTATGGGAATGTTTGACTTTCGAATTGACTGGTATTTGTTATATCGGATACCAAATTCCTGGTTATATCTATCTATCTTTTTAATTGATATGTCGGATGGAGCACGTTTTTTATGTCATACATAAAAAAATAAAGAGTTTCAGGGATGAACTCTTAGATATAAAACGTTACTCGATGAACTAAAGCCGCGTGGTGCCGGCAGAGTAGAGTTTGTACACCCCATGCCTGCCCGTGGGTATCGTACAAGGCGATTAAGGGTTTCCGAGAGGTGGGCAGCAGCGCCTCCCGTGCTGACAACATAGTTCGAAAATCACATTGCGGTCACCAACCCGCCTGGTGTGGCGTGGTGACTATAGGCAAAACCCCCCTGTGGCAGTAGTCTTGTGGCGTGCACTAGGGGCGGCCTACGTCCAGCAGTGGACTGCAATAGGCTGAAGAAGAAGTATATTTCTCATATTATCTGATATAATATAAATTACGAATTTCCTGATCTTATCGTCTATCGGCTTTTTCGTTCAGACTTCCCAAGTTACGTGAAGTTCCCATACGATCTCTATTAGCGTGGCACTAATAATATAATGAATCTGGATCAAGTGGTTCTCATTGTTATGCTACATTGTAAATAAGTGCGAAAGTGTGTTTGTCTGTTTGGTACGTCTTCACATGGTCTTATGACCATATAACATAACCATAATGAATGTTTTATCCATAATGTATTTTTCTAATTTTGGTTTACTATGAGTTGTAGTTTATTACTTTTTTGGTGCACATGACTTATCCTCTGTAATTCGGTAACATGTTGTGTTTTGTGGTTTTTTTTTGTCATACAAGAAAATGGCTCATAATCTTATTAACCTTTTTTCATATTTTTAATTTTTTTATATATACAGGGTGTAACAAAAAGGGTATGTTAAGCGAAAAGCTACGTAAATAGCCCACCTATCCACAAAATTTGACACTCGAAATCACATGTTTATTTTTCAAGATTGTATGAAAATTCCTGAGATATTTAAAAATTCTCCATACTATCGGGAAAAATAAACATGTGATTTCGAGTCTCAAATTTTGTGGATAGGTTCTCTACAGTGGGCTATTTACGTAGCTTTTCGCTTAACATACCCTTTTTGTTACACCCTGTATATTCATTAAAATGTCTATTAAAATAACATTATATACAGTAATGGTTAAAATACATACTAAAGCGTACACGTTCCGCCATAATTCACAATAATATTACGATTAAACATCTGAATTATGGCCGCATAAATATATCACAATTTTCATGTAATATTTCAAAATAATATCTAACGATGCGAGATAATTGTACTATGCCAAATACATCTTTGCAGAAAAAATACGCTACAAGAGCTTTGAAAGAAGCTTTGAGTTTGTGATTTCACAGGTGGTACTGCCAGTCACTATTCATCACTTCATATTATAAAACAAAGTCGCTTCCCGCTGTCTGTCTGTGTATGCTTAGATCTTTCAAACTAATGAAAGGATTTTGATGCGGATGATTTTTCCAAACGTCAAATAGGCTATCTGAAGAATAGAGTCGATGCTGTCTATATCTTAATCAACTTTAAAGGCTTGAGCACACCGGATGCGTATGCGTGCACGTAAGCGTAGACGTACACGTACCTCTGAGTTTAATGTATAGAACTGTCACCGCTTGACGTCTATGCTTACGTCTACGCATACGCATCCTGTCTGCCTGTGCCTATACAGTTGCATACATTACAACTCAGAGGTCTACGTCTACGCTTACGTGCACGCACACGTATCCGGTGTGCTCGAGCCTTAAAGCCTCGAGTACACCGGCAACTGTATAGGCACGGGCAGACCGGATGCGTATGCGTAGACGTAAGCGTAGACTTCAAGCGGTATGTCCTGTCTTATACGGTTCCATACATTACAACTCAGAGGTACGTGTACGTCTACGTTTACGTGGACGCATACACATCCGGTGTGCTCGAGCCTTAAGAGAACGACAGCATCAACTTTATTCTTCTGATTGGCTATTGGCTGACGTTTGGAAAAAACGGCCCTAAAGCACCTAGGGATTTGATATCTCCAAGCACCTAACTTTTCATTTACGCACACATACCTATGTCAAATATATTCCAAGATAACCGCGAGTTTCATAAAAGTAAAAGTGATTATTTTATATGTTCGATGATGGTAACATAAACTTGCACCTGCGTCAATAAAGTGGTAAAATTAATCTGTTTACGATTTTAACTGGAAGAGTGTCACTTTTCTCACCATGATAATTAAGGTGCTTAAAAAATTACCATAACCACTATTTCAGTTAATTTGACCTGAAATTGTTGACATGGGAAATAGAAAACTGTACTTTATCAGCTTCTATCTTTTCTCAAAACGTTGGGTTATTTTCGTAACAAGGAATGCAATATAGGTATGTATGTATATTGGAGTTGTACGCAGCTTATTCACTAGACAAGTATTATTAAAATCCTCTTCTTTAGCGATTAATAAGAATAAAAATATTTACCTGCCCTTTTTAGCATCTATCACCAATTTATTTTGATAACAAAAGACTTTGCTTTTGTAGTAACCCGCAAACAACATCAATACATTCGATAAGCAAAATAATCGATAGTTGCTCTAAATCAATATCAAATTATTTATGGTAAATTAAATCAATAACTGGTCCGCTAAATCATAATGTCTTCAACCGGTGGTCGGAGCAATCACTCTAATTTAATCCACATTTCGATGCCTTCTCATTAATCACTCTCGGGTTAGAGTCAATGCCCAATTTCTAACAATTATACCACTATTATTACGATTCTCTATGTAATAACAGCCGAAAATGGGGCAAAGACTAGTTATGTGAAGAATAGACACAGCATAAGTTTTGGATCTAACTGCCTACCTAAATCCGAAATCCTCTGGTAGGTGGGTTTAGATTTATAAATGTTAGTATCGCAATATCTGATAAATGCAAGAGATTTTACTTATAATAATGTAGTACTTCATACGAGTATATCAATCAATAACTTAGTTAGTATCGCAAAATTAGAAAGTCCCTTAGGGAAGAAACTGACTAGGGTTCGTTGTTTTCCTCTCCGAACCTGAACGACATATAAATAGAACCTTAATTACTAGATGTACTCGTACACGTACACAAAATCAAGTATTTTACTTAACTTAATGTGGATGCCAAACCTGAATTAATTATCAAGTACCAAAAGTTATTAATTATCAAAAGCTTTCTTAAATAACTTAGAAGCGATTATATTTATAGGTATCTATACCCGCAGCGTCAATCTATGTGCTTTTTACGAGATAATGCCGGTCACGTCCGTTATCGCTTTAGCTTGGTACATAACTGACTATCGTAACAGCCTTACGTGTCAGAATACACTTTTAGGTGTCAAAAATCGTTTGAACTGTCCACACTGTAGCTACCTATTCTATGTCCCAGCCTGGCTGATTGCTAGACAAGTTGGGATTGATTTCTTATTTCGAAGACTAATAGTAATTGTTTATTGAATTATTGTATGGCGAAAGTGATGTGGAAAGTATTGGGCAATAAAGTATGCGCTAACAAGATGTAGACAAATTACGTTAGGTACTGTCCAAAAATACAGGATTTTGACTGATGAGGCCAGTGTTATATAAATCAATAGGTTTGTTTATCAAAAGTTGTTCTAGGATATTCAGTTGGCTCGGGGGTTTCTCGAACAACAGAATAGGTGGATGAACACTGGTTTAATAGCAAAGCAAACCAGTACCTTCAAGGACACCAGAATCTATGAAAAACTTCAGTCTGGTACCTTAGCTTCCTAAATTGACCCCATGAATATCTATCTACGAAAACCGACGTGGAACTTTTTCTTCATAATAGTTTTCTTTTACACCTGGCCCCACTACCTATGTTAAACAGGGATGTAGTATTTCCTTTGTGATCTTGCGGTTCTGTTTACCACATTTTGAGAACTTAGTCGTGTATATATATCATCTGCCTGCCCTTATGAACCTCTTTCGAATGGTTTCATTCGAAAAGCATAAAATAAGACACCAACCCTCCTCGGGTATACAGGTAACAAAAAGGGTATGTTAAGCGAAAAACTACGTAAATAGCTCACTAAAAGGAACTTACCCACAAAATTGCAGACTCGAAATAACATCTTTATTTTTCAACATACGAGTGGTATGGAGAATTCCTAAATAAATAACTCAGTAATGTTCATACAATCTTGAAAAATAAACATGATATTTTAAATATCAAATTTTGGAAATAGGTTCTCTATAGTGGGCTATTTACATAGCTTTTTGCTTAACATACCTTTTCTGTTACACCCTGTATACGTATAGGTAGGTACATTAAATAAATTCATGTAATATGTACCTATGTAGGTGTGTAATTTTTTTGCCATAACCTCTGGGGACTAACTTGAAAGTTAAGACAAAACGAAACTAGGTAACCTATCAAGCTATCTCAACTTTACCACCTATATAATGTGGACATATAACATACGAGTATATCCATTTTGGTTCAGCGCGTTGTCCGGCGTCTCACCGCTCATACTCGTATACGGGTTAATGGCTGTGCGAAATCGCGTTGGAAGGTGAAACTGAAACCAATCGGAAATATTAATTTTCCATGGACAAGAACGACCGTGGGCCAGTTTTTGCTAATTTCAAGGTCTCCGGTTATTTGTTTTGAAGTATTACCTAGTTTTTTATATTTTTTTTTATCAAAATTACATTATTAGATACAATCGACAGCTGTATTATTGATGCTGACTAGTGACTACGTGTTGCGTAAATTTATAGGCGATTAATTGTTTGCCTGACGTCGATCATTGGATTCATCGTGATATTGTGTCTAATAGTGTTTCATTTAGAAATAGAACCCATAGAAAACCACCCGCCACCAACCCGTAGAAATAGACCCCAGAAACTAACTGATCATACCCTCAACCTCATGGTGGAAAGGCGCGCAATGTCTCTGCAGTCCTCTGATGACGCTGAAGCATATCGGCAGCTCAATAGACGTATCTCCAAGTCTCTGCGACACGACATCCGCAGCTTTAATACTCGCTGCATTAAGGAGACAATAGAGCGAAACCAACGTTCCAAAGTGTTCGCAAGAGAATTATCTATTGGGCAGAGCCAGTTGACGAAGCTGAAGACAGAGGACGGCAGTGTAGCGTCTACCATACCAGAGGTGCTAAGGGAGATTGAGAGGTTCTATGGACAGCTATATACCTCGGTCGCTTAACCTGTTAGATTAGGCAAAGACCCAAGAGCCAAGCTCACCCGACACTATACTGAAGACATCCCGGATATCAGCCTGTACGAGATTAGGACTGCCCTTAAACAACTCAAAAACAACAAAGCGCCGGGCGACGATGGAATTACATCAGAGCTTCTAAGAGCGGGTGGAACTCCGGTACTGAAGGTCCTCTAGAGGCTCTTCAATTCCGTCCTGCTCGAAGGCGTAACGCCGGAAGCATGGAGCAGAAGTGTGGTGCTGTTCTTTAAAAAAGGCAATAAAGCCTTGCTGAAGAACTATAAACCCATCTCGTTTCTGAGCCATGTCTACAAGTTGTTTTCAAGGGTAATCACGAATCGTCTTGCTCGCAGGTTTGATAACTTCCCGCCTCCCGAACAAGCCGGTTTCTGAAAAGGGTTTAGTACCATAGACCATATCCACACGCTACGGCAGATTATACAAAAAACGTAAGAGTATAATCGGCCATGCCTAGCGTTCGTGGACTATGAGAAGGCCTTTGATTCGATCGAGACATGGGCAGTGCTGCAGTCTCTCCAGCGGTGCCATATTGACCATCGATATATCGAAGTGCTGAAGTGTTTATACAGCAACGCCACCATGTCGGTACGAGTACATGAGCGGAGCACTGAGCCGATTTCTTTGCAGAGGGTAGTGAGACAAGGAGATGTTATTTCTTCGAAGCTCTTCACTAATGCAGTAGAAGACGCCTTTAAGCTTCTCGAATGGAAAGGACTCGGCATCAATATCAATGGCGAATACATCACTCACCTTCGGTTCGCAGACGACATCGTGGTCACGGCAGAATCGCTGAAGGATCTAAGCACAATGCTCGATGGCCTCAATCGAGTCTCCCAAGCCGGAGATCATGTCGAACGTCCATGTGCCGCCCACTCCTGTACTGTTTGGGAGCTCGATGCTTGAAGTTGTTGACGAGTATGTTTACCTGGGACAGACGGTCAAATTAGGTAAGTCCAACTTTGAGAAGGAGGTAACTCTGCGAATCCAACTCGGCTGGGCAGCGTTCGGGAAAGTACGAAGCTTATTTGTGTCCAAGATACCCCAGTCCTTAAAGACGAAAGTATTCAACCAGTGCGTGCTGCCGGTGATGACCTACAGTGCCGAGACGTGGTCTGTAACTATGTGCCTCATAAAGAAGCTCAGGATCGCACAGCGAGCGATGGAGAGAGCTATGCTTGGGATCTCTCTGCGTGATCGAATCAGAAATGAAGAGATCCGCAGACGTACAAAGATCACCGACATAGCTTAACGGTCCAGTAAGCTGAAGTGGTAATGGGCAGGGCACATAGCTCGAAGAACTGATGGCCGATGGAGTCGGAAAGTTCTAGAGTGGATACCACGTATCGGCAAGCGCAGTGTGGGAAGGCCACCCGCGAGGTGGACGGATGACCTGGCCAAGGTCGCGGGCGTCGGTTGGATGCAGGCTGCTTCCGACCGGTCGGAGTGGAGGTTGTTGGGGGAGGTCTTTGGCCAACAGTGAACTTCTCAGGGCTGTAAATGATGATGATGAGAGTTTCATTTACCGCACGTACTACCGCTTTGGTTTTCCAGTATTAGGAGGCTGTAGAGGAACACTTTACATCTGGGCACCGTAAATATGGCTACTTTATAGCTTTCGTATGGCCGCTATACGACGGCACCGCTATTCTAGAAAAACTTTTATTAAAAGAGCAAAGTGACCAACAGCAATGCGAAAAGATATTGCTTTCCTTAGCCCATAGTGCAAAAATTCAAACCTCTAAAACTAGGACATTTTATACAGGGTGTATTATAAGGGGGCTTAATGCTATCAAAATGACCATTCAAATGAACCTACGTACAAAATCTAAGACTCAAAATGTCATGTTTATTTTCCAGATATGTAGTATGGAGAAATTCCGAATGACTCAGGAATGTTCGTTCATAAAATCTGGAAGAGAAACTGTAAGGTGTATTGCAGATTATTATAACTGAGAGTATTTTATATAACATGAATGCGGCCCCGTAAATAATTAAACAGTATTGTTATAGCCGTTGAGAAATACATACAAATAATCAAAGAGACTAATTTTGTAATTCTAATATCTTGATTATCTCCACAGTAAATCAATGTAACGTATTTGTGTTATTAACCAACGGTTATGTAAGTTACAGGTGTTTTATGTTGTATGGTTGTATGTCAAAGGTGGAGGTGGGACATTTTTTATTCAGGATGATGATGATGATGATGAAAAAATCTGGAAGAAACAAATCTCTTGTGCCTGTATGCAGTTAGAAAACAATATAAAAGTGGAAAACCGCCGTGAGATTTAAGGTTACTTCTTGGGTGAATGTCAATATCTCGGTGAAAATGACTGCTGTTATAAGTTTGGTAGCTTTATGTATAATTTTGTGACATCGTGGAACCTTCACAGCTGAACTGATTTTAATGGGGTTGGGGTTATAACGTTCAATGATATAAGGGCAAGGCAGAAGGGTATAGAAATCTTATTGATATTCTAGATCCTACATAGAATCACCATGCCATCCTGTTTTTTATAACGTAAACTGAAAGGGATAACTCGCTAAGTATGGTGTTTACAAAACTGCGTGGGCATAATAAGCGTAGATTTTACGAAAGTAAAGACCATAAGCGTTTCACTTTTGGCAAGGGACAAATAGCAATAGCCGAGAAAGCGAAGTAACCTGTTGTACGAAATAATGGCTGTTGAACATGTATTCTTTAATAACATTATCATATACGACATTTTGTTAGGACATCCCTATTTGGTATTGTTAAGGTCAAGCTATCGGGGATAGAGCTTTATATAATAACGAAGCGATAATGCAACAAGTACTTAATTAATTATTTTGTCTGTTTGTTCCATGAAAAAGCTCCATGTAGCCATTCCAGAAGAAAGAATTTATGCTAGAATCCAAGAAAATACACGACGTAGAGATATCTCTCTTTTTAGATTAAACATCTGAGTTCCTTAGTCAACTCTTACGATAAGCACGAGAGGAGATGCAGATGATGTATTCTAGTAAAGCCCCGCATCTAGATACCTACTAATATTTAATATTAAGACTGACCAAACTAAAAATCTAGATAACCTAGGAACATACTTCAGAAAAATTACTTACTCGGTACTTTTTGCCTCAAAAAAAAAAAAATCATCTACAGATCTTCACTTAAGTGCGCATAGTATAAATCACGCGTACCTACGCGCAGATTATAACAGTAATCCAAGCCAACATGTCATTATCAGAAATGCTTTCTATCTATTGAACGGCAATTACTCTGTGGAATTCGCCGAATTATTGTGATTATTATGATGTAAGAGTTTCGCAATGTTATGGGATATGTGATGTGACAAGGGAACCGACAACTTTTAAAGGTGGTATAGGAGAAAGAGTCAACATTTCCAATAGATAAGAAACAAAAAATCGACATCTACAACCTTACAACAAAATTTACATACAGTCTATTTATTGTATCTAAAAATCTGATAATATTTATTGATTTGGCAATAATCGGCGGGTAAGATAAGCGGAAGATGCGAGATTTTTAACTCGTTTTTGCTTCACTACCCGGAATACATCTGTCCTTGATGACTCCTTCTGGCGACTTGTTATTCTATGGTGTATGTCAAACTTATACCTCAATGCGTCAAATGGTAATTTTTTCTTATATTTAATTCATATTTATTCCAGCCCAGAGGAAATTATGCGAAACCCTATAGCCTATGTTCATCCGGGTCCAATAAGGATTCTAACGGTGAAAGAATTTTTGAAATCGGTCCAGTAGTTTCAGATCCTATTCGCTGTAAAAAAACAAACAAACAAACATACAAACAAACAATCAAAGTTTACCTCTTTATAATATTAGTATAGATATAGATAATTAAGCAATTGTAATTATCACCACATGCCGTATTTATTATTTTTTAAGATTTCAATGTGACGAGTGACGACCCTTAGAATTTACATTCGATTAAGAAATAAAAATGGACGGTCCTTAAATATATCATAACAAGTTTGCAGACGACCTAAAGCACACGTAATATACAAAATTGGAGGATCTATTACACCTATTGTAAGTATGACATATGCACCTTACATGTGAGATGTGGGCAAATAAGTAAGATACAAACTTAACGGCACCATTCGGATAAAACAGACACTTCACGACGCTTTGGTCTAGTCTTTAAATGATTATTGTACGTATAGATAATAGTGCCACTGCCACCGGCTAATATAACTTTGTATAACAAGGTATACCTACTCGTAATATGACATATTGGCAAATTGGAAATTGCGTACATAATGACCTTTGATTCTATTGACTCTTTTATTACGCCTAATTTGAATCATAGCTTTATGTTTGTTTAGTGTTTAATATTCATTGACATTTTGTATTGAATAAATACAAATAAACGGTTGTCTTGGCCTGCTGTGTAATAAATATTTGCTTGGGATGGACTTGTGAAATAAGTATTGTAATTTTGCCATTCATCAAGCTGGAATGATACATGTAAATTTAACAGTCGCTTGCCAAACTAAAACATATCTTGTTCGTATAGACAAAGTTTTGGTCTACCTATCTTTTAATAAGATGCAGGAACAGACATACTCTGCACGGGTTTGTTTCTAAAATTTTGTCTATCTTCATGGGTTTTTATATACAACCATTGCTTAACAACTATCGATTTTATTACAATAAACTAGTTTATACCCTTATTTATTTTATGGCGATAGGTAGGTAATCAATAACGGTGTAACATTAGACAATTAAAAGCAATTAGTTACAGAAAATAAAATTGTTTATATTACGCACATAATTCTTACCATTCCCTTATTTATTTGGAAGAGTAAGATTCATTACGTAAGATTCAGAACATTCCAAATAAAAGAGGACTCGGACTCATAGAAACCTTTGGAAAGTGTTTTGATATAATCTTTCAGCTTTGGAGGTCGACATATTTGTTTTATAAAATTATTAATAAAGAAATGGAAAAAATTCCTCACCCGGGTGGGAATCGAACCCACGACCTCTGCATTCCGCGTGTCAGTGCTCTAACCACTGAGCCACCGGGTCAATTACTCGGATGACGAATTTTACCATCTCTTTTCTAAATTACATATTGGCAACGTTATTTTTCATCCCGATAGCTATACACTAGCCAAATCTCGGCAAACAAAGCTGAATCCCTCAGCACAATGTTTAAAGATGAAACGATCAACCATATCCTAACGGATTATATTATATTTGTTTTAAATAATATATAGAAAAAAATATGATATTGTAAAGGTTCTTAAATATATTATGCGGTGTGCATTTCTTTGAGTACTTCTTTGAGTTTACAATACGAGTACCGACAGAACGAAGCAAAACGCTCGCACACCACGGAGTTAGGTAGTAACGTACGTTGCCCTATTGCACCGCACAATAGGATATCAAGGAAAACTAAATTGCCTGTTTAATTAACCAAACTGATCGACTGATATCTGCTAAAATTAATTTGCATTTACATTACATTAAAAAAAATAATAAAAGAGAAGCTTTCAAAATCCTGTAAGAAACATCACAATGTGACGAAATGGCTTTATGTGGAATGGTTCCCGTTTAAAATTGTGACCGCTAATGTAGCCTCCGAAGGCTTTGTCTCCACCGTATTCGCCCTATAATAAATTATAACACATAAAACATATTTTCTATTTACTTACCATAATCTTTTTGTATTTAAGCCATTCACGCACTTACCTATTCAAACGTAATCACATACAAAAACGTTTCTTACGTAAATTCTAATTGAATTTATTTACGTATTTGTAAACCATTGAATAACCAAATCCTCTTAAGGGCCCTTACATATTACATCAGTTAACATTTTAAGCTTTAACTGTCGATTAATAACGGTAATCTAGGTTAGTTAAGAGATTGGCTACCGGCCACAAAATGGCGTTGTGTCTATTTAATTGGTACCCTTTTAAGGGTCTATAAATCTCCAATTACTATTAAATCATTTATACTTTATTGAATTTTGATTTTGTTGCCACTTTAAAATTGAGAAGTTACGACATGGCCTGGTTACTGGCAATAGTTGCGAAGAGGCTACTGCTAGGCGCTTAGGCTGATAGACGGAATCGATTCGAGGAATTGTATGAAGTGATTGTGGTTCTATAAGATGGCCTGTAATGTACAGGCGACTATAGATACCAATGATATTATTAATAGTCTTTATCACTATGTGAACAGTTTATGTTGGTGCTACTCGTATTTTGCCCTGTCTTTTATATAATTTCGCAGACAATTTAGGAGAAACTTTGTTTAATAAGAGAAACAAAATAAAACACAAAAGGCAAAAGTTAGCTGCTGGTGACCGATAGAAGTGGTCCATTCAGAAGAACCAGAAGTGCAATGATTTAATGCAATACCTAATGCAAAAAATATTTTACAAAGTGCTCATAGCCGACACGACGCCCTTTCTATGAAACTATGTTCATCATACTGAACGCAAGGCTCAGGTATTTTTATTAAAAAAAAATATATCACGGAAGACGATAATCTAAAACAATTTATAATCCGACTTTCCCATCACAAAAAAGCTATTTCCAAAGCCTACAGTGTCACTGGTCTAGTAAATGAATTTTCTCTATTTTCTCCGCTACTGTTTCATCTGAGCTTTCCTGAGGGGAACGGCGATAGTTTTTGTCCCGCTTTCCCTTTAGCAACTGATTGATGATCGCACGCGTCACTCAGACCGACATATGCTAATAATTAAATTTATCTCTGCTTGTATTTGCTTCGTCCGGCAGCGTGTTACACCGACATGCATTCTATGATTATCTTTGGACAATTTGCCTATGAAAAACAATGATTTAGTAAAGTTGCCTATCCCAAACCTGACGCCAACACTAATTTGAGACTCCCAAAGATAAGGATACAAGATTCAGGTAGAAAGTAGGCGAGTAAGGTAGGTACGGAAGTATTAAATATTCACAACTTAACTGAAAATGTAACAACAATATTATTAGTTAGATCATATTTGCAAGTGATTTTTAAAAGTGTTATTCACACTTTTTTTATACAAAAAAATTGCATGATTATCGACTAACATACAATTGTTACAATACTAACAACCACCTACATCTACGTCCACGTGAGGGTTACATCATACATCCATGCGAAGCCGGAGCGGATCCCTAGTCACCTATACATTTAAACCTTCCTCTTGAATCACTCTATCTATTTAAAAAGCCGCATCAAAATCTGTTGCGTAGCTTTAGACCTAACCATACATAGGGACAGACAGGGACAGTGGGAAGCGACTTTGTTTTATTACAAGCTTTTATTTAACTTGCAATGTATGTTTGTTCGGGTGAAATCTTACAACTCAATTTTAAGGCACTTGCCCTTAACCGGTTGGGCTGAAATTTGGTGAGCACGTTCAGTTCGGATGACAATGCATGATTAACAGTGTGACGTCATTCTAAATCCAACATGGCGGCATACCCACAATGGCGGACCAATTATTTTTAATGCATTCCTACAATATGGGTATCAAATTAAAGGGCTAGCTGAGAGTAACTCGAAAAAAATGTGACGTCACTCTTAATCCAATATGGCGGACTTCTAAAACTTGAAAATCTATTTTGAAACAGATATTTTTAAGCAATTGAGTAGGGTGAAGTCATTAGAAGGGCTCCTCATTGAAGAGCTGGACTGTTCAAAATTAACTGGCAAACGACCTTGCAATAATGATGCGTTGAATGAGATGAACAGACTTAGGAACTTACCAGGTGAAAACTAAAAATTATAAAATAAAATTTAGGTAAAAAAACCTTTTTAAAAACAAGCTTTTATTTAAATGCGCTAAAAAGAAAAAATAAACTTTTACACTAAAACTTTTACTGTTAATTTATAACGTCATTTCAAATTTAACACATTTGTCACAATTTATATGTTATAAAAGCTTGTCGCGACATTTAAGTACTCGTATTTACTTTCTTAGTTTTCAATTTTTAATAAGTCAAGGTGAGGCCGTGCCGAGGACTGAGTGGCATGATGACATGATGTCGTGAACATACCACCTCGGGGCACCGGGGCGAACCCTGTTGTATATTACTCTCTTACTCTTCTACACGAAGCTCTGGAAGGGTCGACGGATATTTCTTCGATATGCGTGGGAACAATATGGGAAAATCTGAAACATCAACACAAAGATGCTGCCTAATAAACATTTAAAAATAGGAACGTAAATACGAGTACTTCAATGTCGCGACAAGCTTTTATAACATATAAATTGTGTCAAATGTGTTAAATTTGAAATGATGTTATAAATTAACAGTAAAAGTTTTAGTGTAAAAGTTTATTTTTTCTTTTTAGCGCATTTAAATAAAAGCTTGTTTTTAAAAAGGTTTTTTTACCTAAATTTTTATTATGTAGTGATGCCATAATATGAAAAGAATCTGACTCTGCAGTTACCAAAGGAGTTAAGGTATACACGGTGTAACAGTCAGCCAATTTTACTATAAAATTAATAGTATAATGATTCGATAGTTTGTTATTATATTGAGGCAACGTGACGGAAGAAGTAGTCACTAAAACTTAACTATTAAATAGAGTCGAATGTTACGATGCCTGTTTGTATGGAGTTACGCACATCTTTCGATATTTTGATTGATTATTTATCTAAAAGAGTTTGTACGTAATAGTTATTACTTGAATTTAAATTGAGGCATCATGGCGAAATGTTTGTAACTTTGCCATTTGTGTCGGCTTTGTTTATGGCATATGTAATTGGATGGATATAGGTATATAGGTAAATGTAACGAGCTAATATAACGGAAATGTACTTTTTAATTGTTGCGAAACAGATGATAATTTACGAATAACTATGTGACTTTACACCATTCCTCTCTCTCCTTTATTTATTTCTCACACACATTACAAATTATATGCAATTTACTTATTTATTTATCTATTTACACTATACAATTATAAACAAACTCTTTTATTTCTGACCTGTTCCCATTCCTACTCTTCTTCCACCTATCCCTATTATCCGTCTTCCCATTATTCACTTCCTAAACACACATATTATTGTTTATGCTTTTTCGCGTATTTCATGCAACAGATACACCGTACGCTATATTTTTAAAATATGCATAAACATGAAAAACGTCATGGTAACAGTTTATGTTAGGAATAAAAACGCACTAGGATCTGTTGCTAGTATAAAAAAAACCGTAACTAGTTAACAGACTCAATTTTAATTGCCCATGATTGATCGCAATAAAATTGCACACATCAAAAATCTTTTATTTAGTACATCAAAATAATCATCACCACTTTATAAGATGATAGATAATCACCAGAACATCGATATTTAAACGCCTGAAGCACGAGGAAGTAAAGCGGTTCAATTTTGGGACATTTTTCACAATCCCATCCTCAGAACACAATCATTACTGAACATAACAGTTAAGCAAATTATGGACATTGCATTGCCTCATACACTATAAAAAAACTATACCAGAAACAGTTTTAAACCTTATTATCTTGAAGTTAGAGTCAGGAATGTTGATATCAGTTCCTAGGCTGTATCTTTCCGAGTATACCCAAATTATACAAATAATTAGTAAATGGCGTGTAAGCAGTTGTTATAATCATTTAATTTTAGTACGAGGTTGGTTTAGTTATGGATTATGTCACTTATATAATTCATTTGACATTTAGGTGCAGTACCTTCCGGCTTAGCTTGTGGTTACTGGGTACACCTTAGTGCTTTTATTTGCACCGTCTATACAGGCTGTTTTTTCGTTGCTACCCTTAACGAAGGGTACGTACTCTAGACATCAAATAAAGTAAGCTTATGCCAAAAAAATGCTGGGAAACGATGTAAATTTTTTAGACTTTTTTTTATTACTTGATCGGGCGAAATTTATAGTATCTAGTGTTCATGCTAGTTTTTTCATAGACAGATATTAATTATTTTTCGTGTTAAAAATCTTGCTAGACGCGTCAATGTGCATTTATGCAGAAAAATGCACTCTATTTACTCAACTTTGGACCCTAATATTTTGGAAACCAGACACTTCCCAGGTATTGGCTTCCATGAGGAGAATCCGCAGTTTTCGGGAATGTTGACTACCAAAAATCACTCTGTATAATTCGAGATTTAAATAACTGACAAATCTTATATTATGCGTAACTACATACGTCAATACGTTAGGATCTCCTCCTATACAGGGTGTAACAAAAGGGGTATGTTAAGCGAAAAGCTATGTAAATAGCCCACTGAAAGGAATCTATCCACGAAATTTCATACTCGAAATCACATGTTTATTTTTCCAGATAGTATGGAGAATTCCTAACCAACTGAGGAATGTTCATACAATCTTGAAAAATAAACATATGATTTCCAGGCTCAAATTTTGGAAATAGGTTCTCTATATTGGGCTATTTATATAGCTTTTCGCTTAACATACCCTTTCTGTTACCCTCTGTATAAGTATGTTGTAGAGTTGACTAAGAAACTCCTGAGGTAAGTTAAGGAACTCAAAGGCGAAGGTTGCTAACTAGTTAACTGATTACTGATATTTTACTTCTGCTCCCGTATATCCTGCACGTAGCCGTACGAGTATTGGCTCATTCATGAGTTGTTAATACAGGGTGTAACAGAAAGGGTATGTTAAGCGAAAAGCTATGTAAAGAGTCCACTATAGAGATCATATAGAGACCCTGTATAAAAAGCTTCACCGTGTTATAGTGGACACCAAGACATTTACAATGCCAAACAGATAAATAAATTATAAAATTATTAATAAAGAAATGGAAAAAATTCCTCACCCGGGTGGGAATCGAACCCACGACCTCTGCATTCCGTGCCAATATTATGTACCTCGGTTAATTTGGCTCTTCTTGGAAAGGAATACATTTCTTGAACTTTTACTTAGATAAGGGTTAAAGTTCAAAGGTATTAGGGCTCATTATAATATAGTTATTACGTGTAAATAGAGCCATACGAACTGGAAGGCTTTTTAGCGCCTAATTTGTATATGAAAAAATTTAAAACTTTCCCTATTAAGTACTTGGATAAAACGAGTAATTTTAATTTAATATCGTCCGGTTAAAGTAACACGCAATCTTTTAGAAGGTAGAGAAGTACTATTTTAAGTATTACATAGTTGAGGTACTGCTGAGTACTGCATGTTCGGTTATCAGGCATGTTTTACATAAGTCAATTGAAGATGCGTTATCATAATGTGCTAGCTAATCTATTCCCTCCCTTCATTTTAAAGAATGTATCAATAATCTTGAAATTTTACTACCTACATAAAAATAGAAAAATATACATAATCATTAGGTATTATTTATCATTATTTGTAAAAAATAATTTAGGAAAATTAACTAAGCATAAAATAAAAAGGAAAGATTTATGCGGCAAAATCAGAGAAAATTACAAACCACATGTATAATAATCAAGATATACGGGGTGTTTGTGACAGCCAGGCAAATACTGAAATACTGAACAAGTACCATTGTTTTGAGTTATAGGACATTGTTATTACTCGCAGGAAATGCATTTTTAATTTGATTATCCGCAATGTTTGCCTTGCGCGCTAATTGTATCGGGTGACCCTGTGACTAAAATTGGCTTATTGGTTATTGTGTGATACATTGCTGTTTTTATGTCACTTGTGACTCTCTATTGAGGTTGATTAGTATTTTGAACTTTTTTGGGACCAACTTTTTTTTTAAACCATCCATAACTTAAAATTATGTTTTTAAGTCCTACTTAAACGAACTACACAATTTTTTTCCTGAAAAAATTAAGGAAATGTCGGAAAATTTTGGAATTTTCCTGTGAAAATTTTCACTGGTTTTCGGCTCAGAATCATGGTCTGAAGTAGCCATATCAATATTTGCCTGGCTGTCACAAACACCCTGTATAAAAAAAATCTACAAAACTTTAGAAAAAATATAAATCTTTAAATGCAAATCTATGGTCGTAGATGATAATTATATGAATATTGATAACTTGATTTAAACGATACAAAATGAAGGATCGACACGCTCTAAATAGGCTTGTAATCTTATTTTGACAACACATATTGCCCTTTGGGTGCTCTTACATAACAGATAATCTCGAACACTCCTATTATACAGCCAACGAGAGCCTGATTATACTAAACAGAATTCACAGTCATTGAAATAGAATTCAAATTAATTGGCAATATTTGTACTTTTAAATTGGTTTCTAATAAAATAATGCTATACATTGGGCGCAGGCGCATATGTATGTATGCCATTAATCATAATAAAAGGCATTCGTGTTATGTCACTACTGGGTGAGATGAATTTGGCAAATAATATTTGTGTCAGAATGTCAGACAAACCGTTTTGTATGCTAATGAGCTTTATGTGAACCGTGAGTCTGGAACATCAATTACCTACGAGTTGTGAACACCCAAAGATTATATTTAGAATGTGATCTCAAACTGTTATGATTATGCAGTAATTTGAAAGCTTTCAATTTGGTGCGGTTTGTCCAATGGTCAGATTAAGGGTTAAAGAAATTCAAATAGAGGGATAAAGTTGATGCTGTCTCTCTCTAAGACTTCATCAATACAGTCGTCAGGTAGGCTATGACTATTGGAAAATAGAGCAGTAATAAGCCGCGTGGTGCCGGCAGAGTAGAATTCGTACCACCCCCGTCTGCCCCTGGGTATCGTACGAGGTGATTAAGGGTTTCTGGGAGTTGGCAGCAGCGCCTCCCGTGTTGACAACATAGTCCAAACTACAAACTGCGGTCATCAACCCGTCTGCCCAGCGTGGTGACTATGGGCAAATACCCCCTATGGCAGTCTTGTGGCGTGCCCTGGGGGAGGCCTACGTCCAGCAGTGGACTGCAATAGGTTGATGATGATTGGAAAATACGGCCTTTAAAATTTTTTATTTAAAATTACCCTCCTTTTCTTGTCATGAGCTAATAAATAACCTAAGTATACTATTATTAGTAGCTATGTGTTAAGTGTGTGTGTAAAGCTCCTATCAGGATGGAAGGGTGACGGTCTGCCAATTATAACATTATCTCTATTTTGTATTTCCTTACAGCATAAATTGCATTCCTGGGGCCAGTATAACAAGTGCAAAACAGATTTTAATAGGATTTACCGAATATACGGAATTTTCGACAAAGTTTTCTTTAAAGCATCAGTAATCTCTGGGTAACCTAGATATTAGATATTTTATCTTAGCCTTTAGAAAGTTTTAATATTAGATATAAAACAATTTTTCTGATAATTATCTCAGGCAAGGAGGAATCGAGCAACAGGAAAAATCATAGGTCGTCGTCAGCCTATTGCAGTACACTTCTGGACGTAGGCCTCCCCCAGTGTACGCCACATGGCTCGATCTCCCGTTTTCACAATCCAGTCACTACCAGCCGACCTCTTTAAGCCATCGGTCCATCTGGCCGGAGGGCGTCCAACACTACGCTTGCCGAGGCGCGGTCTCCATTCGAGTAAAAATAACGGAAAGTAATTTTCGTTTATATTATTACATACTGCATTTAATAGGACTGCATAATAAAAACCTCAACCTGATTCATTGCAGTAGTCGGTATAGTTTTTCACACGACTTTCTCTATTAATCGATATTTTTCGATATCGAATTATGATCTCTTATTTAAATTATTATTTAAATGAAAATGTTATTCGTGTTATGTTTGCTTGGTCTAACTAAAAGAAAGATAAAAAGGTTATATTTAACGATATATTCTAGTGAAGCACCTCATCAATACTGGACCTATAATAAGATAATAATAGCTACGTATGATACAAACTCGCACAACCCTGCATTTAATGCAAGCATAAGTATTCAAATTCTTGACAATCAGAATGCGGGGTGTATTTTGTATCCCTGTTTAGTAGATATATTAAAACCCACTGAACAGTTATAATAAATTATAAAATATAGTAATAAAGGTGTGCTGATCATCGGTTGCAATTCAAGTTGAAAATACATAATAAACCAATCATTAAACAGGTTATACTATAATCAGTTCAATTTTCCCGCCATTGAAAGTGTTGCCATGTCTAATAAGAACCTATTAATAGGGCGATTGCCCACAGACGCATATACGGACAAGTCTGGCAACATTGTACTCGGCGACCCACTAAACCTGTCGCTTGTAGGGTGAGTATGAATTCACGGTTTTATTAGTACACGTTTTCAGTCTTTCTAGCTTCGAATTCAAACTTGTGTGTCTTGACCAAACCATCATGTTACATACTTTTTAGGTTAGGTTCACACGTTATTGCCCTGGACGTTTTTTTACTGTATACGTCTTAACGAATAAATAGTCAATACGAGTACAAAACGATAGAAAGATTCATGTGTCGTTTGTATTGCAAATAATCGTATACGTACATGAAATCGTATATGTACGCTACTTTTTATTTATGAAGTATTTATAAAGACGTATTCTGCAAAGATCGTGCAGCACAATGCCGTGTGAACTTAGTCATATGAAACATTGACCGTCAGGACTACCGAAAAAGACACAGAGTCAATAAGCCTCAAAAACAAACATTAACTTTGTAATTATTTACCACTGGTTTATTTTATTGCCAATGTTAGTTCATTGGCAATAAAATAAACCAGTGGTAAATAATTACAAAGTTGATATTTGTGATGTCCGTTGATTAACATCCACATATGATACAGAATACTGCATTGTAAGTTGGGTGCAAAGGTGGGTCATATTTATAACGGCTAACGCAGCCATCTTTGACAGTTCAAAACAGATACTAGGCTACCAAAATAAGATGGCCACCCTACATTCGCAGGTGTGAGTGGTTTACCTTGCAGGACGTTTCTCTGCGAATGCGTCACCGTTACTGCAGTTGATTTTTTTTTATTTGAGATTTAACTGTTTAAAATTAATGCCTTAAATGGAAAAAAATAATACATACTT
Organism: Carposina sasakii; assembly: GCA_014607495.2. Lineage (NCBI taxonomy): Eukaryota > Metazoa > Arthropoda > Insecta > Lepidoptera > Carposinidae > Carposina > Carposina sasakii. Next base: position 12,958,095 of record CP053153.1, read on the forward strand.
ATTTTATTAAATTAGTGTTGAGTAGGACTAGGCAATTATTATTACAAGCCAGACTTGCCTCACTTCTAGGCAAAGCACTCTCACAAACTTTTCCACTCCACCCACACCCAAACCATTAACAGGCCAACTAGGTAAATGGGAACTAGTAATTTGTGGTAGGTACACTAGGTACAGTCATTGAAGAATTGTCCACCATGAATAGGAAATTAGGAAGAAAAAATAGGAATTCTGTTACTAGAGTCAATAGTATCATACATAGTATCTAGTCTAGTGTAGTATTGACTTTTTTGAACCTACAAAGTTTGAACTACATCTTAAACCATGAGCCAAACAAATCGTATTGTTACGAGCAATCATCCTTCCAACGTCATTATTGGAAATAAAGTTGGAAAATTAAACTTGTAAGAACGTGAATTATGTCGTGTATCTTTTACCGGGAAAATAAATAGGGCCTTTTTTGTTGGACCAGGTTCTAATGATGACCAAATAAGTGGTGGAAGGTTAGCCAACGGTATCCTGGACTGTTTTATCATTTTCATACCATTCATATTCACTGTATATTTCCCTATGTGAAAGCAACAGTAAATGTTGGTCTAGTGTTTGGCATATTAATAATATCAAGTTTAGATTTTTTGTGGGGGACCTCTTTCTTTACGAGTTTCCGAGTTAAGGGTTCTTTCTATATTAAGGGTGTCCAAGTTGATTTGTAAAACCGATTCTCATACACAATTCTCATGTAACGAAATCGAAACGAGATCGAAATTAAGTTAGGAGTTAGGGAGCGTAATCGCAGATGTGATATAGACGGTTTGTTTTTATGCAGTTCTCTATATTGAAACTAAACAAGCGGCAGCACAAAAATATTACAATTCCTGTAGTTATTCCCTTTTCTTCAAAATATTCATTTCGAGAAATCCCTCTCCCACAGTCCACAAGCAATATACATGACAAATAGCTTATTGCGTTTAGTAAACTCATACTCAGGTACCTACTCGTATAGTTAGTTACAATTAGCCTTATTGTGCAGTTGTTACCAAAAGTTCATCTCTATATGCTATATCTATTTGTATCTATGTAAGCATAGATAGATTTTAATTTAATTCTTGAAACCTTTACGCTACATTCCCAAGAAGTGACTCAGTGAGTTTAGTTTTTGTACCGACATAGATCCGTAAGATCGATGTCATAGCTTTTTCCGCTCTTTTCCATTTTCTACTCTGCCCAGCATTTTTCTCGGAAGCCGTATGTCCGTTTATTTTATGTACTTGATGTTATTATCATATAGGTATTCTATTTAAGTATTATTAATGGGTTGGATCATCCAATTATCAGGTGATTATTGTTATTAAGATGATTTCTTCGCTTATTTATAGACTCCTTGTGACTTATCTTATGCCATAACAAAAAAATACATTCGTATTTAAATATTGACATCTTTGAGTTAATTAATCTGAACAACCTTCTTCAAAAATCAAATGAATTTCAATGAGCCCAGCTCAAGTAGCATGACCTGCGAAACACGCTATGATAAACCGATATATCGACATTTAGCCTGTCAAAATACGATGTATATAGCCGCCATGTTTGAACTTTGTATAGAGACGATACGATATCCATGATACGGGGTCATGCAAGGCAAGGAAGATAAAAACGCATAGTTCAACCATTTAGGTACTCCTGATATTAAAGTAGATATAGGAGTACCAAAACATAGTTTCACTTTGCTAAGCCTTAAGTACTAAGCTCAACAACATTACACTGAACTCCTTAGCCTTTTCTAATGTACACGTCCGAATAACAACTAGATCTTGTAAACAATACACGACGCCTGGTCTTGGCTGTATGCTGGCCCTGAATACAGTGTAACTAAAATACAGTGCGAAAAATACTAGGAATACCCTCGAGCGTAAATTGCTATAATAGTATAATTTTATGTCTAGCAAACTTATACTTATTTGATATTTAGGATTAAGCTAGGATAGGCTAAGGAAAGGCTTAACTAAAGCCAAATAACAGCTTATAACTATATATATCACAGTAAATACCTTATTCTTCTTCAGCCTATTGCAGTCCAATGCAGGACGTAGGCCTCCCCCAGAGCACGCCACAAGGCTACTGCCATAGGGGGGATTTTGCCCATAGTCACCACGCTGAGCACCTATAAATACTAAAATCATTCTAGACAATCAATTTATCCTGCTTTTCCTATTTGACCTACTGTAATTGTACACTATGCCCTCAGGGCTAGGTTGACAAAGGTCAGCGAGCGTCACGACCGACCACACCCTCCTTGGGAACAGGACCTTATCCCATAGATTTGAGGCGCCTACCATTGGAAAAACATTCGACTTCAGAAGTGAAAATGCCCAGTTTTACGTGATGTTTTATGCTAGAGAAACACGGAAACTAGATTACATATAGCCTAGGAAGAAATCGCTAATCAAAAACACAGATTTACTTTAGAGATTTAGCAATAGGGTGATCGAAGAAAATTATTGATAACTCAAACATAATCCGCATAAATCAAATTATAAAAGAATGAAATTATATGCAAAGAATCATACCTATAGATTCCTCTATGCCTATAGTCTCAGGGAGTCTTTGTGTGCAGTTTCATCAAGAGATATTACATAAATTAATAAATGTCGGGGAAATTGGCTTTTTCAAAAGATAGAGAGAAGTACTCGTAATATGCTCTGCGAATAGATAGCTAGATAATATTTACAAAATCGCCCCCTATCTTTAGCTACTTATAAAGCTTGTCAAAATAATGCTATTTCGTGGTTATTTTCCAAAGTTGTGAAATCTTTCATAAACTATGCCAATGTAAATAATAGTCTGTTTAATCTCTGTTTCGAATCGTAATATTCGTAAATAACTATATCATACGTTTATCTGATATGTTCCACTTCGATCTCCTATTTTACATTACAAGCTTCGACGGGAGTCGTGTGCTATTGGTGGAATTCCTGAAAAAAATAAATCACCTATGACATAAACCGTATGTAACCAACTTGTTTCTGATACTACAACACTACAGCCCTTACACAAAAATAAACACAGTGGGGGTAAACACGAACCTCTCAATAGTCCGTAACGCTATCGTCCAACTGTCAAATCACATAGATTTTGCTAGCGAGTCGCTAGCGTTACGCCGCGTAAAAAGATTCGTGCTTACCCCACAGGGCTCTATTCCTAAAATAGGGAAGCCAGAACTGCATGAAGAAGATCCTACAGCCACGTTTAGCATAGCGGGGCCAGATCTATAATATAAAAATGAATCGCTAATTGTGTTGCTAAGCGCAGATCTCGAGAACAACTGAACCGATTTCGCTAATTGTTATTTTAACGTATTCCTTGAAGTACATGAATGGTTCTTACGGAGAGAAAAAAAGTAAAAAATGCCTGAAAAAGTAAAAAAAAACACCCTTACAAAGCCGAGGCGGATCCCTAGTCTATCTATACATATAATAAAAATGTAACGGATCGCTGTCTGTACATGGAAAATATATTAGAAAAAATATTATAAGAGACCTTTATCAACGCAATAGAACCCAAAACGATGATTTTTGGATTTTTTGTCTATTTGTCAGTTTGTCTGTGCGTTTGTGCACGCTAATCTCAGAAACGGCTGAACCGATTTCGATGCAGTTTTCAGGAATATATTGTGACAGTTCCCACCTAACATATAGGCTATTTTTTATGCCGGGAAAATGTTTTTATCCCGGATAATTTCGACATTTTATTTTTTCTGTAGTCCACGCGGACGGAGTCGCGGGCGTCCACTAGTGTATAATAAAATCAGTGACAGTGCTAGCTCATCGGCTGAGAGAATGCCCCAGACTTCCATAGCCGACTCTTACGATATGCAAGGTAGGAGATGCAACTGATGTTTTCTAGTGAAGTCCCCTATCACCACAGGACAAGTTTGATTATTCAGTACAAAATGGAATATATCCTTTATCTTATTTAAATCTATCACGATCAAGTGTCCCACCACATCAAATTAGTTAGTCAAATGCTATGACGAAAGTACGGGCCAGTACGGCATAGATAGCCTTTACAAATGAACCTAGATTGTGACTTTGAATTATTGAGTTCAACCGATATTGTTTTGTGAGAAACCCTTTGATGTAGGGGAGAAAGTCTGTAGAGTTATATGGAGCTTGTAATCTTGATATAAATATTGTACTACGAATTTAGTTATTATTATGTTCTTTTGGCATATATGGGCAGTCACACGAAGTTAAAGCTAAAGTAATATTTCTTGCCTTTTGATAACACTTGTCTGTTAAATATTTAGTAGGTACTTTTAAGGGGTTTAGCAAAATAATACTTTAGTTGAAGGCTGCTAGGTAATGTAATTTTATTTGAGGACTTTAAATATTTTGTTTTATTCATGTTACATGACCTGAATATTATAGGTGTCCCCATAAAGCCAAGATTATCCTTTTATGTCTATACAGGGTGATTTTTGGTCGTCAACGTTCCCGAAAACTACGAAATGTCCTCATCATCACGATCATTTTTCTCCATGGAAGCATACCTGGGAAGTGTCTAGTACACAAGATATTAGGGTCCAAAGTTGAATAAATAGACTGCCTTTGTCTTTGAAATTTCTGTCTTTGAAAAAACTAGCACAAATATAAATATAAATAATACTATAAATTTCGCGCGATCAAGTAATAAAAAAAAATTACATCGTTTCCCAGCATTTTTTTTGGCATAAACTTACTTTATTTGATGTATAGAGTACGTACCCTTCGTTAAGGGTGGCAACAAAAAAACATCCTGTATACATATAGTTTGTTTGTTTGTTACCTCTTCCCGACACTTCACAGACCATACATACACAACCAAAACTAAATCAATTTAAATGAAATTTGGTGCACAGGTAGTTAAAAGTCTTAGAAAGGTCCACGCGGATAAAGTTCTCCCTACATTATTCATAGTGCCTACACAATCTTACTTACTTAACTTCCGTTATTTTTCAACGAGTCATGTCATTAGTTACAAAAATCACAAGTTGTTGTCAATTTACCTAAATGTTGTAATATATCTATGAAGAATCTGTGTTTACAATAAGGAACTATTGGATCACCTCGGGCAATTAGCTCTGCTCACACCTCGGACAGGTTGTCTAGATAAGATTGTTACGTACCTATCTCTATGTACCTACCTAGGTTTAAAATAAAAGGGAGATGTACTAACAGAGGATTTTGCACCAGCAGTTTGAGTCAATTTGGTAACCTCTGCGCCCGTAGCATGAATTTGGTGAGAGCGAGATATCTCACATTTAAACGTCAAATTCACAGAGGTATAATATAATACTTAACTAGACAAAGGACTTAGTTCGTACTTTTCGTGTAAAAACGGAGTTGGGAATTAGAATAGACACTCGTACTCAAGCTAAGACTGTATGAATTTTCCCTGAAAGAAGTGCTTTGCAATCCCTTTTTGCACGTAAAGTACATAAACTTACTTACATGTCCGATCATTACATAGCTCTGTGAATTTGTCGTGTAAATGTGAGCCATCTCGCTCTCACCAAGTTAATGCTACGGGCGCTGGAGTGCCAGACCACAGATTATACATACCTATACATACAGTGATATCTGCTATTGCTGAAATATTCGAAATGTATGCCCTTAATTAAAAAACTGCCCGCAGATTAGATAGAGTAGAACCACCTCATGTCTGCCCATGGAAATCGTAAGGGGCGATCCTCTCGTATTAACAACATATTCCGAAAATCACACTGCGGTCACTACCCCCGTGCTGACGTTTTGGACAAAAGCCGCTTTTGGCTTTGTGGCGTGCCCTGAGAAAGATCTACGAAATGTGATGTGGCTTTAGTAGAGAGGATGCAAGCTAGTATCTCAATAAACTGTTAACACAAAACAGGCCCACCTACACCACAATGAAACGTTTTACTCCCAATAAATAATTTGTCGCTAATAAAGTTCTTAACCTTTACAACATAAAGTTGTAAACACAAGATAAAGGACCCTATTCCTTTGTCTTAGATAAGTCTATATCACGACAGGATTAGTACCTTAATTTATGTCTGCATTATATTTAGTGAAATACGGCCGGTTTATCAATGTGGGCAAAATGTTAATCGTGCGAACAAGAGAAGGGTCGCCGGGGAGCGTGCGAATTCTATCTCGTTTCGTCACTTTGAATAACTTTAAGAATCGCCCCTATCATAGTTATAATATGATTTAGTTAAACACGAGTGTTTATTGTTAAGAGTCGATTTTTAAATGCATCAGCGCTCCTTAGAACGAGCCGCTCCTTCGTACGTTACTACTAATTCGATATAATTCTTAAATAGAAGAATGTCATGTTTTACAATTTTTTGATTTTCTGTATTCTACAGAGATATCAGTCCCAAACAGAGTCGCACACAGATATCAGTCCCAAGGGGAACGACCACTAAGTTTCATATTAAAATCGGATTCCTCTTCAGTATGGACCGTGGGACAGTGGAGTCGACATTGTGTCGACTTATAGCTCCGCCCCGTGTCGCCGTGTAAGGCAACCTTTATTTGCTTTGTGCAAATTTTGCTGTCGTTGCGCAAAATTTTGCCCATTTTACGTTACAAGTTACAAGTTTATTAACGACTAGTGGACGCCCGCGACTCCGTCCGCGTGGACTACAGAAAAAAAAAACAAAATATCGAAATTATCCGGGATAAAAACATTTCCTCGGGATAAAAAGTAGCCTATATGTTAAGTGGGACCTGTCACAATATATTCCTGAAAACTGCATAGAAATCGGTTCAGCCGTTTCGGAGATTAGCGTGCACAAACGTACAGACAAACCAACAAACAGACAAAAATTCCAAAAATCATTGTTTTGGGTACTATTGCTTTGATAAAGGTATTCTATAATATTTTTTCTTATATATCTTCCATGTACAGACAGCGATCCGTTACATTTTTATTAAATGTATAGAAGATGGTCGCTACATGATGAGGGATACGTGTTTTGTATATTTTATGCGAATTACTTTAATTGATATTATTTTGATAGCAACTAAGTAATTGAATTTGGAAAACTACCTAGAGCTTTTCTTCCAAGGAAACTAAGTAAGGAAATATAAATCGATAAACTGACTTACAAACATACATAACCTCATGTCTATGTTCCATAGGGTAGAGACTATAGATCTCCGTTTAGTAGTTACGCTTTAACCATACCCCTTTCGCATCTTCATTCATATTAATTAAGCTCTTCATACATGCATAAACAAACCTTCCACTACTTAAAATTTGTGTTGAAGACTAGGGATTTTTAAAATTAGTGTCCCCTAAAATCTGATCTAAGACTGCATAAATTCATACATTACAATTATGATTCGTGCATTTCCCTCTCCGTCTACTCTACATTTCTTCGATTCTGCTCTATTTTTAATACCCTTCACAAAATCTGCTTTTCTGAGTTTATAAGTGTTCTCACATGACTTTGTGTGACGGATAACATTGTTTACTTACATATTTAATGAAACTTTATTCTTTCTTTATTCTTTATTGCACATACACAAAAAGAAATATGGCATACAACATTAAAGAAGAGATGCATGTACAATGGCAAGCTTATCTCTACCAGAGATCTCTTCCAGCAAGCCAAGCAAGTAAAGAGAAATTGTTAACAACAGGGTAACATGTGCAATTAAACAAATTCTAAGAAACTACAGAACTACATTAAGAAAAGAAAGGAGAAAAAACAAATGACAGCATATTCATATAATGGACAGGTAGTGATCCTTCAGCTTTTCCCTAAATGTACCAACAGTGTGACAATCTCTAACCGTGTGGGGTAATTCATTCCAGAGCTTAACCGCCCGAACCGAGAAAGAATACCCAAAAGCCCCAGAATTAAATCGGGGAGTTTGTAGCAGTGATGCCGTATTGGATCGGAGAGGCCGATCTCTTGAAAAGAGATATTTAAAGCGCTCACTGAGATATAATGGAGAATACCGATAATTTAAAATTTTAAAAAGGAGTGTTAATAGATGAGTATTCCGGCGAAAACGAATCGGGAGCCATTTTAACTCTTTACGAAAGTGAGATACGTGATCAAATTTACGTAGTCCGTATATAAATCGGATACCTAAATTCTGTAGACGTTCGAGTTTATTTAGCAGCTCCTCATTGGCGTCGAGATAGCAAACATCCGCATAATCAATAAGAGGGAGAATAAGGGTCTGGGCAAGACTTATTTTAGTTTTAAAAGGCAGAAAGTTCTGAAGACGCTTAAGCGAATGAAAGGATGAGTGCACCCTCCTACTTACTTCGCCAACCTGAGCTGTCCACGACATTGTGCTGTCAAATATGACCCCTAGGTTTTTGACCGTATCTGTGAAGGGAATCGGGATCTGGTCATAAAAACAATTGCGGAATATCCGACTGCCGCAAGATGTTCAGATTATGTCTACTACCTATGATTATGGCTTGGGATTTACCCGGGTTGACTAACAGGCCAAATGATTTCGCCCAATCCCGAATGCGCACCAAGTCCTCGTTCATCTCCTTCATAGCTAACCTTACATTTTTAACGTTAAAATGTCTATAAAGCTGAAGGTCATCAGCGTAGAGATGAAAGTAAGAGGTTAACATTTCCGAAACAGAGTTGATGAAAATTGAAAAGAGCAGGGGTGACAGTACGGCGCCCTGGGGTACGCCCGCCGTGATGCTACACCAGTGTGATGTAAAATCGTCAACGCGCACGCATTGCTGACGACCATTTAAGTATGAATTGAACCATTCAGTAACCAGAGGAGATACGTTAAGAGAGCGTAGGATGGCAAGTAGGATGTCATAGTCAACACAGTTAAACGCACTGCTGAAGTCCAATAAGGTTAATACTGTCAGCTGTTGGTTATCAGTGGCCCGTCGTATATCCTCAGTAACTTGAAGCAATGCAGTTACCGTGCTATGACCGGGACGAAATCCAGATTGGAACGGATTAAGCAGATTTCCATTAGACAAAAACACGGATAACTGTTGGTGTACTAATGACTCCAGGGCTTTAGAAAGGATAGGAAGGACAGAAATAGGACGGTATTGAGAAAAGGAAGTAGGATTGGACGTTTTGGGCAAGGGGATGACACGAGCTTTTTTCCAAGATACAGGAAAGGTGCTGGTGTGGAGTGAAAAGCTCATGATGTGTTCAAGGATAGGAACAAGCTCATCAAGGATAGGATGCAGCATATGTGAGCTAATTTCATCATCGCCGACAGCTTTAGAGGAGATGGCAAGGATAGCTTTCTTAACGTCACTCGTGGTTATGGGTTTGAAAGAAAAGGGATTGCAATGGGGCATAGGCTTATTTAGTAAGTTTGAAAGAGTTGTGTGTTTGACATTATTATCAAGAGTGACAGGAGATAAAGAAAAATGTTTATTTAGGGCATTTAAATCTACGGTACCTTTAGGAATATCTGAACATTTGCCAACCCCAAGTGATTTAAGAAATTTCCAGACTTGACTTGGACTATACTTTTCAATTGATGCATGAATGTGGCGCCTCTTTTCTTCCCTACACAGACGAGCACACCGATTCCGCAAGTTCTTGTAGACATTAAAATTTTCTGTAGAAGGAAAAATTTTATTTTTGCGCTTGGCGAGATCTCGTTTTGACATAAGCTTTTTGATATCGTCATTTAGCCAAGGTGAAGGAAAGTGCTTAACCTTAACCCTTTTAATAGGAGCATGTTTATCGAAAAGGCTAATTAGCATTCTATTGAATTGCTCTATTTTATCATCTACAGTAACACAATCAAGGACAGGGGACCAGTCAATAAGACAAGCATCATTCTTAAGCGCCTCCAGATCTATGTTCTTAAAACTACGAAGAAGGAGAAATTTAGACTTACGTTTAGGGGGCCTAACTTTATAAGATAAGAAGATAAGGTCATGGTAGGAAAAGGGAGCATCAAGTTGACCATGTGTAGAAACTTTATTTACGTTAGAAACTATTATTAGGTCAAGAAGAGAAGGTATACTATGAGGAGCATGGTGAGTAGAAGAAAGGGGTAAGATAGTCATGTTGAAGGATGAAATAATAGAGTGAAGTTTTTTCGAACGAGAGTCGTTCTTAATGAGACACGTGTTGAAATCACCCAGAATGATTGTATCATCATATTGAGGACTGAGAGTGTCAAGCGAGGGAAGAAAAGTAGTCGATGCGAAGTGACGGGCTGTATATGACACCAAGTAGTAATTTATTGTGATGAAGATTAATCTCAACAAAAAGATGTTCAGCAGACGCAGAGAAGGTATTAGGAGATTTGGACACAATATTATACGGGATATCTGCCCGCAAATATATAGCCACACCACCCCACCCTTTTCCGGTTCTGTCATTGCGAATTAGTATAAATCCAGGCAGACTATACATCGAAGAAGGAAGAGAAGGTTTGAGAACTGATTCTGAGACGAGTATACAGTCTATACGCTGATCACTAAACGACGCCAGAAGATCGGAATAATGAGCCGGAATACTTTGCGCATTAATGTGAACGATGTTAAGATTATTCCTCCAAGGAATGAAGATGTTTTTTAGATGAACACACAGTGGCAAATCAGAGAAAGAACCGTCACTAGCACTATCATAGTGGTCACCTGAAGAACATGAGAAAAAGCTGTCATTTAAATTCATAAAAACATTATCCATACCAAAACAAAATAATAAATTACAGAATAAACTTAACCTACTTAAATTACAACAAAACACAATTAAGCGTCCCTCCCCAACACGTAAACAGGGATGAGAGATGAGAACAGTTACAGCCAATTTCAATACAATCATGAATAATCTCTGAAATATTTTTAAAATTCAAAATTTAAATTTTTTTTTATGAAAACAATGGATTTTATAATCCGAATATCCAACAAAATCTCTTGAGATCGGTTATTGAAATTAGCGGTTAGAAAATAAAACAGATGAACGATATACATACACAATGCATACATACAAGAAAGAAAACATAAACATGGCAGTATGTTTAGCGGAATGTCACAAGAAATAGAAAGAAAAAAAAAATACAAATGTCATGTGTCACATGATTGTCACCGATTGTCACATAGGTACATTCCTGTGAGCAAGAGAAAAATAAAGGAAATATGTAGGTACTTTCCTAAAACTGTAAAGCCTGCAAAGAAATCTGCCATTAATTATGTATAATATAGTAGTTGTGAAGAATATAGAAATAGAGGATATCATTGAGTACGCGTAAATAAATAGTTGCCAATCACTTCTTATCGATAACCGCACGCCGAGACCGCGCTGGTTTAGAGGCTGCTGCTTGGGGTTCAAGTGGTGTCTTCAGGGGCGGTTTAGTGCTCGATGAGGCTTCATCAACCTCTGGAAACCTTTTGATGGCGACAAGCAACTCAGACATCTGCTCCACCCTCAACCGAGACTTATCCGGCAGCAACAGCACGATCTTCCCGTCACTAGTCCAGGACCTCTGCACACCGAAGTGCTTCCGGGCTTCAAGAAAGACTAAGTGCCGCGCTCTAGTCAAGAACTCGGAAATAGTAATACCGGAGCCTTTAAGAGCTGTTTTTGATCCCCATACGTCGGCACATGCTGCATAAGTGGAAAACCTCACAAGCAGAGGCCGGGCTTTTGGCCCCTTACCTCCTAGCCTATGACAGGCTACAACATTACTTAAGGTGTTGGACTTCTTCAGTCTATCATTGAATACTGAAGAGAGTGTTTCTAGTGGATCCTCCCTCTCCGATTCTGGCACACCATGAACGAGAAGCACCTTTCTTCTAGCTGCCATCTCCAGACGATCAAGCCCCAGCGATAGCAATTCAACTTGCAGTCGAAGGGCCTTCAGCGACTTGATTACAAATTGCCGAAAATCAGAGAAGTCGCTTGCAAGTCCAGCGAGATCAGTTGTACGAGGACTCACAGTTGGAGTAACATCTTGTAGAACCTGTTCAAAGCGACCCATCCTGTCCTGGAACATGACTGCCATCTCTTCAATGCTCTTGGACAGTTGTGTGTGCATATCCATCTTTATTAATCTATAGTGTAAAGTATAAACTATCCAGAAACTGTGGTTTATGTGCTGAAAGTGAAGTGTTGGGGAAACTGGACACTCTAAGGTACTTTAACACATGAATTTAATTGTAAATATATTTTAAATTAAATTATATTATTGAGCGAAATCTTTTTGATGTTGCACTTAGGACTACCCTCAAAAAAAAAAAAAAAACTTCGGATTCTTGGAAAATGTAAAGTCTTTTAAATTCACATTATTATACGATATGTTTATTAATGTAATGAATTTTACACTAACAATGTTACAAGCCTGCACTTACTGTATAAGTAACTTGTTGTATGAGCTTATTGTTTGACTGCAAATAAGCTTTCATAATAAGTATAACTTAAGTTCACCTGCATCATAACTTAGAGGCGATCTCTTTAGGGACCCGCCAGACGGTACGAACAAAAAGCCAATTTCATAAAACTATGCACCCGATGCAGACCCACAATAATAAATGAGCAACGCACCAGAACCTGATGCCCCTTCTGAGTTCAGTTTCACACGTCCTTCGGCGACCACTGGCGCAGTATCGCATACATTGCAACAAATGTTAGTGAACGCGATGCAACGCAGCCCAACAACGCAGACGTGGAAGCTATCGATAGTGCCGTACGTAGTAATGATGCAGTCGTCGAATCCGCAAATCCTCACGCACACATGGCTAAAGAGGCTTGTGCCCTCCGCATTGAGAGTGGTCTCGGCAGTCTGTCCCGAGCGCCGGTTGCGACGCACGCCACTCGCCGCCGCGGCGCCCTCCTCCGACATCGCGAAAAAAGTTTACAAACGAAACTTTCATAGACTTTCCTTTCAACCCGGACGTTGTTGAAGCGGAATCGTCTAAATTTGGATACCGATCCTCGGGAAGCGCAAGTGCTGTACCCGAAACCGGAATTTGGTCCCCGACGGAACGGGTTTGGACTGGCCAGGCCAGGACTTTCGTGAAGTGCTAGCTTTTCAGAGTGGTGTGTTGAGTGTGAGTGACTGGGTCCCCTCGTCCCGTAGCTTAATGGGAGACTGACTTCAATAAAACTTAGCTCAAGTCGCCCACGGAGTAAAAGTGCTATCAAATTTAAAGTAAGTACTTGCTAGAGACTGCGTCTTCAATGTTTACGATTGTAATTCTCAAATGCTTGATAAAATTGTATATAGGTAGAACGAGAAAGAGTTTTATTTAAATATATGGCTGGAAAAAATTAAGGTAGAGTATGCCCTTGTCGCAGCCCTTGTCTTTATAAAAAGTAGAGCGATAATTTTAAGCTAACCACTTAATTTGCTAAATAAGACAACAAAAAATGTCGGTCACTATTCAAACAATACCACTTTTTATCTGCTTAAAGAAATCAGCGATACCATTCAAGTCTAATCTAAGTACAGTTACAAAAATATGATTAAATGAAATTAAGACTATGAAATTGGGATCTGCGCTGTCGTAAATTTTTTATCTAGCAATTTTACAATACTAACTATGGCAACATCAACCGTGTAGTAATAAAATACGATAATATCTCACAGGTCAACGTTTTCAAAACTTTTCTTACCAAAATTCACGGTCATAACCTTATAATAAATGTAGTAAGTACACAAGATTTAAATAAGAAGAGCACACCGTTTTAATAGTTGATTAATCACTACTGATTACTGCTTTTCGAATATTTAAGATAAAAAATTTGAATACATTTATTCTAATAAGAACCAAGTTAATTACGTACATTGTAAAATCGCTAAAATCTACAACTCCATCCAGTTCCATTGGACATGGGTAATTTTTTGCATACATTATGGAAAAGCTCCCAGAACCTAAAAAAAAAAAGTCAACACGATGGTATTCTAACAAAATATTGTAAACGATTTCATTGAAGAATCTACAAAAACCAAAGGAAAGTATCATGTGTCCCGCAAAATTCTATTTCAATACAATCGAATGTGCAAAAACAGCTCAAAAACAAGAATTGTTCGCTTTGTGGAGTAACAAAAAGGCCAATGTAACTTTAAAACTGAATTCGCTCTCAATATTGAGCGTAAGTAAGTTTTTTGCCTCTTTGTATTTACAGAGAAATTATTAGTCTCGGCGGGGCGACAAATAAAATGTGAACTTTGCTTGATCTTCCGGTTTTGCTTTTATGCCTTTTCATCAATTGATAAGTTTGGAATTTCAAGTTTAGTCTTTGATATACAGTTTACTATTTGGCAAAGCTATCTGGAGTATTTTCGAAAATTCATGACCTACCTCAGTATTTCTCTAAATTTACTCATAGTATTTAATGTTGTTAAAGAACATAATTTTACTAATTACTTATTTGGTCAGTATAAAGTAATTATTTTAACCGAAAACTAGAGTTCCTGAATAAACACAAAAAAAATCGCATCATCCTTCTTTCAGACATCACAGTCTTTGTCCAATAAATTAGGGAATGAAAAAAATCTTTCAGTTTCATCAGGCTTTATAGCAATTTTCTTTTCCTTCACACATATCATGCATAAAATTGTTAGAACTCACCCTAAGGTCATTCATTATCATTACCATACAATTTAGTAATTAAATCCAACTTTAAACCGAGTCTCTGCATACCGACTGGCATTATATCGCAAAAAACAAGTTAATTAATTTTTTGCCCTCTTACCGCAATCAATGTAATAGACATCACAAATCGATTACCTTTGCCTCAAAATAATTGCGAAGAAAAGATCTGAATGGATGAACTGTGATCGGGTAATTACATACATACCGACATAGAAATTCCTTTCGGCCTAAGAATACCTAAAGCCATTTGTACAAAAGGCTACACAAATATTAGACGCAAAAAAGACATCAACAAATTATGTACGGAATTTGATAACGTATCAATCACGTTCTTTTAAACATCACTTTTGGATTCCTGTTAAAGATCATGAAGACAGTCAGTCAGTCATGTTGCGGGCAGTAAATTCTATTTTTCAATTGTTGATATCTTAACTCCTGGTCATTCGTGCGTCTCTGAAATTTCACCGGGTGATTGAATTATCTTAATTAGTTTGAAAATAAAACAGCAATACAACCTCCGCTCCTTTAACTATTGACATTTGGACTCCGTAAAACTAAAGATTTTTAACACATTTTATGTATATTCGGTAGGTCTGAGAATAGATCAGATCTAGATCTATTTTTTATACCCCTTCTTCGCAATAAGCAACATCCACGTGAGCGCGGGCAACAGCTAGTATACACATAAAATAATTAATATATATAAAAAAAAAAAAAATTTTTCTTAAAGGTATTTAGCTTCCTTTTCAAAACTTATCCTTGATGAAATTTAGTTAGATTTTTAAACTAAAGTAGTTTAGTCTTTTATGTACTGGATAAATTTATATCATAAATAATGGTTTTAATCAAATAATATCAACGAGAAAGGTTAAACGGGCTTATAATATAATAATTATTGACGTGTCAATCATATTATAATAAAAGCGCGACCTTAAACATAGATTAATCTGTTCTTTTTAATTTGTTTAATACATTCGATTAATATGACCGATTAAAGGACTAAGGTCAATACAAAATACTCGTGTATAAAATCGGCTCACATCAAAGAATTTGCTACAAAGCAATTGTAGACTTTGTTGATTTGAATCATAGTTAAGTTGAGCTCAGAGCTTCAGTCAGTGTGCATAATCAGTGTGAATTATATCTGTATTTGTTTCTACCTATACGATAGGTATAGATAGACATAGGGCATTCGATATACCTATAGGTAGATCAAGACATAGGTATGTACAAGAGGGGACAATTAGAGGCTAGGTTATACTAACGCAGCCCTCAGTCACCAATTGAAATTTCAGTCAAGTGTCATACTCGTACACAAAAGTAAGTATGTCATATTCAAATTAGATTGAGATATTACGTGATGTGTAGTTATATGAGAATCTGGCCATCATTCGGTAGATCGATCGATAGCGATAGCGGTTGATCGCTATTCGACGTTATCTTTGATGGGCATACGACTCGACAAAGATCTTAGAACGTGTGTGGCAGCACTTGTTAGGTGAGATGTAGCATTTTTTGTGTTAGATACCGTTGTTCGACTTTTTTCCGCTTTTACGTGCTTATCGGATGTTAGTGTCAAGATAAAATATGAAGGACTGTTTTGTTTTGTATGTAATGTAATAATCTTAAGGTTCGTAATTTTGACACAGTGTAAAATTAGTTAATCTTAAATGATTATTTAATTTTTGTTAGTATGTAGGTAAGCATGTGTCAAAAGAAATTAATGTTGCTTATTATAATTTAAGTTTAAAGTAACTATTAGTGTGTCGCATTTTGAAATTGAAATTAATTAAAAACTAACGGACGCCCACGGCTTCGCCCGCGTGAGAGTGCATTACTCCCGTGCGAAGCCAGGGCGGAACCTTCCTAATATGTAAGTAGTGATGTTTATAATATTGTCAAAGTGGGTGGTGGGTAATGCCGCGTGGTGCCGGCAGAGTAGAATTTGTACCACCCCATGCCTGCCCGTGGGTATCGTACGAGGCGATTAAGGGTTTCCGGGAGGTGGGCAGCAGCGCCTCCCGTGTTGACAACATAGTCTAAAATACAAACTGCGGTCACCAACCCGCCTGCCCAGCGTGGTGACTATGGGCAAATACCCCCCATGGCAGTCTTGTGGCATGCCCTGGGGGAGGCCTACGTCCAGCAGTGGACTGCAATAGGCTGATGATGTTGATGATGATGATGGGTGTTAGTTAATAATTTTTAAGCTCATCTACGAGTACATGTAACTCGTTTGATTTCCTTTCTATACATGATACTTTACCACTAATGACCTTTAAAGAATACACTATATGCAGGCTGTAAAAAGACAACGTTGTTATTTTAATGCCTCGTATTCTTTGTAACGTAACGATGATTTTTTTTCTATGAAACCAACCCTGGGAAACGAAAAAATGCTGACATTCATGTAACTTTGGACCTTAATATCTTCAGGGGTGCTTCCATAGAATAAAATCGTGATGTCACTTTTTTATTTAATTGACAAAAACATCAGAAATTATTAAGTGATTATGACTTAAGACCCCTGGCTTAACAGGTAGGCTCACTGACCACCGGACCAGGTGACCATCTATGTGCAAACTGTTAATTTTCACAGTTGTTACGCAGTGCTGTACAAATTAGTACTTCTGTTGCCAATTTTATTGCGAAATCAGTAAACAGAAGGTCGTGGGAAAAACAATACAAAAGATTGTATTGATAGGTTTATTATTTACACTCTACCTACTGAAACTAACGAAACGTAGGTAAATAATACAGGGTGATTTTTGGTCGTCAACGTTCCCGAAAACTACGGAATCTCCTCATCATCACGATCATTTTTCTCCATGGAAGCATACCTGGGAAGTGTCTGGTTTCCAAAATATTAGGGTCCAAAGTTGAGTAAATAGACTGCGTTTTTCTGCATAAATGCACATAGACGCGCGTAGCAGGATTTTTTCACGAAAAATAATTAATATCTGTCTATAAAAAAACTAACATAAACACTAGATACTATAAATTTCGCACGATCAAGTATTTTTTTAATTTTTTTTCAATTTTTTTTCCCAGCATTTTTTTTGGCATAAACTTACTTTATTTCATGTATAGAGTACGTACCCTTCGTTAAAGGTGGCAACGAAAAAACATTCTGTATATGCGAAATATGATACGTGCGTATTAGTATACCAGTGGACGCCCGCGACTGCGTCCGCGTGGACTACAGAAAAAACAAAATGTCGAAATTATCCGGGATAAAAATATTTTCCCGGGATAAAAAGTAGCCTATATGTTAAGTGGGACCTTTCACAATACATATGTTCCTGAAAACTGCATCAAAATCGGTTCAGCCGTTTCTGAGATTAGCGTGCACAAACGCACAGAAAACAGACAAACCGAAAAACAGATAAAAATTCCAAAAATCATTCTTTTGGGTACTACGAGTACTACTATTGCGTTTATAAAGGTCTCCTACGATATTTTTTCTCATATATCTTCCATGTACAGACAGCGACCCTTTACATTTTGATTATATGTATGTATGTATTTCGTTGCCACCCTTAACGAAGGGTACGTACTCTACTCTATATCAAATAAAGTAAGTTTGCGCCAAAAAAATGCTGGGAAACCATTTATTTTTTTATTACTTGATCGGGCGAAATTTATAGTGTCCAGTGTTTATGCTAGTTTTTTCATAGACAGGTATTAATTACTTCTCGTGAAAAAATCTTGCTACACGCGTCAATGTGAATTTATGCAGAAAAACGCAATCTATTTACTCAACTTTGGACCCTTATATTTTGTAAACCATACACTTCCCAGATATGCTTCCATGGAGAAAAATTATGATGAGGAGATTTCGTAGTTTTCGGGAAAATCACTCTGTATATAGGAGAATAGATGTACAGAAGATATGAGAAGATGAACGAGTACTACCTATGGTTTGTCTGATATGGTTTATCAGATACTCGTTTTGATTTAGATGCTGCGTAATTCTTAAGTATTGTAGGTATAGGTTTAATAATTTGGGTGAAATTTTGAACTTAGATAAAATGTTACTTAAATAATTCCTTGTTAGATAGAGATGAAAACCATAATTACAGAAAAACGTAAGATTACTTTTATAACGTGATGTAGAATATGACGTAATAAAGTTAAAAGCCATAAAGTGTTAATTATCAGGAAGGACTTATTAATTACATTTAGTAAATAGGCAAGTGTCTTAGGTTGTAATGAAAAGTCAAACTTAATAGTTTATTTGCTAATTTATGGTTATTAAGCATTGAGCATACATTCAAAGTGAATAGTACGATAATATCCTGCTGTATCTTAAGGTGCTATTAAATTATTAAACTCCCTTTTAACATTTATAAGTAGGCCAGCAGAAGTTTTGTGTTAAAACGAAGATATATAAATTTAAAAAATACCTTTTTTAAACTCTTTAAAAATAATCGAAACATATTACTGGGAATATTATATGTAGGTAGTAATTTGTCTTGTTTCATTGTTGCTATTGTATCTGTGTATGTGTGAACTTTAAATAAACACCTAATCTATTCTATAAATACGGTTTAAGATTCAATACAGTGAAAACACTGATAATGTTGAAGTATCCAAAATTGAAAGTTCAGTGCTGCCAACCTGACCTGATCAATCTATTTCGACTGTTCCACTTACCCTAAAATTGGTTGTGTACCACACTTGGCTTGTTAACTAAGAAATAAGTTCATCTGCATACAATTAGATATGGAAAGGTGAACGACATTCACTGAGACGAGAGCCGTAGACGAGTTGTATGTTAATGATATCTAACAATTTTACCAGTAGGTACCTAAGCGAAATTGTAAATACATCATGCAGTACAGATGGCCGTGATCCCAATAATGGCGTAACCAGAACTGCAGGTTCACGGAGGAGATCTCCTACAGCCACGATTAGCACTGCGGGGTCAGATTATAATGACCAGTGACAAGTTGCTAGCTCATCGCATGGGGGACCATCCCAGAGTTTCTTAGTCGAGTCACGACATGCACGGAAGGAGATACAGCTGATGTATTCTAGTAAATGGCAGACATACCAAATCCCAACTACCACAGATCAAGTGATGCAAGATATGACAATTCATTCAAGTTTGATGCTTTGTCGTTCAATTACAAATATGTACAAATACTTAACCTTGTGCCGATTATACTCATAACAAGGCATACATTAATGTTGAGAAACATATGTCAACTTTATCACCACATATTATTACATATGTGAGATCATTATTTGATGATTGTTCGTTATACCTTGACACTTAGGTGTTAGTCAACCTTCGGCCATAGTATTATAGGGATCATTACTTATTGTAAGTACCGAAATTCCACTGTAAAATGGCATGTCTTTCCATTGTTTAATCATACAAAGTATCAGCTTTTGTATGTAATTCGATGCAGTGGGGTGTGCCAATATTATTCTGGTGTTGTATCACCTTGATTCCACATCTCCATCACGTCTTAAATTGTCGTTAATAACCGGCTAGAACAATTAAATATTGGTTCATAGGTACTTCATTAGAGTTTTCCCATTGGTTGCTTTGGGCTCGTCTTAAGTACCTTTATTTTTTTAAGTGATTAAATAATTACTTGTTAATATCAAATAAAAACTGTGCCAAATCTTTATGCCAATATGGTATTTGAAAAACTGCATGAGAGACATCGTTCTATATGCCACTATCTGTCTGTCAATAATATATTGAACAAGCTATATTAATATAATTCAGTTAACTGCCGTCGCTCTATGCTAAACAGATTACAATCATGTTTTAAGCGGAGTAAATATTAACCATATGCGTATAGGTTTCACAAGCTTTCAGCTTAAATACAATGTACTCTGAGATTTAATTCTGTTTATTTCGTAATAGTATTTTTTCATGATTTTGATGAACTAAGAAAAGTGTAGAGATATTTAACGACCTATCAAAATATGTTTAAAATTTTTATCTCGTTTTTAAAAAAATTATGTATTTTGTGTTTAAAGTAGTCTTGTAAATTATTTGACTCTTTCAAAATGTTGGGTTTATGTTAAGTTTACTGAAATGATTCGATTTTAAATAAAGCGCAATTTCCATGAGCATAAAATGCTCTAAAATCGAATAATTTCTTAGAAAACTTCTTTGTCACCTGGAAAGAAGATGATTGAAGCGAAATTGCTCACATTACGTTGGCAATACAATTCCAATCACTCGGATACTTCTATTTACTTTAGTGTTGCCAGCTCCGTATTGGGCAAGTTGATTAATGACCTCAAATGACTCGACTACAGATGCAATTTGCGATTTTACTGAGAGAAAGTGTTCGGCTACTTGAAAATTAATGTATCACTACACAAATTTGATATTGGCGATTTGTCTTGCTTAAAATAGAGTACGAGTATGTAATATATACTTCTGGACGTTATGGCCAATGTGACTTGTTACCGCAAAGGTCGCTGGTTGAAAGTGAAGGAAAGATTTATGTGATTTCTTTATGTAGGTACTTGAAACTTAATTCTTAATTAATTTATACAGCAGGCACCATTCGTATACGTAGTCATTTGATTTGTCAATAAAATAGATTTAAAATAAGCAGACCTAACAAATGAAGTAGCTAAGACACAGATGTTTCTGCGAGAGAAACTCAAAGTTTTGAAACACAATTTAGATGAAAAGGCGGCGTAAGTACCTCATAGTATTTCTACTAGTAGATAACTTGCTTCTTATCTACTTCCACCATGTTTCTAATGCAAAATAGCGCATACAATCTCAGAGTTCATCTGCGCTTTCATACCCGCATTGGGGTCAAAGTTAACCTAACGACGTTGTGTTTTAAAACAATTGTCTTGACCTCTGTGTATTCACCTATTAGGATCAGGGTAAGAGATTTATAGCCTTAATTTGTGTTAATTGCATGGACTAATTGTAAATGCACTTTGTACCATTGTTTCTATTAATGTTCATTATTATGGGTATTCAGACACCTGAAATGTGTTGTGAGGTATCCAAAGATAATAGAAGGTTGAATCGTCATTTATTGGATAGAATAGTTTATTTACCATCCCTTATCCGATTTTTTTTTTCGTATAATATTTTTAGTAGTGTATGTCCAATATTAACCGGATAAAATAGATTTACTAGCTAGTCACTACTTTACTGGACCGGATGTTTATTTTATCTTTTAGTTGCTCATCGATTTCTCTGAAATATTATTTTTTCATAAAATTCACTCTATAGGATACAAATTCCGTCAATGACTAGGGCCTTAGCCCTCAATTAGTCGGATTCAGGGTTCATTTGGTTCATTAGCGTCTCTCTACATGAAGGAGGTCACATGTGCAAGGGCCGGCTAATTCTCAATGTAAACATGTGTGTTGGCACACTTACACTGCCTTTGTTAGATTTCTAATGGAAAATTGTCTTGATCTCGGTGTCATTGGAGATGGAATTGAGATAGAATATAGCCTTTCCTTTTACAGTATCTACTTACATAAATATTGCATTGATCTCTATAAAAATTGCTTCCTCAGCGGCATTGTTATATCTATGTTTATTTCTAGGTGCATTATCTTGTTTTATTCACTCAGTAAATAGTGATTTTTTTTACAAGCTTTCAAATCATAGGTAGTCGCAGATCACATCAATTTGCTTAAAAATTTAAATGGATTTTCAATAACGTAAATAGTAACTTTGTAATTTATGTAGGCAATAAACGACAGCGGAATTAACATTACGTCAAATACAAACACTGTAGGTATTAGTAGCAAAATAAATAATTAGCAGAGTTGAGCTTGAATGACATGAATGACAAAAAGTAGCACAAGTAGAGTCGTGTTGGTTAGATTGAACAAACAATTCTAAACTTGGACACATCTTCAACCTACTTTGACAACATCTGACTCTGGCCATATTAAAAATTTAACTTAATTTAGACATTGCCTACCTAAAAATATACTTTAATTGACTACTTATATGGGTAAACTTCAAGACAAATATTTCTACATTTACAGTTCACGGTCTTCTACAGAGTTCTATTTATTCACTTTTTATGTAAACTACATAGATGATATTTTCATCATCATCATCATAATCAGCCTATTGCACTGCTGGACGTAGGCCTCCCCCAGGGCACGTCACAAGACTGCCATGGGGGGTATTTGCCTATAGTCACCACGCTGGGCAGGCGGGTTGGTGACCGCAGTTTGTATTTTGGACTATGTTGTCAATACGGGAGGCGCTGCTGCCCACCTCCCGGAAACCCTTAATCGCCTCGTACGATACCCACGGGCAGACATGGGGTGGTACGAATTCTACTCTGCCGGTACCACGCGGCCAATGATGATATTTTATATTAACGATAACTATAATACGAAGTATTACCATTTCTTTATTTGAAAAAATAACGTTGCCAATAATGTAATTTAAAAAGAGATGGTAAAATTAGTCATCTGAGTTAATTGACTCGATAGCTCAGTTGGTTAGAGCGAAAGCACGGTTTGCGAGTGGTCGTGAGTTCAAATCTCACTCGGGTGAAGAATTTTTTCATTTTTTTATTATTATTTTATAATATTACCATTTCACCAATATCAGTATCAGTTAAATATCTAATCCTTTATTATAAATTTAACTCAAAAATTTAATATAAATGTTGACAATCGATAAACAAGAGTTAATTTATCTTCCCATAACTCTATAGAAACAATGTTCTGTAACCATTGATTTGAAAACCGTGATTACATCTAAATTCAAGCCTCTATCTAGCTCTAACCTATCATCGGCTACAGGGATACCTATTGTTATTTATAATTAGCAATAACCTCAAAATGTATACGTTTTTCTTGTTAAGTCTCTAGTATAGAAAGATGTTCCCTGCATTCTATCTTTGTGATCAACTGTTTATGCAGTATGAGTCGCATGGTATAAACATAAAGTAGTTCTGGGTTATGTTAAAGTCATTATTTTTATTATACAATCATTATAAAAAAAACAAATATTATAAAAAAAAAGAACAGAAATACCTACCTACCTTTGTCGGTAACAACTAATCGGTCAACGTAGACATATTATTATGATTAGGTTTCGCGTTAAAAATTTGTCCAGCAAAATATTTACTTTGGCAGCAAAAAGTTTGGTCAGCTGCATTATACCTAAGAACGCCTATGTCAATATTAAAACGTATGAAAACAACATGAATGTTATATTAATAAAATTTATAAAATTATTAATACTTAATTAATAATAAAAAAATTAATATAAAACTGAATTTAGCTACACTTGCAATTATCCGCGGATTAGAACACGTATTGCCTTTTAAGATACAAATAAAAAGAGATGTCGAGACATAGACGACATTTAAAATGTGTTCAAAGATTTAGGTTTTGGTCCAAGTGTCTATACCTAGAGAGTAAAATCTGGAAAAGGGTTTACTCTCTAAGTGAAAACAATTAATAAGTATACCCCAACATAGACTAGTAGCACCTGACTTTCATTCACGGCCTTGTCTTGCCGACTCCATGCAACACCACTACTAGGTCAATTTTCGAAATTATGACGTAAACAATTGTCTATGTTTATTGTTGTAATAACTTAATAGAATTAATTTATTGTTGCCATAGTTTACGAGAAGTCTGGTATTGCTTGTTTTTAAATGCAGTTCTCGGTCGGTAGGTAAATTATTTGCTACAAAAAGCTAACGACATTGTCCAAAAGATGGATATCATTACATGGACATGATTAGATTTTTTTTTATAAAACCTAACCTAAGCAAACAAATATACAAAAATGTTTACCTTTTTTATTTCATACTAGCGGCCGCCCAAGGCTTCGCCCGCGTGAGAGTGTATTATTCTTTTCTTCACAAAATATTTTCACAATACAATTAATATCTCCAGCGAACTAAAACGGAATTAAACGTTAATTCAAGTTAAGTCATCAAGACGTAAGCATTGAGAAAAGAAATCTGTTTCACTTTCATTTCTGGCTAGTCGTTTTCAATATCAAGGTCGCAAAGACACCCACTACAGTGATCATTAGATGATATAAAGCTAGCCACATACCGCTAGTCAGCTTATATTGCACTTTTATATATTCTTCTTTTAAAAAATCAATTTTTCCAAATAATTCCATAAATAACAAGTTCCAAAAAATATTCGTTGTAATTTTTCGTGCTTTATGTTTAACTCTGAGAACTCTGTTTAACTTAAGAAAAATCATCGCTTCTGTCCAAAAAGGAAGTTACTTACCTACTTAATACCACTACCCATATTGACCACGAGACACTCCGTTCCTAATTTTTAGTAGGTTAATTCTAATTAGTGTAGAATAGCGATATGTTGGCCTTTGTATTTTAGAACTCTATTAAAGTGATATATTGTATTGTCCTTAGACTAGTGTGTGACGGCCTTATTATGTACTTTCTCGATGTCAAATGAGCGCGATTCACTTTTGATTTCAGGCTTCTTATTGTGGCTATTAATTTTGATGTATTGATCGTAGTGATCGTGCAAAATAATGGCAGGTTTAGAACCCATTGTTGTTGCAGGCTTGTTGAATATCTTACTTAATTGCCTACTTTTAGATAAATAAGGACTCAAGTACCTACTTTCCCGAAAGATACATGGCCAGAGGTTTAAATAGAAAATAATTTGTTAAAGAAACGAGAAAACTTTAAAAGGAAAAGTTGTGATATAAACAAACATAAAATATTCAATTAATAACACATGTAATTAGATTTTTATTCTAAAAAAATTTTTTTTTTCTAAAAATTTTGTTTCTAGTTATATTTTGTTGCTAACATATGCACACAAATTTCTGTGTACTACACTGCCTTAATTATTGCTATATATACAGGGTGTAACAAAAAGGGTATGTTAAGCGAAAAGCTATGTAAATAGCCCACTATAGAGAACCTATCTACAAAATTTGAGACTCGAAATCAGATTTTTATTTTTCAAAATTGTATGAAAATTTCTGAGATATTTAAAAATTCTCCATACTATCAGGAAAAATAAACATGTGATTTCGGGTCTCAAATTTTGTGGTTCTCTATAGCTATTTACATAGTTCTCTACCCTTTTTGTTAGTATATTGGGCTGTTTTGAATATTTACATAGCTTTTTTTTTTTTTTTGTTTAGTTTTTAAGCCCATACAGCCGCTTAACATACCCTCAAAATTTTGTGGGCCCATGAAGAGACACTAAAGTTTTACTCGTACCTGCGTATAAAACCATGCACACGCAAGTCACATCACAAGTACCAGAAAACATCTAGACATATGCAAGCCATTTCAAATAATTTTTGTTTTGAATCGAATTTACGAATAAGTACGTACAATGGTTTTTTTTTTGTTTGGTTTATCCCGAAGGAAAGGCAAGGGGAACTAAGCCCATACAGCCATTGTCTTTAGTAAATGATTTCTGAATTTATGATGGATGATAATAATGGTGATGAATGGAAACGCCGGGAAAATCCTCAAGAACAAGTGTAAAGTTAGTCAAAATGAAAAATTATTGCAGATACAATTTACATGGGCCCATGAAGAGATCGTATTCCGGCTAAAGTTTTACTCAGCTTACCTGCGTATAAAACCATGCACACGCACTAGATTCACATCACAAGTAATCAAAATATAACTTATCTACCAGAAAACATCACTTTACGGACTCATGCAAGCCATTTACAAATAATTTTTGATTTTCACAAGAAAATTACACCTGCACCCTTCCAGCTTTCCCCGCCGAATCTACGTACAATGGGTGGCTACAGTGTTGCCAGATCGTACATTGCGAAATTATCTCATATTTATTGCAAAATTATCGTGTTTTTATTTAATCCTACCGCCCTCCGCTCACGAGCTAAAGGGTAAATTTCAAAATTCTTGGGGGTAAAATTGGATGTTTACAAAATTATCGTATATTTGACAAAAATATCGTAAAATTTGGACGAATTATCGTGCGAAACCCAATTTTATTTTTTATGGCACGATACTCAAAATTATCGTGGATCTACGATAATTATCGTGCATCTGGCAACGCTGGGTGACTATAGGCTCTCCTTCGTTATCCTAAAGATTTAGCTTATTTTGGGATTCCGAGTTTATGTATTTTCTAAATTTCCAAAAATCTTCCCGTTGAGTTGAGAAGGCGATTTATTGACAAGTTGAGTCTAGACCATAAAGTCAACTAGAAGAAAACATCTGAACAAACTTGCACAAAGAGCCCATAGTAAAATTACAACCACATAATGATGAAAGCAATTATAATGTTCACCGTATCTATTAAGTTCACGCAATAACAATAGTAACAATGGGATGATTTAGAATTACTTCCTAATACAACAGTCAAACAGACTGCATTGCAGTCTCACAGTAAACAGTTCAACGTTTCACTGCGACTGCCTCAAGCGACGTCTTTCTTACGGCCCTTCCATACGCCACCTTTCTCCGGCATTTCTTCATTTACATCATCCATTGCGTCTTTATATCTGTCTGCGTTCAGACCATTCGTGAACATAGGCAATGAGTAGTAAATAGTAGTAATCAACTCCGGTCGCACATTTTATTAGTTTGCCTGATCGCATAGAATTAACGAGTAACGAATGCAGCGTTATGGATAAATCTAACTTTATTTGAGTCTGTTTCGTCGAAAATTGTTTTTAAACGCGTTGAAATAAGATTGGTGGCATGTGCATTGAATATAAAAACATGATCGGTCACAGCATAAATGTTATGAAGTGCGTTAACTATAGCATTGAGATAGATATCACATTTCGAAGAGCTTGGATCATAGAAGATTAAAAACATGGGATTGGAGTCCCAGTGCAAAATTTTAGGTTTTATCTTAGTAACTGTTATATTTATACAAAAGTGTTCACAATAATTCACATCCTTACATTTAAGGTAGAAACAATAATTATGATAGAAGGACGTTTCTAAAAGATTGGTCGAAGCATCCCATGACCGGAGGGCTGGTGCCTATTTTGGCCAACGCGTAAGCCTTGCTATACAGCGGGGCAACGCGGCCAGCCTTTTGGGCACGTTGCCATCGGTGGAGGATTTGCAGGCCGTCTTTTATTTGTAAATATTTGGAGTTAATAGGTAGTTAATATTTAATTTTAATTTTAGGTTCTATTATTGTTATTTTAATACTGTTATTATGAAATAAATTAAATGTCAGAAGGACGTTAAAACTGATTTGCAGTAACATTAAAATATATTTATTTATTAAATTAGAAAGCCAACATAATGCATAATATCTAGGTATATTATTAAAAACGTATTTTAATGAATTTAATTTTGATAAGCAACTTTATCATTGAATTTTGAGATACTGTTAAAACATAGTTGACAAACTGATGTCGTTTTCCAAGTTGCTTTACTTTATCTAACTTATCTACACCTAATGCCCAAGTCATTAAAGGGTTTGCTATTGGATGTGATTGAACGTTATGGTGCATTGATAAATACCAGTTTTGTTAACTAATCATAGCTATAGAGTGTGGTTATTCTGTAAATATAATCATGTGATTCTAGACTTCGCTGTAGGCTTTTGATCGCAGTTATTAGTACTGACAGGGTTTGTAAAGCACTATATTTTATTTCTATGCTATTACAAAACTGCTTCTAAATTTATACACACTGTTTAAATATAACATTACGAGTAAACAACAAATGGTATATTTGGGCAACATTTAGCTTAAACAATTATTAAATTCATTTGTAATAACATGGATGAATATAATTTTTTTTATTTATTTAATTTCACAATATATACCTAAATAGTCTATAAACTAAAAACACCACTTAAAGCAACAAGACGGTAAATTAATTACAACTATGTTTTAAGATTTTCTGGAAGAGATAGTTCGTTTTGTAGTCTTTTTGTGCGCTGGGCCCTGGAAATACCATGTAAAAGTTCAGATACATTTCATAACAGATGACTTTGATACCTACACAGAGGCCTCTATAAATTGTAGTTGCTTTGTAATTTCAATAACCGAATCTAATTAATTCAGTCTCAGATTGTATCGGGACTAGTAAGCATCCTGCGCTCGGAGCATAATAAGACGTATCCTGTGCAGCAATTAATAAAACAAACTGATTGGGTACTGATTGGGAGTGAAACTAACTGAATGAGAAAGTAAACAATGTTGATAGTACCTACGAAGATCAGATAGTATAATGAAGCTGTTTACTTTTTAATAGCTTAGAGGAGCATAATATTGGAAAAAAACCTTTGAGAACTTTTTTGTGTTGACAACCCAGAAAGCTATCGGACTCAACTCATTTCTAGCATTTAGACCGACACTTATGTCGCCCATGATTGCCTATTGACTTTTATATAGGTAGGAAGATGGAGGTCCTTTGATTGTAACAGCCAGTAATGGCCAATTTTTATTTACATAATTTCCGGCTTTTGTAGATACAGGGTGATTTTTGGTCGTCAACGTTCCCGAAAACTACGGAATCTCTTCATCATCACGATCATTTTTCTCCATGGAAGCATACCTGGGAAGTGTCTGGTTTCCAAAATATTAGGGTCCAAAGTTGAGTAAATAGACTGCGTTTTTCTGCATAAATGCACATAGACGCGCGTAGCAGGATTTTTTCACGAAAAATAATTAATATCTGTCTATAAAAAAAACTAACATAAACACTAGACACTATAAATTTCGCACGATCAAGGAATTTAAAATAAAAAAAAATAAAAAAAAAAATTCCCAGCTTTTTTTTGGCATAAACTTACTTTATTTCATGTATAGAATACGTACCCTTCGTTAAAGGTGGCCACAAAAAAACACCCTGTATTTACGTCAATATGATAAACATCGACCGCATGACAATTTGCGAATTTGACAATTTGTGCCTAAAGGACATAAATCATTACGTAGGTATATCCTAAAACGCATAACAGGAAAATTATGGTATTTTCTTGACTTGGTGAAGTCTTGGGTCCTGAATTTTTAATGTATGTATACCAAATGTTTGATATTGAATAAATTTTATAATTATTATTTATTATTATTATTTGTGGACTTTGTGTCAGATGGTTTATTTGCCTTAGTTTTTAATTTCATCCATTCATCCTGAGATGATAATCACGTCACTGCGTCCACCTCTATCTTAATATTAAATATTCAAGAATGTTGTAACTTTCCTTTTCGAATTTTTAAAGTTAAATCATTCTGAGATTGTCTAAAGTTATTTGTGGTTATTATATAGTCCATTTCTCTATTATAGAGTTTAATTAAGTATAAAGTAAAAGTTATTTGGAATTCTTTTGTTATACATTTTTCTTGCTTGTCATAAGCCGTTCTTTTTACCTTTACCTGGGAAAATGTGTTCCAGTAAAGTTTGAGGATAATGTTGGAAAGATTGCTTGAACTAATAAAAGCTGATGCTTTAGATATGATGCTGTTTACCATCTTGTTAGTAAGGTGTGGACAAATAGACGCATACGATCAAGTGTTATTAAATGCAAGGTTTAATATAATGGCCTAATAATAAATCTACCTACCCGAAAGATGTGACGTTGTGCCAAATTTCCTCGACTTACCCATGCGAGTATCTCAAAATTGCAGCTTAAAATTTTTAGTACAGAAGGTATTATTGAGATTGTGTTCAAATGTAACTAAAAATTATGGTTTTGATTTTTCCTTTATCTATCATAAGATGTACCAAATTTCAATTCTGATTCACGGGAAGTAAGGTTTTGAAAGTGCGAAAATTTGCGGCATAAACGGCTGTATCTTTTGATTGCGTGGCAGTTTATTTTTTCAACAAGGGACATACTGAGTAATTGATATAAAAGCTTCATACCTCCACTGAGAAAAAGGGTCTTGACAGACGGACGGACGGACAGACGGACAACAAAGTATCCATTAAAAAAAAATATTAAAAATAATCACAATAAAACGATAATTGCCTAACCTGCGCCCGCGCCGATCATCTGTCGTTGTTACATAATTGTGACAGATACAAAAAGACGCATTCATCTTGTTTTCCAACACCATTGAACAAAACAACTGCTATGTGTGTAAGTAATTGATTCCGAGGTATGATATAATACAATATTTGATATACCTACTAACGGTATATAGGTATTTATTAATGCGATATTCATTAAAAAACATTGAATTCGAAACTGCGGATAGAAGCTCGTTTTGTGTATTAGGAAGAAATGAAATGGTAAATAAATATATCTTGGAGTTTATGTGTGTGAAAATAAAAGTGAATTTATGCGATAAAATGATTCTTCTTTACACTTTGCATCACCATGTCTCAGTAAAAGCATAGTAAAAGCTTATTTACTAATTCAATGTTTTTATTATAACTGTCTCTAGACATCAGTTTATCCACAGCTTAAACATATTCCGTTTTCCTTTTTTGATACAATCAGAAAGAGAAGTAATGTAATACTTATGTTATATGTGTAGACGTTACTTAAATTTCAATTGAAAATTAAGCTTTTGTTGTAAACGGGGCTAAGAATTTTATTGTGGAAGAGTATCACATGAATGACGTTAATGACATCTACTCCAAGATATTCGGTTTCTTGCTGAATATTCAGATTTCTCAGAATTGCTATTGTATGAAAATTATTTATTTATTTATTACTCTTAGGTTGTATAAGCAGTACAAGATAGGACTATCAATTCACTCGGCAAAAAGTCTTACAAAAACTTACACCAAACGATTTATCACGTTATATCTCCAAGTATTTAAAAACAATTGAAAATATTGATTAATTTGGGGCTTTAATAGATCCTTTACAATCGACAGTGTGCAAATACAAACTTACAATTTCATCTAACGGAGTCGCTAGTAAATATGATTTAGTATTACTATTAAAGAATACTCGTAAGAAAAGAGATTTAGTTCCGACTTAGTCCACTGAATGGATAAAGTTGGCAGTTCTATACATCATTATCGTCGCAGTATTGCCTATTGATCGACGTGATACGTCACTAGATCTCGATCGAGAGATAGCCGCGCTACTGTGATCTACATTTCTAATCGGTAAATCGTCGAGCATTTATCAGTGACTTTCGGGATTCCGTATTGCAAAGAGAAAAGAAACTACGTTACGATGTAGGTCGTACTTCGGTTTATCTATGAAAGTCTATCTATGAAAATCTATCATGTATTTACGTGTATATTCCTTAGTTTCATGACGTGGATATTTGAAGTAATTTTACCTTAATACTCGTAAATTTATATCAGTATTGATGTATGAGTTGCAAATCAGTCCCCTGATTACCTAATTTGCAATAGCAAAACCGAAGCAAAGCGATAGCGAAAATTTTACAATATTCGCCTTGAAATGTCAAAGTCTTCTATGCTGCTCTGGGAGTGAAAAAAAAAAACGTATAATACTACAGCTGCTTCTCTTCCCGGGCATACTGTACAAGTCAGTAGAGGGACAAGAGGGTCTTGGTGTTTTGTAGGCGATGGGCTGACCACCTGTCACTACTAACCGAACTTGTACATCTCAACTATATCCTCAGAAGTCAGAAGTGGCACCATGTGGTTCTATCGGCCCTTAGTGCTCTGCCTACCCCGTAAGGGATAAAGGCGTGATTATATGTATGTATATGTTCGCCTTGAAATGTTAAAGTTCCTTTGAACTTCATTTTACGTGATACGAACTTGACAAGCAATCAGCGATTTTTGTACAATTTTCGCTATCGCTTAGCTTTTGCTAGTTAAGTAATAAGGCGGGCGGTGATCAATAATTAATTGATAATCGAAATCAAAAGAGCTTTCTCATAGAAGAGAGTTTTCCTATAGACCTACTAATATTAAAAACGCGAAAGTTTGTGAGTATGGATATCCATCCATACTTTGTCGTTTGTTACTCTTTCACGTAAAAACGGCTGGAGCTTTTAATAAAATATAGTATGGGGTTAGCTGACACCCTGGATTAGCACACAGGCTACTTTTTATCTCCGGAAAATAATTTTATCCCGGATAATTACGAAATTTTGTTTTTTCTGCAGTCCATGCGGACGCCGTCGCGGGCGTCTACTTTTTGCTATAAATATGAGTTTTATACGACTCAATCGCGAATAAAAGAATAAGACAGGTACTCCAAATTTCAGAATACGTATACGGAATTCTCTGCAAAAATATTAACAAATTGCCTTCTACATAACTTGCCTTGAATTTCAATTACTCTAGGTCGATATATCAATTTTATCGTCGGCACATACAAACGGACAATCTTAACGTGTGAAAGAGTAAATGACATCTCATTGTCTTTCTGTAGATTGCATACCTATACATATAAATATTAGTTCACACCAATGTCCCCTTTCGAGGTTTTCTGACTAGCGGTTTAGCCACGACTGTGTTTTGGAATAAGGAATAGGCAAGGTACTATCGGCGACACTCGGCAATTTAAATTATTGGTTTTTACCTGTCACCTTACAGTATTGTGATAAAAAATACGAGATTTAAATGTTTTAAGTGTAGATAAAATATTTTAAGGCAAGATTTTTGAGTAAATTTTTTTCTGAAACGTTCGGCGGGCCGGATAAAAAACCTTACGGGCCGGATCCGGCCCGCGGGCCGTACATGCTCTAGAGCCTGACAGATTTTCACATATTATTATCTTAAAATATTTTTGGATGTCTCAAAAAAGATGTGACCATTTGCATTTATTTAATTCTGAATCCTTTGTTTAACATGGCCTTGTGTAGGTAAACATAGTATGAGAATACAAAACCTTAAATATTGTCATTACAAACTCCATATCAGTAATTATAATACAACTGAACAAACAAATATACAGAAGGACATTCATTGTGTCGTCATAAACGTGCTACGCCATGTTTTTCCTAAAGGTCTTTTCGGCTCTTTAGTCAACTCATCCCGCTTCAAACTCATCCCAGGGGATGAGTTGACTAAATCATAAGTTTAATTACTTTTTCTTAGTCAAATCATCCCAATTTATAAAAAAAGTGTATCGTGTTATTTGAAATTTAAGTACACTCGTGAGCAAAAGTGTTTGGGGAAAATAATGACATACTATGGTTTTGTTACACTGATGTATTATTTAAAAATCACAGCCGTTTGATAAATAATAAGAAAATGTAATCTAGTACAACATTGTTTAAAGATTGAAAAAAAAAAACATTTATTAAAAATAATTGATCGAAAAATAATAATATAAAATTAAACAATAAAAAATTAGCTATATTTTATGTACTTAATACTACGTGAAGGTAATTGAAATCATAGTTTTAAAATACGTAAATCTACTGTCAAGCAATTTTGTTCGCGACTGTATAAATCATAAAAAGTATCAGTGGGATGACTTGACCAATTCAAAACATTCAATAGGTCAACTCATCCCGCGGGATGAGTTCGATTAGGATGAGATAACTGAAGAGCCTTTTTTTCGAGGTTGCAAGTTACTTATATTAAAAACAATAATTACAAAAAAAAACCATAAATAGGTTAGATAGATTTATCGAAATTCGTATGAAAACATACGATTTTCCTACCATACTGAAAAATGACTTTGTCAATAGGTTCATTACGTCCTCTATATATTGTTAATTAAGACTTTGAAAACTTACGTGTAAATTAATGTGAATTCATTCGCTTTGTTAAATCTGCTAAGAAACATTGTTAAAATCATAGGAAAAACACACAGGTGTTTGAAAAGTTTTATTACAAAGAACTACAATACATACGTTTACGTTAATAATAATATTGTACGACACAGGTAGTTCGTCAACCTTTCAGGTTATAATTTTGGAATTTCGTTTTTCCTCTATACTACAGACACCTGCCAAACTAGTAGGTTCTATATGGTAGGGTATCTATAGGTATTTATTACATTTAATAAAAATATAACGGATCGCTGTCTGTACATGGAAGATATGTGAGAAAAAATATTATACGAAACCTTATTGTACCCAAAAGAATGATTTTTAAAATTTTTGTTGTTAAATGTTTTTATTCCGGGTAATTTCGACATTTTGTTTTTTCTGGAGTCGCAGGCGTCCACTATATAAAATAATAATGTAGGATGTGTCTTTTCATTTGCCAAGGATGGAACGGCCGTAAAACAAAAGTCAAATCCTTTGGCAATATGAATTTCGAACCATAATGCGCCGACGCTATAAAACAATGGGATAAGGGCAGGAAGATGAATAAGGAATAGGGTGGTAGGTTAATAAATAATTAAGAGACAGCAAATACCAAACTTGAGGCACCTACTGTTTTCCCAATACGCGCCTATTTTTATTGAAAAATTCACTCAAACTAGAAAAACGGAAAAAGGGCAAGAATATTCTTCCTCAACTTCAAAGGGACATTCGAAAGTTAGATCTAATCTACCACTGAGTAAATAAACTTTTACTTATCAGAATCTGAACGAGACTTCAGATCGTATACACATGAAATACGTACAAGTAGGAGCTGCGATATAGAAAACCGGAAAAATGTCAACAAACACAACTGTGATTTGGTTTTTAGTAATAATATTTTAACAGAAAAATTAATATTGTTTTTATACAAATTGTTAAATTTGTTAACAAAATTAATCCAAAGAAGTTAAAGTATGCTTGATTATTACACTGTTATGTATGCTAGGGAAATTAAATAAAGAGGTAAACATTTGCCACCCGTAATAGTCTAACTATATATACACTTATTTTAACTATTTTGGCGATAGAGCCACATATCCTACCAATAATACAGGGTGTAAAAAGACAACAATGTTTTTTTAATACCTCGTATTCTTTGCAAGGTTACGATCTTTTTTTTCTATGGAACCAACCCTGGGAAACGACAAAAAATTATGAAAAAATACTGTCATTTTATTGCAAGCAATGTATTCGGTTGATGCGCAAAGTACAAATGTACCTACACTAAACTAACATTATAACATTTTGACATGGTATCTTTAAAAAAAATGTTTTTTAACCGATTTCAGATGGATTTATGTAAAAAAAATGTTAATATTAATGTAACTTTGGACTTAGTTGTAACTTGGTTTCCCAGGGGTGGTTTCATAGAAAAAATGATCGTGATGTTACAAAGAATACGAGGTATTAAAAGAACAAAGTTGTCTTTTTACACCCAGTATAATAAACTCGAATGTGAGAATCATCGATGTAAAGCTGCTGTTTAGGCGGATTTTGATGAAACTTGACAGTTATGTATCTTACATTAGAATAAATGCTATATATGTAGCTCACGCGAACAAAATATATTTACTTCAACTTTTTCTGTAAACAAACGTTATTAAAAACATATAGAGTCGAATTGAGAAACCTCCTTTAAAAACAGCTCCTTTTTGTGCCTAGCTTATGGGTGTACCCTGTAGGCTCGTCAGCTGTCACCGTCTGCTTAGTATGCCCAGCACATACCTCTTAACAAGAATGGGTCTCCAGCTTTCGTACGATATGCAAAGTTGTAGGGAACGCTAGATAATGGTCAGTTTGTAAGAGGTAGCGGTAGATTGACAAAATCGTTTTGCTCTATTTGCGGAAATTAATTTTAAAAGTCTGCTTTAGGGTTAACCAGAAAAATTGTGATTACTCTTTCTTCTCGTTTATATTTTTCTTAAAAACTCCTTCTGTTACATCCTGTATATATGGATTTTTATATCAGGACAGGCTCTAGTAGCCAATCTTAATAAGTTAAAAATGTTATTGAAAATTATTTATTTTAGCTTTAGTTACTTAAATGCATATAAATAAGAAGAGCGATGTTTGAAAAAAAAAAGTATTTCACCACTGCCTATTTTTATCTCCTTTCGTATTTTTACGTTAATATGCGTATGCAAGGGCTTTCTAACATATCTATCTATTAGTAAGTAGGCAAACAAACTAAATAAATGAAAAAAAA
Organism: Carposina sasakii; assembly: GCA_014607495.2. NCBI lineage: Eukaryota > Metazoa > Arthropoda > Insecta > Lepidoptera > Carposinidae > Carposina > Carposina sasakii. Next base: position 12,994,538 of record CP053153.1, read on the forward strand.
AGAGAAAAATATAGGCCAATGGGCCATACAAGTACGTGTTGTTCTATAAATTACGAAATATAATTTTTGCAAGGCGCTCTATCTTCCGAATAAGTTTCATAATTTTTTATTTACTTTTGCCAGGTGTAGACTGTGTAGCTAGCCGTCACGTTCATAAGGACAATAAGGGTGTTATTACAAAACCAACCGCATCTAAATGGGTTAAACACTGTTTAAAAAGATATTTGACGGCAAAATTTATGGAATACTAGTGAGCCGCCCGACTTGTGATACGATACATTATAAAAACCTTCCCTTCGAACCACCCTAAATATTTAAGAAAACCGCATCAAACTCCGTTGCGTAGTTTAAAAAATCTTACATAGGGCAGACAGATAGCGGGAAGCAACTTTGTTTCATACTATGTTATGATCTATCAAAGTAGTATAGCTAGAACAATGTTTCTAGATTTCGTTAATAGATGAGTTTGTCTATAAGGACCCATTCCCATGACACGTCTTTAAAGTCTTCACTGACAGTATCGTGCAGTGTAAAGATTCTACTTTATTCATTATTTTTTACTATTTTTCGATACAGTTTTTTACTTGTTTACAATTTTGTACCAGACCCTAAAGCTCCAGGCTGTGATGTTCTGTCCCCTACTTTCACCGCCCTCCACCGAGTATCATTTCAAATCTGACTTGACTGAGAGAACTGCTCAGAGCGACGTAAGATTTTTTAAATCAAAACGATACTATCGTATTTATGGAACGACGACTTTAGCTGAGTCTATGAGAATAATGTAAGAATCCTCAACTCAACTAGGGAGACTGTCCATTTATAAGTACTATATTGCTATATTGCCTATACCCTAACCGTAATAGGAACGTGTCCTCTCGTTAGAGAGTAGTATATTCGTTTCAACGTATCGGCTCCGGCATAAAAATTTCAATGAGAATTCATTGCCAGTCCGTGCATGTTACTTTACGGATGGTACAGGATGCTTGCGGTCTTAGTATGATATGCTACAGCGGTTTTGAACAGAAAAATAATAGAGTTTCTTAGACGGCACAATGGATACTATAGACTGACCTGGTGGACGGTGGCTTCACCGAGGCACTCGTTGCATCTTCCACGAGCGCTGCTCTTCCATTCCAATCAACCCAGATTGAAGCGTATTATTTTTTGTGAGTTCAATTATTTTTATTTACGTCGCGGCATGCAAAGGACGCCAATCGCATTTTTTAAGATCTTTTTTCAGCCGCCAGAGGCATCGCATTGTTCTCTATTCGGATTTTGAAAATTAAAAAAAGGTTTATCCGGAAGGGTAGGCAAGGGAACTATGCCCATACAGCCATTATTTTTAGTAGTTGATTTCTAAATTTATGATGGCTGATAATGATAATGAACGTCGGGAAAATCCTCAAAAATGAATGTATCTACCAACTCAAGTATAACTTAGCTTACCTGGTTCAAAGTTAGTTTAATAACAAGACCTCTAGATAGAAAATCAATGAAAAACTAAACGAGTTACATAATCTCGCAATATTGTAAATAGTGAGTTTATGCTACATTCTGTTTGTTTACTGTAAAACGACTAAGCTTTGAATAGTTGTGTTTTCGCTTTCTCTGTTCGCAAATGGCTAATCCGATCTGCTTCCTTTACTGGCAAATAAGTTATTTGAAATAACTCGCAAATAGAGAGAAATGTATTTGTTATATTGCGGTCTGTCTTTTGTGTCTAATATATGTATTTTCATTTTATACGCTGTGTAGGTCTGATAATAAATTATTATGTAAGTCATATGTGGTCCACTTTTTTTATGTTTCTGTGTCCCCTAGATGGAGCAAAGGGCCTCCACAGTTCTCCGCCATTCCGCTCGGTTTTGAGCTTCATCACCTTTATTCCAACTTAAGTTTTTATTATTTACTTCTTTGACAATACTTTTAAATTAATTAGTCTTAGGTAATTTCTGTTCTTCTAACAGCAACCTCATTGAAATATGGCAAAAAAAAAAGTTTGCGAGAGTCAGCTTTTTTCATACGGATCCCCATCATCTTCCTGCACTGTTTTCATTTATTTTCATTTATTCATTCATTCATTCACACACTACACAACTCATTAACCTAGTCCCACATTAAGATCCCTAAGGTCTTGTGTCGTGGGTACTAAGCAACTTATTTGGGGTCGGCACAATATGTACTTTTCTTCCATTAATCTCAATTATCCGTCATCTCATGGCTCACTGCGCGCCCAGTACGCGTATATATATCACGAAAATACCTACATGTGACCTCTTTAACAATAAAGTCGACACTATTTTGAATAGCATAAGTGGAAACACGTGTGACGTTAAAACCTTGGAGAATGGAACATGTACCTATACGAAGATGGGAAGTGTAGAGGAGTTGGCAGATTCCATAACAGCCATAGTATTTAATGATAATGACGAAGCGGGTAAGCCTCTTGTAGGAAACAAGGAATGATTGACTGATTCTTGAACATCTTAACATTAGTGTAGGTATTGCTGAAGCAACAAAAAAAATTATATGACATTGTAACTGTTAGGGAAATATACTAAATTGCTGGGCCACTAAGAAAAAATATATGCCAAAATCGGTAGACTTATGCACTGCTCAGAGTTTTTCTGGCCGTGGCTATGATCTTCTTAGGTTTTCATCTATACATACGACAAACTGTGTAGGTATGATATGTTAAAAAAAACTCTTCCGTCCTTCTCGTATTCGTATAGCATTTTAAAAACATGAGTTTTTAACCTCGAGCATACTTATCAGAATAACCGAGACAAATACCGTAACGGTTAAATTCATAGAGAATCGGTAACTTGCACCTATACTTAACTTTACTTTATATAGGTAGGTATATTACACTAGCGGATTACCTTCACTTGTCGCCATTTTCTCGAAACGCTTATCAACTTGATCGTCTATTTAGATAGGTATATTTTACAATAATATTACAAACTAGTGGACGCCCGCGACTTCATCCGCGTGGACTGCAGAAAAAACAAAATGTCGAAATTAGTCGTGATAAAAAATATTTTCCCGGATAATAAGTAGCCTATGTGTTAATCCAGGGTGTCAGCTAACTCCATGCCAAATTTTTTTAGAATCGCTCCAGCCGTTTTTACGTGAAAGAGTGACAAACATTCATCCATCCATCCATACTCACAAACATTCGTCTTTATAATATTAGTAAGACTATACATATAGATATACATATATATATATATATATATTTGTACATTGCCGCGTGGTGCCGGCACAGAGTAGAATTCGTACCACCCCATGTCTGCAGGGTTTCTGGGAGGTGGGCAGCAGCGCCTCCCGTGTTGACAACATAGTGCAAAATACAAACTGCGGTCACTAACCCGCTGCCCAGCGTGGTGATTATAGGCAAATACCCCCCATAGCAGTCTTGTGGCGTGCCCTGGGGGTGGCCTACTTCCAGCAGTGGACTGCAATAGGTTGATGATGATAATGATGATACATATACATGCAACTGTGTAAAAATGGGGTAGCCACAACTACAGTCAAATGTAAAAGAATTAATAACAAGTTGCTAGCTCATCTGAAAGAACGCTCCTAAATTCTTTAGTCGACTCTACACGGAAGTAAATGCAATTGATAAATCCCCGCATCAGCACAGGTAATTTAATTTTAAATACCAGTGTTTGACATAATGCTTCTGTGAACTATGTCCACACCTTTAATTAGCGGTTGTCTGTGTCAAAATCACATTTCTTTTATTTTACTGCGCGGTCTGTTACTCGTAGTTAGGACACCCACACCCTAAAGCACTAGACGTCAAATACTTGTATCTATACTGCAAGTTTTTCTTTGAAAGAGATGAAATAACCTAATCTCGATTGAAGGCGGTCTGAATAAGGCTCTTCCCTATATCATCAAATTGTGGATTAAAACTTTAAGCATACTCAAACAAATTAATACCGTCTCTCATCCGGGTGCCCTCAAAGAAAATATTGTATAAGTTTCGGATAAAGTTTTACCACCGATTAGCACACGATTAGCTTAACTCTGACTAGCAAACAGTGACATGGTTATAATTTCGTCTGAGTTCAAGCATCAATAATGTTGACCGTCATTGACTTGACGAAACATTAACTTATCTACAAGCCTTGGACCATGGACATGGCATGATGGTAGTTTAAATTACAGAAGTGACCTTTATTTTGATGGTAACATAAACGAGAATTCGTGGATGTTGTCACGTAAGCACGATTATTTCAGAAAATGCTGAAAAGTAAATATGCACTTGATATACCTATTTCGTCGATATTTATAAAGAACAAAATATAGAAAACTCAATTTTCATGAACAAGAATATGATGTAAACATCTATTATTATTATCAGAAGCCTACCTATACCTAGGTGCTTTTGAATACCTTTTTGTGATTTTTTCTTTTATTTTTGAGGTGTGCGTTGTCGGTGTATTGTGTAGTAGATGTATTTAAATTACCTACTTACTTAATTAGAGATAGGTTATTTATTACTTACAAATTGCCCAGAATTTTGTTATGTTTAGAATTCGTTATGGGCATTTTTGCCAAACTGTACATCTGGTTGACATTGCGTTGACAGTCGCACACTTGGTTGCTTAGGTTCACTACAAGCAACCTTGGCTCGGTTACGGTAGAGCTACACGCGTCAAGTTAATGTCACATTATAGTGTAGTATATCGACGTTTTTGTTCGTTATGTTAATGGTTTTTGTATTGTTTTAAAGAAATAAATACCTGCAGTATACACTTCAGCACAAAAACTTATAGGTATGTGAGTAGGTTGTAATATTTTTATATCCTGCAATTATGATGAAGTACCTAATAAGTTTCGTTTTAATGGTTGCCAAGGTTTATGGTGTTTTCCTTTAATGGCGTAACTAGGAAAGAAGAAGTAAGTATTTTATCTGATAAGTTAAAAAATATTTAGAAGGAAACCAAACTTCATGTAGTTCTCCATATTTCGTGAAAGTCATAAATGCCTAATGATTATCAAAAAGTATCTCATATTGATTTACTATTTGGTGATATAGAAGCTCCCATGAAAGTACCTAGCGTAAAATTATTGTTATATCTAAGAATGCAAAATCTGAAGAGTAATATACATTATGTATCATTAGAAATACATTAAATATATATAAAATATATACAGATATTTAACAAGTAAACTGTAAGTGAAATTCAGTCGCCTGCTATTAACGGTCGTGTAACTATCGCTTTCATACAAGTTAAGTTATTTTCTAAGCAAAAGTGAAGTTTATGACTTGAGGTTAACTTAAGCACGTAAAACTTAACACATAAAAATAAAAAGGAGTCATTTATATAAATATTGACTTGCTGCCTTTCTTTACGTAGTCGATGTGATTTTAAAAAGTGTGACAATAAAAAATGTTTTTTTTTTACAAAATGTGAAGTTTTTTTTAGCAAAATGAAAGGTGGCGGCACCTTTTTAGGGTAACCTAACCATGCAAGATGGATTCAGTATGTAGTACCTATAAGCCCTTCAAACTTTGAAGTAATTTTTGATATGCTGTCCTCAAACACCCAACGGTGAAAGTTAAGGCTTTTCTCCTTAAAAAATGGTGATTTGTAGAAATATGACATATAGTCCAATATATACCAAAAACACCCTTCAAATATATTAATAGCCGGCCAAATTATGCACCGAAAGGTAAATGCGTTTATGGGCCGATTTTTCCAGTGTAGTTTTAGGGAAAAATAACATCACTTCACATAGGCTCTCTGACAATTTAGTAAAATCGGCGCTAAAAGACATGCCCTTTTATCTCATCTCCATCTTCTTGAATACTTTTTTAGTCTCTGCGGATTTCACTATGGGTGCGCCCACCACCGGATTTTAAAAGTTAACTTCATACTAGTTTAGCAGAAAGGGATGGTAATGATGGATGACCTTGACAGCAACAATTCACCCTGACACCCTCCGGCAGCCGGAGGGTTGCAGATGTGAAGGAGCTATACAACGTGCGATGCGTATACGATATTTTTTGACAATACCTACAATTTATATTATAATAATACAGACTTGTGGGTTGTGGCTGTGGGTTCTCCCTTATGATTCTGGCTGTTCTATTTCATGAAAATAGCCGTGTGACTTATGGTTTTAAAAAAGGAAACTACAGCCTCTAATACACGGCAGAAAACGCCCTACAGAGGTGCCCATTATGCTGCTACTCCCCTGAACTGTCAATTATAAATCATCCATTTATCAAATTTTCTCAAAATTCATAAACCAAATCAGCCAGGAAAGGGAGTTAAATCAGTTTATATAAGTGGCTATACTTAAGTACTAGATGTGGGATTCCGTACGTGATGCAGTTTGGAGATAAAAATCAAATGGACTGATGTCACATGTAGCATATAGCATAGGTACCAAATGTTTTTATAATAATATACTGAAGATAAAACCGAATAAAAAGCAACACGTACTCTGATAGAGTCCGTCTCTATAAAACGTGTTAAAGAATCCTCTTATGTTGTGCAACATAAAAAGTATCAGCAACATCAAATAATATTAGTATTTGTTACCATGTGGTTGCAACAGTCAATTCGTCAGCGTATACTTGTCAACTGTTATATTGTCCCGTGTATATACTATGTATTTACTACTCATTATCATCATCAGCCTATTGCAGCCCACTGCTGAACGTATCCAGAGAACGCCACAAGGCTCGATCTTCCGTCTTTACCATCCAGTCACTACCAGCCGCCCTCTTCAAGTCACCAGTCCATATGGCCGGAGGACGTCCAATGCTTACGCGATACATCGTATATTTAAATTATGTTCCTGTGTGGCCGCGTGGTGCCGGCAGAGTAGAGTTTGTACCACCCCATGCCTGCCCGTGGGTATCGTACGAGGTGATTAAGGGTTTCCGGCAGGCGGGCAGCACCTACCGTACAGACAACATAGTCCGAAAATCACGCTGCGGTCACCAACCCGCCTGCCCAGCGTGGTGACTTTGGGCAAAACCTCCTGTAGCAGTAGCCTCGTGGTGTGCCCCGGAGGAGGCCTACTTCCAGCAGTGGACTGCAATAGGCTGAAGAAGAAGATGTTCCTGTGTCCCCTAGCTGGGGCAGAGGACCTCCACAAGATCTCCGCCATCCCGTCTTCCCTACTTTCTTCTCCATTGCAATGACATTGCTTGCGAGGGGCAGCGCGTAATAAGGTTTATGCTTACCCTAAAGATAAATCGTCGTCTATAAAGGGGCCTGCACACCGCTGTGTGCGTGTCACCGAGAGCGGATCGATACGCCTGTCTGCTGCACTGCGGCCCGACCTTGCACTGAAGGCTCTTACCGCATCCAGCTATTTTGGGATGCTAGTCCGACTAAGAACGGTTTTGTTGCTTCTTGTTAAATCTACGTGAAAATCTGTTTGTTTGTTAGTGTGTTATGTCGCTTGTGAATGATTTTTTGTAGAATATGTTAAATGTATTATGCATTAAAGGCTGTACTTTAGGAGCATATACATAGTGTCCTCGGACTGATAAAATTTATTTTAACCTACCCTATTTTGTGTCACATTAGGCAAGATAGAATGCGGGGATAAAATGAAATTTAGGATTTCGCATAGGTATGAACACAACTTAAGTTCCAAGTTCCTGTGGATCATTTTAATACTAAAATTATTCTAAACAGATAATTCTTACCTCTTTACTAATAGTAGGTATAAATGCGAAAATAGCTTTGTGTATCCGTCTGCCTGTCACATTTTCAGGCCAAAAACATTGAACCGATTTGAATTAAATTAGTTGATAGTGAGTCTTGGGGCCTCAGAATTCCCGGAAAATATTTCTACCCTGTAAAATTTGTTAATTTTTCTCTGCAATCCAAGCGGACGGAGAAGCGGGCGTCTGCTAGTGTAAATATACACGAACAACTAGCGCCACCGACCGGCCAAGGAATAGTAAAACGCCATTTTAATAAGGCGGTAAATAGAGAATGTGGTAAAAACTACAATGGTAGCGTAAAACAATGGATGTCGCGCGTCGTCGCCCGCGCTGGCGACCTTGGCACTTTGCTTCCGGAATTACGACAGTGACTCACCGCTAGCTGTCGAAGGAATATTGTATAATCCGCCGTTTTACAACATGACTAGACGTTTTGTATAGTTTAGGGTGAAAAATATGTCTGCGTCGCGTGGTCTGCAAAAAAAAAACTAAATAGCAAAATTTTCTTGGAAACAATCTTTTCTGGCTTCAAAAAGTATCCTCAATATTTTTTTGGGTTCAAAAAGTGTCCTATATGCTTTCTCAGGCTACCTATGCACTAAATTTCATTTAAATCGGTTCAGTAGTTTTGGCGTGTAAGTGACACAGTGAGATGGAATTACTTTCGCATTTCGCTTACTAATAATTTGCAGACAAATGCTTAAAAAATTTGTTTCGTTTCATTTATTCGTCTTTTAATAAAGTAGGCTTTTTCAGGTAATCATTACTACATAGGCTACTGAAATACTAAAACAACCGCAGTTGCCATAGACTATGTGCAATACGATAAGCATTTAGAAGGTATGCAGGTTACTAAAATTGAATTTCCACGCGTACCATTTTGCTGTAAGCATTTTCTTATGCTTTTAACGTGGTTACCAATGTTAGTCCAACTAAATGGTGAACCTAAGTGTCTGGTTAGAAAATTGTGCATTGTCTTAACCACAGTGTGGTCGTCTTCACCTGGTTAAGCCCGGTTTAAGGTTAACTGTGAAACACGCCCTTAATAGGCGACACACTTTTGTAAAGCTTTTTGTAATATTATTTTTAGTTTTAAATAAAATTCGATGTGATTGCTTGTTTATTTAAATAGATACTTAATAAGTATAAACCTCTATGCTGCTCTGGGAGTGAATAAAAAAAGTATAATACTACAGCTGCTTCTCTTCCCGGGCATACTGTACAAGTCAGTAGAGGGACAAGAGGGTCTTGGTGTTTTGTAGGCGATGGGCTGACCACCTGTCACTACTAACCGAACTTGTACATCTCAACTATACCCTCAAAATTGATCAGAAGTGGCACCATGTGGTTCTATCGGCCCTTGGTGCTCTGCCTACCGCGTAAGGGATAAAGGCGTGATTATATGTATTTATAAGCATAATTAATTAATCATGCGTAGTAGGATACGTAGGGTTAGTTGTAGGTACATTAATTGCTAATTTCTTAGGTATTCATTTATTTGAAGAAGAAACCCGACTGCGTATAAATTTTGACCCATTGTCACTCTCAAGACTAAGATGAATCTAAAGCGCCGGCCACACAGAAAAGACGCAGGGCGCGGACGGGGCGCGGACCCGTCGCAGACAGGGCGCCGTCACGACTTTTTAAAACATATAGAAAAGACAAGGAACATACGTGACGGCCAGCGCACACTGGATTTTTCCCGGCATTCAACCGTCCGATTTTGATACGACGACATGTCTTCTTCCGAAGATGAAGATGTATTGGCACTGGTATATCTCGCTAATCTGCAGAGGGTAAGAGGGTTTGATGAATCAATCAGTCAGTCAGAACAACTTACTTTATACATATAATAGATAAGTTCTTATGTATGTAGCTGTGAAAAAAAAATCTCTGTTGTCTAACTTAACCCCGAAGAATGGACGCGGCTACAATAAGAAAGTGTCGATCCGTACCCGTATTTTGATCCATATCGGCGGATATATCTACATTATAAATGATCCAGCACATCACTCGTTCCTTTGCCCTTATGTTTCCAACTTAACACGTACTTACTTAAGTTGTTACTTTGTTTATTTTAAAATTATCTCTTTAAAGGTATTTTAGGGGTTTCAGAACACTGTGCTATGTGAGAACCTACTCTCCGCGTCCTTTTCGCTCCCCCGCTTGCCCCCGCGCAGGCCCGTGCCCGGCGCGCCCTGTCCTTTCTGTATGTTTTGCAATCGGACGCCGACGAGTAAGCGTCGTGTCGGCCGTCTTTTCTGTATATTTTACGTCGCGACGGCTGTATACATTTTGTATGAAAGTAGATTAAACGGGCGCCGCGACTGCGACGGGTCCGCGCCCTGCGTCTTTTCTGTGTGGCCGGCGCCTAACAATACCATTCAAGCTCAAATGCGACAAGCGGTTTAGGCTCCAGAACGTGCCAAAAAGATTTACGTACATCCATACATACACCTGAAAAACATAACTCTCCTTCTGGCGCAGTCAAACAAACTCTTCTGAAAACTATTTGCTCTGCATGTTGCTTGACTGTCATGCGAAGTATGGGACAACGAACCTATTAGTACTATATTATAATGTATCCATGTTAATATACAGGGTGTCTTTTCGTTGCCACCCTTAACGAAGGGTACGTACTCTAAACATAAAATAAAGTAAGTTTATGCTAAAAAAAATGCTGGGTTTTTTTTATTATTTTTAATTACTTGATCGGGCGAAATTTATAGTGTCCAGTGTTTATGCTAGTTTTTTCATAGACAGTATTAATTATTTCCCGTGAAAAAAATCTTGCTATGCGTGACTATGTGCATTGATGCAGAAAAACGCAGTCTATATACTAAATTTTGGATCCTAATATCTTGGGAACCAGACACTTCCCAGGTATGCTTCCGTGGAGAAAAATGATCGTGATAATGAGGAGATTCCGTAGTTTTCGGGAACGTTGACGACCAAAAATCATCCTGTATACGTATTTTTCTCCTTATGTAAATTATTTTTATCAATATAAAAACCTAACATTTTGACGGCCGATTGGTCTAGTGGGTAGTGACCCTGCCTGCGACGCCATAGGTCCTGGGTTCGAATCCCGGTAGGTGCAAACATTGATATGATGAATATCGATGTTTGTTTCCGAGTCATGGATGTTTCTATATTTATCTATCTATTTATATACCGTTGCTCCGTACCCACGACACAAGACCTTAGGGATCTTAATGTGGGACTAGGTTAATGTGTTGTGTAGTGTGTGAAATTTAATAGTGTGTGAAATTTAATAACATCATGGAAACACGTAGCTGCCTACGACGTAATCTTCTAATCGAGAATCGGAACTTCCTAAAATCGATAACTATTCTCGTTCTCGGTAGCTAAGGGTTGTTATCGTATCGTTAAATTACTTCAACATGTTTTATCGCAAAGTCAGTATAAATGCGATTGGGAAAGTCTAGTTGTGCCATCCAAAACAGTTTGATGATCGAATAAAATTATCAAATCGTGATCCTCCAGATGCGATGCTCCAATCAGATTGTAGGCAGTCCTGCTCTATATATAGTTTTACTTTACGATAACTTAATTAGCCAAAATATAGATTGTCTCTTAGATATACAGGGTGTAATAAAAGGGCTATGTTAAGCGAAAAGCTATAAAAATAGCCCACTATAGAAAACCTATTCCCAAAATTTGAGACTCGAAATCAAATGCTTATTTTTCCAGTTAGTATGGAGATTTCATTAACAACTGAGAAATGTTTATACAATTTTGAAAAATAAACATGTTTATTTGAGTCTTATATTTTGGGAATCAGGTTCTTTATAATGGGCTATATTCATAGTTTATCGCTTAACATAAACTTTTTATTACACCCTATATATACACGTGGCTATGTCCACGAAATGGGATAGCCAAGAACTGCAGGATTATTTAGCATAGTTAGTACAGATGTAGGTACAGTCGACTCCAACTACATGAACGGAGTGTCTCTTAAGGTATTTCTTAACGAACCTCTTCATAATCTCAAATATCTTGCACTTAACCTAAAACTCCGGCGCGAGCGTTGAATCGAAGTGAAGAACACTTGGACTTTTTTAGTTTTTTTTTATCCGCTGTCATGCTTTCCATGCAGCTTCGTTTAGACAGGCTTGCATGCGACCTAATTTCTAGACGGTGCAATTTTCATCGAGTGCATTCGATTGGTGACTCGATTAATTTGCTTTTCCAACGTGCATCATTCGAGTGTTCGATTCGAAATTCGAATTTTTATTTGAATCTCGCTGTTAGGTGTCGAAATTACAGAAAAATTCGAGTGTTACTTTAAAGCGTTAATTCAAATTCAAATTCAATATCATTTATTCATGAAAGAACAATTCGAATTCAAAAAGAGAGGTTATCAATTCTCTGTATGTTTTATTTTTATTTTTTATGTGTGTTACCTCAGAACTCCGTCATTTATGAACTGACTTCATTTTTTTTATAGTTGGTCATGGTATACTTCCAGGTTGGCCCCATATTCACCACATCAGGATCGGTTTTAGGGCAATCCTCGAATATTGTAGGCACATATAGTCTGTTTTTACACTTTTACTGAGCGTTTTGATCACTTACATATAAAACATAACATCTGATGATGGAATCTCTGTTAGGTTATGCCGAGTAGTCCGTTTTTAGCTTTTTATAGAGAATTTTGGTCAGCTACACATAATATAAAAGAAACGAGGGTCTGATGATGGAGCCGCCGAAAAACAGATAGTGGAACTTTTTAGTAACAAAATCCCCCTATGGCAGGGGGAGGTACGTCCAGTAAGTAGACTTATGAAGATAATTGTGTTAAGTCGGATGTTGCGTTTTCCTAAGTTGACTTATACTACCTACATACAGCCATTAACAGCAATTATATATATATTGTCAAATTCGAAAATCATTTATTTCGACAATATTATGCCTTCTAAAGCATTAACATATTTTCCCTTGTAAAATTTTACTTTTGTCGAGTTTTGGGATTGTCTTGAAAAATTTATATGTTACTCTCTATGTTCGCACCCCAAAAATGAAACTGCTACCAAACAAAAAAGGAGGTGAATTTAATGCGAGTTAGGAAGAAATAGTAATTAGCACGCCATGAAAGGTTGATTAAAATTTTCTAAACATTGTTGTATTACATGATTCAGACAATTTACAAAGTCTTTTGACTTTATCCCCTCGCCCCTGCTAAGCAGACGTCAACAAATACCGACGACGCGACGACGTACAGACCCCGGAACATAATGTTCCATATTATTAAATTCCCTAGCATCTAAAGCGATTTTACTTTTAGGGATTAGGGGATTTTTTCGCTCAGTGTGTCATATTTAATTTGAATGTGAGACTCTGATATTTTATAGAGTTATTTGTAGATTTATTATGGGTTTCTTTAACTAGTCGATTGTTGATTGTTTTTCTATTTAATCTATACATATAATAAAAATGTAACGGATTGCTGTCTGTACATGGAAGATATATGAGAAAAAATATTATAGGAGACCTTTATCAACGCAATAGAACCAATAACGATGATTTTTGGAATTTTTGACTGTTTGTCGGTTTGTCTGTGCGTTTGTGCACGCTAATCTCAAAAACGTCTGAACCGATTTCGATGCAGTTTTCAGGAATATATTGTGACAGGTCCCACTTAACATATAGGCTACTTTTTATCCCGGGAAAATGTTTTTATCCCGGATAATTTCGACGTTTTGTTTTTTCTGTAGTCCACGCGGACGCAGTCGCGGGCGTCCACTATAAGTAATATAAGCGAGTGAAGGTAATATGTCTGTTGAATATACATAATAGGTAGGTACTAGAATTAGCAACCTTTGGTAGTAGGTAGTATAAAATGCAAACACTAAACTAAAAGTCCTTCAATAAAAACGGAAAACATGAAACTACAATAAAATACGATTTTTAAGCGAATGATGTAGTAGGACAACTTGGCAACAGGAAGCGGTGAAACAAAACGCACAAAATGAAGTCTTGGCTGCGTTTTGTTTCATTATGGAATTGGGATAGAGTCAAGATTAATATCTGTCTGTCTTATTACTGACTATACTCTATTTCGGAAATAATTAATATCCCTTAGTGTTTATATGGATGCCGCATTAAAAATATTTCCAAGACTAAACTAACCACCGGTTTCTCAATCGCTAATTAACTGTTGACCGACGATTTAATTGTCATTGGATTTGACACATTGTTATTTAGAATGGAAAATAATCATATTGATGTTGTATACATTTTTTTTAGTTTTAAACTTTCAAACTGTAAGTTTTATAGTAGTCCAATACCTAATCCACATAATATAATATATATATTTTTTATATTAATGACTTCGTAAAACTCTTTGCTACGTTAAATTATTTAAATCTCGTAGCACATTTTGCTACCCACTTACTACGTTTCACAAAAAATTTCCTCTGTCTCTTAATAATATTTAAATTAAATTATTCTTAGCAGTTTTAAAAGAAAAACCCCTTGTTATTGAGCAGTAAATTCGGTGCTATTGCAAAAGTGCATAGTAATGGCTTCTACACAATTTGAAACTTGGCAACCCGCTGAGTTTGTTCAATATCTTGTAAAATAACACCACTTTTATATATTAGTTTGTGGAATAGAGAGTGCATCTTTTACACTTATTACTTCAATAGTGTTTTTGGTTTTACATGAATTTTACGTACCTAATGATATATTATTTCAAAATTCTTATTTGGAATCTGTTGTGGTACGGGCATGTAAAGCGACGGGATGAAAGGCATATTTTACAGAGAGCGTTGTGCATGAGTGTGGATGGAAATAAAGGAAGAGGTAGACCAAAGAAATGTTGGATGGACTGTGTGAGGGAGGATATGCGTGTACTGGAATTGAGCAATGAGATGACGGATAATAGGGATGAATGGAAGAAAAGAACATATTGCCCTCGACCCCAAATAAATGGGAACAGGGCAGGAAGATGATGATGATCTTAGTATTCTTAGTATTCTTTATTGTACACATAAATTTTTATCACAGACAGTAAGTTGTAAAAGAAATAGTACAAAGGCGAGCTTATCTCTAAAAGAGATCTCTAAAAGATCTTATTTGAAATAAAAAAAGTCTCATCTTGAAATTGGCCGTTAGACTGATCAATGTTTAAAAGTTTTATTGTAGTACTTACTTAACACGGAGAGTGTTTTCTAGCGAATTTTCAGTTGTATCTGATTCCATATCCACCATACCTATATATCGTAGTCCGTGATTTCTTTATCACTACAATTTATAATAATAATGCGAATCGAATTTAAAACATTTTTTTTCTTTTTTTCTTTTCTTTTTTTTAAACATAGTCCCACGGTAAGATCCCTAAGGTCTTGTGTCGTGGGTACTAAGCAACGGTATATAAATACATAGATAAGTATAGAAACATCCATGACTCGGAAACAAATAATGATATTCATCATATCAATGTTTGCACCTACCGGATTCGAACCCAGGACCTATGGCGTCGCAGGCAGGGTCACTACCTACTAGACCAGCCGGCCGTTTTAATACCTAGAAACAGTTACTATGGACAAAAAACTAGGCACAGCTTAACGCTCACAATCATTATAAGTATCCATTCCGTTACAGTACCATATTAAGTTGCCTAGGATATCAAATTCCCATAAGAATACCCACCTGCTAACCGCTAAGTATACCCTGGAGTATGCTTATTATAGTGATTGGGGTCAGGAAGCGCATTGTTACTATGACCCATTGTACGCACCGGATGAGTTCCGCTACTCAATGCTTTGTTGAATAATACATTATTTAATGTCAAGAGCAAGGATCAGTATATGTTTGTACTGGTTATTAAATGACCCCAATCTTTTGTTTTGTCTCTATTGTAGTTTTGCATATTTTTTTGTAGACCTTTCGCTTTGATTAACCTAAATAATCCTAACTAGATTAACCGTAGGTAAGTTAGATCTTGGGTATGTTAAACTATGGTTTCCTAAATAGGGGTCACACAGCGACTGTACGTATAGAAAAGATAGCCGTCTTTACGGTACCGAAATGCCATAAAGTTCTTTCCGGGTTGATGACGGCACCGTCCCAACAACCTTACATTATGGGAGGTCTCTGTTACGTTGCGTTTTTGTCACGTTATCGCATTAGATATATTAAGAGCAAAGTATTATTCGGTAGTAATCTGTACCTATCTTATTATCTTGGCACACAGCTCTCGGATATAAATCATGCGACAGACTTCTTGCAGTGGATATGTGATACTTTATTGTTTGGTCTATCATAATTCTGTATGTAAATTTTTATTACGAATTAAGTAGTCATAATTCCTAGAATAGAAATAAAAGTGAAAGACTTGACATAGAAATTAGCCTGAAATGCATTATGAAATTCACTAGTAGACACGTTTACATAGTCAAATAGGCATTTTAATTTCTTATGATTAGCCTTTATCTATTTAGGTAACTGATATTATAAAACATCTTATGTCTATAAGTGTACTTACCCATTCTGAGTACCTAACGATGTAATTTGTAACAGCTATGTAATTATAATAATAGTTGCCGTTGCCGTAGTAACCATAATGTACCCACCTAACGGAGATGTACGTACATAACATTTATACATATTATAATAATGTCTAACAATGATGTCACTAAAATAAACCGGTAAAACTAAAATTAAGATTAAAAGTGAGTATTTAGTGATCCTAACCTAACCTAACAATTTGAAATGACCATAGATATGACATAAACATAGAGTAGTCAGGTGCTTCACGTTACCGAATAAAGGTCTCATCACATGTCAGCGAAGGTCATTACAAAATGATGTGACTATTGTGACAGCCTCAACATAATTACGATGGTATTACAAAAGAAATTTAATAACCGCATTTAGTGTCATGATCGGTGATGAAGGAGATCTCTATCTCGAGATTGATAGCTGAATGGGTAATAATCTTTATAAATTATTGATGGTTTGTATTATTTATACTGCATTGTATTATTTGACAATGGCGGTGTTTAAAGCCAAGTAGCATGTTGTCTCTTGATGAGATGATTTCGGTGTTTCTTAAAAAATTAAATAGGGCTAAAAAAAACTGTAAAATGTATATAATATTACTTAATAAATAAATAACCTTACTATCTAAAACACATGAAATACTAGGTCATTTTATAGGTCGTAGGTTAAAATAATCTGCAAAAAAGCATAACAGAACAATATAGACCTAGATATAAGAAACTCTATCCATTCTTTATGCGTACTTTTACAAAATATGTTAACTGTAAAAACGTATCTACAAACTCATTACAATGTTCCGCAAAATAATTGTTATGGCCGAAAGAAAATAAATAACGGATGAACGGTATATTGGCATTATTTTAGCTAATGAAAGGTATGC
This sequence comes from Carposina sasakii, assembly GCA_014607495.2. NCBI lineage: Eukaryota > Metazoa > Arthropoda > Insecta > Lepidoptera > Carposinidae > Carposina > Carposina sasakii. Next base: position 13,011,658 of record CP053153.1, read on the forward strand.
TCGGCCCACTGTGCGGTCTTAAGTACGTTTGTTTGTGGCACTGTGTATGACCAAATAAATTATGTAGGTAGGGGTATTCGCGAAATTATTTGTTTCCATTGTGGTTAATGGATGCATACATACATACATATAATCACGCCTTTATCCCTTACGGGGTAGGCAGAGCACTAAGGGCCGATAGAACCACATGGTGCCACTTCTGACCAATTGAATGGATGCAATGGTGTGAAAATAATTACATATGATAGTAGTATACTTTATAGCTATGCAATTTCATTTTTTTATTTTTTTATTTTTTTTCCACTGTTTTCTTGTTGCAATTTTGCTACGGTATTATATCTGTGCATGTCTATACCAAATCAAAAAGTTTAATATAACGAACATCCTTATGATGTTATATATATAGGTATATAGGTACAAATTCAAAGTTTCTTTTTGGCATACCTAATTAGCCAATGGAGACGAGCATTTTCGACATATACATAATAGAATATTCGTATCGCCCACGTGCCTCTCGTTTACGTCTTGTCATCATAGTTTACTGATCTAGTTTATTTAAGTCAATGACCGTTAGGACGGTATAATTATAAGATTAATCAAGGCTCTACTCATTACGAATTAAGGTCAATGTATCTTCCTATTTTCTAATCCATAAGCTTTAGTTAGTAAATCCCAGTTGTTTGATTAGAATGAACTTTTAACAATATTACCGGCTGTTATCGGTCGATTAGCGGTGGTAGGCTCACCCCTTGTCACGTGGGACTTACCTAACAGGCTAACTGGTGAAAAGTGGGTGCATAATTTGCATAATCTGCCCAACCTCTTTGGGGGAAAATGGGTGTGACTATATGTATGTATGTGATTATATCACTCGATTTCGGGGATATAAATAGACCCTCATAAATTGTAAAAAATTTAGATATCGACAAAGATCGAATCGACTTTCGATTTCTCATTCCATCCCTTTACCTTACCTTCTCATTAAAACTACCTGTAAAAGGTTCATTAGGTATAGTTAGATACGGCACATAAAATAAGTAATAATAAATATGTAATTAAACCTATTTAATTTTATTACTAAGAAGATAGTCTCATTTCCTTTGGATAAGTACTTACTTAACAGAGAAAGTTTGGTTCATGTGAATATACCTATGTATTAATGTTATTAAAATTATGACCCATTTCGATGTAAAATCTCTATAGTAGAATATCTCTTTAGTGTTTCTCCAAACCTGAATATTAGAACATTACTAGTAATTAAAAACCCTGCTTATAAATCAGGTTTTGTGAGATTTGTATTATAAAATGGCATGATTAGATACAATGAAGTGGTAGTACTTCATTCAAATGGTCAAAATCCTATTAAACCACATAACAATTTTATTGTACGCAAAGTATTCGTTCGTGTACCTAGCTTTTTCTAGACCCGTCACCTGTACTAAAATATTACTTTCTTAAGTCATTTCAACTTATACACAAAAGTTTAATCGGCAAGCGTAGCGTGGGGCGCCCTCCGGGCAGATGGACCGATGACTTAAAGAGGACGGCTGGTAGTGACTGGATGGCAAAAACGGGAGATCGAGCCATGTGGCGTACACTGGGGGAGGCCTACGTCCAGCAGTGGACTGCAAACTGCAATAGACTGACGACGACGACGACAAAAGTTAAATACCTATATGCATGTAAATTATCTTTTTTATGGTTTGTAGGAGTTGCCAAAAATATGTCCTGATTTAGAAAGTTTATAAGAGGCATTAAAGTCAAATAAATCAAGGATAGAAAGCTTACAGAAAGCTATTTTCTGAAAAGTTATTCCACATATCTAACTACATTATTATTATATTATCATGAGTAGGAAGAATTTCAAACTCTGTCAAAGATCATCATGTAAAATAACAAACTAACGATAGCCTGTCAAATCACATGACATACGACGTTTTGAAGTACCTTTCTTGCCCTAATTTTTACTAGAAACTACAAAAGCATATAATTTTATGCGTAGGCATATTGTACTATGCGGCGTATATGGCAATTTGCATCTCACGGCAACAGATCTTTAAATAAGCTTTAAACTTCCGGCCACTAAATCTTAAATCATTTTTCATAAAAAGAACTCTTTACTGCCATGTACAAATTGGGGGACTATCAAAGGTGATGTAAACATAGATCTACATTACACAATAACAGAATCGGTTGATGCCGTTATAATGGCCAACAATGGTCTAGTGTGGCACGACCTTAATTCTCAAAATGGACTGGTGCCGCAACTTATGGTTAAGAAGACATGCGATTCGGTTTTTTACCAATCCGACATATAAGACACAAGATACACCCGACATGGTGGGACGTCCGGTGATATACATTTTACGACATACATAAAAGTGCATGTAGAAAGTTATTTGCACAACTCTACTATTGTTTGAGATAGTATGTTTTAGAATTTATGGTATTTGCATAATATAAAGGTAGGTGTATTGTATATTGGGCGTGTTAGAGCATTCTTGAGATTGAGATAGGGTCACAGATTATTGAAATTCTGTATAAAAATAATAAAAATTAATCTGAGACATGTGCATTTGAGCTTAATTTCTCTATTAGTTATTAGTTTATTTTATATAGCTTAGCGTCAACAAAAGTTTATTCAAGATGCTTTGAAGTAATCTTATCTCAATCCGGAATCAAATCTAGAACCTTTTGCTTACAAATATCTTGTTCATATAAATTATAATATAGCTTATTTAAATATTTTATTACCAATACTGAAGTTTAAACAAATCGTGCTTTGCGTATTTGTACAAACAATATCAGATAGAATCACTCGACTACGGAAAAGTAATAAAGTTCGTGAAATGTTACTTAGATCTCAATAACTTATTCGTTTTATATATTTTTTATAAAATTGCTTTATTTCTTAACCGACTGTTTTACTGGAAAAAAACATTTGTTCAAGTTAGCTCGCCTTTGTACATTCATAGTTAACTATTAAATCAATAACACAAGTGCTGTTTTAATAGCAACTAACCTAAGTGTTTAATGGCAGTATCTTTTTATCTTTATGTTAAAATGAAATCAAAATGGTATCTAAGTGACAGATAAATGATTATTCCACATAGTTACAGACAAATATAGTTATGACTTCCCTTCACCTTCCGCATTATACTTATGAGAAATAATATTTTTCTGCAAAGTATTCTAGATACAAGTATTTCTGTCCCGCATTTCTAAATAAGGAAATATTCGTTTATCATTACGAATATTTTCACAATGCAGCTTTTGAACAAGATTGATAAAGAGAATATTTGGATACGTAAGTAAATAAAGTACTCAACTAAGCATGACAAAAATTACATCTTCTATTTGAGGAGTTAAATGTTAATTAATGGAAACACAAAATATAAAAGCAATCGTACTATGAATATTCGAGTTATGAAGCTTGCTAAGTATGTTTTAGTTGGTAACCATAACTGTAATCTTCATTCCCTTTTACTTATTTGCCAATTGCAATTGAATGCAAACACATAAATTATATGTTTAGTCAAGATTCACAAGTTTACATAACGTAATCGGAATTAAAATCGTAAACTTTACATAATACTGTTCGACTAAACTTCGGCTAACACAAGTAGCGAATCGAAATCTATTAAATATTACGAATATTTTCAATCCGTGTTAAGGAAACCGCGGATAATTGCGTAACTTAGTAATTTTCAGTGTCCAAAGTAACAGCTTTTAGTAAACGTTACCATAAACGGTGTAGTCAGATATGAACATTTCGCTGTAATGCCTTAAAATGCGAGTTACGTCTTTTTGACTTAGGTCCAGTTTTGTCTGCGCGTGCGTTTATTCCACGTTCAGGGAAATGCCTTGCTGTCAACCGATAGGACTTGGTAACTATTACTACAATGCATGCGTTGCATAATTTAGCTTGATTTAACATGTCGGGAAGAGATACACAAACGTTTCTCTGGTGCCTTTATCGATGTATTTATGGCATTGTTTCAAACTCTACGTGGAACTGGGAAAATCGTTGGTATGAATATTTTAATATCCCTTTACAGCCAGAAGCTTAGTGAACACTCAAGGAATTCTCTCTTTCGAGTGAATAATTTAATATTCGAGTTGCTTTAGAGATGGATAGAACGAAGTCTGCAATGATAGGTGCCTAGGCCCCAGGATGTACGGGAAATGACCTATGTACATTTAGAGAGAGGTTATTTAGCTACTGCTAGTTTCTATTATGGATTGATATCGTTTTATCTCCAAATTTTGACAAGGTGACTACATAAGTACTTAAACAACTAGCTAGGGGAATAGTAAATCATCTTCTGCCCTAATCCCATTATTTATGAGGTCAGCGCAATTTCTAGTCCATAGGTCTCTCTCAACAACCTCCACTCCGACCGGTCGGAAGCGGCCTGAATCCAGCCGATACCCGCGACCGCGAGTGACTATGACATATTATCTATATAGGTATAATAAAAATGTAACGGATTGCTGTCTGTACATGGAAGATTGTAAAAGAAAAAATAAGAGACTTTTATCAACGCAATAGTACCCAAAAATTTTTTTTTTTAATATTTGACTGTTTGTCTGTTTGTCGGTTTGTCTGTTTGTCTGTGCGTTTGTGCACGCTAATCTCAGAAACGGCTGAACCGATTTCGATGCAGTTTTCAGTAATATATTGTGACAGGTCCCACTTAACATATAGGCTACTTTTTATCAGGGGAAAATGTTTTTATCCCGGATAATTTAGACATTTTGTTTTTTTTTGTAGTCCACGCGGACGGAGTCGCGGGCGTCCACTAGTCTGTAATATAGATTTAATAGGACTTGGTTGTCCACAGAGCATGGTGCCGGAGTGACCATGAGCGCGCGCAGCACGGGCGGGCAGCGCTGCCAGCTGATCCTGCAGCGCTGCCTCGCAATACACCTCGCCAAGCCGGGGAACGCGCCCGATGACTTCTGGATGTACGACTCCGGGTATCTGCTGTTCCAGGTATGTTACTAGCAATATAAGGGCTCTTACTGGTTTTGAAACGATAGCACCCTCCGCTCACCCTCAAATCTGACTCTTCAATGCGATTACAGGCAAATATAGCTGCGATGAGAAACAAAAATAAGAATTACTGCATAATTATAGAACAAGATAAGAGGATACATTATTATGTATAGCGCTGTTTGTTTTTATGGAATTCTTTCTTCAGAGTGGATTGTGAGACGAGCGGGATTTAGCCCTGTAGCTATATATGTTTATCAAGTTTTTCTATGTTGAACCAGCGACACTTATGTCACTGGCGTGTTTCACCTACAAAGAAATATAAATAGGCTTACTTATTACCTAACTAGCAAAAGCAAAACGATAGCGACAAATTGTACAAAATTCGCTGATTGCTTGTCAACTTCGTATATTTTATAGGAATTTTGACATTTCAACGCGAATATTTTACAATTTTCGCTGATGCATTGCGTTGCGTCTGCTTTACTTTTGCAAGATACGCAATCAGCCTGAGGGTTGTAAACAATACATGGTAATAACCGTAACCTTATGTATTAACAGATAAATTTTAAAAAATCGCAACCATAAATAACCTAGGCACGCTGTCAATATACCATAATTTTATTACACCACTGTAACTATAGGTAAACCGCAACATAGATAGCTGGAGAAGCCTACTTAGTTGACCTAGATGTTATATTTATATCACTGAATAACATAGAGGTCTAGGTCAGAGTCTCGATTACTTGAACAACACAAATTGTACTAAATCAGCAACAAATTGGCAACACGGCCGCGTGTTTACACGATTTTAATTACGTGCTTAATTATAATTAGTTGCTTATATTTTGATTAATTAATATTTGCGCAAGAAAAATTATGTGAAGTGCGAAAATACACAGTACCTACCTACAAAGGTGCCTTCTTAACCTTATCATCAGGGTACTTAGACAAAATAATATTATCTCGATGGATCCATAGAGGTTTGTCATAAAAGCATTATCTCAAATAAGCGTTCGCTAAACAACGTTATTTTCTCTAACTGCTATTGGTGGATTTGGAGTGGATTTTGCGATAAAGAAAATCAATGCAAAACCATGTTTCATTGCCCAAGCACATAGGCACGTATCATAGGTATCGTACAAGCTTAAATTTCGTAACTTTCTTTTCAAAAGCACACCGAACTATATGCTAATGTTCTTTTTACCTAATTTCCAAAACTTCAAAGCACGTTTACCCTAATATATAATCACGTGCATAAAATGGCATCTATTTCGGAAGTCTGAAAACTTCCGTCATTATGTTGATACTCTATTATCGGTTATAGCTTGCTTCGCCCATTCACCCAGTCGGCCAGGAAAACTTTTACCGCATGTCAAGAGAAATACGAGTATAACTTAACATATTTCCGTACAAAGCTTTCTTACGCATAGTTCTTTTCATCTTACTCTATTAAATTCTTAATTAATTTCATCTTTTGATACAGGTATCGCTTTTATTCCTCGTCGTAGTTTAACATAATTATATAATTTGTGCTAAAGTTGCGTCTACGTTTATATGATAACCTATAACGCCAATAAGTGTAATAACTCACATCACAAATTAAAGCAAATCGCGTCAATCCAAAAACTCAAAAGCTCATGTCTAGCCGATGCCATTAGTAAAGATGCCGTGTGGTCCATTGTACGGGCAGTAACGGTTTTGTTTATTTGCTTAGACCAACGAGCTGCAGCTGCGACGCGGAGCTATAACTTGACTGCAAACATATCCAGTTTTGTAAACAAAGTGAGCACTTGCATTTGTTGAAGTTTTCGTAAGTTTCCTGAAGTTTTACGATGTTTATGTTTCTTGACATAGTTTTGAGTTGCATAATTTCCACATCTAATTTTCGTTTTTTTTTTAAGAAAAACTTAGGTATCGACTTATTTTATCTACAGGTAATAACTGTGAGAAGCGCGAACCTCTCGATAGTCCAAACCACCAAATTACAAATCCCAAAGATTTTTCACGCGATTCGATAAAAGTTCATATTTGCCCCCTTATAAATTAAATTGTTTCTAAATTTTTTACATTGTTTGGATATTTCCAATAAACGAATTGACATTTAGATAGAAAACAACGTTAAGGCACGTACTCGTACCTTATAATGTAACCCGAGTGAACCCGAGATCGCGGACGTCTTAAGACCAAGCTACCGTAAAGAAAGTGCACCTGTACAGACCTTCAAGATCAATACGATACTATATGTACGTTTTATATGAACAGTATACGTTTTATGAAGAAATATTCGTGGCTGACTGTACCACGTGAACCGATAGGTCAACCGTGGACGGTCAAACAATGCTTAGGCGCAATTGTTTTAGCTGAATACAGGTAATTTTAATTTCTATGTTATTGTTATTTAATCAATTTAATGAGGTAAGTGAGGATATTTTATATGATAGATGGAGTTATGTTATGATGTGTTTAAGTATCTACTTTTCTACTGAGTTTTCTCCGGTAGAAAAAGACACTGGAAAGTGACTCTGTTACTATACCTACTTTTTGCACTGATTAAATAAAATAATTAAATATAGGTATAAGTATCATACTTATTTTTATTAAAGTCTGAGAGATTTTGTAATATAAAGGGCTTCAAAGGTTTAGTATAGAAATATTTAAGGTATATGACAAGGCAATATATCTTAATTAAGTATCAAATTAAGATATGGTATTACAGTTAAAGTAACACTCTCCTATTTAACAAACATCTTTTTATTTAAAAAAAATCTAATTTTCACAGATATTCTTTTATACATTTTGCAGACAAATATCATGTTTAAGTAGTGTCTAACTCTAGAATTGTAATAACACCGACAGTATCTCTATGGTTGCAGTTTGTTTGTATGCTGCCTTCAGTTCCTTTCAGCTTCAACCAGCAATTTCCGGCGCAGACGAGCTTTTCAGTCGTATTGTTGTTGTAGCAAACAGCTGGTATTGACGTATTTCGATAGTTATAAAATAAATACGATATATAGGTAGGTATAAAAGCTAGAGTACCCTAAATCGACGAGCGTGCATGAAGAATATCATGAAAGTAGATGAAGCGAAAGAGGTGTGTCAGGATCGTAGCAAATGGAGATCCGTGATCTCTGCCTACCCCTCCGGGAAAGAGGCGTGATTATTATGTATGTATGAAAGCTATAAAATACGATTTAGGTACATACCTACTACAATACTTAGTAAACTAACTAGAATATCCAATCTACTAATCGATATAAACGTAACACTTTGTGAGAATTCATGTATTGTCTGTCGAGTTTTCACGTAAAACCTAGCAAACTTTTGTAGAAACTTGGCTATGAAGTTGACAAGTAGGCACCTAAATCAAATCAGTAGTTTATGCCTGAAATGGAAATTCTATTCTCACAAAATTTTAAGTATGGCCGCGTGGTGCCGGCAGAGTAGAATTCGTACCACCCCATGTCTACCCGTGGGTATCGTACGAGTACGGGTTTCCGGGAGGTGAGCAGCAGAGCCGGTGTTGACAATATAGTTCAAAATACAAACTGCGGTCACCAACCCGCCTGCCCAGCGTGGTGACTATGGGCAAATACCCCCCATGGCAGTCTTGTGGCGTGCCCTGGGGGAGGCCTACGTCCAGCAGTGGACTGCAATAGGTTGATGATGACCTAATATTCGTTTTTTTTTAATGTGCCAAATGACAAATCTTTGGAAATGTGAGTTTTAAAAGAAACCATATTGCGCGTAACTGATCTTATGTAGTCGTAATGGTGTGTTACTGCTAGGAAAAAGCCTCCATTTTGAGTCCACATGTTTCGGTTTATTGTTAGTTCCGTCTAAGCCGGACTTATCGGGAGATTCCGCCACTACCGTCTTGGCCTGTCCTTATGCTGGAAGCCATCCTATGCAACACAATACAGGGTGTTTTTTCGTTGCCACTCTTAACGAAGGGTAGGTACGTACTCTATACATGAAATAAAGTAAGTTTATGTCAAAAAAAAGCTGGGAAACGAAATTTTTTGTATTTTTTAAAATTACTTGATCGGGCTAAATTTATAGTGTCCAGTGTTTATGCTAGATTTTTCATAGACAGATATTAATTATTTCACGTGAAAAAATGTTGCTACACGCGTCAATGTGCATTTATGCAGAAAAACGCAGTCTATTTACTCAACTTTGGACCCTAATATTTTGGAAACTAGACACTTCCCAGGTATGCTTCCATGGAGAAAAATGATCGTGATGTTGAGGAGGTTCCGTAGTTTTCGGAACGTTGACGACCATAAATCACCATGTACGAGTATATCAGAACTTAAAAAATTTGAACCTTAAAACAAAAATAATAATAATAAACCTTAAAACAATAATAATAATATAAATTTATGAATATTTTACATCATAAAATTTACCGCTTTCGCCTATACAAGGTCGCTATTGTTTTCTATTTAATATCTCTAAATATGATTATGAAAATAATTAAATAACTTTACGTTAACCAGAGCAGGCGTGGATAATCAGTGCCGATTTTGTTGAAATTAAAATTCGCCATTTTGATTTCAATACCCTTGTTTAAACTAATTGACCTAACCTTAGATTATTTTATCATAATCTGTTTAGCTGTTGGAAGCGGAGCGACCTGCCCTCAATACGCTTTTAAGTTTCAGTTGGTAAAATAAAAATATCTTAGGGCTTACTGAAACTAACTTCATGATTCGTTTCTTAACATAACATATACCTAATTGCGTATAACCATAGAGTATATTATATAAGTTTTAGGGCGCGCTATACAACATATAAACCGTAGGCACAGGCAACTCACTGTCAACCAGTAGAAAATATAGAAAATTTTCTATAATTTTATATACAAAACAAAAAAAGGTATAGCCGTAAGTTCAATGGCATATGGCTATGGCACGCCACAATTTTATTAGCGTGAATGAGGCTGAAAGCCCTCAATTCTAATCGTCCAGGAAGGTTGACCTGTCATTACCGTGGTCATTGTTGTAAATTAGACTCACTCTCAGGCAAATTGAACGTGGTTAACTGCTTATTGTCCAAACGAGAAGTGTTATCGATAAATCGGTATATCGATAAAGGTTTCGATAACGCTCGCTCGGTTAAGCTCGGCGTGGGAATTCGCGCGTTTTCATCTTTCCTTTTTCGTTAAAAAGTTTCCGATTGTTACGAAATCGAGAGGTGCAATTTTGCTCAGTGCAAAGTTTGTGAGAGAAATAGTTGTTGAGATTTAGAGAGGTAGTATAGACCACCGAAAAAGAGGCTTTCAATAACTTTCAGCAATGTTTTCTATTCTACAATTTTTTCAAATTAGTTTCTTGCAATGTCGGAAAATGTATTTTTCCATCTCGAACAATATTATATCATTATTCCACCAAATGGCCCATAGTGCCTATGCTTGACCAAGTTAACTATATTGAAGGTTATAATATCGTAAGAATTGTACGACTATGCCAATGGTTTAACTAAAATAATCTTGAAATGTGTATTACAAAATATTAATAGCCATAAATTCTATTTTCCTATCGTTTCCAACGAAGTACTATAATTACAATAACATCTGTAAAGATGGCGACCGATTAGCGATTACATAAATATAGATAAAATCGTGAATAATCGATATTAATCGGAGTTATGAGTGTCGCCCGCGGCTTAGAATAAGGACGTGTAAGGGCTTATAGTGGGCAATAAAAATTATCGCCATTACAGAATAGATAGGTACGTGTGATCTTAACCATTCTTCCGGACACTCTCGTCACGACGAGATGTTTATATTGAATGTTTTGCAAGCCTAATTGCGGTTACGCTTCTTCTATCATCACGTTTATTACTATAGCTGTAAAGATCATAATCAGTTTTAGCAGCACCATCCGTTATGTTTGGTGAGAGTGACGGCCAAAACAATCGATGCAACCTTATCGATTATTATGGTCGTTAATCGATTCGAAATAAGTCATAGTCGAGTGTGTGCATGACAATAGCCTGCCCTATTCGTTACGTAAACTATGCCCTTTCTAAAACTAATGGTTTAGTTTACAGAGCCTGTCGATATTAATGATACATGAAATAAAACTTTCGCAGAAAGTCGGAGCTTTCGTTGAAGACGATTAATATAATGTCGATTTTATTGTGAGCGTTGATTAGTTTTGTTTAGCTCGGAATTACCTATTTACACGATAATTGTGGAGTTATTGCGAATGAATGTTACGTTTTGCGAAATAATATTGTTTATTATGAAAGTTTTATAAGATGTTAATTTCTAGAGATCGGTGTATATGATATTTTTATACGTGATTTTGTGTAGTACTCGTACAAGTAGGTATAATTAAGTACTGACATATTTGACGATTTTATTTTGAAGATTATCACTATTTCTTTATTATTATTGACTACCAGAACTAAGTCGATTTTCAGTGATTTTGTAGTAATAAAATAGTAATGATATTAAAGATTAGCATATGCCGCTATATCTAGAGTTATGTTTTTGTAATGAATAATGAATAAACAAATAAAATAACAATCGTTTCCTTTTAGTCGATATACTGACATCATTTTATATATCCTCAGAAAGACGGGCCAGTTATTTGGACATTAGGTAGTTAAGCTTACTATTAATTATAATAGGTCAAAAAGCTTTGACTAACATATTTTCAACTAGTGGATGCCGCGAATCCGTCCGCGTGGGCCACAGAAAAAACAAAATGTCAAAATTATCCGGGATAAAAACATTTTCCGGGATAAAAAGTTATAGTTTATTTATTTATTTATTTATTAAATTAGAAAGCCAACATAATACATAACAGTTCCGTTAAGATACAAGTTGGACAGGAGTACACGATAATATTATGTATCACAATTACAGGCTAGCACAACTTTTACAATAAATGAAGTAAAACTATTTAATCATTATTTAAGTAATGAAGCGTATTAAAACATAAGCATGGAGTAACTTGTATTAATCGATAGTAGTTATAAAAAGCCTACATGTTAAGTGTCACCTGTTACAATATATTACTTTCTGAGATTAGCGTGCACAAATGCACACACAGACAAGAATTCCAAAATCTTTGGGTACTATTGCGTTGATACAGGTTTCCTATAATATTTTTTCTCATATATCTTCCATGTACAGACAGCGATCCGTTACATTTTTGTTATATGTATATAGAAGAAGACTAAGTACGCATAATTAAACCAGGCCTTAGTAGACCGTTTTCTAGATTTGTGCCCAAAATGGTACACAGCGTAATCAAGTTCTAGAGCGCCAGGCTTGTCGAAAAGTTATTCAACTTAGGTAATGTATGATACTAATACCATATTAAGTGAACATTATTGATGCCTATACATGTAATCAAAAAACTTTACTAGCATTTCACAATATTGACTGAATTGCTACTAGTTTTATCACATAATGAACAGTCGACATAACCATTAATCGAGGTTGATTAGAAAGCAGTGAGTTGGGGGAGTCTTAAGAAAGACGCTTACAAGTCTACTAAAAACAATTCATTTATATAAAAACATTCTACACATATACACATGGCTGTGTTCGCTAAAGGGTAGCTATAACTGAAGAATCACGATGGAGATCTGTAGGATCTATAGCCACGTTCAGCAGCTATATTGCTAAGCGGGGTCAGATGTAGAAGATCAATTGCTAGCTGTGGGGTAAGCACGAACCTTTTTACGCGGCGTAACGCTAGCGACTCGCTAGCAAAATCTATGTGAATTGGCAGTTTGACTTTAGCGTTACGGACTATCGAGAGGTTCGTGCTTACCTCTCTGATCGCCTTAGGGTACCTACGCTCTTTAGTTTCTTAGTCGACTCTTACGATATGCACAGGAGGAGATGCAGCTAATGTATTCTAGTGATCATCACTCTAAAGTTAATCTATGTACTTGTTAGTAGTCAAGTTAGGAAAAAGACTTATCGATATCGGAAAATCATGCTCAAAGCGAAGCAATGTCTCTATAGGTACATATTATGTACCTATGGAGACCATATGTATTTACAATTCACCTTGTGATTCATAGTATGATTCAAATAAGTTTGTAAGTTAAGTTTTTAGAGCCACGAGTGAACGATTTTTCTAAGTAGATTTAAACTATGCGATTCTTGTTTGAACTGTCGATAGATTTGTAGTAATCGATTCAGACATCGGTACTATAAGGGAGGACCATGCATGGATTGTTTTTAAGAAAGCTTATGGTAGGCCAGATTTTTATCTACGTTAAGAACAAGCAGCCATTATTAAGTAAGTTATTAAATCGAGGTACCTACTTATTAGTTGTGTGTTCATTAGATACTATAGTTATGTGCACTATAATTTATATAGACAATCAAACTATCTAAAGTAATTACATAGATTAATTAAACTTGAATCAATCTTCTCTTTGCGGTGAATGCGATGTATGAAGATTAGGAATTTTCATTTTCACTCCAATTACAATCTATAAAAAAGATAAAGATTTTAAAATATCTGTGATATAAATGAATGATTAGGCAGATTGACAACAAAATCTGACCTTTTCTAATGGAGCTGATGGTTTAACCCTCAGGCGAAATAAAGAAAGAGATACAAAGACACTTTTCATTTCAATTTCGAATAAAGCGGCTTTCATCAAATAGTACCAACGAACGATGGCGCTAGTTACAATGTGTATGACTACATTATCTGTGTGACTGCATACAAAAAATGTTAGTTCCGAAATCATGCGCTGGAGTTATTTTATGAAACGGCTCTTTTGACAGCTGCAGTAGAGAAAGTGGTCGTTATTAGATGTTACGTTAATGTTAGCCTAGGGCTCGGAAGTAAACAAACCAAGATGATTTCGCACAGTTCCAAATGTTAATGAGGTAAAAGTTTATCATAGCTTTATGACAATTGAATCAATTAATTGATTCATCTTCGCTTCTGGTGGGTGTGTTTTTAATTACGTTATCTATCGATAAATCAATTTTCTAACACATCAATTTTACGCTAACCAGTGATGTTGGCATAGTCGCTTGTCGCATACAATTATTTCAATGTATATATTTTCATCTTAAATCTTGATATCACAAAATGAATAACCTTTAAAAAATAATGCAAGCATCATGATCATTGTGCTTTTTTTTGTCATATGAATTCCACTGTTGAACATAGACCCCCCAATTATAAGCAAGCATATGCAATCCATATTTTGTTGCTACGTAACTTCAAATACCTTGCTAATAACACTTATTAATTCTACCTTACAAACATTCATCACAACATTATGTCAGATATATCACTTTTACTCCACGTAATTTCCTATTAAAACAATTAAATAACAACAATTTGCGATTACAAGTGTGATAAGAGTCTGCAACTCGCTTCCGACCGAATGCATTTGACATTCGACCGATGTTCTTTTGACCCCCTGCTACGCGAAGCTGTTAAGATCTTGGTGTACTGAGAAATAAAAAACAGACATTTTATATCTTTGGTTCTTATTTTTTTAAGGCCTGTTGTTTGATCTGTAGTTAAGGATATTAATTCGTAAAAATACATTAAACAGAGTATCGTTCGACTGTCGTATTCAAATTAATAGTAAGTTTAACTAGGTACTGACCAAAGAACTGGCTTTTAAGGCTTGCTTTTTAAGTTTCTAGTTATAATATTCATAATTCCAAGGATTGTATCACGATAGTTTGGTGATGATTGAAACAGCTTCACAAATAAAGCTAAGCTACCATCATTAAAATTTGTCGATAAAAATCATCCTATCTGTCTATGTATGAGATGATATTTCTGTATACAGCTATCTAATTTTATCGTAATAAAGTATAATTAACAATTTACACACCACTTTTACATACACAATACACACGGCTGTAAAAGAGATTCCATGGCTACTTTAGTATAGCCGAGACAGCTTACACTTTTATTAAATTTAATAACATTTTGTCGCACGATTAAGAAATTACATACGATAAATGGATGAATTACAATAACGGTACAAACGAACAAACAATTATTTCACCATAAACCATGTAATATCTTTATCTCGGTATACCACAAACCTAACCGCGATGGACCATAGATTATACTATAATTATAAATACCGCACAGACTTGATTCGGATAAACGATTGACGGAGAGATACCTGTATTTTGTCAGTCTGTTTGTTACTAGTCTTATCAATGCGGTAAGAGTTATGGGACCATTAATAAATATGCAATTATTTACTTGCATTGTCATGTTGCTGGTGCGGGCATTCACTAGAATACATCAGCTGCATCTTCTATCATAAGACTAATGAATTTAATCGTTTTCTCTCAGGCGATGAGGTACCAACTGACAATGATTAGGTACATATATCTAACCCCGCTATGTCACTTGGCTCCAGGATCACTTAACTCACGTGCGAGCAGAATGTCTTTATTCTACTAAGGGGCGCATTTTCCAATGAGCACATAGCATATTTGAAGGCTAAAGTTGATGCTGTCTCTATTTTGATCGAGTTTTGGAGAAAGACAGCATCAAATTAACGGATATGCTGGTGACCATTAAGAAAATCGGCCCTAGGACCGAATTAAATATCAGTGACAAGTGGCTAGCTCATCGCCTGAGGGAACGCTCGATTTCCTTAGTCGACTCTTACGACATGCACGGAAGGAGATGCAGCTGGTATTCTAGTAAAACCCCGGATTCGTACAGAACAAAATATTACTACATCACAATATTTATACTCGTTATGTTCAGGTGTGTTACAGATCTTAAAGGCTCGAGCACACCGGATGCGTGTGCGTGCACGTAAGCGTAGACGTATACGTACCTCTGAGTTGTAATGTATGGAATTGTATAGGCACGGGCAGACCGGATACGTATGCGTAGACGTAAGCATAGACGTCAAGCGGTGACAGTTCTATACATTAAACCAGAGGTTCCCAAACTTTTATTTCTCGTAGACCCCTTTCAAAAGTTTACTGGTTCTGGTGGACCCCCTACAGGCCTACATCACATACAAATTAATTGTGAACCTCAATTTTTTCACGCCAACGTAGACCCCCGTCGAGTCTCCTGTAGACCCCTGGGGGTCCACCTGGACCACTTTGGGAACCACTGCATTAAACTCAGAGGTACGTGCACGTCTACGCTTACGTGTGCTCGAGCTTAAAAAGGTCGCGATATTATCGTACAATAACTTGATAGATACTGTAATTATTTCAGTTAATTATAATTTATTGTTACGATGATTACTGATGATGATTTAATCGTATCTGATGGTACAAAACAAATCCTATTATGGAATCTAATATGGTCGGTTGATCAACTAGTATTTTAAATACAAAAGTTTGTTTCTTTACTATACTAAGGTATGTATAGTTGGGAGTACGAAGAAGAAATAACAGCAAAAGGTACATTCTATCTATAGCAGGGGTTCCCAAACTTATTTTGTCTACTGCCCACTTTGAGAATAAATTATTTTTAGAACCCCATTTTTTCACCTACTTAAAAACTACTATAACTCCCCAAGCCTCTACATAACGCCCCAATTTTTTTTCTGGGTCTTTTACCGCCCCCCTTTAGGCCTGCAGCGCCCATAAGGGGGCGTTATCGCCCACTTAGGGAAAGGCAGATCTATAGTATAGCCCACGCGGACGAAATTGCTGGCAACAGCTAGTAAGTACTTCATAAAATTATCTCAATGGTAGCTCATTCAACTGAATGAGTGAAACCAACTAGACTCGTTTTAAAAATACCTGATTAATTAAAATAACCTTTTATATTTATTTACAGAGACCTTAACGTACCAACCTACTACTATGTAGCTAATCTCCATAGGTAATCGATCAACATCACCTATTCCTAGTAATAGTCGGTGTTAATTCGCATTAATTAAAGCCCTTTCAAGCCCTATAAGGAGGTACTGGAGGCGCCATATGCCATTAATCTAATGTTATAAGGACGTTAACATAATATATTATTGTATAATTTGTAGATATTTATGTATGCATGTTAATTTTTTTAAATAGTATGAAGAATTCATGTGTATATGCATAAGGATCTTCTCAAATTGATGAACCGATTTTGTGACATTTATCGTGACCGACCAAACTTTTGGTGCTTTTATAGAGGAGAAAATACAGAAATCATTATTTAACTTTCCCAGTGAAAAGGTAGTTTATTCTAAAGCAGAATATTTAGGAGGCTGAAAATATCTAATTGTACTCGTAATTAGTGTATTTGTATATATCATACACTGTCCAAACTTTACAGCCAGCCATTCTTTGATAAATCGTTTTTTTTTAATTCTCCTAAACTCATCAATTTCGCGTACTTATTAGATTCATCGTATTTTTCTCCCTGAGTAATTTTCGTAGTCAATATTCAAAGCCATTTGGATACAGACAAAGTCTCAGCAAACAAGCTAGCAACAAATAAATATTAATTACGCCGGCATTCAGTGTGCATTAGCGCGGTCAGATGCAGTCGGTGTGACTGCACGAGGTCGGGTGACTCATACTAGTTTATAAGTCAATATCTTAGAATATGAGACCCCGCTGGTTTCTTGAACGATGATCAACCTGTTGACAGTCGATTAAATTAATAGCCCTTCGAGAAACAGGTAGGAAGTCATGGAACAAAATTACATTCAAAAACACCGGCAAAGTTTCTAAGCCACAACACCTACAAAAGTACGTATAAACTTTGTTATCCGCTCATGATTTCGTACAATAGACTCCGTTTTACCCGTTCCAAAGGAATTTTCAGGAGCTACCCTCAGGGAGTCTCAAGGAAAATACATGCCAAATGTATTCCTATGCGTTGTTTGACTTATCATTAATCGTCGATTCGCATTCTACTATGAAAATTTACTAAATATCAATGGGAAAAAAGGAAAACTATCTACTGAGAATACCTATAAACGTGTATCTATGAATACAAGTATAATATGTATTACGATCACCAACCAGATACCAACCTGCCTGCCCAGAGTGGTGACTATGGGCAAATACCCCCCATGGCAGTCGTGTGGCGTGCCCTGGGAGAGGCCTACGTCCAGCAGTGGACTGCAATAGGCTGATAATGATGATGATGTATTACGAATTGACATCAATCATAAAGGATTCTATGCCAACAGTAACAGCTCATCAGCAAGATATGGCAGTCGTTGTAAGGTTCGACACGTGCCAGATGCCAGTTAATAATTCCAGATTGCGGAAAATAATTCACGTCTACCAAGAAACTTTTATAACACTGGTAGAAAAATTAAATTACTTCATAAATGTTAATTAGCATTGCAAAAACAACACTAATGTGCGTGCACCGTTAAGCTTGGAGTCAACGTCTCATTCGCAAACCTACATTGTGTTGGCGAGGAATCATTCAAGAGTTGGACCACCTTATTTTATGAGCAAGCCATTGCTTAAATGCCAAATAGAATAGAATATGTTTTTATTTGAAGATTACACATACACAGATACAACAGCATCAATGAAACCAGACAAACAGGATAGAAACGAAGAAAGTGAAAAGAAAAGCATAGAATAAAAGAGTACAACACAAATTACAAAAGACCCGTGCACCCTATCTGTCTGTTACATCCCGCGTTTGTGGAAATCCTAATCTTTCCAATCAAATCGAAGAAAATTTTTAACAAATAATTTTGTCACTGAAAACAACAGGACCCTCAGTTATGGTGATTGATAAGAATACATTTTTTTTTACAATTTTCCAAGACGTTTGGCTAAAAAGGTTAGAATCATAGGAAATTTACGTATTACGAGTTTGTACACCTATTTGATCAAACACCTATACAGTCGGTGGTGTTGGCTCAAATATTAAACATACAAGTTTTTTATTCTTGACTTTGAGATAATTGCCCTCTTACGTATATTACGTAAATAAGATGTAATGAATGCATTGTTTTTAAAGGTTACAGAATGATCTACATTTTTAAAGATCCAGACAAAAGTCAGTACTCTTGCATAAATGCTAGGCTTTCGTATTAAATGTAGATTGATTAACTGATAATGTTTTGGTGACAGTGTATTTAGCTACTCATCATTAACATCTGTGGCTGTCTCCATTGAGATGCCGTTCACACACAGCTGTTTGTGTATATATATGTATGTATGTAAATTTGTTACCAGGCGAGACCTAATCTAGTTCGAACCCAGGACCTATGGCGGGCAGGGTAACTACCAACTACATCAATCGGTCGTCAAATGTCGAGCGATGAGAATCGAGGACTTGGCTTGGCTCAGTCAGTGGTAATGAATTCGATTGGTGGATATCATACTAACGCTTCGTAAGCTGCATTGACGACGGTCGCATTACAACATTGACTATCGAATCTCCTCCTGTAGTTTGCTTCGTAAGTATAGCACTTATACCTTGTACAAACAATTTGGCTTTCGGTAAGTCACGAATATATCGTAACTGTTAGAGAAATTAATTTAAAAAAAACGTTTCGTGTGTAATGGTTCCGTTATGAGTTTAAAGCTATTTATTTTTCTAGCTGTTTTGAAATTAATAGACATGCAGTACATATTTAAAATGAGTATTGTGATAGACAGATGTAGATTTTATTGCCTTATCCATACTTAGGTATATTATGTAGAGTTCTAGTCCCTAAATCCTTACGGATTTATTTATTGCACTCATGCGTAGTTTAAGATCGTATTTAGGGAAAATATATTATGACCTCTTATTGTCTTGTTTTTGTCTTCTTTAGCTTACAAACAATATATGTATGCTAATATAATAGGACGTATGTACAAGTTTACAACAACGACCAGACATGTGCACGACCTACCCCAATCGATTTAATTAAACCCTTAGCCAATAAATTCACTAAATAAATAGGTAGTCATTTCTGCTGAGCTACGAGTACTAAACGTATGTAATCTTAGCCACCTAAACGTAGAAGCAATTATAGCACTTCCGTAGTACATCAAAATGGTGTAAATCGCCCAGCATGGTGGTTGATTCCAAGTATGAAGTAAGTAACAAGAGGAGATGTGTTAATCAATAAACTTGTGGCCACTTAATTAGTAAAGAAAGTTCCATGCATACGGTGCGTGGAAGGAGATGTGACGTAGTGTTTTGTAAACTCAAACGGGACTTTAATAAAAAATCTTGTTTGCAACTATAGTAAGTAATGCACCTAAATTATGATATACTGTATCATAATATTTTAAATAGGTCCCATCCATGGAGAAGAAATAAAAGAGGAGTAGCGGCTAAGTACCTATATTTATTAAAATAGTGTGCCGCGGAGCGGGGGTAAAGTATGGGACGAGGGGAGCATTGTAGTTGCAGCTGTAGCCCTGCCCATTTACATAGAAACCACCTTGTAGTGACTAGTCAAACTACTTGCTCATTATCAATATGGTTCAAGATTGTTTTACTAGTGCTATTACCCATCACTAGATGGCAATATTATACTACGTTTTAGTAATAAAGTACCATGATAAAAGCGCTAGTGTCTTTGTAATTTTAATACGGTTACATTTCGGAGCACAAGCGTGTGGTTACAGCTACTGCGTTACACTGGCGCTGAAGCTCCGCCCCTATCATGACGTCATGGCCAAACGATTGCCACACGACTCACTTTTAACGCTACTCCGTCCATTCCAACCTCGTTCAGTAAACAGTGACCTTAACTTTTGCTACCCACCAGAATCTTTCCCCTTGCTACCCGCAAACAATCCTACTAATATTATAAACGCGAAAGTTGGTAAGTATGGATGGATGTTAGTTACTCTTTCGCGTACAACGATCACAGCGATTTTAATAAAATTTGGTATGAAGTTAGCTGACACCCTGGATTAACACATAAGCTACTTTTTATCCCGGATAATTTCGACATTTGTTTGTTTTTTCCGCAGTTCACGCGGACGACGTCGCGGGCGTCCACTAGTTTTCTATAAACATTGATAAGCACCTCCTCATCATCCTCCCTTCACGACTCAAGTGTCAGGGTGTCTGGGCGGAGCGCACGCTAGTTCCGAAAGTCTGATTGATGCCGAGATACGTACGTTACGTGGAGGGAATAACTGCTTTAGCATGCAAACTGGTGTATCGAGCTTTGCTTCAATATTTGATTTATGATTATTATCTAAATACTCTGTGTTGTCACGTAGACTAAAAGCTTAGCGGGACTGTTGTGTATCTTTTAGCCCATAGTGGACGCCTGCGACCCAAACTGGACGTGTAATGTCCTGGTGGTGTAATGTCCTAAATAGTCAGTTATACGTATGTGGCGCTAGCCTCTGAAGTAACCACTTACGTAGAAGTATAAAAAGGCCTTTTAAGAAACCAATTTCCAAACTTTGGTTTCCTAAACGGTCGAAGGGGATATAGTAAGGTTATGTGAGTATAAAGAGACCAAAAAGACCTTGTAAAAAATTGTCAACTGAATCTGAGATACCATGAGCTTTTAAAGTAGGATTGTTTCCATCGTGGAAGCGAGATGTCTATACTGTTTATAGCGGCGTCTCTCTATCTCATTATACATCTCTACTTAGCTCTCAAACTACAAAGATAAGCATCGTCGGACACGAATCCGATCTCCGCATTGTGCCGTCCCGATGTTCCCATGTACAATCACCTCGTGCGAATCGCTTGCTACTCGTATAACGGACATGAGACTCATTCGCGAATTTGTACTGTTTTTTGCGTAATTTATTCAGTATTGTTAAGTCGGTAATTGTATGCGGATTGCGTGGAAAGTCGGTTGGATGTCTTAATTAAGTAGAGACAGAATTCAGATACAAGTGTTTGCAAAAAAATTGGTTCTGAGTTATAAAAACGAATTCAGTTTTGGGTTGCTTTTACTAAGAATTGATTAGAATTTAATTTTTACTATCAGAGCCAGTATTTAGGGACGTGCCCCCTTACGTCACACGTGGTACTGAAGCTAAAGGGGTGCGCTCCAAGCAGTTTTTTTTTGTTGTAAAAATCTTGCGCATACAGGTAATGCTATAAGCGGCTCATTCAATTCTTTACATCCAGTATTTTATATGACCTAATAAGTTCTCTTAGTGATAAAGAATTGTAAATAAAAAGAAAATTTCATTTTATGTTATGTTCAAAGGAAGTCTATACAATAACCGGACCGTCGGGTGTCGATAAATAAATGTTTTTGTACGATTACTGTCAAAGTAGAACTGGCTCGTTTTCCGCCGAGATATATTAGGAGGTGCTTATTCTTTATGTTTTTCATTTGAGTGATTTTATAGTTATTTGCCTGAATCTATTGAATGTAGATTCTTGATAGGGTACAAGTATTTACGGACTGTGGCGGGTAAAATTTTGTGGTTACAAACATTTTCTGCTTGCGCGAATGTTGGCCGTTCTAAGTACAGCCCGTTTTAGAGTGCTCTCGGGCAAATGTAACTTTGTTTGGTTAGTTTTTGTGACATATCCTCCAATAGCAGATAGACCTTGGCCTAAAGGCGTGGGAAAGAAATATTTCGATAACTTTGCGAACTTTACAATCGCTCGTAAAATTGTTACATTGTCTAAGCTCACTCGTATATTTTGATTGGTGATCTATTACAGTTTCAAATGTAAGTACCTACCTACATATTACTACAAATCGTCATCTTCATTGCATATAGGTTAGATTGTAAAGATGCATAAGTAGGTATAGGAAATATTTGAAAAACGTTTCTAAAAATTTCATTTAGTGACCAAGAAAAAATGCTACCTAGTGAATTTTTTGCAAGGACAAGTTCAAAAGCGCCAATTTATAGACAAAACCGCGGTTTCGGTCACTGACTCGGCCGAAATCGGCGCATACGCACTTCCAAGGACAACGAGTCACCTTTCTACTATATAAAATAACGACTTATTTTACGAGTACCTAAAGTAAACTTTACATACGAGTTACATACAGTACCTAATTTTTTTCAACAATAACCGTAATTAAATAACCTTTTTTCTAACTTTGCTAGTAATATTCATCAAATTGGTTTGTCATAAGATCGTAATCCATTGCTCCTTTACTATTTTGAAAAAAGCACACTGTTACATATTGGCCCAGCAATAGATAATGAATTTTCATCAATCGAAAACACCATTGCCGGTAAGCAGTTAGCTAGGCGCGTAAGTGGTATCATTAGATGAATAATGGACGCGGTAGTAATAAATCTGGTAAAAATGCCACAACCTCCTTCCAGGGCAGTGAGGACAGGCTAGAAAGCTCCAGTCACGACACACGGGGAAAAGTGGACGAAATGCAATGTACTTTGACATAATTGCATGCAATCTGGTGAACTGCGACATCATTCGACTACACTGCGGCTAATTCATCTTTGTGGTACGGAAATACACGATGTGGAAAGGAAATTTTAATTGTAGAAGAAGAGTTCATGTGATTTGATAAAGAATTATGATACTACGATTACTACTACTACTACTAAAAATACGATGTATTATATATAACCAACGCTTACTTATTCATAATTTTATTAATACTAAGAATAAAACAAAGGTCTAAGTTTTCAGAGTTATCTCGTATATCTCGTATATCCTGTGTTAGCGGAACTTCACTAATATCAACTGCATCTTGCGTGCATGTCATAGGTTAGAGTGGACTTAGAAACTCGGGCATTCTCAGAGATTTCTTTTATGATCCTATAGTTCTGCTATCATATTCCGTATATGTAATAATTATTATGTAATTTAAATATGTTTTAAGATAATGAAAAAAAAAACACCCGAGTGGGACTCGAAACCCACGACCTCTCGCATTCCGTGCTGTGCTCTTGTACTTATGTGGTTAGGTGATGATTTTGATTGCCATCTATCTATACATCAAATAATAATTACTGCAGTACCTAAGCAATTCATCATCATCATCATCAGCCTATTGCAGTCCACTGCTGGACGCAGGCCTCCCCCAGAGCACGCCACAAGACTGTCATGAGGGGTATTTGCGCATAGTCACCACGCTGGGCGGGCGGTTGGTGACCGTAGTTTGTATTTTGGACTATGTTGTCAACACGGGAGACGCTGCTGCCCACCTCCCGGAAACCCTTAATCGCATCCTACGATACCCACGGGCAGGCAGGGTGGTACAAACTCTATTCTGCCGGCACCACGCGGCTAATTCCGTATATCTAATAATTAATATGTAGTTAGGTGATGGTTTTGATTGCCATATATACATAAATAAATCATTATTGCAGTACCTAAGCAAGTATGAAATAAAAAAGACCGCAGTATGAATAGTACCTAAAGCGTCAGCAGTGCATATATCTTAGCCAGGCTAATGCCAAGGTAATTGCATATAATTGCTTCCGAGATTTCATGGTGTTTAGATAAGTATAGGAAGCTGAATCTTGGTCTTTATGTCTGAACCGTGCGTGTTTCTTGATTTGTTCAGGTTGTCGTGCCTTATCCAATCCTGACAAGTAGTGACGTACTCTCTCACTGCGCTTCATTGTTCATTTGTACCTCATTTTGAGAACATAGAAGTGTTTATATGTATGTATGTTTGTATGTATGTATCTAATAATAAGCATCGCGTCCAGACGTCTCGCGTCTTATCATTCGCATAAAACTATTTTTATTGATTCTTAAATAACATGAAATTAATAAAATTAGAAAGCAAATATTTAACAAATATTATACAACATTATTATAATAAGCAGACGATGATCTAGACATAAGTAGTTAAAATAACTTAGGATTCCTAAGCATATCGCTTGATGTAGGTAAGCATTTTAATTATATAATAGATATATTAAATGTGCTTCTGGTTGGAATAAAACATAGACACTATAATATAGACCGAAAACCATAAATTTTCTCACGATGTTTACTTACTTAAAATGTATATCCTTTAACAAGTCTCCTGTCATATTCATGATTCCTGTGGTGAAATAGTGCATTTTTAGATAATGATAGATTGGTTTATGTTTAGAACGGAGCAGTCGCTCCAGGCGCCAAATCCTAAAGGGCGCCTAAATTCGGCGCCTAGGTATAGGTATATATTATTAGGAGCAAACAGGAGAGGTGCCATAATTGGATCTCGCTCCATTCTAAAATTTACTACAGCCATAATACAAATCTTCCGGCATCAAATTCCTTTCTCAACAAGCATAAGGAATTTTTAGGTCAAAATATATCAGTGAAAGAGTTGAAAATAGATAAATCTTGAAATCTTTTTAGGGAGTTATTTCCAACGAGCCATAAAGATATTCTCAGTTCACTAATAAATCGATACCGGAATAATCTATTCGGTTGCATTCGGCAGATGTTATCGATAAAGACGCCATTGTATCGATTGCAGCTCTACACATATGGTCTTGCAAGTCTTGAAGATTTATTTTCAGCGTTAACGCATTAATTATGTTCTGTATAATAATACCGCTGTAAGACTTGTTCGTACATACATATACAATTTTAAACTCAGGCCTACAACAGCATTTGTAATAAAAAATATTATACCGAGTCATAGAGGAATGAGATGTAAACATAGAGTGCTAATGTCATACTAACAGTTTCGATGCACCATTAGACTTTTCGGTGTCTCACAATTCCAGTCCTTGACACTTAGATTGCATTACTATACGTTACAATACATTAGTAATGTAGTACATTACTATACCTATACATTAGACTAATAGAATCTAAGTGTCAAGGACTGGAATTGTGAGGCTCCGAAAAGTCTAATGGTGCATCGAAACTGTTAGTATGACATTAGCACTCTATGTCTACATCTCATTCCTCTATGACCGAGTGGATCAATATGGGTAAATAAATGGAGTGGACCTGAGAAACTAAAGGTCACAGCTAGGTATAATAAGATATCATTTCTACAATCATAATAATTCATCTCTGCTACTATTACGAGTATGTGTTAGTACCTATGTAGTAGGTAAGACTGGATAGTGGCTATAAAAAAAAAGTAGAAAGCCCTTGCCCCATGTACGATGTATACATATATATAGACACAAGTGTGTCCCAAAAAAGGGTAGCCAGGGCTGCGGGATCATGGGAAAGATCCCACAGCCACGGCTACTGGGACAAGTAGTGCTTCAAATTTTATTCAACTCCTGTACTAAATTCCATAACGATCGGTTGCGTAACATCAAACAAATCTCATTTCCAATTTGGTATAAAATCCACTTTACATTCGACTTAAACATGTTTACAACAAAACCATTACGAAGCTAATTAACCATTATCTAATCTAGATAGTAATGCAACGTACAGAAAACAATATTTATTCTGTCTAGACGTTTTCAACTGAAATTGTTAATAAAAATCCTAGTAAACCTACGACGTTAAGTTGTTGGTGCGAAGAGAAAATTGCCACCGCCAAAGCTTTTCGCCGACAAAACTACAAAAGCTTTTTCCCAACCCACTCTATGTGTCGAGAATACAGTCTATTTCTGTCGGAAACGTAGAGATTTGCGTTTGAAACGTAACGGGGTATAACATTCGCGTGTACTATATTGTTACGTGCTCGCCTGCGGGGCTTTAAAGGTGAAGTAAAAGTTCGAGCCGTTTAACTTAGTGATAGTAAGAATATAATGTATTGAAACTTTTCCTTTTTAGATGTGCCAAAATTATAAATAGCTACATAATTAAAATAAGAAATTTTAAACTCCAAAAATAGTGTTGGTTATGGCAATTTCTGCCCATTACTTGTATTAAAATACAATCTGTTTACACAATCTGCACCCTTATTACTTAACGGAGTAATTTTATGTCGTCTCTAATCCACATTTTATAATAATAATAATAGTGCTATTAATAAACCACGTGTAAAGTTACACACCAGCAAGCCTAGCATGACCTGCGAAATACGATATGATAAACCGATTTATCGACATTTGTCTGTCAAAATACGATAAATATAGCCACCATGTTGAATTTTGTATAGAGACGTTATGATATCCACGATGCGTGATCATGCTAGGGGGGCTGTTAAACCAGAATTTTGACAGCAAAAAGGATTGTATGCAGCAGATAATCTAATTAAACAGTGATTAGTATACCCGAGGCTTAAACTAAATCTTGTCAGTAGTATCCAGATGTCTATCTCGTGAAATTTCAGACAGCCGTAAACCATTCGTTCGCATAATCATAAAATTTTTATCCCATCGTTATCGCTTTAACATAAAAAATATATTTAGCGTTACTTTCATGTCGTATTCATATAACAGGGCATTATTGTATCTGTGTCTGGACGGATGTTGAGTTTGATGAGGCGTTTGATTCTGAGATCTTTAATTCTGCCTTCCTAGAGCTTAACTATTATTTCAAACTTGTAGTTTTTAATTTTTTTGTGAGCTTTAGGTAATGTTATATTATATGCAGGAACAGCAAGCAGGGCCAAGTGAAGTGCAAAAGCACCTGTTCTTTTTTTCAAAAACCTTCGTCGATTTTAATAAACATTAACTTTATTATACTCGTATGTTCCCAGATTCGAACCTAGTACCACATACATAGAATAACTATGAAAATAACCGATGCCTAAGAAGTAATATTTCTTCTTATTGAAAATTATTCGAAACAGATAGCTGTTTATTAAAACGGCAGTTTTTAATACCTAGCTTGGATATGTCTCAACATCGCTGCCAAATGGGATTTGTAGGAAATTGCAATTTATACGGCCCTTTGATGAACTGAAAACGGGTAAAGGTTCAGGTTACATAACGTGATTTAATTTGTCTGCGAAGATATTTTTAGCTGTCAAAAATACTGCACTCCTTTTCTTTTCTTCTAAAGGCCCATTTTTCCTATCCTTCCTTCGAAGCTTATTTCCATCTTCATCAAGTTAAGCAAGACAGCATCGATTTTTTCCTTCAGATTGGTTATCTAACCACTGGGAAAATCTGCCTTAAAGTGATAAAATATTCTCTTACCTATAAACCAAAGAAACATTTGTTAAATCAACATTAGGTATTATTGTACCTAACCTGATTTAACAGTTACGTTACTAACGACCAATTTCAAACAATTTCAATTTCATAAAGAATCTCGGATTTTTAAATTCCAAATTTGAGATTTTGTATGAAAACAATGGAACATTTAATCTGACATTTACACAAATCTCCCGAGATCGGTTGTTGAAATTGGCTGTAAATAACTCTGGTAAAATAAAATCAGTTCTAGCTTGAACTGAACACGCTCCCTCCCACGCGCCAGGGTACAGGAAGAGCCAGTAATTCTGCCTGATGGCTCTATTAGCGCTATTTATTTTAGTTATCTTTCACTCGCTATATGTATTTCATTTTAAAGTACCTTTAAAGCCTCTATTACCTACACCGTCATAGAAATTATGGTCATAGATAAATCATTGTTATCAGTAGGTAGTAAATCGATTTTTAAGTTTATACATACATACATACATATAATCACGCCTTTATCCCTTACGGGGTAGGCAGAGCACCAAGGGCCGACAGAACCACACGGTGCCACTTCTGACCAATTTTGAGGGTATAGTTTTTTAAGTTTATTCTACGATAATATGTGCAATTCCTCTGTCTCTAGATTTAGCGCTAAGTAGGTATTTGAGAGTGCGAGCATAGCAGTTTTCTAGCATTACAAAATATTCTGACTTAATTATCCCATTTAAAAAATACTATACAAACCCAAAATAAAATCCTGAATAACCAAATTACCATTTTCAATATCAAGACTTTGTTAGTATGGCTCATAATATTATTTTATTGACACAATCTGTCAATTTATATGCTAGACTAATATAGTTATTTATAAAATATCCTGTTGTCTGAAATTTATGTTTTAGTCAATATAATACGAGTTTATTGAACTTCAATATGCAAATCCCTCGTGGCTAAGTGGCAGCGTCTGGGCATGCGAGCCGTCCATTCCTGGCAGTGACAAGTGATAATTAACTTGTTGAAAAAAAAAAACAAATACATAATATGTACATATTATTCCTATCGATTTAGCTACTTAGGTAAGCTTCCTAAACTAAAATTTCATAAAGTTCAACTGAGCGATCATTACTATGAAGTGTCCAAAAAATTGTCGATAGACCTGCTGGTTCGTCACAGCGACCGTAGTTAGCTGTGATTGCGATCATGATTTGCCAGATTGAGGGTCAGCAGAGGGTGTATAGCTCAATGAAAGAGCCTAGTTCGACCATCAGTTGAAAATTTGACGTTACGAATGGTAACGCTTGAGACAGTTCAATAATATATTGAAGACAGTAAAGGTTAAAAAGAAAGTAAAGTTATTAAATATTAGGTTCCAATAACCAGGTAACCAGGGAAAGTGTTTCCATTAATTAATCAATATATTGAAAAGAATAGAGCCATAATCGCGATTACCCAGTGTTGATTTGCTTGAGGATGGGTCGATAAATTCAGGTTCCTTCAATGACTTAGTTTTATTTTATGCGTGAAAATCAAAAAGAAAAAAAAGGTTATTGTACAGCGAAAAGTGATCAAAAGGTAGTATTATTAAATGCTAGTAAGGTGTTCGCGTGTTAAGCCCATGTCACTCAGTCTGGCACTAAACTCATTTGAATAAACGTTAGTGTTAATGGTTGTCGAGACAATCTATTGTTAGGTATTTCTCTTGTTTATTTGTGAAACATTTAAGGCTTAAATTATTATCACTTAAAATATGCAATTAAGAATTTTATCACCTTTTAACATAGCTTGAATATCAATATTTAATTAAATAATATTCTAATCTAGTATCTAAATATCGAAGCCGTTTTGTAATACAGCGTATTCTACAATATGCCTTTGATACCTTCATAGCCAGAGTTTGATGGTAAAATAATATGGTTAGAGGTCGAACACGGTTATGCTAGCAAATATCTGTAACAGTTCTTAGGGAGAAAATGAATAAATTATTTTTTGTTAAGGCAATACTATGGCCTCTTTATAGCAGAGCTTTATAAAAATAACAGTAACAGGACTACTGCACATGCACACTAATGCAATCAAAACTTCACAGACAGATAACGAAGCCGCCGCCACCGCAGTCGTTCGTGTGGAAGCACCCTTAAATGTGGTTTAGTTTTATTGTTTCAGAGATTAAGGCCGTTGGCATATGATGTAACGTAAACGAATCTTAATTCTTTGTATATAGAAAGATAGTAAAAATATTTATATTATACCGCTATTACTTCTATGTTCATCTTGACTATACCCTCAAAATTGGTCAGAAGTCGCACCATGTGGTCCTATCGGCCCTTGGTGCTCTGCCTACCCCGTAAGGGATAAAGGCGTGATTATATGTATGTATGTATTACTTCTATAATGCTAGACGGATCATGGAAAGACCAAGTTACTTGAATTCCGTGTATTCCCGTTGGCCTCATGATTTTGTCCCCATCAAGGGGCCAACGGGAAGTCAAAAAATTGACCGGAATAATTAGCTATATTATGTGTACTGAATTCAATTGTTTAACTCAGGATACATTGTTACTAGGTCCAACAGGGGCTGTAATAATATTATTATTTATGATAGAATATCAAATATAATACTACTTAGGACCGAAAAGTTTCATTGACATACCACAGCTAATACGATACATAGCCTGTTTAGAAATACTTGTATGCAATCAGCTTTAGGTACCTAGTAGCATAAAGCTCTATACTTCCTGCAATTTCCTCAAAGTATTTCATATAATTCGTGGTTTTGTTATGTCCACATAAAACTAAATACTCTATTGTGCTTTATAATGAAGTAATGCTAGAACTTTAAAGTACAGTTTGAAATGACTACCAGTAGTAGTGCATTGTAGTGCTGTCTGTTCGACAAGAAAATGAGGAAAAAACTTGTTACGGTCCTGGGGATTTGATAAAAATCCAGTGGAAATAATAATTGTGAGAACATAGATACCCTCAAATACCTCAAATACCTAGTACTGACAAATGATAGCTGATATAAATAATTTTTTTAAAACGAAAAACCGACTTCCGTGAGTAAAGTAAAATTTTTCTAAAATATATGTTACTGCCGTGTACGATTGTCAGATTTAGATGCCAGCAAATTATTAAAACATGAGAAATGACTAGGCTTCGAAAACGTCTGACAATATGTTACGCCCTGTCTTACTTGGGGATCTCCATCTTCATAAGCCTATTGCAGTCCACTACTCTGGACCTAGCCATAGGGGGATTTTGCTACTAAAAAGTTCCACTAATTTTTTGGCGGCTATCATCAGACCCTCGTTTCCTTTATATTATGTGTTGTAAAATCGGACTACTCGTGATTATCCCTAGATTCCTTAGATATTCCATCATCTGACAAAACGCTCAGTTTAAAAACAGACTACATGTGCCTACAATATTCGAGGATTGCCCTCGATTTCTCCAAGATCCCATCATCAGATCCGATGAATATGGGACCACCGTATTGACATAAATGACGGACGATACAGACTGATAATGAAAATTATGTTATTAAATGTGACAAAACCGTGTCAAAATTAAACATTCGCTTAACACTGTTACGTGATTTAAATTCACATATGTAATCATCATCATCAGCTTATAATATTGCAGTCTACTGCTGGACGTAGGCCTCCCCCAGGGCACGCCCACAAGACTGCCATGGGGGTATTTGCCCCATATACATATGTAATATGACAGTAAAAAGTATGAATTACCTGTCAGAGTTAAACATAGTTTAGAATATAGATTGTTTAAAAGTTTTTGTAACAACATACTATAGCCAAAAACCAAGAATTACCTAAAGGCCAACACAAAAATTACTCAAAGACCAAATAAATAAAACTTTTTAAAAACACAGCCATGTTGAGTGTCTATTATTTCTCTCTGAGTGAAGAAAACAGTTCCATTGT
Organism: Carposina sasakii; assembly: GCA_014607495.2. Classification (NCBI taxonomy): domain Eukaryota; kingdom Metazoa; phylum Arthropoda; class Insecta; order Lepidoptera; family Carposinidae; genus Carposina; species Carposina sasakii. The sequence continues at coordinate 13,043,456 of CP053153.1, forward strand.
GGACGGTGTCAACAAGATCTGTTCCGTTTTGTGGTGCCAAGTCTGCTAAGTTAATACCAATACTACAGATTAAATTTGTTAACAGATATCCTACATTAGTTATTAATTTTAACTGTACTATTTTATCAATATTTACCAGCCTTACCAGCTTTACGAAAGTTAGGACTACTAAAAATTTGATATTTGTTTTATACTCCACCCTAATGCCAACGTATTGTACATTTGATTTGATTATTATTAAATTACGGGAATAAACTTTTCCAAACATCTAAACTTTGAACTATTTTTGAGTTGAGCTTCTGATTTAAAGCCTATGCTATGTCTTTCAAAATACGCGGCAATGCCAGGAATTTTATATTTTCTTGAGTCTTTTCCTTTAATATTGATTAAATTCAAAGCGATGCCAGAGGTTATTTATTTACAGTTTTACAGTTATCTTGTCTACAAATTTGTATATAACCGACTTGGTTATCAATTCGTCTGTATGTTTTTTTTTTTTTTTTATGTGTGTTACCTCAGAACTCCGTCGTTTATAAATAATAGGGAATAAACTTTTCCAGGTTGGTCCCATATTCACCACATCTAAATCTGATTATGGGATCTTGGAGAAATCGAGGGCAATCCTCGAATATTGTAGGCACATGTAGTCTGTTTTTAAACTTTTACTGAGCGTTTTGATCACTTACATATAAAACATAACATCTGATGATTCTTAATCTGCTCTATGCTATAGTCCGTTTTTAGATTTTTATAGAGACTTTTGGTCAGCTACACATTTCTGATGATGGAGCCGCCGAAAAACAGATAGTGGAACTTTTTAGTAACAAAATCCCCCTATGGCAGGGGGGGCCTACGTCCGACTGCAATAGGCTTATGAAGATGAAGATAATTGTGTTAAGTCGGTTAAGCCGTGTCCATAGAGGAAGAGGTGCCGAGATGGCGGATAATAGGGATGAATGAAAGAAGGAATGCACCGACCCCAAATTTGAACAGGGCAGGAAGAAGGATATCATATGTTGCTTAAATAAGAGTGTACATGGCTTGAGGCGTGGTGCATGTACCGTCGTCTGGATCGATTCCACCTCAAGTTCCGATCCATCATGAGAATCAGATGGTCCGACCGAGTGCGTAATACCGAAGTATTGCGAAGAGCCAATGTAAGTTTGGGCAATATTGCTAAGCGCATCTTCTTTTCTGAACTGGAGGAGGGCAAGCGGAAACGCGGCGGGCAACTCCTCAGATACAAAGATTCAGAAATGACATATGAAGAGATGAAAAAGCGATGGCAGCACAACGACCAGAGTGCAGGATGGTGATAAAGCAGTACACGAATTCGAGGAGTAGGTCAAGCTGACCTTAACGTGATGAACTAAAGACTCGTCCTCCTGCTGCCATTACAATATTACAATTACAAGTTGACGCACTTAAACGCCAACAGTTAGGATCTGGTCGCCATGACCGAAATAATAATAATAATAAATCTATTTTGCCCAAACTTTAGTACTTGAGTTTGGGAGGAAGTCGGTTTTTCGTTTTTTTATGATATCAGTTGGTAGAGTTAGGATTTATTACAGACTCATATCTCTTTAGTAGTTTGATACACTGGCTAGATAGACTATTTTATAATACAATAATAGAAATGTACTCGTAGTCATCTAGACTAGTACTACACGTAGACGTAATCTATGGGTAGAAGGCTATAGGTCAAAAATAAATACGGGTAAAGAAACGAATAAGATTTAACTAACTCAAAAGGCAGTTCCTTATGGTCTTAAAAGCCGCATTCTCTCAAGAAATTATGTATATTCAGGAAATATGACCACCAAAAATCATAACCAAGGTACTCAATTGCATTCGGTATAGTTTATATGTGCAATGTGCATGAAGTGTGCATAGACGGAGGTTTACCGTGTCGCGGCTAACCGCAATGAGGCCTCTACTTACTTACAGTTGAAAGCGAAACCCTTGCACTACCTTTATCATGTAACAAATAATATCTTATTATGGACTAGTAGACGCCCTAGACTCCGTCCGCGTGGACTACAGAAAAAACAAAATGTCGAAAATTATCCGGGATAAAAACATTTTCCTGGGATAAAAAGTAGCCTATATGTTAAGTGGGACCTGTCACAATATATTCTTGAAAACTGCATCGAAATCGGTTCAGCCGTTTCTGAGATTAGCATGCACAAACGCACAGACAAACGGACAAACAGACAAACCGACAATCAGACAAAAATTCCAAAAATCATTCTTTTGGGTACTATTGTGTTGATAAAGGTCTCCTATAGTATTTTTTCTCATATATCTTCCATGTACAGACAGCGATTCGTTACATTTTTATTATATGTATAGATTACAACATGAAATTATTGTAAAGTTTCGTGGAAATTGATGACTATCCTGTTCCCATGCGGAGCTTTACTGGACATAAGCTGTATCTCCTTCTGTGCATGTCGTAAGAGTCAATGAGAGAAAAAATTCCAGATTTTACACTTGTCCCGATATGCTAAACGTGATTGTGATCTTCTTTATGATCCTGCAGTTTTGATTTTCGGAAAACAGTCTAACATCCTGTAACCTACATACGGTATGTAAGAAGACCAATATGTCTGAAGCCATATCGTAGAATTGATCATTTCATGAAATGGTCGAGCTCATGAAATGGTCGCATATATTCATGAAAAAATGTCTAGTCGTTTTGTGATAAAGACGAATCATACAAATTGCCCGATCACATATAGATCATATTACAACATGAAATTATTGTAAAGATTTTTCGTGGTTATAAAACAAATTAAAGAGAGAGGGTGACTATCCAGAAGAAGTTCCCATGCGGAGTGTGCTTTATTGTATAATGTATATTAGACTTAATGAGCTGGTTTATTATAATATTGTTCCTTAGATTCTGTGCATGTCGTAGGTTAGACTATCATGACGCTAAGGAAGCGGAAGCGTGGCAGCGTCCGGCGATGTGCCAGTACGAATACTGTAAATAATTTAAATATTATATTTGAAAATATCCCATAAATATAGCAAAAAAAATCTACCATCAACTTTATGGTGATGGTGTACGGTATATCTTCTTTATATAAGCTCTACCACATTCGGATTTTTGGACACCCTGTTAATACGATTTGGAAAACAGTATGACAAAATCGTGTATATAGACGATACTGGTCAAATTATTGTGAAATACCTGAAATGCTCGACATATGAATGATCACATGTATATACAGATGTTTTTTGGTCGTCAATCTCCTCATCATCGCGATCATTTTCCTCCATGGAAGCATACCTGGGAAGTGACTGGTTCCCAAGATATTAGGGTCCAAAGTTGAGTAAATAGACTGCGTTTTTCACATAGACGCGCGTACTAGTAGCAAGATTTTTTCACGAGAACATAATTAATATCTGTCTATAAAAAACTAACATAAACACTGGACACTATAAATTTCGCCCGATCAAGTATTTAAATAATTTTAAAAAATTACATCGTTTCCCAGCATTTTTTTTTTGGCATAACTTACTTTATTTGATGTATAGAGCATGTACCCTTCGTTAAGGGTGGCAACGAAAAAAAAACATTCTGTATATTTAAGTTTCTAGTATTTATACGAAGGTATACTAGCTTGCTATCTGCCTGACCGAGTTTTTGGGCCCATATCCTGACAAGACCCCTGTGACCATCATTGACCTCATCTAGCAAACCAAAACGTGAGATTGAGGTCAAACACAGACTAAAAAAACCCTACTCTTGTTACATTCGTAATTTTTTAAATGAACTAAGGAAGTTACGGTTAAAGTGACTATTGTTAGTAAAGTATGTCATTTTGTATGGTTCAACCTGCATTGATAAATGTTTTCACTTCCGGCGTCTTAGTTTAATTCTATTATAATTATCTAATTAATTATAGTTATACTAGATAATCAGTAGTGGAGGGACAAGAAAGTCTAACCGAACTATCGTACATCTCAACTATACCCGACTTTGGTCAGAAGTGGCACCATGTGGTTCTATCGCCCTTGGTGCTCTGCCTACCCCGTAAGGGATAGAGGCGTAATTATATGTATGTATGTATGTAGATAATCAACTAGTTTAAATTATAACATAAACCCAACGATTAAACCGCGTGTAGAGTTACGCACCCATTAAACACGAGTTTTGACAGAATAATATACCTACTTATTATATTTAATATCTAAAATTTTGATTATAGGTACATTAAAAAGCGGGTTAAAAAAACGTTAATATATAATGACGAATGCTCAAGAGAAGAGTTCCCAAATCACATTTCTCTATTGATTAAAGACAAAGCCCTCGACAAATGTCGTATTCGTCACCCGAAAGAGTGTGGTCCTGACAGATTGGGGTTCGAATCACCCCTCACTCATGGCCAGTTCTGATAGACCCCTGATTTTTCTGGACAGGTTAGAATGTGAGTTTATGTGAATACTTTAATTGTAGATAATGTGAATGCAGGGGTTTAAGTATAATGGTTATGGTTAGGTGGCAAATCCATACTTTGGCTTAGGGTGTAAAAGTCTTATGGATAATGTGGGTATTATTTCTATTTTTACCCGATTTTATAAATGAAATTGTATTAACATTCACTATGGGTTCGCCCACCACCGGGCCCTACACCCTCCAATGACCCTCTGATCTGATAACTCATAATCTCATAAAGTTCATATATTTTTCATTACTTAGTAGAGGGTAGTTAATTCTGTTTAATGTGTTGGGTTTTAGAGTTTTATAATTAGTTATTTACTAATTTATAATTTGTACACCTAAATATATGTAGATTTTATTAATCTAGTTTTTAATTTCGATATAGTGCGATGTATTATCTTGCATGCTAGGTGCTCGGATCTGGTTTCTTGTGGCGATTGTAGGTAGTGCAAGTGCTTGTTTTCGCGATTACGAGTTATCAGATCCGATGGTCAGTAGAGGGTGTAGGGCGAACCCATCGTGATTTTTTACCCGACTAAACTAGAAGGAGTCATATATACTTAATCCTTATTCTCACTAATATTGTAATTTTGTTTGTTACCTTCACGCTGTATTTACTCTAACAATCTTTAACAATTTTGCACAAATATAGGGATTATGGAGAAGGATATTCTGTAGTCCATGCAAATGAAGTCGCGGGCAACGTCAATGTATGTATGACTATAAAGTACTATACGGTGAAACTTACTCTAGATACTAGTACGTACATTTTTAATCTTAATCACGGATCCTACAGTCAAACGGCGCAAGCAGTTTTGTGAGACGTTGTACCTAGTTTTAAGTTTTGTATAAAGGATAATAAATTTAAAAAATCTGTCGTGCGTGACCTAACAACTCTAAACATCTCCGAAAATTGATTCTGATAGAAAAATAGGTTTATTAATTTTTATATTTACTAGTCGGCCGGTCTAACTGACATTATCTATACTGAGCAATTAGTGTTATACCAACCATCGTCTGCTTCCCATAAAAACTGCTTGAGCTGTTAAAATTAAGTCATGTCCACATTAAACCTAACGTGTTTCTCGTGAGGGACGGTAATGCAGTTAGATATATTGAAGACGGCTGCTGTTTCTCTCTGCTGTGATCAATACTCGTCTGGGGGTCAAAATGTATCTTAATGGACTTATTCATCAAAATTCGTTCGGTAGATTTTTTGTGAAATACCACATATATATACACTCGGCTGTGTTCCGAATTGTGAAAGCCAAAAATGCAGGAAAACGAGAAAGTCACACAGCAGCGCAGCTTAGCATAAGTCTGAAAAAAATGCCCAAGTTCCGTAGTCAACTCAATCTTGCAACATGCGCGGAAGGAGATGCAGCTGATGTATTCTAATGAAACCCCGCCTCAGCACAGGGGTATACTAACGACATAATGATACTATGTACGTAGATTGGCAATAAATTCTTACATTAAACTGAACCTTAAGCTTACTTGCTAAAAAGGAGGAAGTCCAAAATGTACAAATTTTAAAAGTATATTTACAAGATGTTATGTAGAGTCCACACGTGACCAAAATACTGGCTGCTACTTAGGTCAAAGAATAAGCATAGCCATTCAGCGCGGCAACGCAGCCAGCATTTTGGGCACGCTACCTAGATAAGGTAGATCGGCTGACCATCCTGTAAAAATTAGAATGGTCAACCGACCTCCCATAGGTACGCCATAGCCCTAAGTAGTTTTAAGTTAGTTATAGATATTCTAAATTTTCTATGATCTTGTACTTAAATAAACAAATAAACTTTCGTATTAAGTAATATTGGTTAGGACAAGATGGTTATGTAAAAGAAAAAATATTTTGAATATTCAAATCTTGTCACATTCACACAAAAAATCACATTTATACGAGTAGGTACATTATGTAGGATGTAAGTAAGTACTTATACAGGGTGTTTTTTCGTGGCCACGTACTTTATACATCAAATAAAGTAAGTTTATGCCAAAAAAATGCTCATAAACAATGTAATTTTTTTGAATTTTTTTTTTATCTGATCGGGCGAAATTTATAGTGTACAGTGTTTATGCTAGTTTTTTCATAGACAGATATTAATTATTTCTCGTGAAGAAATCTTTCTACACGCGTCAATATGAATTAATGCAGAAAAACGCAGTCTATTTATTCAACTTTGGACGCTAATATTATGGAAACCCGACACTTCCCAGTAGTTCCCAGGTATGCTTCCATGGAGAAAAATGATCGTGATAATGAGAAGATTCCGTAGTTTTCGGGAACGTTGACGACCAAAAATCGCTCTGTATAGTCTATCTGATATTATCGCCTGATTTGGATTCATTAATAATAGTCTCATATATAACATTTTATATCTAACTACAACGTTAACCAGTGGGCGCACTTCAATAAAGAACGTACTATAAAGGGATAGTATATTGCGTTTAAAGATCTTACTGTAGACAATCGAAATAGGCACTTCTCTTTGACATTGGAGACTACTATTGGTACTCGAAAGTTTTAAGATGACAATGTTTATAATTTATCGAGTTCAGACAATTTAAAAGTACAGAACTATTTGAAATATAGATATACCTTTGGATTTCAAGTTTCAGTATTGAAAAATTACTCCACATTGGTTGAATTAAGTAATATCATGTCAATAATTATCGAGTTGAGGGGCTTGTCATTTGCATTCATTGTCGTTATTTGGTACGAGTATGTGCTGACTGCACTTTTGCAATGTATGTTAGTTAGTACATAGCTATCTAATGTTAGCTATTGTAAATACACTGGTTATTGCCTGCGACTTTGTCCATCATGGACTACAGAATATACTCAAAACTATACGTATGTATGAAAATTAAAAGAAGAATAGTTGAGAAAATAAAGCATGAAGAGGTAAGAAACAAACTTTCTTTCGGATTTATTATAGCAGTTAGGATTAAGATTCGTACAGACGACAGGTGTCTAAAACGGGTAGAGTGAAATCTTCCAATTACCCTATCTCCTTTAGCAAGAATAAATTTAGCAAACTGTTTACAAATATGTAGGTTCCAATAAAAGACCATTCGAGTTTCAGTAGTATGACCATGTGAGGCATGTGAGCACAATTGCAATGGTCGTTTGTGAAAATGGCTGCCAGTGGGAAGGTTGAATTTATTGGACCTATTGAGACGACAGTTCTCAGTTCGCTGACCTCTAGCTGTTGTAGATAAGTATGCTGTAAACTTGATTGTAATCGAAAAAATTATGTCTCCGATGGTGTTCGCTTCATTTGCACTCTCGTTTCTAAGTAAAAATTCGGATGGTAGGTATAAATATATATATATTATTATGTAAATGAAATTGTATTAGGTGTTACAATTCGGAAGTTCAAACATTCACTATGGGTGTGCAATGTATCGTCTTGCATGCTAGGTGCTTGGGTCTGGTTTCTCATGGCGATTGTAGTTAGTGCAAGTGCCTGTTGTCGCAATTATGAGTTATCAGATCCGAGGGTCAGTGGAGGGTGTAGGGCCCGGTGGTGGGCACACCCATAGTGAATATTATTATGTATTTAGTACTAACATGTAGAAGTCGTGAGTTTTAAAACCAATTGTGCTAACGTTAAATCAAGGCAGAATGCGCAAATTACAAGTGCTTTATATCAAGTTTACTAACTAACTAGCATTATAGAAGATGATGTAAAGGACCGACATAGATCAAACACTAGCAAATGAAGCGTCAAGCGCGTGCGATTTATGTATTAACTTATCAAGTGCACAGTCGATCACTTACACGGCAACTTGTCAGTCTGTCTGAGTGCCGTCAATGTATGATACATTACAAAATAGAGACGACTACACACTGTGCGAGAGAATGACGTAATTTCTAGATCGAATCAATATAGGTTCGTCACTGACACGTTTGCTCCAATAGGAAGCCTTTATTTTCGCGCCTTCGTCAAGTCATGTGATGTATTGCAATTGCTATTAGTGTTGCGATAACGAACGTCGCACATCGTATGCAAGTATACAAAAAAAGACATTAAGTTACTCTAGCTACGAGTATAATCGAACGAGTATACCTATACATGGTGTAACAAAAAGGGTATGTTAAGCGAAAAGTTATCTGAGTAGACCACTATAGTGAACCTATCCACAAAATTTGAGACTCGAAATCACATGTTTATTTTTCAAGATTGTATGAAAATTCCTGAGTTATTTAAAAATTCTTCATACTATTGGGAAAAATAAACATGTTATTTCGAGTCTCAAATTTTCAGGAGAGGTTCTCTACAGTGGGCTTTTCACATAGCTTTTCGCTTAACATACCCTTTTTGTTACACCCTGTATACAAATAATTATTTATGAAAAATTTGTTTACACTTATCGTTTTAAAAATAATTCAAATGAATTTGTTCATTCATAGAGATTAGATCCCGTTTTATAGGCAACCAATGACTCCAAATTTACCTAACCTTACTGGTGCAAATTTAAAAAGCTATTCTCTGTAGCTCATCGATCAGTCCGTCTGTGTCAGTACCCTATCCATTACATTAAGTGTTGCGCAACCAACCTCTAACCTCAAGTATCGATGCATTCGCTCTCGTATCAATTATATCGGTTACTGAAGAGTTCGTATCTAGACTACACGTTACATTAAAACGTAAACATATACGTTATCGGTTGAAATTTTACTCTATTTTTGGTGATTGATTTTGCTGGTTTTAGTTATCGTGAGTAAATAAAGACATTGTAGGTTACAGGTTATTTGCATCTGTGAGGTCCTAGAGTCACAATATGTCAATGCAGGGTGTGAATAACAGCCAAGCAAATATTATGCGGCAAATAAAGTAGACAAAGTATAATACAGTTAAATAAGTTAGTTGCATGGAGCTATAAAAAATCCTCCATGGTTGTATACGTTACTATAACAAATTAATGAAATCAACTGTCCATTGTGCTATCGCTAAAAGTGTTTTTTTTTTGTAGCAATAACAGCAAATATCATATTGACCACTGTATTCCAATCAGATACAGATAAAACAAGTGAAACACCATTTATTGCCGCCTAGAACTAATTCATTCATCCAGACACTTAATTTCTTCTCAGATTCGACCTCTCCATATCTGTGGTGAAAACTAAAACTGGTCGGTTTCCTTTGAACTGTGTTTGTAGAGATTTGATCGCGTAATTATTTTATAGGAATGCGATTCAACTTTATCGTAAGGTAAAACGTGTGGACAGGTTTTCTATGCGGTATAAATATTTTATGTACACTTTTATAGAGAAAAGATGATATCCGTTTGTTAATATACTGGTAACAACAGGGGTATATTACACTAAATGCTATGAAAATAGCCCATTATAGAGAACTTATCTTGAGACTCAAAATCAAATATCTCTGTATGTGTGATTTCAAGGAAGGTATTGCTAAACGGGATTTGAGAAAATTTTCCAGATTCGATTGTATAGCTAAATGAAATAGTTAAGAAGACAATTTGAGAAAATTGTTAAGGTTTGTTAAACTGAGAAAATAAAACAGACGATTTAACTTTACCTATAATCATTAATCAGCCTACCAACAGTAACATCTATAACTTATTTCAATTACCAGATGTAGTATAACAAAACCTGTTGCAATAAATAATAAACGCAAATATTTAGACTCACATAAATCGCCAGTATTATCTATTTGTTATGTTATCTGTGTACTTAAGGCTTGTTCACACCGAGGCAGAAGTGACGGCCATTGACAGGTCCATTCACACTTTCACTATACGACAGGGTATGATTTAGGTATCGCCTGGTATAGGGCAAGTGCATACAGACAGGTTCAGGTCCCTAGAGTGCTAGACGGTCAGTGATTTGACAGCTGATAGGACTGTTATTAGACTCTACTTGTGTGAAATGTAATTTATTAACATTTTCGGGGAAAAATTTTGTGGTTGGTTTGAACTGGAGATTTGAATGTATTTCAGTGGATTGCAAAAAGTGCAGTATATTTTTCGCATATTTTTACACTTTATAGTTTTATTAGATTCACTTTGATTTGCCAAGCTCAGTCTCGCTTTATACTGCGCTTCAACAGCTACAAATTCCGTTACGAATGCGTTTCAGCTAAAATATTTAACAGAATTTGCAGGCTGCCTGCTTTATACTCTTATATCAGTCTTTGTATGTACTTAAAATATTACCAGAAAACTAACGTGTCATGAAGTGCAAATAATTGGTTCTATAATATTTTTGTATTGTGCTTTTCAAACGTGCTATAATCCTAAAATGTATGAAAACATACACCCAGAGATATAAAGTTTGTTTTAGCTAATGCATTAAATTATACAAACCTGATATTAAACGCAAGTGGGTCAAACATCATGTTGCTGCCCACTCGAAGATATATTATTACTATATCTAGGAGCCTTTACCTACTCCTTAATAGAATCACTTTTAAAATAGACAGTTATTGAAATATATACCAATTGATATGAACTTTGGAACCCTTTGTTTATTTTTTATTTAGTATTAAAGATTAATGGTAACAATACTTACTATATTATACGAGACAGTGTACGCTGGTTTTCAAGTGTAATTAAAATAATTTATTTAAAAAATTGTAACACTTCCACTACTTCTCTTATTTTCTTCTCGCCATGGTTATCTTCTCAAATGTCTCGACGATTCTATATAGACTAGTGATATGCAATTCTTATTTTTTGTGACATTTCTTCTCGGTATCTTTATATTCCTGTAAGACTGTAAATAGACTCTCATTTCTCAGGGGAGTTCTTAGACTTTTGATTATATTCTCTTCAGGGTATAAATGAAGGGTAGGTCATACACAAAACAGGGAATGTTACATTTTATGTATTTCAACTTTTTTATGGCAACCCATCGTTTGTCTATGGTATTTTTATTTCCACTCACAATAGTCAGGTAAAACACAAGGGAAGTCCTCCAAAACGAATAGTTTCTAATTGCGTACAGGCATAAAAGAGGGCCCGTTTGAATTTTCAATTGCTTTTTTCTCTTATTTATTTATTTATTTATTTATGCAAATAAATGATCTGAATCTCTAAATGAGTTCATTAGGACTCTCCCCCTTCTTTGCCTGTACCCTTCAAATATACAACCTACTTGTATTTTTTCCCATTTCTTATGATGCAAAAATAAATTATAATGTATTAAACATGACAAGCTTAAACGTCTAATAAAATTAAACGAAGTGTCCCTAAAGTGGTGCAATACAATCATTTCGATCAATTCAATTGTATCAAATTATATTAAACTCAATCAGTATTGAGGTTGTTAGTTAAACTGAATTGCATTTTAAATTCCTTAATTTAAGATTTTTGCTTCATTTTGCTTAAACAGGCATTAAATTTAAATTGCCTGTTTCAAATTTATTGTCAGCAGTTTATTTTATTATGTATCTCTTTAGAAATTTACGGGACTACAGAGTCCCGATCCTTTGAGACATGCACAAGGCCGTAGCCAAAATATAGAGGTCCGTCTAATAACTTTAATATGGTATATAATCTTAACCGTAATAATTATACTGCTGTTGTCTCGTACATTTATATTGTTAAACTTTCAAATTGGTGTTTTCTCTTACGAGTATCTCTAACATATGTATTCATCTTATCGTGAATGTATTGAATACCTGCCATTGACACAATTATTCTAACAAAAATTGTTTCCTTAATAAAAATAAATGGTCATAAATCTTTTAGAGTAGTAATAACAGCGAACATCGACTACTACTCGTAGTAGTTGACAGTTCAAAGTGTTTTAAAAATAAATGGTGGACCGGAAAACGTAACAATGGTCGACTTTTCGGTGACACGTGCTGTGTGGATGGTAAAACGCTGTACGTGCATTTAAATGCTTTTTATACGTTAAAACCCTGTAAGTGCATTGTAGCGGATTTGTGCAATAACGTTGTATGTGCATTTAAACGCTTTTTCGGGGGAGATATGCTTGAGGAAACAGCTTTGTGGGCGAAATAAGTGTTTATGGGATAAGTACGGTATTTTAAGATTTATAATAAAATTAGGTGCCTACGAGTACATGCCTAAGGTCCAGGTTGCAGCAAATGCATAAATCTACCAAATTATCACATTGTTCGTCTTGCTTTATTCATATAAACAGAAAATGACGTTATGTGCGATAGCCAAAATTTAATATTAAGTCTAGATTTATATACTTACATTTGCTGCAGCTGGGCCTAAATGGCCTAAAATAAAAAAGATTACATTCATATAGGTACTAAATCGAAGAAATTCTCTTTTTCCATTCTCTAGACTTATTTAGTTATGGTCTAGTGCATGTTCCCGTGTGAGCCCGACTAAGTGTAGGTTCCAACCCTGGATGGAGTAAAAAAATGTTTATTCCGTCATGAGTAATGAGAAACCTATTGTTAAAGAATTGTAGTTATTACGATTATTGTTATAATTTACGCCTGACTGTGTAGCGTGTTGTAAAAGCTTTCTAATGGAGTTGTTACTCTTTTGATGTTGGACTGTTAGTCCCTTATCGTTTGCGAATTATTTCTGTAAGAGTCTCTATGAAAACCCGGTGACATATTTATTGTATCTCTATTTTTTGCAAGAATTATAAAATATATTAATTTTTAACTTTTAAAAATACCATGCATCGGTTGTAATTATAATAATACTAAATTGCTTTTAGACCGATAGGAACAGTTAAGATCTTATTACATCATCTAAATTGCCTCTTCAGTTAATTTAAATGCCACTTGAGAAGATAACGAAACAATATTATATCCAAATCAATTTAATATTGTCACATAATCATCACAAATCCCGATCCTATTACATCTCATTAAATTCAAAAAGGTGAGAAAATAAAGATAATCACATTCACTAAACAACTGAATTCACAACATAAGTATGATTTATGGTCAACCCAAATACGTACCTTCAAATTTCAACCTTGAAACTATACAACATAGTGGACAATACATTTTTATCAATTGTATAAATAAATTTGTCAAGTTAAGTAGTTATTGTGAGTGAAATAGTCACTTTCTTAAAGGTTAGATTAACCTCCGATTATCTTTTAAATATTATTTAGCTTATTACTGACACTGGAATAATTTCAAGATAAAAAGAGTATTGATTTGTTGCTAATGATTTGAATCAACCTTGATTTCAAGTTTTTCTAGTATTCACAATGTTATTTCAAAGATTTATTTATTTGAGACGAGATTTTAATCGCCAACTAAATGTTTGGCATATTGATGAATACGCATAAATAGATGTATAGATAGATTTACTTGGTTATATCGTCGTAATTAATATCTTTTGCGATTTTATCTCCTGCCATTATAAGTAATAAGTTATTTGTGTCTTAGGTTGTATCTAAAGTTTTATAATTATTTGCATTGTATAATATTTTTCATAAACGGTATGGTACATGAAAGAGGGTAAAAAATATTTGCTCATCTTTAACATGTAAGTATAGTAGGAAGACTGTACGATTTCTTTTTTTTTTATTGTATTTTATTTATTATTTTACAATCAATCATTCATTACATAGGTGTAAGAAACAGGAAACACCACTTAAACCATTGAGGTTTGTGTGTGGTGCAGTCTGCTCATTAAAAATTGGTAAACATAGTTATGTATAGGTCATAATAAATTTGTCCAGTATAATAGATACCTACTTATTAAATTTATCGTTATAGTTACGAATAGGTTAGTGGCATGCAATTCTCAAGATTTTTTTGGGAACATAGTCGGGCAACTCTTCATGACACTAGATCCGCTTGAGGCAAATCTTAAGACTAAGTTTAATGTCATTATCCGCGGATTAGTAAACATAACGTCTTGCTTTTTGACTCAAACCGAAATAGACATCATTGTGTAATAGATTAATGCGAAATTAATTTGAAGATAAAGAAGGTAAAGATTGGTTGCAAGTAAGGTTAACTAAGCAATATCTATCTAAAATATCATTATTTTTACCGCAAAATGCTACTTTAATGTAAAAATTTCAAATAATACTATATAACAAAATATGTTAGGTCCGAAATTTTATAATACGAGTACCACGTAATGTCAAATGATATCATCGTAGCCATAAGGTCAACGTGTAAAATGACATCAAAATGGCGGTAGGTACACTCTGCTCCGTGACTTGAATAACAAGAAAAGATCAAAATACCAGTGATCTCATAAAATAACGGAGAGATTTTTTATTGAAGAAGGATTAATAAGTTTAATAATTGCACTTTTTTCCAAATGGTCATCTTTTTTAAGATAAACTTTAAAAGCTTTATGATTAAAAAGCATTAAGTTAATTGGCTTGTTTTAAAATAATGAAATTAGCTCTGTGCGTCCATTTAGGTGTCTTTCTATTACGAAGGGCTACACGGATATTGATAAAATTTGACAAACAGGGAGAAGAATCCGGGAATAAATACAAAACACTCTTAGATTCATTTTTATTCCGGGATAATTGCAATTTTATCTTCTATGCTGCTCTGGGAGTGAAAAAAAAACGTAGAATACTACAGCTGCTTCTCTTCCCGGGCATACTATACAAATCAGTAGAGGGACAAGAGGGTCTTGGTCTTTTGTAGGCGATGGGCTGACCACCTGTCACTACGAACCGAACTTGTATATCTCAACTAGACCCTCAAAATTGGTCAGAAGTGGCACCATATGGTTCTATCGGCCCTTGGTGCTCTGCCTACCCCGTAAGGGATAAAGGTGTGATAATATGTATATGTAATATGTGTGTATAATTGCAATTTTCCACCATTGAAGTTATTGTATTCATAATCGAAAGTCCGCAGAATCAGAGCTAGAGAACCTATGTCTGTACATTAATGTCCGAACATAGCCTCACTTTCGAGAAAATTCTCATCTACATAATGCTTTGACACTCTCCGTGATTTCGTGTTTATAGTGCAAGCTAGTTTTCTCTTATAACTTGATGTTAATAATATAGTACTTACTTTGTCCAAGCTTAAGACAGGTGAAAACAGGTGCGAATTAACTTATCGGTACTTAAGTTAAACTTCAATACATAGTAGGTATATAGGCATGTAACTTATTAAGCTCTAGACAGCTTCAACTATTTTTTTTAATAGCCTATTCCGTGTCCCACTGCTAGGCAAAGGCCTCTCTCATTTGAGCCCAATCTGGCAGAAATTTATCCAGATCGTCCCTCCATCTTCTCCTATGCCGGTTTCCGTCTGTAGGCACCCAATCAGTGGCTATCTTTGCCCATCTATCTGGGTGCTTTCGATATACGTGTCTGGCCCAGTTCCACTTCAGTCTTACGGTCTGCACGCTATGGTCTACCTTATCACAAATGCATAAAAATGTCACTTGATGCAACTCTATCTATACGTCCCATGGAGAAGAGGAGGTGGGACTATGAACTGAGTCGTGTGGCAATCGTGAGGCCATGGCGTCATCATAGGGGCGGAGCATCAGGGCCAGTGTGTTTAACGCAGTAGCTGTAACCATACGCTTATGTAAGTAGTTTGGCTAGTCACTACAAGGTGGTTGGTTTCTATGTTTTAAATTTTAAATGGCCAGAGGGCTACAGTGTTCAATGCTCCCTTCGTTCCATACTTCACCTCCGCTCAGCGGCACACTATTTTTGTATGAAAATATACTTAGCCACTGCTCCTCTTTTATTTCTTCTCCATGATACATCCTTACCTAGCTCAATCAATCTTAATCCTAACTAATGTAAATGCGAAAGTAAGTTCGTTTGTTTATTTTATTTATTTATTTAATAAGGTTTGCCAGCAGTTATTAGAATATTCTTAAATGCATAACTAATTAGAGGCAAACACAACATACGAGTACAACAAGACAGTAGGTAAGTACAATATAAATAATAGTCATACAATATATATCAACAATATAATAGCACAACAAAAAAAAACACAGAACCTGACCACAATTGTAAATTTTATCTATTTTTTATTAAAATTTGGAAATAAGATTATGAAGTAGACAGACAGACATACTGAACATAGGAGGCATTTCAATTAAGTCTCATGACTGCGTTGCGAATTTGTTACCTCTTCACACTTTGTTTACACAGCCATCTTCTTAAAATTTTGCATGCATAGATATAGATGGGAGTACGGAGCATAGGCTAACGCGGACGAAGTACGAAGACGTAGTTGTTTTAAGTACTGAAAAATTATGCAAGAAATTGGTCGGTGAAACAACTTTAAAATAAAACCCCTAAGTATTTTGATTTATGTACCAGACTGTACCTAAAAAGAGGTGAGGAAGTGTCAATGAAACAATGCGTTAAACAGCACTAGTAAATTGTAGGCTCGATTAAAATTTGCTCTCTAAAGCCTTCTCATACTTCTCCGGATCGCTTTGAGTACAAGGTAAATACTACCTGTCAAGCGTGCCGTTGAAAGTTCGATTGCATCCAATACGCGATCAATAAAATGAAGATATGCGCATTTCCAGAACCAATTGGTTAGAGTTCAAGGTTGGTTAACCAACCTTATTAGACTGAAAATATGTACACAAGACCGATTTTATTAAAATAATGAGGTAATAGGGACAATAACGAGTATTGGTAGTTGTAGGTCAGATATGGTTGCTTATTAAGTAGCGTTTCTCAATCGGACATAACTGGAAACTCAGTATTTTAGATTAGAGCAGATGTCGTGGGTTCGATTCCCGCTCGGGTGAGGAGTTTTTTCCATTTCTTTATTAATAATTTTATAGTATTTTAGTAGTCAAGAAAGTTAGCCTATTTTCTTAAGCTCATTATGAAAAGTAAAAGGAGATTTTTGAGACTCATTATACCGTGTCCTGGGAAAAAATATACCACATCATTACCAAATTGGTTTGAAACATGGTATAATAGTGATCGCACGCCGCAGGACGTTAAGTGCAACATTTTGCAACGCGTCACAAATGTCAGACGAATGCTTTTAGCGTCGGTCAAGGACGCAGTTTGGGCGAGGCTTGACTTGCTTTTTAATAAAAATACGCTATTTTTGTTTTATATCGGTGTTATGAAATAGTGGCTCATTTTTAAGAGTAAGAAATAGAGTTTTTTTTTAAGGAGTACCTACCTACATACCTATAAACATCTTCAAATACTTTAATATTTTACCTTTGTAGGATTTTGTTAAGCTTTTTGTATAATAAACATCCTCATGACAGATCTTTATATGACATAGACAGGCATGCTTTTAAGAGAAGATTTTACGGTAACGAAATGTAACTAAGTTCCTAAAGTGTACACAGATGAAGTTAAATATAAACTTTTAGACTTACCCCTCAGAGATTTCTTCCAGCACCAGCTTACTTAATCTTCTATCTTTGTTCACAGAGTTTCCTAGCAGCGAACGCGAAATGCTGGTGGGCAGGGGCCCTAGCCGCGGCGACAGTGGAGCTCCGGTACGCGGGTTATGTGGCCCCGGGAGTCCTTCTAGTGGCCGGGGCCCCCAGGGCGCTGGAGACCGTCCGCGGGGCCTACTCGAGGTCTGTGCTGAAGCCGCCGCCGACTTACTTGATATGCGGATTGGGTAAGCTTATTTTACTGTTTTTTCATATTCATATTCTTTATTGTACACACATATAGATAAAAATAACAAAATTATAAAAATATTGCACAAAGGTGATTTTATCTCTATAAGAGATCTCTTTCAGCTAACCAGAACAAAATGAAAAAAGACATATCACAGAAGGGGTAAAACACATGTGCACAGGAAAAAAAAGACAGATAACAAAAAATAAATGGCCGGATAACTTATCTGAAGGATTAAGCATGGTGCTGTCTCTGTCTTGGTTAAATTTTAGAGAAAAACATTTTCGGGTCATTATAAAATCGCCTTTAGTAAGATTTTCTCTAACGCCAAGCATCAAGAGAAATAAACTCCCCTATCATAACTACGTAAATATAGGTAACTACTTTCTAAACTAAGTACTTAAATAAAGTCATAGGTGTGTCAAATAAGTAGGTAAATGCATAAGTTCAGATTATACCAGAATTTAAACAGGATTTAACTTCTAAAAGGCGATATTACCGAGAACTAGTTATTTACAACAGTAACTAAAGTTGGTCCAAGTTTAATAGTTGGCGATAAGGTCTTAATGAGTAGCTATTCAGTTAAACATGCAACACGGATTGTGTTGGCGCAAGCATGTCCAACCAAATCAGATGATAGTTTAGGGGTGTTACCCATTAAATTTTAATTAGGTACTCGGGGCTTAAAATAGGCCATGTGAAAAGTGGGCGTGGAATTTACACACTTCTGCTCACCCCGTCTTGTGCTTACTATATGTTACACTAGGTACCAATGAGATAATTTGTATGACTTATGCACCTATGTATGTATAGGTATGCAGTAGGTTTATTAAATATGAATTGATTAAAAATATGAGTTAGACTTGCGATTCGGGAGCGTCGTAGTAATCTCGCCTAGGCACCGGCATACCCCCAAAATCATAATTAAGCTGCTCTTTATCAAAGATGAATGCAATGAATGCAAATATTCCACCAATATACTTAAGGCCTATTACTGCAACAAGGCTGAAAATAATCGAAACATTAGCATGAATTTGCGTTTATTTGATCGTTCAACCTACACGTCTCAAAACCACCTGACACTTGATTTATATCAATAGAATAGTTGAACTGTTCCCACGGTGAAGATATTCGAGGACAAGTGCATGATACCCACTCGTATTCATAATTATAATCGATAGCAATTACCTATATTACATGAGAGCATAAAAAAAATGGCTGTGTAAAATGTCAAAACTATGGGTTACTTACTTCATATAATAAATCGTTAACTAAAACTAAAAAATTACTCTTTCTTATCTTGACGAATACTATTTTACATATGAATGCCCTATGAGGATAGAAATGATACTACCGACTGCAGATTATAGACTGACTTTATTCTAATAAGAAAATTATAATATTGGAATATATATCTAATAACATAAGTATGTATTATAGGTAATATAAGATACACACCACACCTCCCTGGGTGAGTAAAAAAAAATTGATAACTTAATTATATATTTTTTTATACAGGATGATTTTTGGTCGTCAACGTTCCCGAAAATTACATCTCCTCATCATCACGATCATTTTTCTCCATGGAAGCATACCTGGGAAGTGTCTGGTTTCCAAAATATTAGGGTCCAAAGTTGAGTAAATAGACTGCGTTTTTCTGCATAAATGCACATAGACGCGCGTAGCAGGATTTTTTCACGAAAAATAATTAATATCTGTCTATAAAAAAACTAACATAAACACTACACAATATAAATTTCGCACGATCAAGGAATGTAAAAAAAAAAAAATCCCAGCATTTTTTTGGCATAAACTTATTTTATTTCATGTATAGAATACGTACCCTTCGTTAAAGGTGGCATTGATATTTTTGGCATATCTAATCAATAAACATAAACAATTAGTAATTCAGTTGTGCCGTTATTGTGAATTGGAAATTCGATACGACTCGCTCGCTAGACGGCTCGTCTTTAGATACTTACTCACTAAAGCCATACTATACTTAGTAAAATCAAATATGGTGTTTTTATACATCTGCTATTTCTACATTTGGAACAGGTCTCTAATGACCTTATACGGTCCCCTTGTAAGCTGCCGGTAGTTGATCGTTAGGTTGAATATTATAGCTATCGTACGTTTATTCTTGTCGTTTATTAGGTTCTTACGTGCTTGTGTTTAACCTTAGCATGACCACGCATCGTGGATAATCGTCTCTATACAAAATTCAACAATATTTCTCGTAACAGGCTAAAATAAAATCAATTCGCAGGCCATGCTAGGCTTGCTGTAAACGAAGTTCCTATATCTACATCATGGATAAGTTACTAGGAATAAGAGCGTTAAACCATAAAAGTTCAGATTTTCCAGCAAAAGGGGAGCTTTTATTTTGTGCTCGTTAGATGATAGAATTAAATGAAAGCCTACTCGTATATAGTCGAATTTGAAATTTTGAATGGGATTATATTATACAGGGTGTAACATAAAGGATATTTTAAGCGAAAAGCTATGTAAATAGCCCACTATAGAGAACCTATCCACGAAATTTGAAAAAACTAAATTACAATTTTATTTTTCAATATTATATAAAATATCCTGAGAGGTTTAAAAATTCTCTGTACTATTTAGAAAAATAAACACTTGATTTCGAGTCTCAAATTTTGTGGATAGGTTCTCTATAGTAGGCTACTTACATATTATTATCTTTTCGCTCAACATACCCTTTTGTAATACCCTGTAGAGAAAATGAAATGATCATGTACATAATTTTTTTAATTTTTATCTCTACTAATATTAGTTGATTTATTATCGAAGTGAAATTTATTATAAAACTAGTGGACGACCGCGACTCCGTTTGCGTGGACTACAGAAAAAAACAAAATGTCGAAATTATCCGGGATAAAAAGTAGACTATACGAGTATGTTAAATGGAACCTGTCACAATATATGATTGAAAACTGCATCGAAATCGGTTCAGCCGTTTCTGAGATTAGCGTGCACAAACGCACAGACAAACATTCCAAAATTCATTATTTTGGGTACTATTGCACTGATAAAGTTCTCCTATAACATTTTTTCTCATATATCTTCCATGTAGGAGACACAGACAGCGATCCGTTACATTTTTATTATATGTAATACATAGATTACATTATTGTTACAAATAAAAGACATAAACGTGCGCAATAAGCATGACATGTCTCTATTGAGGGATCGCCCGCCACCGGGCCCTATACCCTCCGCTGACCCGGTGGCGGGAGATCCCTCAATAGAGATTTGAACTTCCGAATAGTGACGCCTGATACAATTCAAGCATGACATGGTCAACAACACAACCTTTTTATCATATTTTTACACTATAACCTCTTTGGAACAGTATTGATAAAGTAGGTATTGCACATTGTCCACACCACGTCCACTAGTGTCCCAAATTAGTGACACCAGTTTATCTCCTTCCAAAATGGCGTCGCTACTTACGCTTTCACAATGCAATTTCCCAAGTAAAAAGCTTTGGTTCTGAATTACTATTTACTACATATAATGTTGGTACAATCCTTCACAGCCGGTATAGAGCCTACAATAACATCAGCCCACACGCCGCCCACCGGTCGGCCTTGCAAGGACGTTGCATTGTTTGAGCGCATTCACTGAATACTGTACGCACATACACTAGCTTGTAAAGTACTGTAGAATTCGACTTATGTATTTATTACTGCCAATTTTTATCAAATTAGAAGATCTTCTTATATTGTTTATATAGTTATAATATTGTTATTTTTGTTGGAAATAATCTGAGATTTGGACCTTGTATAGGTTTCAGTATACAACTCCGAAAAGGTGCCTAAGTTACTCGTACTTGGGTGAATACTCGTACTCTTTTATTAATTTCTGGTGATATGTCTTGTTTATTTTTATAAAGATACAGAGTATTTCGTCACCATTGCGTGATTGTCACTTATTATGTCTTATTATGACTACTTGAATTTCTGTAAGTATTTAAAAAAGGTAATTTATTTAATTTGCTTTTAATAATATTGTCTTTTTCGAAACATGTACTAAAGGTATTGATGTTAATTAAAACATTTAAAACTGAAGAGTTTGTTTGGTTACCGTTTACCCTCGGACCTTTTAACAGCCACACCAAAGCTCTGGAAAGCGCCTTAATCTGGGATATTTTAACATCCGTGAGAAAACAAATTCAAATTCTCACAGTGGTAATATCATACATACACACGGCTGCACAAGATACAGACAGAACTACAAGACTACGAACAAGATCCAACAGCCACGTATACCATTACAAGGGCTAATAAAATGATCAGTGATAAGTGCTAGCTCATCGCCTGAGAGAACACCCTGAGTTCCTCGACTCTAACGACATGTAGGTACATCCACATCGGCACAGAACAATATTCATTGAGAACCAAATTGGCGGGGTTATAGTACTGAGGGTTAGGTTAGGCTATCGATAGTCCGTAACGCTATCGTGAAACTGTCAAATCACATAGATTTTGCTAGCGAGTCGCTAGCGTTACACCGCGTAAAAAGGTTCGTGCTTACCCCACTGGTCGTGAATTACTTACCGATTTATTTCCGGCTAATATGATGATTACTTATTGGCATACCTACCCAAGATGCAAGCCTATAATGACACTGGGACTAGGTTAATGTCACATAAATGTTTATGAATAGATCTATTGTACCCCTTTGTAAGCTTTTATATAACATCATAAACTCCATATCGGATCCTATTGCAATTTCCCCTCAATTATCTAGGACAAGGAAACTCAGACTTATTGGTGTCGATAGAATCTGGCTGACATGTCATCAATATGCATAGTACCCAGCGGGAGACCAGGCCAATGAGGAAGAGATAGTACACCAGCGCCAGGTTCTAGAACATAGTACCCAGTAAATATACAATTTAGCACCTAGTTGTTGTGGAATATTTTATGCTATCTGAAATTGGAACGTGATTTGATTTCTGGCTTAAATGAGGTAGTGTTCTAAAGAGGTTTAAATATTGTGTGAGGTTGTTATAGTTGATGCTCACAACTCCGAGCGTAAATATTATTAGCCTGTGTACTATGTACTACTTGTAAATCTTAGAATAAAGATTTCGCTCCGGAGCGAAGACCTATAATTAATCTAAGTTGTAAATTTTACAAATTCCAAGTTTCATCATCTTATATAGGTTTCTATTATTATGCCACATGCTGCATGTCAAAATAATACGAGTACTTATCAAACTGCTCAAAGTGTTCTTCACCAAATTAGGTCACATGTCTAAAAATTCATTGTAATTCCTTCAATTACATTTCCCTGTCTTAGAATGGAGATTTCATTTGGTATCCAAGTAAGGAGTGCCGCATAAATTATAATAAAACACTTTATTATTTTCACTTTATATGGAAATATCTACGCACTGACATAACTGTAATAAATGACACAATAACCTAACTTACCATATCTAATTTAAATGATTGCACAAATTAAATAACATTTATGTTATATATTCATTTTAATATAACCCATTAATCACAGAGGTTATATAATTTTTAGACCTCCTTTTATGACATATTGGTATTATATATGCCGATACGTAGCAAATAAATAACATAGTATTATGTCCGTGTTTTGATGAATTCTAGTGTATGATCAGATTTATATCACACGATAGTTGCTTAAACGATTTGTCGTTAACGATCATTAAAGATGTTTATATTTTGAACTGGCCTGTTCTGATGTGGAGCTTCACTCAAATACTCTACATTTCCTTGGGCCAAACAATAACTAGTGGCCTGGTGTTGGTTAGAACCGCTTCCCTTTTCACCAACCCCACAAACATTTCGTTGCACGTAAAAACTCGTTACGACAATCTAGATGTGTGCTGCTTTAGCAGACACAGCTTGAGGCATACAATACTGTCGTGACATCATTTTTGACATGAGGAGGTTGCGTATCATACTTCTTACAGTATGTTGTTCCATTGTCTTCGCCGCAGACATACAAATAACGCTATGATGTTATTACATACTGTATAATAGACTTTCCACCATGTGCCTTCGTACGGTGCTGGAGTTCTTCGGATATATTGCTCGTAAAGAGGGTCACAAACTTGAACAGCTGATGGTGACAGGCAAGGTAGATGGCAAACGTCCCAGAGGACGCAGTCCCACGAGCTGGTCGGACCAAATACGATCTTCTCTGAACATCAACTTCCACAATGCCCTTCACGAAGCTAAGGATCGCAGATGGAGGGAAATCGTACGGGAGAAACTGATACAGCGTGGGAGTCACGACCCTCAGTAATGAGGAAAACGACGCGAGGAGGATAACAGATAATCTTATCTCGAAATATTTTTTACACGACTATGTTCCGAAAATGGGGTAGCCAAAACTGTGAGATAACAAAGGAGATATTACAGCCACGTTTAGCATTGCGGGGCCAGATATTAAGTAAGTAACAAGGTCTTAACTCTAACATGGCATTGTAGTCATCTTCAGGGTTAGGAATACTCAAGATGTTTAGTCAATGTAAAGTCGTTTCTCGATCGTCTATTTAAAATTAGCGATTATCTTTTGACACGAAACTAGGTAGGTAAAAAGAAACAACATTCACTATGGGACCAACTCCGAAATATCGAAAAAAAATCAGCTGTTCCATACCTACATTTCAGTGCAGTAATCATTCGAGATTGTACGGAACAGCAGATTTTTTTTAATATTTCGGAGTTGGTCCCATAGTGAATGTTGTTTCTTTTTACCTACCTAGTTTCGTGTCAAAAGATAATCACTAATTTTGGATAGACCTTATATATAGTTAGATATCCAATAGGAATCCTTAATTTTACACTCTAGCGAGATCGTTAACGAACGACAATGCAAAACGATGTTAATATGCTGAGCACCGCTCTTAGACAAATCTAAATCACACTGGCCAATGTAAAAGTTACGATATGACAAGGGTAGGTAGATGTCGTGTCGCTACAAACCAATATAACTTTGTCGAACGGTCCTTATTACGTTACAAGTACAATTTCGATTAGTGCCAAGAGAAAACAACATTAGCTTGTAGAGAAACGTTCGTTTTAACTTAAACCCTCCAAGGTGTTGTTCTGTCAGTCATAACCATTCTGTGCGACTAGTTTATAGCCCGATACTGTGACAAGGTGCTAAATCACCGAGAAATATCGCTGTAATTGGAACTTTGTTATCGTGTGCCGATACTTCATGCAAATGCAAGCAAATGTCTGTTGTGAAAAATTTCTTCGACATTGATTGTGGTGTGCGTAGGAGGTTTTATTGCTGTGAAGATTTGCTCAATATGGTACCCACCTACTACCTAACCCTTACTAAACCCTTATTAAAGAGCCAACTGTAAAAACAATTGTTCACATAAATGATCCTCTGTAATAACTGGGGCGTAATCGTACCACAATCGGTCCAAATCAGAGTTTTGTAGATTCGCACACAAATTATGTATTTTTCTTCCATTTTTAGCCGACATCTAGCTTTCACGTGCACTCTAATGTTCGGGACTCGGGTGTAGGGTCCGGTGATAGGTAAACACCAAATTAGAACTTCCGAATAGTATCGTCTGATATACCTAAATCGATTTATCACAAAAGTAAATATGAAGTCTAATCTCAATGACATTTTAACGCCAGCCCTAAAATGATGCCCACTGAGATTAATATAAAGGGCATGCTGTAAACATGTAAGGATTTGCTCATTCTGCACTGCCGACCTTCATGCGCATGACATTTAAAGAGAATCGCATGCACCCACCTACTACTAAAGGTCTTGCTTTTGTCTTGGTACATTATGTACCTAAAAGTTCCAGTATAACCCTTACTAAACCCTTATTAAAGAGTACTTCAAATACCAACTGTAAAAACAATTGTTCACATCAACCCTCAGGTATCGCCGCACACGCACCGACCAGCCAGGTAGTCGCAGTCGTAATCCTCTGTAATAACACGTTGGGGATTTTGGCACAATTATGGTAATCGACACATTTTGGAAGATACTTTGCCACAAAGTTCACCAGCGGTGGCTACTATGGACAATCGAGTGCTTCGATGAGTTACATAATCAGAGTCGTCGTTGTAGCATTAGTCCACGATACAAATTATGTCCAGGTTTTTTCTTCATGGCTGTATGTTTTGAGTCAATCGACAAGACCTTCCTAGTCGATGTTCCAGCTCACGCTCCTAATTCTTGCACCTGTTCTATATAGGTGCAGAAATCTGGATCTGAGGCTCCCGCGTCTATAAGTGTTCGCCATTTGTAACTACAGGTACACGACTGTGTCGATCATTTGTGGAATTAGATAATGTAAACACGAATTATTTCAACGCTGAGCTTGTTTCGGAGAGAACAATGTTAATTCCATGAATGCTCCTAATAAGTGATTCCGTGACTGGATTGGTCATGATATACTGGACTAAATTCGCAATTTAATATATTATTGGAAACACCCAGCACTGAGAGAACAGTCCGCGGAGAATATGAAATTAAAGTGAAAGCTAGCAACATTGTTTGGGATCCGTCACATTTGACCATTTAAAAATACGAGAGAATTTGACATAAACGTTAATAGACATCTTGGTCTAGCATCTGTCTAGAGAAAATGTTCTAGAAAGAAACTTATGCCAAAATACAGCTGGAGGCCATCACAAGTTTAATATAAATGGCAGTGATGGAGACGGGCATTCCGGGCTACAACACTGATGCTACCATTAAGTCAATACATGAAAATCCATTGCATTGGTTTTTAAACAGTGGCTAGGGGCTTTAGAGACAGCATTGGTGTAAGTCTTGTGGTTGAAGTCCACACACCTACAAAAGACCGGACCGCTATCAACTGACAACAGAACAGGCAAAAAGTCCCGATTGGCGATTTGTGGGTTGTTGAGGCGGTCAACGGCAAGTTTAAGAATTTAGGTTGTTCAAACGTATTTTAATCGTCATTAAGTCATATGTTCTGTGTGCACTGCTTATTATCGAGTCCTGTTCAGATTCGCCGCCGAGGTAAATATAATTCATTCTGTTGTCCAATCACTTGCATGATTATGTGCTGAAAAATCTTAACGCAGTGCCTTTTGAAGCCATGCAAGCAAATATTCAACGAAGACTTCCCACATCTAAATGAAAAGCTATCACATTAAGCTTGAGTCTTATGCGCCGAGCATGCAGCCTACCGTGATAACTTCAATTTACCGCGTGCAAATCCTGCTAAATATGTTTAATCAGAGTACGGATAGTCGCGCCATGTCCGTTCCCTAATAGACCGGGATTTTGACAGACATGCTATTGCTCTTGTCTGCACTTGCCTTAAGCAATCGCACTTGCATTGTATGGTTGGGGTTAGGGCGTCTTGACTTTAATGCACCAGCACAAATGCATAATATGTACCAGTCAAGAGCACATCAAGCTTGACACTTTAGATTTGGCTGTAATAATGAAAGTGCCAGTATAGGCATCTTCTTTCATATAAGGTACTTTATCCTTTTTTGGGTCCTACAAGAAATTTTTGAAATTTTTTTTGCTCTTTTCATCATGAAAGCTACGTGCCTGACACGTATTATGGTCATGGTAGGGTAGGAACAAGTAGACAGACAGATATTTTGATGTTTGAGTGTACACGCAAAAACGACCCCACAGATTTGGCACACGCACTCGTAGATATAGGTTACATCAGAATAAGACATGCGCTCTAAAATTCACGGGACGAAGTCTCGGATGGCTTTTTAGTTACATAGTTAGCTATGTAAATACATGATTATATTATGTATATTACATGCGCTTTCAAACAAAATATTAGCTATATTCTACTCGTCGAGTTTCATTTTCATAAAAAAAAGATTAAGTACCTATCCTTGATTCTCTCTTAAAAATTTCACGGGACCTATTCTCTCAATAATATGCATATCATGATCGTCCGCCCATAGCTAATAATTTTGTTTATCTATTGCATTTAGAAACGTATGAAAGAATAACGAGAAAGTTTTTCAACTATGTAGGATGTGTAAAATGTTATCCAATTTAGCCACAAAGGATTGTTATTATTGACTGCTTATATTCTTACACCCACTTCTTGTTAACAAGTTACTTGATGTTTTTGATAATTAAAGCTTTCTAATAGAAATAATTAGACGCGTGGTGCCGGCAGAGTAGAGTTTGTACGCCCTGCCTACCCGTAAGTATCGTACGAGGCGATTAAGGGTTTCCGGGAGGTGGGCAGCAGCGCCTCCCGTACTGACAACATAGTCTGAAAATCACACTGCGGTCACCAACCCGCCTGCCCAGCGTGGTGACTATGGGCAAAACCCCCCTGTGACAGTAACCTTGTGGCGTGCCCTGGGGGAGGCCTATGTCCAGCAGTGGACTGCGATAGGCTGAAGAAGAAGAATAGAAATAATGCTAAATAAACCTTGGTTAACGGAACATTTTGTATATTTACTCATATTATGTATTTAACAGTCATAGTATTACGTCATTACCATGGAGGATAGAATTCATGCCGATCGAAACGAAAATATTAAAAGATATTAATTCCAATTAAAAATAAACAGCTCCCTAATACTCGCAGCAAAAAAAAATCTTACAACATACAGGGTGTTTGTGACAACCAGGCAAATATTGATACCATGACTTCAAACCATGATTCTGAGATGGAAAACACTGAAAATTTTCGCAGGAAAATTCAAAAAATTTTCCGACATTTTTTTCATATTTTCAGGAAAAAAATAGTTTAGTTCGTTTAATTAGGCCTTAGATAATGAATTAAAAATAAAATTTTAACCAAAACATGATTTTCAAAAAAAAAAAAAAGTTTTGGATCAAACATGGGTTCTTTCCAAAGCGTATTGGCTGCACCTTCATCTGAAATGCTGAATATATATTTTTTTAAATAGGATTAATAGATTAATTTGTTTACATAGGTGCTTTATAAGTAAATATTGTATTGGTGGTAGTATAAGTGTAGGTTAAGACGAAGCTGACATTTTCGCTGTGCGATAAAAGCTTAAAAAAAAATAAAGAGATAAAAAAAAAAAAAAAAATTGCCCTCAAAAAGTTCAAAATCCTGATCAACCTAATGGAGAGTCACAAGTGATCCAAAAAACAGCACTGTGTCACACAAAAACCAATAAGCCCATTTAATTAGTCACAGGATCGCCCGATACAATTGGCGCGGAGATTGGCTGTCACCCACACCCTGTATATTATGTGGTTCATTCATTAGTTACTCTACCATCCTATTTGAGCTGATTTACTTTTAATATTTCTTAAAAATTAAAAAAAATTGCATGTAAACTATTTATTTCAAGTAATTTTTTGTGCTCGTTTCTTTTTTAAGATCAGTCCACCATATATATAAATATTTTTTATGTGCTTTGGCTAACGGCCCAGATACCTTTTAATAATGATAAAAATTGCACCTGAAACTTAAAATTTCATAACACACAGCGGGAATTATCTAATAGTAACATAAATGACACTAATTCAACCTAATTACACTAAACAAAGTCGTGATAGCAGCATTAACTGCTGTGTACCACAACACAATGGTGAACCGAGCGCCTTATTCAGCCATCATCTAGAATGGAGCAGTTTCTCTTCCCTACAAGGTAAGGTTTTTTGTCCTCATGAAAATCAGGAGCAAAAAGTGAAAGCACGATGGTCATTGGAGTACCTTGTCTAAGGTATATATGCAAAATTTGGATGAAATTAAAATGATAAGTACAAGTAAAGTGCGTTGTAAGTTGGTAGCATAGTGAGGGCTGATTTGTAGGTACAAATGACATAATTTTGAATTGTCATCATCGCGAGGTGTAGTATGTATATCATGTTTCCCATTTTACTTCTGTCCCATTCATCTAAAGCCATGGTGGGTGGTAATACTTTACTTTAGAGCAGATATTACTTTGCCACAGTCTAATTAATAACATATTCGGGTAAGGTCGGAAAAGAACGCGTTTTTTAACAAAAAGTTGGTGACATTTAGATTAACTTATATGGTAACATTGAAAATATCACAGTTGAAGAGAAATGGTGAAAGGAATATTTCAAGGTCTCATGACCATAACATAAAATAAAAAAAAATAAAACAAAATTAACAACCGAACAATTTTCCGGGACTTACATACATACCTACATACATATAATCACGCCTTTATCCCTTACGGGGTAGGCAGAGCACTAAGGGCCGATAGTACCACATAGTGCGACTTATTTACTTAAATCTACCTTTTACAGTTATCTGATGGTATAGCTATAACGATTCTTACGAATATAACATTTATCGAGATTCCTTTAGTTTGTATCAAGTACCTAATAGTAAATATGGAGTACTTACCTATATCTTTTCGAAAAAATCAGTACCTATAACTGTATAATATAGGAGATGTCAAAACTTTATTATTAGAGTATTTCACAAATGATTCTACTAAACTCAAGCTGGGTCATTACACGGCGTCCAAAGTTCTGACCAGGGGCTGCCCTCAAGGTTTAGTTTTAGGCCCATATCTTTGGAATATTAGATTCGACGATTTCCTTGATATCCCTCTACCTGATGGCTGTTCCCCGGTCGGCTATGCTGATGACAGACTTCTATTGGTTCAGGGCAAAACTCGTAATAATTTGGAAATTTTGGCTTCTGAGTGTTTAACTAGAATATCTGATTGGGGTAACAGAAATAAACTGGAATTTGCTGCTTATAAAACTGTACAACTTCTACTAAAAGGTGAACTAAAGGTCCCACCGCGTATAATACTCAATAATGTAAGAATAACTTCCTGTAAGCATTCACGCTATTTAGGACTAGTTCTTCAAAACGGTTTTAGTTTTAATGAACATATCTGTCAAATAGGTGATAAGGCTAGAAAAAACTTCATTGCGTTTGCACATATTTCTTTCCTACCTGGGGACTAAATTTTAAAATTCTTTATGTAATCTATTAATCAATATTTTTGGGTAGTATATGTTACGCGGCTCCGGTATGGGTCGAAAGATCCACATTTTCTACTTCGCGTCGTAAATTATTACAAAGCCAGCGTACAGCGTTAATTTTTCTAACAAAATCTTATAGAACGGTAAGCACCGATGCATTGCCAGTTCTTGTGGGTGTATTGCCTGTCGATCTGGAACTACAGCGTAGGGCATCGAACTATTTCAGAAATAAAAATATTAACAACGACTTCGTTAAACTCCGTGAATCTGTCTCCAGACTGATTTATCATTATGACCTTATGTCATCTAAGCACAATTTCCGTGCCTTCAAAGAATTTTGTCACGCTTGTTATTGGCATAATAACTCATAGGTAACATAAAGTAGCCGTATGTTCCAATTGTAATAATATTGTCAGTCAGTGCTTAATGTAATATTAAGCATACCTATCTTCATACTTCACATTCTGTTTTTCTATTAGTTTAGTCGCTAGTTAGGTCCCCCCGGGATTTTCTATGCTATGTTATGCATTTTTCTGGTCGCTTCTGTTGATCCTGGCTCACAGGAGTTGCAGAGGCGGGAATGAATGGTGGGCCAATGTCCCGACGTAGCCTCCGATATGAAATATTGCGCTGTCAAATGACTCAGATAAATAGGTCAGTATGTGATCTAATACAATTCAACATCTTGATAATCACTGGCGGACTAACATTAGTTTGAATAGTTATTTTAACATAATCTACGACGACATAATAAGTCGGAGCCTCCATTTATGATATGAAATGTTGATATTAATGTGGATATTTCTTGCGCCAACAATATTATATTAACTGAAATACTTCGACCACGGACTCTACCTAAAGCGCATTCATAGGGCCTGTTTCAACACTTACTGATAATAAAATATCTCAGATGACTACGGATAAATAGGATATCAGTATGAGATCTAATCTGGAGGGCGGGCGCCAGGGGGCCCTAAAATTAAAGACCGCCCCGGGCCTCAAAAAGTCTTAATCCGCCTTGATAATATGATTAAATTTATGTAATTATGTACTACCAAGGTATCCTAGAATCTTAAGAGTTTCTTCATTAAACCTATACATACTCTCATTTATCTTATTCTCTTCTGCATAACAAATAGTGCTAATATGGATATTTGTTGTGAAAATCACCAACATCTGTTTTCAGATATCTAAATGAAATGTTTTCCTATCCCTCTACGTAATCTCTCGGCAAATCACCTGTCGTTATTTGTATTCTGCGAACATCCATCAAAATCGACACATCCGATAAAATTAATGTTTCGACGCTTCTTCTCGCTGCTTTCAAGGCACTTTCAACTTTATTCACTAAGGAGTAAGAGTATTCTTTATCGTCCACTTTCGTTTGTAAATAACTCTAAAATGATTTCAAAGATCGTTACATTCGCGACAGTAGAAGATTGAGTATCAATTATGTTTCTTGCCTCTTCCAAAGATAGCTCGCGATCGTGACTTCTTCGGTAAGAACCATCTTTGATCTCTACAAGCCGATCAGCTATTATTTAGAATTTTGTGCGTGTATACAAATCATTATCAAAAAACACCTAGTAATTTAGTATCAAGAATCTGCGTTCGTTCAACTTTGAAGGTTACGTCTAATATTACAAAATCGATTCTTTAAAAGTTCTAAAAGTATTTCAACAGATGCTCTGTTGTAGTAGAATTCGATTAATTCGGTGGTCACGATTTCTGTAATTTCTTCACTATTTGATCCTGTTGATAGACGAAATTAGCTGGCTTTTGAACCTGCATGATGTGTGGTTACTCCGCAGACAGATCGGGTATCAATAGCGGCAACCACAAAAGAACAAGTAACGCACGTCACGAATGTGGCGAAAGTATAACTTAATGAGTTACACCTCGGGCTATCGACGTGCACCAAACTCAAATTGGATCTCATTCGACCAAATCTTCCGACTGAAAGACAAAATTGAAGCATTCTAAAACAATAACTAACACATGTTATTAGAGTAGAATTTCGACCAAGCAAATCGAGTGCACCGGAACGAAAACGAAATGACGGACAATATTTCGCCAGACGTATGTGATGCATTGAACATAAGGTTCACTATTGCCTGTTTGTTTTGTTCAGTACACTATAGTTCATACGCAAACAGCGTTCAATCAGTACTAATTATTTTGTACTGACAAGCAAATTAGCCGATGGCTTTGTCTCGTTGGAGTATTAGCCGTGATAGGTGATTGAAAATGCCGAGATAAGGGGACCGGCGCGGTGTTCAATTAAGTAGTTCATTTGATCTTTTATTAATGGAACTATCCAGCTGATATGACCAGTTGTTACTCAATATGAGTTAACTAGAAACTTTCTTTAATCGATACTACATTGTCCGTTGATTTGTTTTAAAGGAAGTCTAAATCTACGACTGTTACTTTCACGACGCAGGAAATAGAGTTCAAAACTAATTTGTGATTTCTAGAATAACCAATCACAGAACATGTAAATTGTCGATGGAATATACGAAAAACAATCCAAATGTACATACCCTATCTAGGCAACTAACAGATACAGCAAAATTAAAATATTCTACTTTGTTTATCTAAAATTGATAGCTTCTAATAATTTTATGTATTTGATACAAACTCTTAAATTTAAGTAGATGAGTAAATAAAACAGGTAATTTTCAAGCAGTAATGCATTGTATGTAAGCAGTTACAGCATTTTCGGCATCCGTTAATAATAACCTGCTCGCATTTATCCTACAACCTCAGCTTTTACTTGCCCATTGAAAGCGATCGCGAAGAAAGTCACTGCGGAATTCACTTGCACTCAATTTACTTACATGAGATATCTTATTGTGGGAAACTTAAAATTTTAATAGGTTTAACATGTGCTTACTCATTGTTTGATATTTTTGGTTACTAAAAATTAAATTACATGGCCATAATTAATGAGGGTGAATTGTCCCGTACTTGTAGAAATTATTTTTAGAGACTGCGTAAGAAGTTGTAACCCTTGTCACTCTCACAAAGTTATAAGTTGACTAAATGAGATACGTAAACATAATATCTAACTGGATATTAATAGAGGCGTTTAAGGGCTTCCGAGAGGTGGACAGCAGCGCGTCCCGCATTGATAACATAGCGCGAAAATCAACCCGCCTACCCAGCGTAGTGACTAAGCAAAATACCACCTAAGATGGCAGTAGATTTGCATAAGATTTGCGGCGTGGCCTGGGGGAACCTCCTGCAGTATATTGCAATTGTCTGATGTGATGATGTGTGTTATTTACCCTAAAACAATTAAGTACTTAATTTTCAATTACATTCCTAAATTGTCTAAAAGTGGAAACATGCAAGCTCATTAATCTACTCGTATGTTAACAATATAACGTTACTTTCCTTTATCTCCCCAAGTTCTACTATGTTGCTGATTCGAATCGTAGTAGCTTGGTTCCGTAGATTTTCTCCATCAACGTTTGTCACGACCACCTTGCAGTGTTGTGACAGGGCTGGCATAAGCAGACATGTGACGATAGAAACAGTCCGTTCGAATCTCGACATTGCTACTTGGTAATACACTGGTAAGTCACGTGGAAGAACGTGAGTGACGTATATACTCGTCATTACATACAGTAGATTCTATCGATAAGTTTGGGATTGTGATCGATATAGATGAGAGTGAATGTGAAATTTGAGAAGATCGAAAGGAAAAGTGAACTTTTTTGAAGGGTGATTTGTATAGTTGACAAGCTTTGAGCATTCATTTGCTAACCAACGCATACATACGTTAGAAAGTAGGGATTTGGCTAGAATTTAATGTTTAATATCTTAGGAAATGAAAATTAGCAGGATTTCCGTTTAATTGAACTCGGGGTTTTAACAATTTGCGTCGTAGGTACATTATGTTTATTACTTAAGAACTGATTTAACCAGAGCTATAAAATTATTCGCTGCATTTGATCTTATCAATAAATATCGCATTAATGTATAGAGGTACGCCTTTAGTCTAATTCTAATACGTGAATATGTTAAATTAATCGACAGTGACGATGTCAGGAAGTACATCAGTTTAGTTGAAGCTATTTAGGTATTTAAACACCAGAAAGTTTTAATATATTTAGGTGAGGATTTTCTTATGAATAAAGTTACTTCTGTTTTGCCTCTACTAAGTTTCGTTCTTGGCCAAAATTACATCTCACTAGCATCACATAACACTAAGATCAAACATCTAGTATAAGAAGTAACAAGCTATCCTGATGGCTAGCCAATAAATAGCAATTTGTAAAGGATACCGCACCATGTTTTCCGAGCAATTTGGTTCCAAGTCCTAAGAGCAGATTACGGTACCCGTCGGCATTATAAAGAGAGCTTGGTTATCGGATTTTGTCATCAAAACGTATTTTATGGTTGTTACCAAGAAGGTGAAAGTATTGAAAGAGTTTTCATCGAATCCCTTAGTCAAGCTACTGTTATAATTTTTCAGTCTGTTCGATTTTTCAAAATTTATACTTAGACTTAAAGTTGCAATTTTGAGATTTCAATCAAACTACTTAAGATATCCTAATAGCTTAGCAGCCTATGAATACTTCTACAGACTATGAGAGTAATACTGTAGATCGTTGTATCCAGCGTAGGTATAGACTGATTACGAATCTTTCAATAACATTGTACAATTATCGCAAAAAATACGATATCTTTATTTCTACTAATGCGAATTTTGCAATCAGCGATAAGTTTAAAATATTTACTTCCACATTAGGTATTTTTGCAAGACCAAATGTGACCTTTTAAGGGGGCAAGACCTATTTAAGGGGGCTGTTCTGTCACGCTCTTATATGTATTCTGTCAGTTCTGACTTCTTTTCCATCTCCGTAGTAGTTCGCCAACCCAAACAGGTTCCCAGCCCGAGTTGACATTCCTACACCGTTAGCTCGTGCAGAAACATTGACCCGCGGCTTTGTCTCACTTAGCACATATGTAATTAAAGAGCAACAATTGTATCTAATGCTGCTATCTTATTAAATTGCATGTGAAAACTAACTTTCTTTTATATGCATGCAGCGGCTATTTGTGGCGTGTGAAGGTTGATCAGTCACACCTGTTATGGGTGAGTTTTCCATACAAATACAGCTATTGGAGTTAAAGAATCAGTCGATGAAACAATTGTTCAATCTTCTTAGAATCGTAAATAATAGTAGAACATTCAGTAAATTATGTATTACAAATGAAAAATTGTAAAGACACATGATCATTTTCAGATCCATATTTAACCATCACCATTCAACATAGTTTTACGACCTTTTTTTTTAATTCACAAAGTTGTCATTTTTTATTATCGTGTCTTTAGTGACACTCGCATAGTTAGAAGTGTTAGAACAAATCGTTGAAGTCAAAATCATCAAAATCGGCCCGAGCACTGGCGGCTCGTCCTAAGGAGCGCTTGTATAGTGCACTCCCACCCACGAAGATTACATAGGCAATCTAGACTTATCTATATTTATTTTTCAATTCTACTGTGTTTATACAATAGTGTCTACGCGTTTGCGTGTTGTCTCAAGTAAATTTGGTACGATTCCTAGTACTGTATTCAATGAGTGCGAAAGAGACA
Source organism: Carposina sasakii (assembly GCA_014607495.2). NCBI lineage: Eukaryota > Metazoa > Arthropoda > Insecta > Lepidoptera > Carposinidae > Carposina > Carposina sasakii. The sequence continues at coordinate 13,080,020 of CP053153.1, forward strand.
TGCCGACATAGGCCGGCGCGTGAAACAAAAGATTTCGTATGAAAAATTAGCCTAATCTGGAGCGCCGCTCACATTAATTCGTAGTGTACCCACACTACGGCCACTAGATATCGCTAAGTCCGAGTTAGAACGCGATATGGTTGTTTTTAATGTGTTACATTAGGTCATCTAAATTTTAATAAGAGTAAGGATTAGAGCATAAGTGTTCTGTGGTGAGGATAGTTTCATTCGTTAAGGGAGTGATCACGCGCGGCGTTTCCAAACTGTAATTTTGCATGCGCTCATATATAAAAAAAAAATGAAATCCCATCTAAAAATGTCAGTAGCCGCCACTGGGCCCGAGCATTTGGTATTTGCGACGCCATAGGTCCTGGGTTCGAATCCCGGTAGGTGCATACATTGATATGATGAATGTTTGTTTCGAGTCATGGATGTTTCTATACTTATCTATGTATTTATATACCGTTGCTTAGTACCCACGACACAAGACCTTAGGGATCTTACTGTGGGACTTAATGTGTTGTGTAGTGTGTGAATATTATATTATTTATTTGTACATAATATAGTTTTATTTATTTATTACTAGTGGCCCGCCCTCGCTTCGCTTCGGTACATATCAGTACATAGCTGCAACTTCATATGTCGGTACAGCGGTTTTCGTAAAAATTTGGGACTCCCGTTGGTCCCCTTCCCGTGGGAATTTCGGGAAATCCGTTCTTAGAGCTTCCTTATAGCCCTAATCCCATTTCAGCTTTGTATAAATAGCGGTTTTCGTAAAAATTTTAAATTCCCGTAACTCTCCTTCCCATGGGAATATCGAGAAATCCGTTCTTAGTGCTCCCTCGCAGTCCCTAATGAACATACAGGTCCAATTTCAAATTCATATGTGTCGCAGTTGTCGTAAAAAAAATGAATTCCCGTTTGTCCGCTTCCCGTGGGAATATTGGAAAATCCGTTTGAATTCCCGTTTGTCCCCTTCCCGTGGGAAATTCGGGAAATCCGTTTTTAGTCCTTCCGCGTTGTCCCCAATGAACACATATGCCCGATTTCAGCTTCATATGTATAGCGGTTCTCGTAAAAATTATGAATTCCCGTTTATGCCCTTCCCGTGGGAATTTCGGGAAATCCGTTTTTAGTCCTTCCTCGTTATCCCCAATGAACATATATGCCCGATTTCAGCTTCATATATATAGCGGTTTTCGTAAAAAATATTAAATTCCCGTTGGTCGCCTTCCCGTGGGAATATCAGGAAATTCTTATAGCCTATGTTCATATAGGTCCAATAAGGATTCTAACGGTGAAAGAATTTTTGAAATCGGTCCAGTAGTTTCGGAGGCTATTCATTACAACCAAACAAACAAAGTTTTCCTCTTTATAATATTAGTGTAGATAATAAATATTTATCATCATTATGAATAGAAAAAAAAAACATTAACATCTTGGGTAGGTAATTAAAATAATGCTATCTGTGCATAAGGTCGCCTCAATAAACATAAAACAAATGCACTTTCTGCATAAATATTGGCCACAAGTACTAAAACACGTTGAACGCAATAAAGCGGTGCGGTGTGGCGATAAATTCGGATCGGAGGTCATAAATGACTTTAGCAGTTACAGTTAAGGTCTTAAGTATTTAATTACTTTTAATACCAACAATGTGCCGCGTGTTATCGGCAGAGTAGAATTCGTACCCCATGTCTGCCCGTGGGTATCGTACGAGGCGATTAAGGGTTTCCGGGAGGTGGGCAGCAGTGTCTCCCGTGTTGACAATATAGTCCAAAATGCGTGGTGACTATGGGCAAATACCTCCCATGGCAGTCTTGTGGCGAGCCCTGGGGGAGGCCTACGTCCAGCAGTGGACTGCAATAGGCTGATGATGATGATGATGAATACCAACAAATTGACAAATTTTCTTTGCGAAAGGCACTATCCCGCTTCCATTTAATTAAGTTTCTATGAATGATCATCACTATGATTTATGAACTGTGAAAAAATAGCCGATGTGGGGGCAGAAGTAGAGACGGAAGAGCGCCAAGGTATACGATGAAATTTTGTATAGAAAATTCTTTATTTAAGGTCTACTTGGGTTGATGACGGATGTTAAAGTCCATACCTGGTAGGTAACATAAAGGAACTACTTACAGTAAAACCTCTGACATTTTTTAGTCTGTCTTCCTAGAGCTCAGCCTCATATACCTAATTAGGAATAGCCAGGATGACACACGGACAGACAAAGTGGTTTACAGTCCGGTATACATTCCTAGGATACTGGTCTGACGGCCTCATATCTCAAAGATATGATAGGTTGGCAGTTTTAGTTTAGTTTTTAATGCCTTTTTGATTTTGTAAGCACTAAGCTATAGGATATCTATGGTATACCTATTATATTTTGAGCTATTCTTCGTTAATTGTTGAATACCGAAGTTGCTTATTAAACCGACAATACAAAGTAAAGGTTAAAATTTTTTGCAAGAACGTCTCACTCGTGAGTCGTAATCAGTTATGCCCACCACGAAACCAAGCAGGTTATCCAAATAGGTTCCATATAACTGCATTCTAACTGGCCGTGTCGTCTGCGTTACAGTTTTCTTCGAAACAATATCTCTTTCGCAATGGCAGCTATTAGGCACTTTACCGCAATAGCCCGAGTTTCCTCACGTCACACATGAGAACTGACAAGCTATCCCTATTCTGAGGCCTGTCATTCCTTTGTTACGCACTTCATTGTTTTTTTTTGTGCGTCTTTACCGTTTCACTACACGTAGTGTACACGAGATGTACGTACATAGTTTGGTAGAAATAATGTAACCCTCGCTTCATGATTTACGTTTATAGACACGGCTGCCTTTCCAAAATGGGGTAGACTGAACTGCAGGGTCATAAAGGAGATCTTATAGGCACGTTTAACATAGCTGGTACACAAATATAAACAATCTGTGACAAGTTGCTAGCTGATCGCCTGAGAGAATGACCGAATTTCCTCTATTCATACATTTAGTCAATTAAATCCCATCCACTTCACCGCAGTAGATAAATATATTGAAGTAGGTTCAAAGGGCATTTGCTTACCCAATTTATAAGTATAACATTTTATAACCTCTACTGGAAATTTTAAAATTTTTTGCCTGAGTACCTACCGTTTAATTAGTGCATTGCAGCTTACCTTATAACGAACGGTAGAGCAAAGTTGTTATTAGTGGATGAAATCCATTGGAAATTAAAAATCTATAGATTTACCCGTGAATAGGAAATCACGGTCGACCTTGTAGTGGGGCGATGCAACAGAACCTTGGCATTGAATAACTAATTCTCAGGTTATTTTAGTGTTTCTTTAAAAAATACCGTTTTAAGAAGCTCCTTTCTCCAATGTTTGGCGTGTTTTAATTGTTCGGATGTGTTGTGACACTTTCAACTGTGTTAATGAATAAGGTGGGTGAACCATGGAAGGCCACGCTCCTTTGAAGGCCAACTATCAAAAAGTCGTAGTTATTGACATGTAAACACATATTCCTTCGGCTATACACTAAGATCCATCAAACTCAAGGCCACAGATGCGGCGGCGAGTCGCTCGCGCCGCTATTGTGGCAGTGCGATCTCACGCTTCGTAGACTTCGGTCGTCGACGTTACAATTGTTATTCGCGCGCACAGCAAAACGTAAGTTTTTAGTTAGATAACCTATTATTATTTCATATTTTTTCACTGTGAATTGTCGTTTAAGGATATGTTTATGGTACTAAAGAAAAAAAAAATAGTTTTCCCTCGATTTAAGTTAAAATATTGGTAGTGTTCCCAGGAAGGCCGATGGTTCCTTATAAGGCCAATCAAAAATTTGACCGTTGGCCTTGCTACGGTACATGGGCCTTACAAAGAACATGTACAAACCATGAACATATGAACAGTTACTTTTTAGTTATAAATACGTACCGTTACAGTTAAAACATTGTTTTATATTTATAATATTTTTATTTATGAGGGTTAATAAACTTTTTAACTCATATTGAATAGACATTTAAAAAAAAAAATATTATCAGTATATATTTAAATTTATTTTATGCAAAGGTTATGTCTGAAAATAAACCAAACTGATTTACATGAAAAGCAACGAATATAAAAAATATTTACATGTTAAAAACGGTAAAGTATGTGATAAGTTATATATAAGTAAGATAGTCATAAGATAGTCTGTCTATAATCATATTTTAAGCAAAAAAAAAACTTTATAACAATAAGGCGGTAATTGAATAGATGATTAAATTTTATGTGTATAATTTCAGATTTCAAGAATGTCTGAGTCAAAACCCAGGAAAAGAGGTAGTACATGGGATGAAGACAGTTTAAGACGTGCCATGGAAGCAGTACAAAATAATCAACTTAATACAAATGCTGCAGCGTTGAAGTTCAATATTCCAAGACGCACCCTTAGAAACCATTTAGTAAGCGGTAACAGTACTAAAATAATTGGGAAGACAACTATTCTTACAAAACAATTAGAAGAAGATTTATCGCAGCGAATCAAACGTTTTGCAAAACTGGGTGTACCACTTACGCCTAAATTTATCAGGAAACAAGCATTTTTATTTTGTGAGAGGTTTAAAATCAAGCACTCGTTTAATATGTCAACAAGAATGGCTGGACGCAAATGGCTCAAAATGTTTTTGGTTCGAAACCCATCAATATCAAAAAGAAAACCCCAGCTAATGAATCCAGCTAGAGCTCAAAAAATGAATAAGCCCATTGTGAAAAACCATTTTGAAGAAGTGAAGAAACTCTATGAAGAGCTAGACATTATTGCACATCCAGAACGCTTGTATAACATGGATGAAAAAGGGTGTCGCATTACGGTCCACAAACAAACTGTAGTTTTGGCTGAAAAAGGGAATACAAGAGTACATCTTGTTGCTCCGGAACACGCCGAGAACGTTACAATAGCGATGTGCGTAAATGCGGTGGGTATTGCTATACCACCTATGATTATTTTTAAGGGGATAAGGCACAGATCAGAATTAGCATCAAATTTGCCACCTGGAACAAAGGTAAGCATGGCACCCAAAGGCAGCATGACCAGTAGCTTATTCGTAGAGTTCATACAACATTTAGCACAACATAAAGTACCCGGTAAATGTCTGCTTATCTTTGATGGCGCAAAGTGTCATTTATCATATGAGTCTCTGGAAGTAGCAGATAAAAATAATATAGTTCTATACTGCTTACCTTCGAACACCACGCACGAACTCCAACCTCTAGATAAATCAGTGAATCGGTCCTTCGAACATCACTGGGATGAAGAGGTTTTGAACTACCTGTGCAATTCTCAAGAGAGAACTTTAAACAAAGCTGCGTTTAACAAAATTTTCTCCCGAACATGGCCAAAGTGTATGACTCAAACTAATATAACGAATGGATTCAAAGCCACTGGTTTATACCCCCTTGATCCTGATGTAATACCCGAAGATGCTTATGCTCCTTCAATTGTAACTGAAAGACCTTTATCGGAAACGTCACTACACCAGATCTACCAACCACTTATATCTGTTCAAGTCTCGAGGAGGTCAGCTCATGTTTCTAACGTTTCTTCAATTTTTCCATCAACTTCCGAAGAGAAGATAGTATCGACATCGCCAAAATTTTCAGCTGCAACAGCAAAAAGAAAACCCGTTCTTGTTTCTTACAGTTCTTCAACTGATGCTTCAGACTTAGAAGTAGATATAACGGTCAATGATCAGTGCCGCCCCATGCTGCTAAGTTCAGTACATCGTTTCAACGTCGCAGATACGAAACATGACCCTCAACCATCTCTGTACGATTATCCTCTTCCGAGTACGTCCGGCCTACAAGAAAATATCGTCTGTTCTAGCTCTGAATCTGATCTTGATTTGAATCTTAGTGAATCATTTATTAAAGATCACTACATGACTAAACTTCAAGTCTCGGATTTATACACTTCTTCGTCATTTGATGATGACCTAGATGAGAAAAAAGAAATCACTCCGAAAAAACGATTAATACAAAACAAAAGCTCAATTAAAACAAAAGCTCAACTAAAGAGTCATGAGACTAGATCTTCGGATGATGACCAGCCGTTAATTAATCTAATCGAGGATAAAGAAAAATCGTTTCATGCTTTTTTGCCTACTCCAAACTACGCTACAATAAAGTCTTCACGTCCACGGCAAAAAGCTCTTAATTATAAGGGACAAAGAAAAGTTAAAGATTTATTCAAGACTGAAGAAAAAAAGGATGAGATGAAGCAAGCGACGAGTAAGAAAAAAGGAAAGTCTACAATTAAACGAGACCAAAAAAAGAAAACTAAAAATAAAAATGATTCCGTAAAACGGCTAAAAAGAACAGTACAACAAGAAAACAGAAAAAAATCGAAAATAGAGATGAAGAAAAGTGCAGAAGGTGAAGAAAAGGAATGGTAATGGTCGCATGTGGCGAGAATAGAATGGAAGATATGAGACAATGTACCGAATGTCAAAAGTGGTATCACGAGGAGTGTATGGGTCTCACTAAAAAAGATCTCAAATTTACATGCTCAGATTGTGATTAAAATATCCAAAATTATTATCCTTTTTAGTTTCTAAGTTTGTTTCCGAAGTTACTTTTTATTTTGTTACAATTATTTTCGTTTTTTAATCTTAAGAAACGTTGTTTTTAAACATTCCTGACTTCAAGACTGACTACGTACCGTAATAAGTTTGTAATAAGTACAGTACTTAGTCTGTAGTGCCTATTATTTTATTATAATTAATATAAGAAAGTCATTGATAATTGTTAGTTTGGCCTTCTTAGGAATATTTTGGCCTTACAAAGAACGAACCCATAAGAAGGCCATTTGAGGTAAAAAAAAAAAAAGTATTTAATTTTATTATAATACGCGTTAGCAAGTTATTTCATGTCAATATAATACTCATTACTACTGTTTTTAAATAATTTGCATTAATATATTCTTAGTTACACGATGGTGTTCAAGTAATGTTCGTTGAGTTTTTTATAAATGATAAAAATATATTGAGCATTTGATGTTTTGCTTAAATGAAAGAGCTTATTATGTAGTTTTAGTAAAAGCGAATATATTAATTGTTACAACTCTATTTTTAAGTTGAACGACTGATGTATAATATTGGCCTTGTTTGGAGCCGTGTTCCTTGCAAGGCCATTTAGAAGAGCTTAACAAAACTTAAGTTTAATGAATACTGATTAAAGCTAGGTTAAAAAAAAGTGATTTATATGGTACACAATAAAACAAACTATTATTTGATAATTTGTTTTTTTCATTTATTCAGTTAATAAACGAATAAAAAGCGTTTACTCGTTAGAGTGGCCATCCATGGTCCACCCACCTTACGTTTTAAAGTAACAATTTCGGTTAATTGAATTTCTCTTGATCCGTTATTATAAGCAATTACATTATTCACACCTTTGATATTGAGGTAGTTAATGTCGTTAAATCCTTATTAATAAATATTATAAATATCTACGAATGTAGCTCTGTCTGTCCGTCGCGCTTTCATGCCAAAAGCACTGAATCGATTTAAATTTAATTTGGTAGGTACACAGGTAGACTAGAACTTGAAAAAGGGCATAGGGTACATTTTACTCCGGGAAAATATTTGTATCACTGAAAATTCGCGTATAGTTTAATAAGTCTATAGAGATATCGTTTATGTCGTTGAAACTCGAGAAGGGTTTATCCGTTTTAATTTTTTTTTGTTTGTTTTGAATAAGACAGATTTTAACGCTTTGATAAATAAACCCCTTTAGGTGGCACTTCGATCAGGTTGCAGTTCGTGAGGCTCACTTATTTAATATAGATATAATGTATTAGAAACTCTGTGCATTATGTATATATAGAGGTGCTTAAACAGCATAGTACCAATTACGAAATCGTCTATGACACACAAAAATCCAAAACAAGTAGTTACGTAGAAGAGGTATCCAATTAGAAATAGATAATCCTGTGATTTTGTACACAGACATAATGGCCGAACATTCGCCAACATTGAAATAATATTATATCAACATTGATATAATTGATTACAGTATTTACCGTTTGAGTTATAATTTGTTACCCAGTAATATTTGGTCCAAGCGAGTCACCCAGAGACGTTACAAATCGCGTTACGGTAAACGCAGTCGCTATAGCAACTCCCAGTGGAGCGCCACGCTTGACCTGAGCCAGTAATCTAATATGCGGTATCCATTTCACACTATTTTATTATCAGTTTATGGAGCAGAAATAATTATTCTTATCGAAGTCGTTTGGATTCGCAAATGAGAAATTTTCAGACAAAAATTAATAGTAAACTTTTTGGGACCAATTCAGCATGTGGCTAATGATAAGCCACCTTTAGTTTACACTAAAAATGTATTAATTCATCACAATTTCTCATGTATTATTTTTCTGGAATCTCAAGGCTACTCTGTCATAAGCATGACCTGAATTTTATTTAGATTGTTTGGGCCCGATTGCAGTATCGAACGTTTTTGCTGCTACAGTGAAAATTTTGGTTATATCACACTTTTCTGGATATCCTTATATATATAAGCTATCAATTTATCACTGATAATCTCCATCTGTCCCCTCTATGCTAAATGGCGATCTCCTATATGATCTTACAGTTCTGGCTACCACATTTCGGAAGTATAGCCGTGTATACATGTATGTATGTCGACTTCAGCCTATTACAGTCCACTGCTGGACGTATGTCTCCCCCAGGGCACGCCACAAGGCTACTGCCACAGGGGGGTTTTGCCCATAGTCACCATGCTGGGTAGGCGGGTTAGTGACCGCAGTGTGATTTTCGGACTATGTTGTCAGCACGGAAGGCGCTGCTGCCCGCCTCCCGGAAACCCTTAATCGCCTCGTACAATACCCACGGGCATACATGGGGTGGTACAAACTCTACTCTGCCGGCACCACGCGGCTAGTATGTATATATATTTATATAAATTACGATATCTAGATGTCTCCTTAAACTAGTCTACTTATGGTGCGATGTGAAAATCTGAGCACGTTTCCATACTAAGTGATATTAGGAAAAGTTAAATAACATTGCGTGCGCACGCGCACATTTAATGGAGGTAACTTTAGCAGAGCAATCTGCAATTATCTGATGGCTTTAAATATTAATAAAGAAGAGAAAAGTCATAAGAATATTACAAAGCAGTTGCGGTAACAATGAAAAGTATTCTGATATGTATGATATCAAATATGAGATACTTAGTATCATATAGTCCTACTCGTATGCTGTAGTCACTTCTATGTGGGTAGCTTCTCTTTTCTCCAAGAACGACAACGCAAAATTACTTTTCACATTTAAAAGTGCCCGTGAAATTAACACCGAAATCCAACAACAGATGTCCGACGCAATTTATTCACTTACCATTGATATCACTATAGAAAGTAAACGCCGATAAAAAATAGGAAGTTTCTATTAAACGGAAAGAACTGATAACGAACCTCTCGCCCTGACAATAGGCGTCCATCTTGCTCTAGTTCCCAGGAAGATTTCTATTCCTAAATCGTAATGAGCTCACCATATTCACACACTTGATGATAGGTGAAGCTATTAACAATAAGCTTGCTCTGAGTTTAATAGCATCAAGAGTATTTGTATTTCAATTACATATTGGGAGGATTGTGTATATAAAACATCACAAGAACATAAAATGTATCAAAAAAAAAAAAAACATATTAAAGATTAGAATTTCATGTACGTGTATGGGTGGCGTGGTGAACCTTCTGCATCCCAAATCAACGGGTCATAACAATGTACATCAGACTTTCTTTTACCTTCTCCAAATTTGTCTTCCACAACTCGATGTTATCATCTTCACTGTTATATACAAACACGATAATAAAAGCAACGTCTGTCAAGCCGATCCTATTGAGCCGTTTGAATAATCGCACGTCGTTTCATACCTCGATGCATCCCATAACCTCGCCGCTTTGTTCTACGAGATATGGAAATGATAGCAATTTCTTTCGCCTCAGAATCTGACCTTGTTGATGCGAAACGAAAGTAAAGGCATTGTACTCCAACTTCCGCGACCAGGGTCATAGATCTGTCGCGGGTTGCCCATCTGTAGGTTTTAATAAGGCCCGTTCCCGACAAGGCACGTCACGACGCTCTATCACGATATCATTTCACGACAAACGCTGTCACGTCGCGATGCCAGATATAACAAAGTATTCAAATTGTTATGAATTATTTGAGCGTTTCGCGCAGATCCGTCGAGCCTCGGAACAATGCAAAGGTTATCTAGATTCAAGGACCTATTGAAATGGGGATGAGCTATCACGACGCGGAAGCCTTATGCAATCATGTTAGTACGTTGACGCCTTTACAATTTCACTTTCCGCGAAAACAATGAACCCACGCGGTCGCATAATTGAGAGCTCAAAGCTAAAGGTCGAGTAGTGTCATTAATGAGTGCTGTTATAACGAGATAAATCAAAATCAATTTCTCTACCCGCGGCATGGTGCTTTGTGATTTTTGTTTACCTCCGGTGTCGCGGTACTTTCTATGTCCACTGACCTATGCATACAATGCATGCTTGGGCAAACACAATTACTAAATCTATTGATGGTGTTCGGCGTTCGTGAGATAATACTGCGTCGATGACGTGTTTGTCGCACTATTTGTCAAGTTCATGCCAGCGGGGATTTGACTAAATCATAAACGCGAATGTTTAAGTTTACTGTTGCTTTTTAATCAATATTTAAGAATGAAATGTTTGTGTAGATCCACTCTAAACGTGTGCCCGCGAGTATTATGAAACAATGATCTCTCTCATTCAACTAGTTAGGTTCTTACCGGAATAGAAAATCAATAATTTACCTTTATACGCCCTCTTAACATGTGTCCTATGTGATAAGTCGCCCAGACCAAGAAATCCTTATCATGATCGGCACTTGAATCTTAATTGTAATGGATAACTCTTGTTTTATAGTTCCTCTATAGACTTCCTAGTCCTGCCTCCCTAGCATGACCACGTATCGTGGATATCGTATCATACGAAATCGTATCGTCTCTATACAAAATTCAATATGGCGGCTATATTAATCGTATTTTGACAGGCTAAATGTCGATAAATCGGTTTATCATATCGTGTTTCGCAGGTCATGCTAGGCATACTGGCATTATATATATCAAGGTTGATACTTGGCCATGCCAAGATGTAATCTGACAGTGTAACGTTGAAAGGAGAAGCTATGAGTACTTCAGCAGAAGCCGCAGTCGGGTAAAATTAAAAACACAAACATTGTCCGCCATGTTTTTATATGCATGAGAAATTCAATACAATAGTAATGACCGAGCTATTAGTATATTATCTAAGTATGTAACTAATTCCTTGTATACTTTGTAAAATTGTCCTTAAGATTGAGTTAATTGGACAGGATGGGCATAATCACGGCTTTTTTACAGCATAATGGTCCTTTTTGTGGCGATTGTTTAATTGTTTTCTTGAAGGAAGGTGTCATCATCAAACGAGGTAACTTTGAATACAAGTATAATAATTAAACATGCCCTGTTCAAAATTGGTTAAGCTTATTTGGAACTGGTCGCCCACGACTTCATCTGCGTGAACTTTAAAATTTCTTATAAAATTATTAATAAAGAAAATGGAAAAAATTCTTCACCCGAATGGGAATCGAACCCACGACCGCTGCAAACCGTGCCAGCCGCTATAACCACTAAGCCACCGGGTCAATTACTCGGATGACGAATTTTACAATTTTAAAATTTCTGTTATTTTCTGTGGGAAATCCTTTCTTGGTGGGTACATCACAAAAGGAAGCCATGGTCCAAACATCACGTTAGGAACGTAATTCTTCAGTAATTTTGCCTCGGCGGCGTTGATGACTTATTCAGTTACTTTGCATAATAGATTACTCGAAAGAAAATCTTTCCCATTGGGTTTGTGACCCGTCGCCCGAAAAAAGCCTGCATGTATGTATACCTATTATCTTTCCTACATCGGTATAAATTTAATAGTAGAGTCTGAGTGTTTAGTTTCCTTAAACCACCTCAATGTTCAGAGCTGTTACATGGCTAAATAAATCGCTAAGTAAAGATAGAATTAACGCTGGTACCAATCTATATAATCCCTGTTTAGTTTACCATCAAGAGAGCCGTCAAGTCCCTAGTCTCTGCACTTTGCCTCGAGCAAGTTATTACTTATTTGCATCAAAGTATGAAGAGTGGACATACCAGTAAGCATTTTGATGCGGCACCTACCACTGGTAGTCGATAGTGACGGTAGTTTCTAGTTATGTATAAAAATTATAGCGAATATAGTAATTATAGCGGTGATCGCTCAAGAGTTTAGACGTGCGCCTTACATTTTCACGGCGTTGCCGCATTGGTCCGCCTGTATTTGTTAAATGATTTCATGAAGTATATGTATGCACGTTTGCGTGCATATAAATCCTTTGTATAATATGAGATTTAGAAAAAAACCACTGCGCCAATCGTATAAATAATGGGATATGGTCAGGAATATGATGTTAATCAAAGAAGTCCAGGTTTTTCTATGACTATAGTGTATAGCACACTATAATAAAGAATTATTATAAAGTATACGTTTTAAAAAGTAAAATCAACTGAAATAAATTTTTACTAAGTATAAAAACATCGTGTATCTCGTTCGATGGTCATGGAAAGTCCATTACTTCTTATCAAAGACCCCTGACTTACATTTACGAGCATAATGGTAAGGTTAAAAGACGATGAAGACTTTTAAATAAAATACCCTAGACATTGTAATATTTACTGTTTACTCAATGATTGAATGACATTCATCTACGACAAAAAACTCGTGCGCACAATAATTTTATTATATAGAATCCGACACCCATAGTAAGGTCCTACGTAATGAAATAAGCAATTCGCCTTGCTGTACCAACACTTGCATAAGCAGATTGTTTGTCTACCTCTTCATCACAAGGAAGTCCGGGGACGCTGCATTATAGCTATTTTAATGATAGCTCGGAGAGCTTGATGTAACCTGCTAGGTGTTACATATTGTGATGGCAAATTATATTATAGGAATATTGTTGAGACTGCAAAAATGAATGAGGTAACCACGCTCGCTACAATAACTAGTTTTAATTGCTTTCTGTCATACTCGCAAAGAAAAATTATAAAATTATAAATAAAGAAATGGAAAAAATTCCTCATCCGGGTGGTAATCGAACCCACGACCTCCGCGTGCCAGCGCTTTCACCACTGAGCCACCGGGTCAATTAAAATTATGCACTACTTTAGGTAATCTCCCCGTGTGTGCGCTGAAAAAAAGTGTTCGATGACTTCATTTTACTAAGAACTTTTTTAAGACATTTAACAAATTTTTGATGTCTTGAACAGTGTTTCTCCTAATCAATAGTAGTATATAGACTGGAATTGAGTAAAAATATTCTTGACTCAATAGGTTGTGGGTTTTTCAAGAAAATTTCCCTTTATTAGGTACGGCATTTAGTCAATTGGTATTCTAAATGCTGTGCGGTGCTTTCACGAAGGGCTAAATACTACACCAATAAAGTAAACATTAACATGCAATCATACAACAGGAATAAATTACTTGCAAACGTAAAATGCAAATGATTTCCCGTAAATTCCTCTTATGACGTTTTTCGCGGCAGTTTCTGTAAGTCAAATTAATTGTTGAGACGTTGCACAAATCGCGTGCACGTGGCTTTAACTCACTTACATAAAGTAAGTTAAACTGATATTTATTACTTTACTACTCGGGAGTTACTGAAGTAACTTATTCTGCATATAATTAGTTTGGAAACTACCTGAGTTTTCATCGCTAAACTTTTCAATGCGTGCTGCATGTATTTACAACTTAGCGGACCCAGTAATGTTTCTACCGCCTTACAACATTTATACGTAAAATTTCAAATACTTATTTTGCATTAGTATTTAGATATGCGATTATAGAAAATGTGGCATTAATGTACTGAATGCTATTGCTTATATTTATAACTCAGCTAATAAATCAATGTAAACAGGACATAATAATAATGACAACTTGACACAACTTGTAGCAATTCTAGAAATATAAATCCTTACGTCAACAAATTATTAGATGAAAAGCCATGAATGAAAAAAGTGCCTATGTAAAAAGTTCCTTCACGGCCGCTATGACGTCCCCGTTATCCTCGAAAACCATCGTTTTATACTAGACGACATCAAACAAACACTATGGATGAGTTCAGCACGCATCAAGCGCATCCACACTATACGAACTGCGACTGATAGTATGGACGCTTAAACAACAACTGTGTCCGTCTGTGTCGATTTCCAACAAAGCCGTAAGTGCGTTTACGAGCGCGCGCCCACCGGCGAACAAAGCAACAATAAGACTTTAACTATTTTCCAATTTGTGTTCGAAGTCATAAAGGACTTTAATGCAAGTGTCCGTATTTAATGTAAGACTGTGAATGTATTGGCCGGTCAAGGTGAAGACACATACGTATAAGTATACACACGGCTTTGTTCCCAAAATGGGGTAACCAGAACTGAAGGAACACAGCGGAGCATAGGGCCAGGATGTGAAAAAGCAGTGACCATGTTGCTCCTGAGTTATTTAGTTGACATGCATGTGTTGAAGCTGATGTATTCTAGTGTAATCCTGCAAGGAAAGTCAAGATGAACAAAGAAACCACAGATAAGAGAGGCTAATAGCTAAAATACTAGGTTAATATTGTTTACAATTTGTTACATAAACCTGATTTACACTTATTAATACTGAGCTAGACTATCAGTAATAGATTAAATTGAAAGAAGATAAGTTGCTACCATTTTATTAAGGTTGTTAAAGCTCTAGGTACAAAGTCTCAATCACCCATCAGAAAAGTTCATAGCGGTATACGTGATTCTATTAAAAGGAAGATAAAAGGGAAAGCTTATATTACGTTCCTTATTAACACTAAATACCTTTTAGGGATTACAACAATACGCTGAAATGTCTACAGATAGCCGTAGATAGAAGATATAATGAGGTAATTTAATAGAATGTTGGTAATAGCAGTTTGTGTACGTATTAAATACACTTAGTTGGCGCCTGTGCTGATGCGAAGCTTCACTAGACTACATCAGCTGCATCTCCTTCCGTACATGTCGTAAGAGTCTATCCACTAAGGAACTCGGGCATTCTCTAAGGCGATTAGCTAGCAACTTATAACTGATCTTGTACATCTGGGTAGCTACATCTTCTTCTTCTATCTTACATCTTATCTTATCTTACATATATACATATAATAAAAATGTAACGAATCGCTGTCTGTACATGGAAGATATTTGAGAAAAAATATTACAGGAGACCTTTATCAACGCAATAGTACAAAAAAAAAGATTTTTGGAATTTTTGCCTGTTTATCGGTTTGTCTGTTTAACTGTGTGTTTGTGCACGCCAATCTTAGAAACGGCTGAAGCGATTTCGATGCAGTTTTCAGGAATATGTTGTGACAGATCCCACTTAACATATAGGCTACTTTTTATCCCGGGAAATTGTTTTGATCCCGGATAATTTCGACATTTTGTTTTTTCTGTAGTGCACGCGGACGGAGTCGCGGGCGCCCACTAGTAATAACATAAATCTGTTTTGTATACAACAAAGTTGAATTTTTAACAACCATATAAGTATAATGTGTGTACAATAAAGAATACAAGAATGGTATTTGAATGCAATATTATTTGCAGTGTGTTTCTGCGTGTTTCCACATTTAGGACATTTAAATACTGGGAGGTTGTAAAGTTTAACCTCGTATTTTATATGATGCTGTAAAGTTTGAGGTACATTGACGTTTTATTTGGTGATTGGAATTATTTAAGCCAAAATAATGCGCCACTATACTGCGTACAATGTAGTCTGACGATTATAAATATCACTAGGATATCTATTATGTTTACAACATATCCTGCCCCATTCCCTTATAGTGCGACCGCGACGTTGTTCCTGTGACTGCTACTGCTATAGAGTGCTATGACTGTGACTGCTATAGACTGTATCAGTCCTTTCCATAGATCTTGCGTCAAAAAATAAACTTCCCTTAAGATTAATGTACTTGTCTCTATAAATAATGTTACGATTGTAGTCAGAACGGCAGGATTATAAACGATATCCCACAGCCACGTATAGCGGTAACAGACGTAACAACCAGTGACAGACCATGAGTTCCTTAGGAGTTCCTTATTCGCCTATTTATCATTTACACATAATGAAGGTTAATTAAATACCATCATTCATCATCATCATTTACAGCCCTGAGAAGTCCACTGTTGGACATAGGCCTCCCCCATCAACCTCCACTCCGATCGGTCGGAAGCAGCCTGCATCCAACCGACGCCCGCGACCTTGGTCAGGTCGTCCGTCTACATCGCGGGTGGCCTTCCCACGCTGCGTTTGCCGATACGTGGTAGCCACTCTAGAACTTTCCGACTACATCGGCCATCAGTTCTTCGAGCTATGTGCCCTGCCCATTGCCACTTCAGCTTGCTGGACCGTTGAGCTATGTCGGTGATCTTTGTACGTCTGTTAATCAAATATAATAATCCCGTATCCTTTTATTAAGGATTAAATATCCTTTTTCCATACTAAAATTAATTAAAATCCTGTTGAACAATGGACACGGGTAGCTATTAAGCTGAGTGCACATTGAGGGGGACGTGCGTCGGACTTCCTCATTACCGTGTACCCACGTGGTTTATAAAAGAGCTTATATCAAATATAAATGCAAAGTGGATTTCGGTTAACCTAGGCGTTGCATTTTAGACTTTTTACCGTCGCAGAATGGTCGAGCTTGGATTTTTATATAACTTTGAAATTAGATGCCAAGTTGTCTTAAATTCCTGTGATTCGACAAGGTTTGAAAGGATGGCTCTTAATGTATAGCAATCGGTATAAGTACAATGTGACCATTAACAAAAAATAGCTGCTATAACATGCTGGTAGCAAAACATATTAATATTTATTGGTATTTGTACATTTGTTATATTTCATATCATTTTTGATTCTGAATCTCAAATTTTATTTGAAGACTATTAAAGATTAAATATGAAATATGTAAAAAATTTATAAATCTGAAATATACAAAATCGGTTATTAAAATTAACTGTATATGACTAGACGATGAAACAGTAGAGCAAAGCATATAACAGAAGAGGAAAGTAAAACTCTTCACAGAGTATTTAAGTGGTTATATTCTCAATAGTTCTCGGAATTAATAGTTTGAAATAAGGCTGCAAACTAATAGAGAATTTAACAGGTTTTGATGATTGTGGTGGCAATTAGTTTTAGAGCCTCAACTACGACCTGAAAACCTTAAAGCCAGACTAAACTCATAGCTAAAGACCATAGTAACCTTATTTTTCCCAACCCATTCGCTCGTAGCTAATGACTTGCACGTATACATTGGCTTTGTTCCAACATCGCCCTGCGGCAGTCCCGCACTGGGCACGCAATTTATGGCCGAGTCCGCTAATTCCCGCGAGGCTGTATGTGCACTGAATCGAATTCAATTTTAGAAGCGTTTTTGTATTGTATGATAGGAGGGGTGTCAATGGGAATATGTTTTGATATGACTCGATTGGAAGCTTATTGTATGGTCATCGAGCGGGATTTACTGATATTTGACGTTCATTGTATTGTGTTTTGTTGTTATATCTATAGGTAGGTAATATATAAAAAATGCGATGATAGCCCAATGGTTACGACGTGCGTCTTTCAGTCGACAGGCGTAGGTTCGATTCCAGACACTATATGCGAGGAAGGTTGGCGTCAGGCAGGCAGCCGGCCGCATAACATACGCCAAATCTTTGCTATTATAAGTTAAGAAAGAAACCATATTGCGCGTACCCCATAAATTGCGCGACATGACAGATAAGGGCAGGAATATGGTAGGTAATACCAAAGAGAATCGTCATTGGTAATATATAATAAGTCTTACATTTAAGTATGTAAACATTTTTTATGTGGTGACACCTCAACTTTATCAAAGCTCTTGTATCACTATGTGGGTAATTCTATATCTATTTGATGATGATGATCTCCGACCGTATTTCGGCCAAGGCGACCAATCTCTACCGAGATTGGCCAGGTACGCAGGAGATATTATAGTGCACAAGTGTGTGCGCAAATACGGATGCACTCTCTATTCCGTTACTCTCATAGTCCGATGGGACGGAAAGCCGACACGACCGGAGAGAGATCAGGCTCAGGACCAACGGTTTTACGTGCTTAGTGATAATTTTGCAACATTAAAATCTGTACATGAAATAAATTCATTGGTACAGGCCCGTGATTGGGATCGAACTTATTCCTCCCGCTTGGAAGGTATATCTATCTATTATAATATTAGATAAGATAATTAAACCTTATTTTCCTCTTTCCAGGTGACATCGAGGATTGTATAGTAACTCCGGCATACCAGGGACAGTTCACTCCGCTACCGGAGGCGCTATGTGATTGCATAATGGATCTTACGTCGCAGGTAACACTTTTGTTATTATTTTTAAAGCCTCAATTTTATCTTACTAAATTAAATCATTTTACGTGCTCTATACGACTAATTAATCATATCTTGGTGTTAGGTATGTTTCCTGTGATGATTACAATGGTTCTAATCTGTTACTAGAAATAATTTCAAATAAACATCAGCCGTCAATGTTAGAGTTAACGAATGTTTATCTACTTTTTACCCGACTGCGCGACGCAAAGGAGTGGTAATGTGTTTAACAGCCTATGTATGTATTTGTGTGTATGTGTGTGTATGTATGTATGTATGTGAATCCTGGCTGTTCAGTTGTTATGTTACATCATTAGAAAATATTTTATTTTCCTCAATAGTATTCATTCCAATATTATAGTAATCTAGACCACTGGATATCTAAGTGCTTGTTTTCATCTTTTCGGTTTTTTTATTATTACATAGTTTGGTTCTTTTTTACGTAGTCGGGTTTTTGGGTTTTTATTATCATTTTACTGTTCAGCCTCCACCAACTGTTAAGTATAGGCCTCCTCTGCAGTACGCCGTTCTATGCGATACCGCGCCAGCCTCATGATTAGCAAACTTTACAATATCGTCCGACCACTCGGAAAGCTGGGTTTTACACTATTCAAATTTTATCACTCGCTACGTGTAGTTTGCCTAATGGAGGTATAGTTTGACCGCCTTGCTTCTACTTCGAATGATCATCGGAGATTTCTTAAATGAATCAATATTTATGGCCACATTTCTCTCAACTACAATATACCCAAATATTTTGACCATTAACGAAAGGTTTCCACAATGACTTGCTACAATCAACCGTTCTACTTACTATTGTATTATTCGCGATTGCCCCGAATTTGATCAAATTATTGTCCAATTGATCTCTGTACATAAAAACAATGCTTTTGAGAACAAGGTCGGAATTATATTGATTTGGGACATGAACGTATAAAGAATAACGGACAGAGTGTTGTGACTACACAGAGTGAAGCATTCATAGTAAGCTCGGGAACGATATTCTATGGAGTAGGGATGTGTATTGACGCGTCATTTACACAACCATACAAACCATAGCAAGCTCGGCGCCTACTGGAAAATACGCACACATGACCAACGCGCCGCCATTTCGGTGCTTCCATATGTGCAGTGACAGCATTACGTCCTCTGTTCTTTATACGTTCATGATTTGGGATTTGAAAAAGATTACCTTTAACGATGATCATGTATTTGAGAAAGTGGAGTAGTTTTCTAGTTATATACTCGTATTACGTATACAAAATGCATGCCATCAATCTTTTGCAATGTAAGAATTTGCTCGTATTTTATTGGATACATTTACTCGTGATCAACCACGGCTTCGCTCAAGTTAAAAATCACTTTTTTTAGTTCCCGTCTTCAGTTTTGGGACTAAGACTATATCTCATTGATCCTAATAATACTCACCAAGGGATAAACATGTCCTGTTTACCTCGTAGTTTCATATCGACTATGCTTATCTGTTGGTCAATGAGCTACCTATTGATATTACATATAAAAACTTTTTTAATAGACGCCCGGTTCGGGTTGCAATTTGACCGAAGATTCTGTTATAGATCAGATATCTTCCTAGCTCCACTCCATTTAGGATCATAAGTGAATTCCAACTACATATTTTACATAAACCTCATTCACTCCATCTAGTGATGGTACAAATGCATCAGCTAATTCATCGCCATCAAACTGAATACCTTCGTACCAAACATAAGCTTCCAAATATACCTATTTTTCAAACTTTCTCAACACATAACATGATGCTGCTAAATCGATAATGTTTAGACGTAGTTTATAAGCAATGACTCAAATATATAAATGCAGGTTTCTTCGTCTTTAAATTTAATCTTCGTCAAATCTTTTTACATCGTTCGGTCACGATTGAACTACATAGTTTTGCTAAATAGCACATACTAAACTTCGAATTGGTAATGTCCATGCTGGATAGTCAAATAGATAGTTGCACTTCTGGCAACTATTGCCAGCAAATACGAGAAGTGCCAGAATTACAGGATCATATAGGAGATCGTACAGCCACGTTTAACACAATAGAACCAGATATAAAAGATCAGTACCGAGATGCTAGCTCATCGCCTTAGAGAACGCCCATGAGTAAAACCTACCTAAGTCGACTCTTACGACATATTATGCACGGAAGAAGATGCAGCTGATGTATTCTAGTGAAGTCTCGCATTAGCACAGAAATGAAGCTAAATGCACTTATTATTAATTAGGTATCTCTAATGTAAATGTTTTATTTTATTCTTTGTCAGAATACAGAAACATATTCTGTCTCAAATAAAGCTTTTATTCATTCATTCATTCAATATTGTTCTCAGTGTAGTGAGTGAGGTACTTTAGAAATTCTGTTGTAGTTCTCATGGAAACTGAAAAAAATGCTCGTTAAAACTAATGGTAATGATGATCTATCATTCGCTTTAATAACAAAACCACAAAAACGTGAAAAAATCAGAAGCTATAAACATTTTTAATGAGATCCATTAACTCAAATTGACCGTCAAAAGTACATAATATTGACCATCAAAATAAGTTGTTAACAAGTTATATATTAATTGCAAATCTTCACATCCTGGTAGCTCTTATAACGATGTAGATAAAACCTCAAATCCCTTGTTTTTTTATAGAAGTAAAGATGTCAAGTACATTAAGTTGTATTATTAACATGACTATGTTATTTCCGAGTCTAAGACCGGAATGATGACTCTTGACCGTGAGCAGACAGACACACACAAACACATACCGGTTTAGATTGCGAACCTGTTATAAAAATTAGGGTTTGGCCCAAGATATATTACCCACTTGTCCAAAATGTCGACATCCTGCGATACTTACCGCATAGGTGTTTTCGGAATCTCTAATTAAAGATTTCCGTAAACCGTCAAAGGTTTAATTAGATCTATGGGTTGCAAATATTTATCCGTTCAACATCGGTGTTTACTATTTATTTTGATTCCTGGCACCTTCAACTCAACAGAAAGAATCATTACCAATATCTAATGATATTGTTAACGTACGTTCCCACAGAACGACTTTTATAGATTTGTTATACCAGAAATATTTCAACACGCATTCATTTTTTAGCAGGACAGAAGATGAGAGAGCAATTTTTCAATAGTACCTAAATGTAGATAAATGTTAAACGGTTCCCCAAATAAGATATTCACTAGTGCTCCCAAAATAAACCTGTCTGATGTATTCAGGACTTGTTTAGACATTCCAGGCATGCTGGCCCTTTTTCATGAATCATCGCTAAAAATAACCATCACGGTCGACTCGGTCATCGTCATTAGGGCATTCACAAGCTTTTTTGGTGAAATTTGCTGTGAGAATAACAGTTTTTTGATCTGATATAATAACTCTTGTGGCTTTTTTATTATATTATATTTGTATTTGTACTGGATGATGAAGATCTATATACTCTATCTACCCCTCTAAGACACCAAATCCTGCAAGTAATATTTGATCCACTTCCCGGTTTCCGATTGAGCTGAAATTTTGCACGCATGTATAAATCTGATGACGATTCAATATTATAATGACATAAATCTGATATGATAATGGAGCTGGAAGGTGGCCATAGGAACTCCGTAAATAAACGACGCAACCCCATCGAGTTTGGGCTCGTTTGATTTGATCAGTTCATTTTATTAACAAATAATAAAAGCTTGTTTTTAAAAAATGTTTTTTAAAGTGAAGTTATGTTGTTTGCATCTAACGTCCGAACTGTGGGTAAACTTGCGTTCTCTTTAATTCTTTATCCATTGGATAGCGGTTGCCATTCCAGCCATTTTTTTTTGCAAAACCCTTGCGCCAGAATACGGCTTGCCACATTATATATACGATTTTTCCTTTAAATAAATGAGGCTATTTATCAATTTTCCCATTCCTAGAAATCTATTTTGGTCTCCACCAATTGGTATTACCCACTTCACTAGATAACTGAAATACCTACCTAAGTACCTATAACAGATTCCGGTTATATTTGCAGAGATAGAAGTTTCCCTACATATTTGTCAACCTTTTGCACAAGCATCTATCTGCAATCAGTTAAGTTGCTAAACTAGTCTACTTAATGATTTAGTGGCTTATTTAGTAGTACCTACTTATACCATGTAGGCAGACCGAGAATGCAGTGTCATATTTTATATTATTGAAATATTTAATTAAATATGCTCGGTATTAATGAGACATCACGTTGGTAGATAAAACCTAGTTTGGTAAGGTTATTTCCATAATAGTTGGCTCTACATAACATAAAGACGAGTTAGATTCTAAAGTTTCAGATAGCTATAGATGAGCCAGTTGTAAGCTTTTTAAAGACTCGGATACCATTATAGAAATCTAAAAAGACAGAAGAAATATACTTCTATGATTGTTTGTAGGACAGTACCTATACCTACTTTGAAAGGTGCTTTGAAACAAGCGATTTACATTATGACTAGCCATACAGACTATACAGGGTGAGTTTTGGTCGTCAACGTTCCCGAAAACTACGAAATCTCCTCATCATCACGATCATTTTTCTCCATAGAAGTATACCTGGGAAGTGTCTGGTTTCCAAAATATTAGGGTCCAAAGTTGATTAAATAGAATGCGTTTTTATGCATAGATGCACATAGTAGCGCGTAGCAAGATTTTTTCACGAGAATTAATTAATATCTGTATATGAAAAAACTAGCATAAACACTGGATACTATACATTTCGGCCGATCAAGTAATTTTTTTTTAATAATTACATTATTTCCCAGCATTTTTTTGGCATAAACTTATTTTATTCAATGTATAGAGAACGTACCCTTTTTTAAGGGTGGCAACGAAAAAACACCCTGTAGACAATGACTCCGTTATTATTAAACTTCATTCAAGCGTGTCCTCGCCTTCAGTTTCTTCCTAAAAGGGGTTCTCCTAGATATACGCTATAACCGTTACAAAATCATATTTATATCCAGTTAATGCAAAGGTTGCCCAAAGTGTCCCGCAAGGTGTAGGGCCGAAACTGGTTCCCTTTGGGCCTAGGGCGGGCCCAACTTCCATACATTGGTATCTAGTTCGGCCTAATCAGCTATCTTGATTGCGATCGCGATTGCGATTGACTTTTAATGTTTATTAATAAGGTGCATATAGATTTTACTTGCGATTACATGTTGGATATAGGAAGTGAAAATTAATATCGAAATGTCATGGTTATGTAACTGATGTGTATGTAATATTAGGATTAATCTGATTTATATAAAACAGTAAGAGTTTTTCAGCTACTTACCACGAGTACTACATTATTTCTTTCGTAATGTACTGGCTTTCTTATTTATTATGATCTCGAGAAGGAGCAATCAAATCTCTACATGTACATACATATAGATGCCATACATTGATCAATGAATGACATAATTTTGTTGAATGATCGAATCGTGAGTGATATTAAATCCGTCAATGCATATTCCTATTACTAAAACGATACGTAATAAGGACGTATCGTATTACATTATTTACAATAGCTTACACATAAATCTAGAGTCTGCACGCACATTTCTCAATATTGGCACATTAATTTCATATTTTGTCATGGAGGTCACGAGATTACGTCAGTGTACTTTGGAAGACTTGAGATAAAATCTGGAGAACTGCTGTTTGCATTTGTAAGGTTAAGAGCTATTCGTTAGTTTGTTATTCTGAAGGTCCATCAGTTGCCAAGTTGTTGTTTTATCATATTAGGTGATCATCGCGAAGTTTTTCCGGTGTACAATTTAGACCTGTGGTTTAGACATGTAACAATATCATGGTGACAGCGAAGTTCAGAATATCCATAGAAATATTATAACATTTGACTAAAATGTCATTAAAACGAACATAAATGAAATTTACGCTTTCTTTTAAAATAAAGAATTTATTGGAATTGTTTTGATAACTTTGTGAACGTACCTAGGATAGGTTTTTTCTGATACACATATACAATATAGAATGTAACTAAGCATGAGTCCACCTCGAATTGCTCATGTACCTACACAGACCGATATTGGAAAATCCGTCAGCAAAGACTTGGGTTGGTCGTTGACAGATGATGAGGATAAAATTTTTTAATTATCTACAAGATTTTTAGTAAAAATTCTTTACTACTTACCTACTAGAGAAATAACCGATGTCGATGCTTCAAATAAAATGACGCTAACAAAATAGAATTAAACAATAGTTTTCTGATCAAAATTCAATAGATTGTCACAACTAGCTACCAGCATTGCATAATGTATGAACAGCTTTACCAAACCCATACTCCTGCCTCGTGTCACTCATATCGAAGGTCAATATGAGGACATCCCTATATAATCAGATCTAGATTATGTTTGATTGATGTATCTATGTATATATTTACAATTTGAATGTGTATTAAGTAACCAGCAGGTTGCTTCCTACGCAGTCTGGTTTAGAAGAAACTGATTGTGGTTCCAGTTTGATATTGCAAAATGAGTGCGAATAGTCTTGTTGGAAACTAACTAGCAATTTGTTAGATACTTGAAATATTGTGCCATATTTTCGAGTTATACTTAGCTAGGGATCATTTTCAAAGAAATGAGTACCTAAACTATATAGGAAAACTTGAAGTGAAATTGGAAATGTACACTTGTGGCCTCCTTCCTTGTGGCTTATTTATTACTTAATTTTTGTAAGAATGCCATTGTTATACAAGGATAGCGGTGCCAGATGCCATATAAATGATTGGCCAAATAAATAAATATTCACACACTTCACAACACATTAACTTAGTCCCATATTAAGATCCATAAGGTCTTGTGTCGTGGGTACTAAGCAACGGTATATAAATACATAGATAAGTATAGAAACATCCATGACTCGGAAACAAACATCAATATTCATCATATCAATATTTGCACCTACCGGGATTCGAACCCAGGACCTATGGCGCTGCAGGCAGATCGGCCGTCAAAGCACAAAGCAAAAATGTAGCACATTATCGAATGCAGAGGTAAATCCAAGGAACTCAGCAGAACGGCATATTGAAGCTGTTTCCGAATAACGTCTCCACCTTTACCTATTTTGTGTGAACTTAAAAAAACTCCATACATTACTTTAAGCTCTTGTCCCTTGATAAGAAAACATTAGTACCTTACAAAAGCTATTTCTTTTGCCATGTGATAATAATAATAAGAACCTTTATTCTCCAGGGTCAATCAGCGACGCTGGAGAGCATCCGCTCGTCCCTCTCAGCGAAGTTCCCGGCTATGCAGACTCCATCCCAGGAGGTGGTCTACGACTCACTGGCGCAGCTGATGCAGGAGCGCAAGATATACCAGACTTCGCGAGGGTTCTTTATCGTTACTCCAGAGTAAGTAAACCTTTATTAAAGTAACATCGTTACTCGTTGAGAATGATAATCCTTGACTTTGTGTGACTCGACGTGACTTTTGCTTGGCACCTGCTAAATACGCATAAAACGTAACTTGAGCTAAGCAAAAATTATATATTTTATAACTACTTACCTAGTCTTGGGTGGAAGTCTAAGTCAGTAAACTAGTCTACCTACTGATTCAAATATACATATTATGTAATTACCTACATTGTATTAATCACATAATAAACATACATATACTAAGATAGACTAAGGTTAATTTTCATACTAAATAAGGAACTCTCCTTATTTAGAATTTAACTTAGTTACATTGACAGCGACCATAAAATTCGGAGTTTAGCTGTACCTATATGTCTACTGAGTCATCGGGATAAAACTGTACCTTAAGCAGATAGTATCCAGTATGTATTACATAATAGAGCTGTGGAAATCGAAATGTGACCTTCTAATGACTAACATTTTTTTTACTACAGTCCCTTTGTTGCATAAACCTAACATTATTTTTTAATCAACCCAAGCTGCTTCTTAAATCATAATTTGCATTTGATACTGGGGTTTTTAAGTATTGAAAGGCAGATGATATAATAATACACCGTCTACAAAATAATAATCGTAGTAAGTAAGTAATTGGCGGGTGGTGTCGGTAGAGTAGACTAGCACTACCCTATGTCTGCCTGTGGGTACGAGTATCGTAAGAGGCAATTAAGAGTTTCCGGGAGATTGGCAGCAGTGCCTTCCGTTAGTTTACGACATAGTCCGAAAATCACACTGCGGTTACCAACAAGCATACCCAGCGTGGTGACTATGGTCCACGATGGCAGTAGCATTGTGGTGTATACTCGCACCCTGGGGGAGGCTTAACTTCCAGCAGTGGTCTGCAATATAAGCTAATAATCAGTATGGCTTATGTATAAACAAACGTAAAAGTTGTTTAAATATGTACCTCCTCTTTTTATCTGCTCCATAGTACCTATCAACTTATTTATTGAATGGGCCCTTGAAGCGTCAATTTACACTGTGCAAATGCGTTAATTTTATTGTGTGGGTTATCAATAAGTACCAATGCTTATGTTTATGTGGGTTCTCTAACATATTATGAATCTAAGTACTTAGTAGAAACAACTTATATTTTTCTAAAGTGTTATGCTTAACACTAGCAAAAAGAACAAAATGAAAACTATAGGTATTTCATTTATTTATAGCATCTTATAATGACTCACATCGCATCTCGCGATAAGATCAGTAAACTTGCGCAGGCGCATCAAACGCGGTGTCCGATGAGTAAACGCGCCAATTTTGGCGCTTAACTTGACATTGACAAGATGGCCGCTGTTGCTTCGAAAAAGGGATTCGTTATTCTAAACTATTGTATGTTTAGAGCCATATATTCAAGTTGATAATGTAGATACTGCTTTGGCCGTCATATTTACAGTAGCTACTTGTATGGTGTAGGTAATCATTTCGTTCCTTTTTTGTTTTGTATTTTATTATTATGAACTACTTATTTGCATAATCAGTTATATAATTATAATTTGATGTATGAGGAGAAACAATTGACGATGAAATCTGAAATATGCATAAAATATACAAGATCGATTATTGAAATTGTTAGTATTCTATGCTCAACCTATTGTAACAGACATCTAATCAGGCCGATGCTCAGCAATAGGCTTTTTGGCAGAAATGATGATGATGATCAACCTATTGTGTGTAACAGTAAATCTTATTGACGTAGTCCAAATATCAAGTATCGGTGAATACTTCGTCGAGCCAAGAATCGAATCTGTACCAACCAGTCGCATATTTTAATCCTGAACGATTAACCCATTGTATATTACAGATGATGAAATAATTAGCAAAATCGATTATTGCAAAAGTAATGAATCTGACATTGAAAGCGGCCTATTTGTATTTGTTAAATGAATGCTAAATTAATTCGTAATAATCCTTTTTAATCTTGCAACTTGTAGATGCGGTTATTAGTCGTTCTTCTAACCTTCATTATCACTAGACTTATAGGTCACTCAGTAATATAGATAATTACCTATACAGGATTTTGACTGCCATCGCTTACGAGGGCCTACGTACTACAAAACTTTAAGGTCCATTAATATCTTGGAAACCAGATACTTGCCAGGCATGCTTCCATGGAGAAAATCGTGATAATGAAGAGAATAGTATTTGGAAACGTTGACGACGGAAAAGCATCCTGTACTTATCATAAGTTAATAGTATGATGCGGCCGGTAACACGCTTTAAAGTTAATAAAACCTGCTCAGTCCTAGAGTACCCCAATGTTACGTAGTATATCGTACACCCACACATCAGCTTATTCCACTGCACTACTCAGGACGTGAGCTTGGCACACCACATATTGCCATAGGGGGTTTTTTGCCCATAGTCACCACGCTCTGGGCAGGCCGGTTGGTGATTTTCGGATTACGTTGTCAACACGGGAGGCGTAGGCAGACATGGGATCGTGCTATTCAATGCTGACAACATCGCACGTCAAACTTACACTATGTGTTAGTATGTAAGTAAGTAATTAAGTACTGTTATTGTGTCAAAAATAAACAAAATATCCATTCTATACATAACCAATCCATTACAATTAATGATTCTCTTGACTTTGACAAACTTGTTTGATTAATAGCGTGCACATTATAAATAACAGATTTACTACAATCTTGTTACAAGACAAAACATTCTGCAATATTGAGAAATAGATGTTATATAGCCTTGTCTTTTATTAATACAAATACAAGATGAATGAATCGCACTTCAAGAAAAATAATTATGAATTGATTTGACCTTATATTGCAAAATTACTCCTACGAGTGAATGAAAGATTTGTTGAAATAATGGAAACACTTGATGAATGGTGCGTATGGCGTAAATTTGGCCCACGCTATTGCTAATACGCATACTTAATATGATGGGAAGGTCGTCTTATCTATTACTATTAAAATATTGCTGTATATAGAAAAGAATCTCAATGAACTCTAGCGACAATGCCTCCTCATAGTACTACAAGCTAAGATGTTTCTAAGAGTATGGCATTATCAAATTACCAAGTAATCGTAAAAAACATACATATAATATATATAATCACGCCTTTATCCCTTACGGGGTAGGCAGAGCACCAAGGGCCGATAGAACCACATGGTGCCACTTCTGACCAATTTTGAGGGTATAGTTGAGATGTAAAAGTTCGGTTACAAAAGCCCATCGCCTACAAAATAATATATTATTACATAGGATGTAACAAAAAGGGTATGTTAAGCGAAAAGCTACGTAAATAGCCCACTGTAGAGAACCTATCCACAAAATTTGAGACTGGAAATCACATTTTATTTTTTAAGATTGTATGAAAATTCCTGAGAGATTTAAAAATTTTTCATACTATCGGGAAAGATAAACATGTGATTTCGAGTCTCAAATTTTGTGGATAGGTTCTCTGCAGTGGGCTATTAACGTAGCTTTTCGCTTACACCTTTTTGTTACATCCTGTATACATATTGCGTATAAATCGCAAAAAAAAAATATCGGTAAAACCTTGTTGCCGGTAAGTACCCAAAATGTGAGACTTGAAATCAGATGTTTACTTTTTTATATAGTAATGGAGAACTCCTAAAAACTCGGGTACTTACTTTACTTATTTTTATACAATCTTGCAAAATAAACATGGTGGTTTCGAGTCTAAAATGTTGTGGGGTTCTTTAATGTGGACTATTTTTATAGCAGTTCGTTTAATCATATAATTGTAATGTTTTATAACATCTCCTATCTTATCCCCCAGACGCCGTCGATCACGATCGCGATCGTCATCCCGACGACACAATGGCGTAGAGGAAGACAGTCCCTCACCGCGCACGATCCTCATGACGGACCAGGAGGCTCTCCACCAGCTTTACGGAGAGATCACGACGGTGCGGGACGGCGCCATCACGCATCAGTGCGTGCAGACCAACCTGGCTGATGTTATTTGCGGTGGTAAGTAGAAATTTTTTTAACATACTTACATAGCAAATATATATAAGTACACACACATCAGACCATTGCAGTTCACTGCTGAACATATGCCTGCCCCAGGGCTCGATCTCCCGTTTTCGCCATCCAGTTACTACCAGCCGCCCTCTTCAGTCATGTAGGTACCTACCGGTACATGTATGTACGTACTTAATATTTATTTACTGGTACTTACATTACTTTTACTTACGTTTTTCTATTCATTCAACCGTAGTTAGTTTAATTAAAAACCAATAACGCCTCTCACTCGGAAACATTTCAGAGTACACTAGATTCTCAATATTTGTGTCCGAAAAGCAGTGATCTTCCTCTATTCCTTATTACTTCATTGTTGCTATATAAAAAATCTAACAATCAAATGCAACTTTCTTTTTACTAGCCGGCAGAGCTTCATTCGATATTTCTGAAAATAAGTATCAATAAGCTTAAAAACTATTGTTTTCAGTAGGTAGCTTTCAGCGCTTTCTAGTTTCCACATAGCGGACATAACGAGTAAATTCCACTAGGACTGAAACAAAGCTATCTGGGCCGCTGCAGTGGCCTCGTTTCAGCGGTGCGGCACTACTATTGAAATACGCATTATGTAAGCTTAAAGAGCTTTACGATATAGTATAGTAGAGTAGAGTAGAAATAATAGCGGTCAATGAAAAGCGCTTTATTATAATCAATGTTGGCCATTTGATTTTTCTATAGGGCAAAGTGCATTTTTGTCTTTTGACATTCCAAAAGATTAAAGTTACGTTAATTATGACTGTACCCTAAAATAATTTTAAACTTTCATGTTGATTTCGATCGGTTACTTTTATAGGATTTATATTAATAAGTATTTTTCTTGAGAATCGTTTTATTTTATGCATCGTGTAATTCCGAAGAATTGAAAATCTTTAAGTTTAACTATTATTGAAAACCGTAAGATTACATATTCGTTATCATTATATTTGCATTAAATTTTCATTCGAAATACTTTTAACATCTCCTACCTACCCACCTACTTCACTCGAACTCGCTTTGTTATTGTATCGGTTTTTTTATTGCAGCTTTTTAATAAATACTATACAGGGTGTAACAAAAAGGGTATGTTAAGCGAAAAGCTATGTAAATAGCCCACTAAAAGGAACCTACCCACAAAATTTCAGACACGAAATATTTATTTTTCCAAATAGTATGGAGAATTCTTAAACAACTTAGGAATATTCATACAATCTTGAAAAATAAACATGTGATTTCGAGTCGCAAATTTTGGAAATAGGGTCTTCATAGTGGGCTATTTACATATTAGCTTTTCGCTCAACATACCCTTTTTGTTACACCCTATAAAATCCAAAAAATGTCCTGTATAGGTAGTGTAGGTGAATTACTGAATTATATTAATACCTAGGTACCTACAAGAGGCAATACATGTCCAGTCCAAT
The DNA here is from genome assembly GCA_014607495.2 of Carposina sasakii. NCBI lineage: Eukaryota > Metazoa > Arthropoda > Insecta > Lepidoptera > Carposinidae > Carposina > Carposina sasakii. The sequence continues at coordinate 13,111,379 of CP053153.1, forward strand.
GCCATACCTAATTAGTTTGGTAAACCAAAATGTTTAATCATATTAATATTATGATCACGAACGAGTATCCGTAGTAGGGGACATACCTAGTAACGGACTCAAGGTTTTTCACGTCTTGTTCTTTAAACCAAGAATAGATTTGTTTTGACTCGAATTTCAATACAATTCAAATCTATTCGACAATGTGTAATTTTTAAGCGCCAGCATAGTCGATAGGAAATGACTGAAGTTGGGATATTTTTTGCTATAAAAAATGTTATTCTGGAATCAGCTCATAGCAATTTGCAGGAACAACAACATATAATGCGAGGTTGTATCTTTCTTTAGCGATACGCGTCAAGAAACATCTTTCGTAAAGTTAGCTGTCGACATCTCATGTTTCGCTATCGACACCTCTCATGTCTACCAACATAAAGCTATAGGTATTTTAATAGCCTTGCGATTCCTAAATCCATTAAATAGATAACTTCTCTCAATATTAAATTTATAACTGTCAGTAATCATTATATTAATAGAAATATTCAGAATTTCTTTCATACATATTTTCCTAATTTACTTCCAGATAATCAAATTTTCCCCTTTCTACATCTTAATATCATCTCAACTAAATAAAAAAGTAATATCCACCATTTGCCGCTAAATAAATAGGTACGGTAAAGGTCAAAGTGGTCACACAAGTTCGTGACTTCGGCGAATTTGTTTTAGTCACTTTAACGGTAAACAAAATGGTGAACTATGAACGGTCACTCGATCGGCGTCGGTCAAACATTTTGAATTACGAATGTTGATTGTTCGAATCCGATCGTGCTAGCTACAAGGTTCACTTTTATATGGTTGAGATTTGGACAGCTATCGTCAAAGAGTTCATACGGTGACCCTGTTATTTTTTGTTGCTTTGTAAACCTAAATGTCATGGGTTACCTACCTACTGTTAGGTATTGATAATGATGCTCTTGTTATCGCAAATAGTAAACGGATCTGACCAATTTTTGATAAGTTCTTTCGATCTAAAGTAAAGATCCTTAAGATCTTGTGTAGCAGGTACCTAAGCAATATTATAAAAATACACATATAAATAAGTATAGAAATACATCGATATTCATCATTAACGTTTGCAACTTCGGGATTCAAACCCAGGATGAATGAAACAGTTAGGGTTAGGTTAGTAGCAGTCGTCAAAAGCTTATAAGGAAAAATAGTATTTACCTTGCACATAATCTGTTCGTCCTACACTTTTGACAAGTAACCAGGTTAGCTGGTAGAGAGTGTCATTGAACGCTTTAAGCTACCCCTTGTAAATAATCTATTTACCTTAAAAATAACTAAGCAACTTAACATAGCGCTGTCTTTCGTGTAGAAAGGAATAATAGACCACACACAGCCATTTCCCATACCGGCCATACCTCTAATCATGCATTCATAAGATGCAATAAAATGCAAATAACAATGAAGCGTGCATTCTCCACACTGCTCCAGTTCGTAACGACCCTGTTACATTTAACGACCTTTGTCGGGGTGTGATGAGTGACGCCTCACTTACGTAACGTGATGGGTCAGGCGCATCACGATTGTTAGGCTGAGTCCATATTGAATTGTTCCGGTTTGTACCGTTATATGTTCAAATCCCACTCAGGTGATTTTTTTTTTTTCATTTTCTTAATAACCGTGGGTTATATGTAACAAAACTTCTATACCTAATACTTCTTCGACATACACGCTTCAAGGCATACTATAACGTTCTTTTGTCAATTAACTAAACATTTCACTTTTGATATTTATTACAACATTCCGTAGATAAAGCTTTATAAACGTATCTAAATATTATGGAAGTTGGTTGTCTAATAGATACATATATCAATAGATCTCCATTATCTATCAAGTAGCAGCGCAAAATTCTGGCTGGTTAGGTATTCGCTGTTTTTTACTCTGTTTATACCTCTACTTTTGGTAGGTAAATTGGTATGTAGTCATTTCAATTATATCATCTTTCAGTCATGTATGTAACGGACATATAGAGCGAAGTTTCATCTTTGTAATACGGAGGTCTACTCTCTCTCTCCACGTGTGTGCAAATCTTTATGATGATGATGATGAATCAACGTAACAACCGCCCAGGGCGTCTGCGTAATATATCCTCAGAAATGGCCTAGTAGAAATGATTTGACATTGACGATAATAGGTTTGTTGAATTTCAAGCACAATAGAATATACTGTGTCAATCACGGAGATGTCTTTCGGTAATCTCATTTATACTACACACGACTGTAATAATTTGTTTTTAAAGCCTCGAGCACACTGATGCGTATGCGTGCACGTACCTCTGAGTTGTAATGTATGGAACTGTATAGGCACGGGCAGACCGGATGCGCAGACGTCAAGCGGTGACAGTTACATACTCGTACATTTAAACTTAGAGGTACATGTACGTCTACGCTTACGTACACGCATACGCATCCGGTGTGCTCGAGGCTTTATACGAATGTCTTAGACATTAGATATTGGACATACCTACATAGCTGTATTCCTAAAATAGCGTAACCAGAACTGTGAAATCGTGAAGGAGAATCTACAGTCACGTTCAGCGTGGCCAGATGTAAAAGATCAGAGACAAGTTTGCTAGTACGTTAGTCTATTCTTACGACATGCATGGAAGGAGATGCTGCTGATGTATTCTAGTGAACGAATGAAAATACGAGTATGAATGAAAAAGGTCAAAGAGAATTTTCGACTCGAAATAACATTAAATAAGTGATTCAGTAGTTTCTTGGAAATTTATTTTCCATAGTAGGTAATTGGAAAAAAGACACAATTTTGAGTATAGTATAGTGGGCTATTTGTGAAGCTGTATGTTACACTCTGTATATATATAGATATATATAGACTCTTTATAACATAGATATTAAACATAATATATTAATGTATGGATCCTAATAAACTACAGATTACCAACAGCAACTTACACTAATCGTGTTGCTAATGACAAATCATTAAGTACATTAAATTGAAGAGGTGAAGAAAGTGCCATCCGTGGCCTCTTTCCTCCACTTTCCACTCATGGGAAATGGGAAAATAAGGTAAATACGTACACGTGATCGCTAACCACTGGGTTTCTAATATCAGCTTTGACTTTTGTACTCCATAATTGCTTCATAAAGGCGGTGGAAATCATGGGATCTGTCAAGAGCAGTGCAAGTTCAGGGTAATAATTTTGTACTCCCTGTCTTTTTGCTGGATATTGTCTTGACATTGATAGATGCATTGAATGACCCGTCGCACAGTGGGTCGAAACAGCTATTAGAGGGACTTGGCGATCATTTTTACAAATTTTTAAAATACCTATCGATTGAATATGTTATTCTGATGAATAAATGTCATAAAAACTGATAGTTTGGATAGAAAAAAATATTTTCCAGTTTCATTGTATGGAATGGAACAGAAACTGCTCAATTCCGATCAACTCTTGACAGATCTTGCTTTATGACTACTTGAACATTATTCTATAGCTTGTTGACTATAATACTACACTATCAGCGCCCACCCAAAGTTGCCCATTCAGGAGTTGCGAGGGTCCGAAAAATGTAAGTTTTTACGTTTTTTAATGTGTAATATCTTTGAAGATTCAATAATGAAAAATAATGTTAGACTCAAAGTAGAATTTAAAGTAAATTTAAATAAACCGGAAACATCAAATCCAGCAAGATTTTAAAAACGAAAAAAGCTTGCTTGTCGACGTTGTTAAACAACGCGCAGGCACCACTAATGACGGCAACACTGCCAGACGATTTTTGCTGTGATGCAAAAACATGGGCTCGTATTACTGGAGTAGGTGAAGAGTTAATAGAAAGATTCCACATAATCTTGCAAACTGTGGCTTCTGGTGAGAGAACAGATCTTTATAAATTTTCCAAATTCTGTAAAAGTATAGCTACTTTATACGTCCAATTATATCCGTGGTAGTACATGCCAGCAAGTGTAGGTACATAAGTTGCTAATGCACGGCACGGATATAATTGAGCATTTTGGATTAAAATGGCCAAACATCGGAAAATGGTTCTTTCAATAAGAGCAGTAGAGCTTTTGACGTCTTTTTCAAATGAACTCTGAACTAGATTTTATAGATATTAATAATTTTCAAGATAGTGATAGTGATTAATTGTATTTTATTCTTATTATTATTTAGATGTAGCTTTACATTTATTGAAATTGAAACAGATTATGTATAAATAACTTAGTAACTTAGTTTTTATTTTATTAAAATTTACTTTAATTTCTACTTTGAGTCTAACATTATTTTTCATAGTATTTTAAGGTTAATCACATTATTTACTTGTAGTGTTTTCATTTCAATAAATTGTTTTGATAGAATCTTCAAAGATATTAGACATTAAAAAACGTATTTTCTTACATTTTTCGGATCCTCTCAACTCCTGAACGGGCAACTTTGGGTGGGCGCTGATAGTGTAGGACTATAGTCCACAAGCTATAGAATAATGCTCAAGTAGTCATAAAGTTAGTATGAGTCAAGAGTTGATCGGAATCTATGATCGGAATTGAGCAGTTTCTGTTTCATTCCATACAATGAAAATGGAAAATATTTTTTTCTAGCCAATCGATCAGTTTTAGAGAAAAATATTTAATGACATTTATTCATCAGAATAACGTATACAATCGATAGGTATTTTTAAAAAATAAATAGAATTCGTAAAAATGATCGCCAAGTCCCTCTAATAGCAGTTTCGACCCACTGTGCGTCGAGTTTTTGCCCAGTTTTGCTTGTGTTTTCTATGTTATGTTTTCTAACATACATATTTGATAGTTTACGTGATTCCACATACAAATTGCAAACTAAGTATTACTTATATACAAGCACAAAAAAAGTTCGGAAAGTAACATATTGCATTGTGTGTATTAACCAACTTAGCTCACTTGAATTGTGATGTATTATCGCATAGTGTCTATTTAAAGTAAAAATAAATATAAATAAAATTATTTCATCAACATAAGAGAATAACATACCTTATTTATGATTTTTTTTTTGTTAAAAACTTTTAACTTTTAGTTCGAACTACTAACCTACATTAGGTACTACAAATTGCAGTAGCGTTGCAGTTTTTCAGGCCTACCTACCTGAAAACTAGGGTAAATGTTTGGGCTAATTTTAAAATTAGGTATCATTATTTTACTCTATGGGTATTTTTCAAAACGCACCATTTACGTAGAGCAATAGAATCACAGAATAGAATATAATAAGTTTTTATTTTAAAAAAGCATATTTACAATATGTAAAGTGCTATATGGACCTTTATCAAAGTCTCTTACAACAATATCTAACCAAGCAGTTTTTTCATCCATGTTTCAAATTTTCCGTCGAAAAGCAAATTGGGCTGACAACATTGCAAATTATACTACTTTGCTAGAATCACTTTTTCAGATTCCCCGTAACTGGGGTAAACGTATTCAAGTGCAGTTTACGTCACCGTTGTATACCGTAGCGTGCCTTCTGTTTCCGCTTAGCTGCAGTTGGATTTATGACGTCATAATGCGTCTTGTTATGCAACATTTTACTGTAAAGGAACCATGCGTTTTGTTGGCACTATCATCATTTACAGCCCTGAGAAGTCCACCGTTGGACATAGGCCTCCCCCAACAACCTCCACTCCGACCGGTCGGAAGCAGCTTGCATCCAACCGACGCCCGCGACCTTGGCCAGGTCGTCCGTCCACCTCGCGGGTGGCCTTCCCACGCTGCGCTTGCCGATACGTGGTATCCACTCTAGAACTTTCCGACTCCATCGGCCATCAGTTCTTCGAGCTATGTGCCCTGCCCATTGCCACTTCAGCTTGCTAGACCGTTGAGCTATGTCGGTGATCTTTGTACGTCTGCGGATCTCTTCATTTCTGGCACTTGGCACTATACTTTTTAGGTAATACACACATAGTAGAACTTCACTGTTTTTTGTTGGAAAGACTGTTATCGAGTCATATAAGGGACTCTCAAAAGTCAATTAACATTAGCAATAATGCTAAAACTCTTGAGTTGAGACAGTTAGTTCTTAACAAGCATATTGACGCTAATCTTTCTTCGTACTTTTTCATTTGAATAGTGAATTTCGCCCTTCTACACAAAAGATAGGCTCTAGGTACATGCTCCGTCAGAAAATTACTTCAAATAGGAACTACAATCAGAACGCATCCGCTGTACACTGAAAAAAATGGAATCTAATCAAGGGCAGTTTTAACTTGTTTAAAAAAATGTGATGTATTCAATCAAATAATCGTTCGAAACAACACAGTACAAATGATTTCATATAACAAGATATTGATCAGTAAAAGTAACTTGGCTCAAATCATCAAGAGATGTGATTCAATTAACAAATATTTTGATTGAAAATTCCGCAAACAAGATGTTGTTAAGAGCTAACAAGTAATGTGTTAAAATGATCAAGTTACATGATAAGGCTATGAAACATAGTACCTTTTATCAAATTACTTGTTAAATACTATCACGTAAGTTGATACAAACAAACATAAAATCTTGATCGCTATGAATAAACTATGATATAGCATTAATCAACTGTTTGATTACTGTTTTTCTTTTGCGTAGTGTTGCCATTTGTGAGTAAAAAGAACTAATTTGGACTAGAAATTATGCTTTATTTTTGAATTAAAAGTAACATGGATATATTGAGTACAGTTAATATAAGGTTATCAAAAAACGTCTGCTTATACAGGGTGTTTTTTTTGTGGCCACCTTTAACGAAGGGCACGTATTCTATATATAAAATAAAATAAGTTTATGCCAAAAAAAATGCTGGAAAAAAAATTTTATTTGAAAAAATTTTTTAAATTCCTTGTTCGTGCGAAATTTATAGTGTCTAGTGTTTATTTTAGTTTTTTTATAGACAGATATTAATTATTTTTGTGAAAAAATCCTGCTACGCGCGTCTATGTGCATTTATGCAGAAAAACGCAGTCTATTTACTCAACTTTGGACCCTAATATTTTGGAAACCAGACACTTCCCAGGTATGCTTCCATGGAGAAAAATGATCGTGATGATGAGGAGATTCCGTAGTTTTCGGGGACGTTGACGACCAAAAATCACCCTGTATAGAATATACACATAGTTAACGTATGCAAAATAGATTCTTCTACAGTGTACACACGTACACTAATATTCTATAATTAATGTGTAATAATGTACCTAACTAAGTAATGTGTGTACATTGAAAATAAATTATTATTATTAAAACACCCACATTTTTTTGAAAGACCTATTTGTCGATACCCAAGTATTTTGTGGGATAGACAAGTAAAAAAAATCTGCTCCACTTTTAAACTTTTAAATTACGTATAGGATAGCTAGACTAAAACAAAAATTTGACCAAATTATAAACATTACTATGGCAACACTCGATCGGCGATCGCGGCGTGCGTGCGTTGTTCGTTTCCGATTTCCTTCCGGTTGGTTCATGTCTCAACAAGACACGACGAACGACGGCTGACCAAACCATTTCGTCCGCGCTGCTCCGCCTGCCGCATGTCGTTTTTTTATAAAATAATTGCGTTCTGTGTAAACTTTAGTGTATTGTGGATGAGAAATTGTGTAAAAAGACATGGATGAGGTGTCAGATCTACTATCGGCGTGGGGAATACCGGAGCTCATTCCAAATTTCGCAAGTAAGTACCTACCTATATGATTCTCTTGTTTATCTCTTTGACTGAAAGTGATAAGGTACGGAATACGCATATCTTCGTAGCATTGACTGCAAAAAGTTCTTAGTAGGTAGCTGATAGAGGCAGGCCAGCGGCGGCGCGTTTGTATCGAGGATTAGTTGTAAGTACTTATCTATACCGCCACCATCCTTGCCGCTCTGTCTTCTCCAGATATGGCAAGTATCTTTGTTCTTTATGCCTTTGATGCCGCAGCATCCAGTTTGCCTATTTTGATGCCGATGCCGGTGAAAAACCTATGATAAATCCGTGCGAGCACGTGTGAGAGAGTACCTACTGCACAGTATAGTGCTTTGCTGAGCAAGCCACACACACAACTGGTGGTTTGCCGGAGCCCTCAACATTAGTTCTTAGGTAGATAGATACTTAGGTGCGGGAGCTGAGCTGAGTAAAGCCAAATGATTCCTATACTTAGATAAATGAATGGCAACTTAATTAAACTTAGCCATGGAGTTTACAGTTCAAGTACAATAGGCCACCTCATTACATATGTACAATTTGACTAGCCTGAAAATTTTGTGAACATACCTATTTCTTACCTAGCTAAACTCCCTCATAACTAGTGTTCTAAGCTAGGCTATTAAGTAGGTAAAAACAATATAAGTAGGTAGTAGGTACCTACCTACTCTTTCCTTCAGAGTAGCCTACTAATATTTTTACTTTAAGCATTTATACTTATAACTAAGTAGGTAGGTAGGTAAGTATGTCAGAGCTGAATCTTGCTAATAACCCGCTTGTATATTATTTTGTGTGCCTTGTTTATCTTTTAGCATAATACACCTACCTACATAGGTAGGTAGTACTAGTAGGATCTACAGTTCATAACTATGAGTTAATAATTAAAATATTGTTTCATTCAGGGAACGGAGAAACGATACAATCATTGTCAGCTTTAAATTCCGATGAAATGAAAGAATTGGTTCCACTTGTTGGGCCACATGCCCTTTTTATACGAAGTTGGAAGGCATGGGTGAAAACATTCAACGAAGAGAATGCTATCATCTTTCAAAACATAGAAGAAGTGGACATTTCTAGTTACAATATTTCTTTGAGTGTAAGTATTAAAGCTTAGGTTAAGTATTAGGTTGGTAGGTAGTTACTTATTCTTTAATATAACATTTCAATGCATTTATGTATTACAATGTCCTTAAAGGGGAGTTTAAGAGGGTTCTTACACAATGTATGTCTATTGGTCTTCCTAGTAAATTTCTTTCTCTACTGCAAGATTAATAAGAGGATAATTTTATTTCAGGCTCTTCAGGATTTAAATGTTTTAAAAGAACAAGAAATCCAAACCACAACACCAGAAAAAAACAATTCTCCAAAAATCTCTCCTAACAAAACTGTCATAGACAAGGTAAGTGCAGTACTTACTTATTTAAGAGTGATTTATATCTATAAAAAATATTGTTTATTTTTCCAGCCAAGTGGACACTATTTCATATTTTACTACATACTAGTACCCGTTGCAACTTCATTTCATGGTTTATAGGATGAATAAGGTGTTAGAGTAACCTGGTCTCTTTTCTAGTGTTTGGCATGATTTTGTGTATGTTTTGTTAGGTATACATTATACAGGATGTAACAAAAAAGTGTAGTCATACTTTAGGAGGTGAACCTACTCATAGTTATGAACAACTTTCACTATGGGACCAACTTAATGTCAGCTGTTTGTCAATGTTAGTATTTGTTTATAATAATGTTAAATGCAATACCAATCTATTTTATTTCAGGTGGAATTAATGCAACTATTAAGAGACGATTTTGAAGCAACATCCCTAATTCAGTATATAGGACAATCTTTACCTAACGTAAATGCAAGAAACCTGTTGGCTCTGGTCATAGCCAGAAATGAACTGAAAGCGAATAAAAATACTTATGTATAGAACTGTTATGATTCTGATTATTATTAATAAATATTATTTTCTTGAAATAAAAGGTATCTCATTCCTAATTTATAATTATTGTAATGTTAAGTCCAGATATTAAACTTTTTTCTCTTATTATTTTCAGTCAGTGTCACTTATGCTCTCCAGACTGAATGCAGAACGGCAGAGGTATAAGGTTGGAACAGAGATGTCACAGAATGCTTGTCATCGCTCTGCAGCACCTCTTGTACAGGCGTAATGAAAAGGTCTAGACATATTTTAGGAGGTGAACCTACTCATGAATATGAACAACAGTGAAAAAAATCAGCTATTCTATATGTAGAGATGTTCAATCGGGCAGGATGTATAAAACAGCTGTTTTTTTTCGTGATTTCAAAGACTGTCCTATAGTAAAAGCTTTTTAAATTCATGGGTAGGTTCCCCACCTAAAATATGACTGGACTTTTTTGTTACATCCTGTAGGTATAGTTCCATACGTTATTACCTAATGCCGTTTTATAGCCGGTCTGAAGGCGCATTGTAGGTATGTACCTACTACCTATACAGGGTGTAACAAAAAGGGTATGTTAAGCGAAAAGCTACATAAATAGCCCACTGTAAAGAACCTATCCACAAAATTTGAGACTCGAAATCACATGTTTATTTTTCCCGATAGTATGGAGAATTTTTAAATATCTTAGGAGTTTTCATACAATCTTGAAAAATAAACATGTGATTTCGAGTCTCAAATTTTGTGGATGGGTTCTCTACAGTGGGCTATTTACGTAGCTTTTTGCTTAACATACCCTTTTTGTTACACCCTGTATAGCTTTAGATTTCAAACAAGTTACTTATTTGGACTAAACATGACACCTAGTGAATCCCAACATATACACTTGATAAGTGTCATAAAGAGTATATTTAAACCAAACAAGTTGGATAGTAGCATCAATCTACATCATAATTGAAACAATAAAGTACATTTTTTGAAATAATTAGGTTGTGTGATAGATATTATAAAGATTTTATTTAACTCAATCAACTAGAATATTTTATTGAAACATGTAACACTGCTGATTTATACAATATTTTGATCAATTCAATAAAGTTACAATGATTAGGTTAACTAAGTTGTTTGTAAGATCAATCAAGTAATATGATAAACCCTTCCTCCCTATCATTGTCATAGTCAATGCTAACAAGTAGGAAATGGTTAATTTAATCATATACTTAGCCATTTCAAACAAGTGATTTGTTGAATTAACAATATTTCTTGATTGATTTTCAATCAAATTGGCTTAGTAGCAGCAATCAATTTACTTTATGCGAACGTATATAAACAAGTACCTTGTTTAAATTTAACAAAATTTTGATTTATTTCATCACTTTTTTTTTTCAGTGTAAGTGACAGTCATTGCCGCAAATTGTATCATGCGCTTTCCATTTCACTATGAAAGTAAAATTTTGGTAATTTTAAATGTCAAGTTTGACGAAAACTATGGGATATGTTCACATTACGTCCTACGTGATTGTAAACTATCTACCAGCTGTGTTACCCGTAGTATACTGTGTAGTATTGTGTCACTTTACGTACCAGTGTCGCTACTGTCGACGTAAAAAAACAATTAACTAACTTAACCACATGCAATTTCAAAGTTTTCGCATAAAATGTGTGGTGCTATAAAAAGTGTAATTTAGTTATTTATGAGTTAATGTTATAAAACGTAATGGTCGTTGATATAATCGTGGGTAAGCTTACTTTCTTGTGGCTTTTATTGTAGCGTGAAATATATTACCATACTCTAGCTAGTACCTTATAAATTACGATTATTGTAAATATAATCTAAAACAAGGCCTCTCATGTATGAGAAACGCTGGCCGCATACCCCGCCACGCCAATTTAAATGACGTCATCCGCCGAGCCGTTTCCACCGCCGGGGCACCATCAGTATTAGAAACTGTTGACCTGGTGCGCGACGATGGCAAGAGACCAGACGACATGACCCTCGTGCCTTGGAAGATTGGGCGCTCTCTGGTGTGGGACGCAACCTGCGTTGACACCTTAGCAGCGTCCCATCACCCAGGCACAACAATCAAAAGTGGCTCTGCGGCCAATGCGGCTGAAAACCACAAACGACGCAAACCTCAGTGGTACCTATTTGAGCCGTTTGGGATTGAAACCATGGGGCCATGGGGTCCAGGAGCCCACTACCATTTTAAGGATATATGAAAAAGGTTGGTCGAGGCATCTCATGACCAGAGGGCTGGTTCATTTTTCGGACAGCGAGTAAGCCTCGCTATCCAGCGGGGTAACGCTGCCAGCTTTTGGGCACATTGCCAGCGGCGGAGGACTTTCAAGGAGTTTTCTATTTGTAAATTTTATTTTATTTTGTAGCTCTAGTTTTTTCTACGTAGGTTTAGTTACTATTGCAAATAATTTTAGTTCGTAGGTTATTAGTTATTTAGTATTTATAATGTTACGTATTATCTATTCTAATAAAGTCATCTAAAGCAATATAGAATATTAACACTTATTCTTTTTTTTTTATTTATCATACTCGTATTTACTATTCAGAACATTATTCGAATTTATTTACCTTGCCTATTATTTTTATATTCTTAGTTGTCGCGATAATTATGTTTATTGGTAGTGATTTTAGGGCCGACAGACTTGTTAATGTTTTTAAATGCTTCCTTATTCAACAATTCCCTTACTCTTCCGTAAGAATAAATTTTAAATTGCCAGCCAAAATGAAAATTAGCATCAAGTAAAGCACCTCAAGGCCAATGGCGACAATTTCACACACCAGCGCTCCCTTAGCGGAGGAAATACGCTCTTGTCAAATTTTCTGATTGAATCTTGGGTTTTTATCCTATACGATACGATATTTGTGTCGGTTATAAACAGATTTTTCCAGCTGATTCGATCGATGCCTTTGTTATTTAGCTGATAGTTTGATATAAGGATACATTTTTTCTCAGCTTCTGCATAATGGTATAAAGGTTACCTTTAAATGACATGTTAAATATACGGTTATTTTTCTCCATCAAAGAAACTGAAAAGAAAATTATCTTTGAAAGAGCAACATAATTTTATCCTGACTCTGAACGCTGAATTTTATATTACAAACTGATTTACATAAAGACATCATAAATATACACGGTGTTATCACAAAACCGGATTTAAAGATAGACACTGTATAAAAATGACCTTTGACAGCAAAATGTATGGAATATCAAATTTAGATTTAATGTTTAGCTTAAACAATGTTAATATTTTTGTAATACCATAATCATTTTGTCTATTACATTGTTCTATATCGTGTCGCATCGTCATCTGTAAAGGAAGAACTATTTACAATGATGATTGGTCGATTTTGGATGGTTTTTATGCTAAACTATAATTCACTCGACTAAATTTGATGAATCGCTGGCGTAACCGGTGCCTTGCCAATCAGCTACGAGGTTTTTGCCGGTTTTGGTAATGAAAATTATTCTCATTGAAGGAGAGTTATTTCTATCAGTTTATTTTTATAGGTGTAAAAATATACGTAAACAGTTTTGATTATTTAGGTAATAGCGGTCATAGATTTAGCTTTGACGTTCTATCCAGGCAGCCCATAATACAAATTCCAAATCTTTACTTTAATTTAGAATTTAGGGATCATTGCGGGGCGACTCGATGTAATAATATTTAAGGGTAAATGGATGCTGATATGATAATAATAATAAAGGCATTTAAAAGTGATACAGAAGAAAAAATATTTATAGAGTCGCAAACTATAGGTACTATAATATTATCGTGTGCTCCTGTCCAACTTGTATCTTAGCGGAACTGTTATGTATTATGTTGGCTTTATAATTTAATATATAAATAAAAGTAAATTAAAATAAAACTATAAATAGCAATCTAGAAATATCTCTCTTTACTTGCTTGGCTTGCTGGAAGAGATCTCTGGTAGAGATAAGCTTGCCAATGTACATGCATCTCATCTTTAATATTGTATGCCATATTTCTTTTTGTGTATGTGCAATAAAGAATAAAGAAAGAATTTACCCTGCTACTAATAAACCGCGCGTAAAGTTACAACCTCGTTATATTGGATTTTTGACAGAAAAGTATATGGAATATCTGTCAAATTACATTGTGTATAGTTTAAACCTAGTTTAAAACATTATATAAGTAAGGTTCATAATATACAGGATGTTTTTTGGTCGTTAACGTTCCCGAAAACTACGCAATCTCCCTATCATCACGATCATTTTTTTTTTGGGAAGTGTCTGGTTTCCAAAATATTAGAGTTCAAAGTTGAGGAAATAGACTGCGTTTTTCTGCATAAATGCACATTGACGCGTGTAGTAAGATTTTTTCACGAGAAATAATTAATATCTCTCTATGAAAAAACTAGCATAAACACTGGACACTATACATTTTTCCCAATCAAGTAATTAACAAATAAAAAAAATACATCGTTTCTCAGCAATTTTTTTTGGCATAATCTTACTTTATTGGATGTATAGAGTACGTACCCTTCGTTAAGGGTGGCGACGAAAAAACACCCTGTATAGATCGTTTCATCGCAAGTGTTGGAAACTTGGAAATGAATGATCTATGCATAAGTTTAGATGTATATAAATATCATCATAAACATTACAATGCAGTATGAGTGACCATCACCACGACGGATCATTAGTTCCGCTTTGTTATCATAACGTTTTTTGTGTAAACCACACGCTAATGTAGGAAGACAATCAAGTGACTGAGAAACAAACAAAACAACTCCATTTACGAGCTTTTCTAGGTCGCTTAAATTTACAAATGCGCTATTAGGTAATTGCTAATTATATTTTACAGCGGTTATGCCAGAATTAACTTTTTTGGGCATGAATAATTACTATCATGTATTTGTTTACTTGTATTTGTTTTTTATGGATAAAGACGTATTTAAGAATAACTTCCTAGTCCTTTGCTGGTGCGGAAGCTGCATCTCAAACCGTTCATATCGTAAGAGTCGACTAAGGAACTCAGGGCGTTCTCTCGAGCAATGAGATAGCAAGTTCTCAATGATAGTTAAGACATCTGGGCCCGCTAAACGTGGCTGTCCGATCTCCTACGTCAGTTCTTGCTACCGAATTTTTGGAACACAGCCGTGGGTATATGTACCTTTATAATATGAAAAATAATAAAATTGTATTGGTATACCTGGATAGGTACCTACCTACCCATAAAAATTTAATAATGTGAAATGTGTTCTTTCAAATCATTTTTATCTCAACAGCTTTCTTTCTTCGAATCATAATCATTGAGACCAGCTCAGTGAAATTTGCTATACTATCATAAATTCCTATTCATCTACAGTATTCTCTGATGTTTCATTATCTATTCTCACACCATACCTACCAGTGTAAAAGGAAATGAATTTGTGTATATTCAAAGACAAGAATGTTTCAGAAAATAGATGTTGCTTATAATTCTTTATTAACGGGCCACTTAATATTTTTGTCTCGTTTTATATTAACGAAGACAGCTACAGCCAACTGTTTCCTTTTAGTTGTTATAACTAACGGTATTCAGTAGAACTAATTGGTGTATATTTAAATATCCGGGATATTTCAATACACTTTCAATACAGTCAGGTATTACAGTAAACAAAGGAGATACTTAAGTATATTGAACCTAACTTTAATTTGGAGAAACTTTCCCGTAGATACAAATACAAATCTTAACTATGTACTATCCACTAATCAAATAATTGGCCCTTAGGAGGTTATTATTTTTGGTAGTTGCTATGGTTCCCTAAGTACTTTACCTTAATATATTATAATTACCTTTGTAGGTAATAGTGTAAACCTAAAGTACTTAGGGAACCATAGCAACTACCAAAAATAATAACCTCCCAAGGGCCAATTATTTGATTAGTGGATAGTACATAGTTAAGCTATTTAACTAATTGTTAGTTAAAAACGTCTATCAAACTTTAGTATTTAGGCGTATTTTACCTAATAGTGGATACGCTTAGTGTAAAACTTCTCATCACATCTAAAACTGGGCCTAAGTTATTATTCTCAGTGACATCTAAAGGGTATACCAATTGGGTATACCGTATGTAGTAGTAACATAGTACATGTATACATAAGAACTTAGAATAGGACTCTTCAAAAATACATCTACCTACTCTACATCTTCAAGAGCTAACCAAAATATACCAACTAATTGGACTTCCGAAATCTCTGATGCACCAGCGCATTAATAGTAGGTACGGCCGGTAAATCGAGGTTTGTATTTAGATAGTTAATGAACTTTTGTTTTCTTTTTCACTTGATCTGGGATCTGAGAAGGGATTAATAATATAATTAACTAACTAGAGCTAGGGTAAAGAGCGAATCTTTACTAAAAAATGAAGGCAGGTGTTAACTGTTGAGGTTTGGGTGCCTACAGTAAGATGAGACATTATTAGGAAAGCGTGAAAACGAGGACCAAACTTGACCCTTGATGGAATAAGTGATAACTGCCTGATAAAGGAATTAATAAGAAATAAGGATATATCTAGGAAGATATTATTATATAGGAAGAAACCACTAGAATAAGCGATTGATTAAGATATACATAGGTCTGTAGTTATTTTTGAACTACCTTCGCATTGGGATGGAAAGTTCATTTTAAGCTATTACCTACAACAACATCTACAAACCTTTTAGAGTAAATCAATAGTCTTTTTTACCGGGTGCAATCGGAGCGGAATGTGGGCCAGATCACCGGAACGCGCCTCATATCCAACGTTCATTAGTTATATTAATTTTAAAAGCTTTGGCTTTCTGCTAGGAAATGGAATTTTATAAAATGATTCATAAAGAAATGGAAAAAAATCCTCACCCGAGTGGGAATCGAACCCACGACATCTGCATTCCATGCTAGTGCTCTTACCACTGAGCTTCCGGCTCAACTACTGGGATGACGAATTTTACCATCTCTTTTCTAAATTTTGGAATTTTTTAAAATAAATTTGTGTTAAATGCACATCTCAATAATAAAAAATCGCTAATCGAATTAATGATCAATGCCAACTAAGCAAATATTTAATAACTAACTCGCAAGGAATTACTAGTTTGCATACAAAAGTTATCGCAGACTAAGTGCAAAAATAGAAGAGCAACTTAATACAGACTCAAGGAACTTCTCTGAGATATCATCCATGTTTTCTTATCTAGATTTACTATCATGAAATTACACTCGACCAACTTATTGCTTGCTTGCGGATCTTCCAAAATTTCACTTTAAATTCAGCTGGTAAGCTCGAAAGTTGCTAGAGTCTCCAGTTTGTGGGATGCAGGATTAAGTTGATTTTTACTAGCCAGTGCAGCACTATCCTAGCGAATAGGTGCATCGGCTAAGGATGCTAATGTTGCTGCATTCCATTCCATTAAGCGTACTACAAAGTAAAGATGTCTGTGGTCGTGACTGTCAATCTTAGGCGTAGGTTGAGCTGAATTTACATTTACTAACATGTCGGTAGACATATTATACCTTACTATGATGTTTATTTCTCCTAGATTAGGTAAAACTATAGGTACGTAAGTATCTACTTCGGTTGTTATATTTCCTCTCGATTAAGTATTTTCATAGTTTCCTAACGAAGCCAATATCTTTTAATCTGCATAAATCTTTTGTCAAAGACTTTTGTCTCTCCAACATCCATGACTTCTATCTCTCAAATCTTTTCAAACCAAAACTTCCAATGTTTATGAGATAGCAGCAGCTACATTATATACAGCGGTGTATGCGTGTAATCTTAACTTACCTGCTTGCATATTACATTTTAAGAAAGTTGGTAGTGAATAAACATATTTTAGACAAGTTTCACACAATCACCTTATGCTATCTTCTCCACTGCACATCAAAGAAGTAATACGAACACATAATGGAAAGAAAAAAACCTCATAATACTTGCTCAAAAAACACTTTCATAAAGCTTAAAATATACCAGCCACACAGAGTTTTGTGAATAGAGTTGTATGCAACATTAACGCTGTACATATTCATACATTATACTCGTATGTACGTACATAACTTTACAAAATTATACATTCAGCTTTGCTCCCAAAATGAGGTAGCCAGAACTGTAGGACTTCAAACTGCTCCTTGCAGCTACATTAGATCAAGTGACAAGTTTCTAGCTTAGCGTCTGAAGAAACGCCCCTGAGTTCGTTAGTTTCAAATTGTTAATAATAAATCAAAATTAAAAATTTTCAGTACCTATTCAAATTCTTAAATAACTCTTGCATTAGCACAGCACCAGGACAGCTCCAGCTCCGTATTGTTCATATTATTAAACAAAGTCGTCCCGCTGTCTGTCTGTCCCTATGTATGCTTAAATCTTTAAAACTACGAAACGGATTTTGATGCGGTTTTTTAATAGATAGTGATTCAAGAGGAAGGTATGTAGATAGTGTCGGCATTGCACCCGTGCGAAACCAGGGCGGACCGCTAATAAGACATATTTTACGATGTATAGTGTGATTGAAATTTGAGTCAACGATTAAAAATATGGGGGTTAGTCTTACTTCCAAGCAAGGAGTGTTACAATCTTGTAAACTGCCCGAGTGGGCGTCGCGGCTTGTCCAAAGGTGCGCTAAAATTGAACATGTCACATTCCGGTTTATTTCTGTAAACTGCAGTACCATGAAGGAGATATGACGGGGAGCTGTGATAATCAATGTAGTCGTGCGATAACCAATATACACCAGAACTGAAAGTATAGGTGCGGATCACTAGGCTTTTCGTACAATAACCTCACTATTCATTGTCTTCTACCTACTCTAGACTAGAAGGCCACTTTCTTGTTGGGGTAACACTTAGGAGATGTTTTGCCATCTTGCGACGACATCAGGACGAGATCATTTAACACGAGCGTGACGTCAATATAATTTACTGATTGTAGTAAATGGCCGGCTCGTTACTAGTCTACTCATTTATCCGTAACCCTCGCTGATAACGACACTGTTTTCTACGAGCAATCCTCGTTGACAACTAAAGCAGTAGGTAACAGAATGGGACCAAGGGACACGAGGGATAGACCGCCCTCGCGATGATCATGATATCAGAAAAAAAATTGCTGGTTACCGGTGGACGAGATTAGCCCAGGAGATAGAAGCTAATGGCTTAGTGAAGAGGAGGTCTTTTCTTTACTCGACAGTGGGTCGCTGTATACATAGATATGTAATAGATTTATTTCTTACAAGTCCTCTGTATAGTTTCTTCATGTTCAGTACTGATAGGAACACTTTGCCTGTGGTATTTTAATGGCTAAGGATTCTCGACGTGTTTATTTGTATGAGAAACATCGATTCTTCGGAGTGTAAGCCGATGAATCGATTCTTGGTATAAATAAAGTTGAGGAATTCAATTAGTTAGCAAGATGGTTGAACGTGTACAGTACTTAATAGCTTGACAACTTTAAAAATATATACCTAGATATCTATTTACCACCTACATTCTTAAGTACTTAGGTAGAATTACCTACCTATATTATCTACGTATGTTTGAAATTAAGTTTACCGAAAGGATAAAGTTAGTAGAGGGACAAGAGGGTCTTGGTGTTTTGTAGGCGATGGGCTGACCATCTGTCACTACTAACAACCGAACTTGTACATCTCAACCATAGATTTCTGTCTGTCCGATGAATCGATTCTTGGTATAAATAAAGTTGAGGAATTCAATTAGTTAGCAAGATGGTTGAACGTGTACAGTACTTAATAGCTTGACAACTTTAAAAATATATACCTACATTCTTAAGTACTTAGGTAGAAGTACCTACCTATATTATCTACGTATGTTTGAAATTAAGTTTACCGAAAGGATAAAGTTAGTAGAGGGACAAGAGGGTCTTGGTGTTTTGTAGGCGATGGCCTGACCACCTTTCACTACTAACAACCGAACTTGTACATCTCAACTATACCCACAAAATTGGTCAGAAGTGGCACCATGTGGTTCTACCGGCCCTTGTTGCTCTGTCTACCCCGTAAGGGATAAAGGCGTGATTATACAGGATGTTTTTTTGTGGCCACCTTTAACGAAGGGTACGTACTCTATACATGAAATAAAGTAAGTTTATGCCAAAAAAATGCTGGGAAAAAAAAATTTTTTTTTGAAATTTTTTTTTTAATTCCTTGATCGTGCGAAATTTATAGTGTCTAGTGTTTATGTTAGTTTTTTTATAGACAGATATTAATTATTTTTTCGTGAAAAAATCCTGCTACGCGCGTCTATGTGCATTTATGCAGAAAAACGCAGTCTATTTACTCAACTTTGGACCCTAATATTTTGGAAACCAGACACTTCCCAGGTATGCTTCCATGGAGAAAAATGATCGTGATGATGAGAAGATTCCGTAGTTTTCGGGAACGTTGACGACCAAAAATCATCCTGTATGTATGTATGTATAAAGTTGATGATGTCTTTCTCTTGAAAGATAGAGACAAATTCAAGCTTATCCTTCATATGGGCTATTTGACCACCGAAAAAATCAGCGCTAAGTTAAACTACTTATCTATTAAATATTTAATTGTATCAGGCGTCACTATTCGGAAGTTCAAATGCTGATGATGGCACGGGTGTTGGCGAAACATATGTCGATGAAAAATTTTAATTGATTTTCGGATTAGCAGCTATGTATTTATGGTTGCATGCTAGGTGCTTGGATCTGGCTTTTCGTTGCGACAGTGTTGTGTTGTGTTCGTGACCATGAGTCGGCAGATCCGAGGGTCAGCGGAGGGTGTAGGGCCCGGTGGTGGGCGACCCATCAATGGAAATAGTTATCTATTCTCTTGTACTTAAATACTGTATATGGATGTTATTTCTAAACAATGCCTGCGAATGTATTTATGTCAATAAATCAGATTGAAGTATCGGTGAATTTCTCGATTACATACTTACATATATGAAGTGCAAAGCTTTCTGGTAGCCTGTCAAGTTAGAATTAATGCGAACGAGTGCGCAAGTTCTTTGTGAGTCACATGCGCTTCACATGTGTGAAGCTAAATAATGGGTTTCAGTTATTATTAGTGATATTTCAATATAAATATACTCAGCATGCCATTAACTCTGCATTTTATTATTACTTTGCATTTTGAGCAACGTTTAACGCATTTCTTTCAGTTTCATTTTAAAACTGTTTCAATCTACTAATTTCCTAGAAAACAAAACTCTTTACACAGGTAGGTATAGGTACCTAGGTAAGCGTGTACGTTAGGTAGAATAGAGTTGAATATACCTAGGAAAAGTTAAGACAGGCCTACACTAAACCCAGTTAACTGCAGAAATTTCATACACAAAGTTGCTAATAAATACTGTAACAGAACGTAATCATAGCCATTCTAGAAATTTTAATGTTTCTTATTTAGATACCGTCTCTTCCCCCCATTTTCAGAAAACCTCATTTATTTAACACAACTACTTATTAGTTTAGTTTTGTACTTACTTATACATTGTGTATGTATGGAATACTGTCCAATGACCACAATATTTCATTCCAGGCAACCCCAACGACAAAATCCTGTACGGACGTCCAAACAAGCGCCGTAGCGCCTCGTTCCCTGCCCCTCGCTCGCTGGACCGCCGCCACTCCCTCAGGATCTTCGGGTCGTCCAACAAGTACCTCCAGCGCTGCGCTTCCACCAGAAGTTTACACCACAAGCACGCGAACACGACCGACAGCTCCTCTTCCACCGATTATCCTCCAAGCGTTGAATCTGCATCGCCTAGTAAGTTGCCATCGGTATCAGAGGTGGGATTAATATTTGTGTTATGTATTAGGTAAGTACCGCAATTATCAAGTAGGTACGGACGATTTTCTATTGAACCAGAGTTGTAAGCACATAAATTATGGAGTAATAACAGTATATTGGAGTTATCAATCGTAACACACTCGCGTAAACTTTTTATTTAACGTCATCTTATTATCCTACTAATTCTAACAATATTATGATTGTGAATTTTGGATTTTGTTGACATTTCGGGCTGCTAATAAGATCATATCCTGACTCCATCACTTCCTCTTGCAGAGAAAGTGTCCCTGTTGTCCCGCTTATTCAGACGAAGCGGCCGCAGCAAGCAGACGCGGGCGATGAGCTCCTTCTCCGCTCAGTTCCCGCCCACGGAGTGGTTCAACTCGAAGGCAGTGCATCTGCATTGTGTCGCCACGCAGACTAACTCCAAGGTGAGGAGTACCTAGTTATTCTCAAAAGTTATGGTTACTTGGTAAGGTGGAGGCAACATGGATTAATTTAGTAAAACTTAGTTAATTTACACTTACCTACGAGCGAAACTTATGATGAATTTTCTACGTTTCAGGAGTCATTGCAGAGCCAAGCATCATTCATGTCATCGTACTACGATGGCTCAGAGATCAGTAATCGGTCATCAACATTACCACGGAGGCACAAGCGACATTTCTCCACCGAGTCCGGGATAGCAGGGTCCGTCCAGTACGACCACTCGCCAGTCCGGCACAGCAGTCCAAGTTCAGGAAGTCTACCCAGATCTACCCTCAGCAGAAGTTCCACAAATAAAACTATTCTTGACCATTTTGGGTCACCACAGCGAAACAGCGACCCAAAACTTAGAGACAGTCTGAATGGGAGTCTGAGAAGAGACTATTCCCATTCGGATCATATTATGTCGACGAGTGGGCCGTCTAGCCTTGAAAGCACCGTCACACATCGAACACCACGCAAGGATTGCAAGAACAGTCCGTCGGAAAACAATTCTCCTATGAAAAGGAGCTACTATACGAGCGGCAGTAGTGGCCACTCCAGTCTAGAATCCCACATATCAGACCGTACGTTAAAACCTTCGCCGATTCACACCAACGGAGCCCCAGGCTTAAGCAGAGCTCAATCACTCGTCAAAGTACAGAGCTTACAAAGTTCTCCTAAAAGTCTCCATAAATACAGAAATAAACCTCCAATAGTTGGTGGTGAAACAGTAAAAAACTCTAAGAGCAATTCACCAAAAAACTGCCCAAACACTCCCAAGAAAACCGCCAGCCCTTTACACAATAAAAACTTAGCGTCTAAGCTCGAAAACCCTTCCAGTACAACATTAACTAGTTCTAACTCAAATAATTCCATAACTTTAAAAGTTACTACAAACACGATAACACAAAATGGGGGTGGAACTAACACTAAAGTATTTGTACAAAACTCGCCGGTTAGATCCGTGATTACCTTTGAAAATGGAAAAGTAAACGAAACATCTAACGGTAGTAACATTTACATAATTAACGACGACAGACAAGTTGTTTCTGTTTCGCAAAATGGTGTAAACCAAACGTCAAAAAACCCAACTGAAACTGCCTTCGACGTCTGTGGCGACAAAAATAAGCAGATGTACCAAGAAGGCGACCCTGTTAAAGTACAGGAAAACAAGTTCAATAAAAATTCCATAAACGATACGGGTATGAACAATAATCGTAAACTTTCATTGCAAATTGGAGGGGCAGCTAATAACAACAGCTTTATATATAAAAACCAATTAAATAATACAAATGAAGTTGCTTCCAATCCAGCATCTCCAGCCATACATAACAATATACATAATATTGAGACAACGATAAACAGTAATCCTTCAACGCCCACAAAAAGCTACGATAATATTATCGGCTCTTTGGGAAGTCTTCGATACCAGAAAAACACATTGTCATCAGGATTACAAACGAACCTAAACTCAAACAACGAGCTTAAAAGTGTAGACTTACTAAAGAAAGCAGCCGCACTGCAGATGCTAAATGGTCTTCCAAATGTAAATAGCAGAATGAGTTCCGATTCACTTGCGAATTTATTAACCAAAGCAGTCGATCAGAAAACGGTAGTCCTGGGATCGGAACCGAATCTTGCGTTGAAGAATCAGGACCAGATAAAAGACATTAACACGTCCACGGAGAAAATAAACTGTTTGGAAAACAAACAAAAAAGGTACAGCCTAAGCCAGGAAAGCAAGAAGGAGAATCCAGATTTTTACAATTTTCCGAGTTTAAGTGACTTGAGCTTTAACTTTACTAGTTTAGCCGCACAGAAAATATTAAAAGGGGTCAGTATAAACAGCGTAGATACTTTAGTAGAACTAAATATGGCCGCCAACTCGGACAAACAGAACAACCGAGAAGTAGCGGCGGTGTGCACTGACTTTGGTCTTGTATAGTATACGTTATATTATTTTGTTAAAATGTACAATAGTAGATAGTCTTAACACACAAAATAAATAAGGTAGTCGTGTAACTTATTTGTAACTACTTTATAACATGCCTTAGATATGCACTATTGTTTAGTTCGATCCCTATACCTACTCGTTTAAGATTTTGTACTCCCAACTTTTATCGAAAATCTTTGATGTTTGCAAATAATAAAAGAGGCAGATAAGTGGTAAGGAAAGTCAATAGTAGGCGTTGAAGACAAATTCAAACCACAGACTTAAGCCAGACTAACCTTAAGATAAGATCAAGAGCTTAAGATATAACATTAATTTATGCAGTCCAAGTCTACAATTTGTCTTCATATCAGTTATTTGAATTCACTTTCAACCTGTACCTATCTACCTCTCGTATGTAAATCAACTGACTGCTTGTAAGTATATTTGTAAAAAATGTTTTGTCTTACTAACTTATCATCAAAATTATTAATGTAGAAATTTATATAACACCAATATTCATAATCATTCTAAATCATAATCTTTCGGTAAATAAGTTTGTAATTTCACCATCATTACTTAATAAGACAATAAAAAATCGCCTAAAAGATGTGGCCGATCAGCACGGGAATGTAGTGCCTAATAAATTGTGATTCCAATAATGGTACAGCCATTACAACCTTCCATTTCGATATTAAACTTTAGTATACGAACACATCACTTCCATAATGTATTGTTAAAAATAGAGGTACAAAAATGTGCCTAGTAGCACTCTTTTTTGTGCCATCATCACTATTATGAAAATGGTTTCCAGTGAAAACAGTTGAGTAGGTACAAACCGAAATACCTTCAAAGATTCCATCCAAGAAACGGAATATAATAGGGTTGTTATGTCATGTGTAAGTGCCATAAAATAGTACAGAATGTTGTATGCATGATGTAGGAAACCAGATGTAGAATGTAGTGCGTTTGTACACAAGAAAATTAGAAGGATTTGGGGCAGATAGGTTCACATTGATCCCTTCAAAACGCATCACGTGCCACTCGAAATTAAATAGAGACAGTAATGGGTTTTCAAGTGGCAGTTACTTCTCAATAATCTAAATTAACTACCTAGTTGACATAATTGCAGTACAATGCCGATTTCATGTGTTTCGGCCCTAAAGGGGAGCAAACACAATAGAAATATGACTTATTTATTGCAAACACAAATAAAATCACTTATTGGCGATTTTAAAACCATAAGATAAAATTGCTTGGACATCGAAAACTAACATAACCTCTCCTTTTTGAAGTCGGTATGACATTCGATAAAATTGTTCACTACTTAATAAAACCATCTCCTCCCAAATATCCCATCTAATTTTCTTGAAGTAACAATAAAATAATTAGAATCGGTCAATTTCTGTACCTACCAGTAGGTACAGCAACAAGGGGTAATATTTATTCATTAGGGAATGTAATCAAAGTCATTGCATATTAGATAAGTGTCAGTAACGCCATTTGTAAAAATGTATTAACAATACAAGTTGATGCTTTGATTGTTGTTTTATTTAATCTCTCCATTACCTAGGTTTTACATGTGGGTTATCTAGAATACATTTCAAAAGACTTGGTGATGAGCTAGCAACTTGTTACTGTGGGGTAAGCACGAACCTTTTTACGCGGCGTAACGCTAGCGACTCGCTAGCAATCTATGAGATTTGACAGTTTGACAATAGTGTTATGGACTATCGAGAGGTTCGTGCTTACCCATCTGCCTCTAACTCCAAAGGATGCCTCAAAACTTTTCAGAAAAAATATTATTGATCTTTAGCTTTCTATCAGTTAAGGAATATAAAAGAAACTTCTTTATTTTCTAATAAGTACTGAACTTTAAAATTTACATTTTTAATTTATAAAATTATTAATAAAGAAATGGAAAAAATTCCTCACCCAGGTGGGAATCGAACCCACGACCTCTGCATTCCGCGTGTCAGCGCTCTCACCACTGAGCCACCGGGTCAATTACTCGGATGACGAATTTTACCATCTCTTTTCTAAATTACATATTGGCAACGTTATTTTTCATCCCGATAGCTATACACTAGCCAAATCTCGGCAAACAAAGCTGAATCCCTCAGCACAATGTTTAAAGATGAAACGATCAACCATATCCTAACGGATTATATTAATGGAGAAGTGTTTTTTTATAAATTTATCTTAAACAAGATATTTTTAATTGACTTATTATAGTTTTGGAAGAACTTTGTGTTTCAATAAAAGTTGCCAGTATTTTCTATAATGATGACTTTGGTAAGGTAAGATAAGAAACTAAAATGTAGATAAATTCTTAACCAGTTGTAAATGAAGGCTCACCTATGTACTATGATTTTAACATAGGTGTAGTGTGTTCCAGCCTGTTCCAATTTCCATAATAATATAGAAAGGTCTTTTCTGAAATAAATGTGTTTGTGATTCTGTACAAAATATAATCTTTTATTATCCTATTGTTCATAAGTATCCAAGCTTAAGTCAATTTGTAATACTAATTTCACTATGAGCATGCTATAGTCCTGTGTTCCATAACACTGTTTACTTGGCTAGGCTCGGTTTCTGTCTGGTTCTTTATAGAATTTAGCCATTCATCTGTTGGGTCAATTTTCTTTACATCTTCATCTAATATTTCTGGATCCTCTTGTTTCACCTCAATCTCATTTTGATCTTCTAAAACTTCATTATCTTCAGGTACTGTAGCTTCTATATTTTGTTCAGGAACAGTAGTTACTGGTTCTTCATAAACATCTCTGAACTTTTTAGACACATCCTCAGTTCTAATATTAACATGACATACACACTGGTCCGTCTGTGTTATTTGCTTCAGAGCAGCTTCTTCAATAGCTTCCAAGTCATCGTCGTTTGGCAATTCTTCAATATCCTTATAGGAGTACATGTGATCATCGTTTGGGCTGACATAATCCTCTAAAGTGAAAGCTGTACAGTCAATACTCAGGTTCTTAAAATCTATATTGCCAAACTCGCTGATATCATCCAATAAAGTAGACTCGTTTTTGTAATCTATATGCAAATTCCGTGCACAAATTTTCATAGCAACGTCGTCGTTTTGGCATTGTTTACGAATAGCGTCGAGCTGGCGTAAAGTTTTTAACTCTCTAGCTTTTAGACTGGCGTAGATGTGGGCAAATGTCTTTTTAACCGATGATCTCAACTAAAAACATAACAAAGATCTATCAGTGTAATGTAGCAATCAACATAAAAATAAATTAGGATAAAGGTATAAAATACTCACATTTTCAATATTTTTATTAAATTCGCCAGTATCACTCGCCATTGTTGTTTTGTGTACGTTTTTTTATCATATTTTTTTTTATGGGATAGTTTATCCCGAAGGAAAGGCAAGGGGAACTAAGCCCATACAGCCATTGTCTTTAGTATATAATTTCTGAATTTATGATGAATGATGATGATGATGAATGGAAACGACGGGGAAATCCTCAAGAAGGAGTAGAAAATACCTCAAAATCAAAAATAATTACAGAAACAACTTACATGGGCCTAAGAAGAGATCGTATTCCGGTTAAAGTTTTACTCGGCTTACCTGCGTTTAAAACCATGCACACGCACTAGATTCACATCACAAGTAAACAAAATATAAATTATCTACCAGTAAACATCACTATACGGATACATGCAAGCCATTTACAGATAAATTTTGATTTTCACAAGAAAATTACACCCGCTCCCCTTTAGCTTTTCCCGCCGAATCCCATCATTATCACAGATGAATATCACTATTATCAGTCATGCTTTTTGACCTGGATGGTGGCCTGGGATCTTATTTTTTTTTTGCCCAAACACGGTCAAAGGAGTTTTTTAAGATTTACCACATTAAATTGGGTACCTATTGTCAATATTTTGGCCCAGTTTGCGTTACCTTTATAGTGTTCGATTTATTCATATTTTATTCTAATGTAGGTACTTTTTATTAATAGTGATGTGCCAGATCTTGAAATATAGATATAATACGTAGATCCACGATACCTACCTATACGGATCTTTATTTAGGTACTTACTCTATCAGTGAGGTGCGCGAGACCCGCCTCAACGATTGGCATGACAGGACTTACAGCCAATTTTAATACTAGAGATCATAAAAAATCTCGTTTTTTTTTCTAGATTTTTAATTTTGTATAATACCAATATGGAACATTTCATCCAAAATATGTAAAAATTCTCTCGAGATCGGTTATTGAAATTGGCTGTTAGACTTATATTGCATGGGTGTTACTTGAGGTATTACTCTCAGTATTACTTGTGTGCAGGCCAGCTCAGGAAGCCTGCACGACTATGCTAGATTGGGGGAATTTTCTATTCTTCTATTTTCCCCGCGATTCGGCTCGAAGGAACAAATCGCTCCTTGAATACAAAAGGGGCACAAATCGAAATCCATAAATTTTACAGGACAGCCAAAACAAATTTTTGAAACTGTTTTTTTATAATATTTCATATATTTATTAATTAAACATAAGATGTTAATATATCATTAGATGCGTATTTATTAGCTCTATCTATCTACAATATAAACTTTGTAATAGATGTTACCTATTAAGAAAAAAAAGCATAAAAGTCCCTTTTGCATTCAAAATTTGAACCAATATAATAAAAAATATGTCAAAAATTAAACACAGTTTTACAAATAAAAATCGTTTATTGTACCTTTTTGGTAAAAAACCGTATCAAAAAGTTTAATCTTATTACTAGGTAAAAACATAAGTGAATGGACACCAGGAGAACATTGTATTAAAAAATCTAAACTAAAAAATCTTAACTTATTATTAAGTAATATAATTGAGATCAACTTTGTACGTAACTATTATTCAGCAAAATTAAACATCTCTCTAAAACAATTATATTTGTAAGAATTATAGAAAAAACAAGAGATAAAACTGTAATAATCATTATCAAAATATAAATAAAATAACCATATTCATTAATAAATTCTCTAAATAACTCAAAAAATAATCAAGTGACGACACTAATTTGTCTCTCTTTAACATTAATAATTTAAACAAAACAAAATACAAGATCAGTTCTAAAGGCACATAATTCAGTAGCAAAATATTATAGCTTTTATGTAATAATACTATTGCACAATAACAATCTAAGAAGTCTTACAAAATCACAGTTATAAACACTTTAAGGCACTTTTTACGTAAACTATTTTAAGTTACAAATTATAATCGTTATTTATTATTGTTATGTAAATGTTTGTATGAAATTTATAAGTCTTTATTATCAAAAGGAACTTATAAAATTAACTATTCTAAATATTATCACAATTAGGTATCTAATAATAAAATTACAAATTTTCGTAAAAGCTTTGGTAATACTTAGGAATGATATTTTTCTCAATGAGTTTAAGAATACCCTGTTTTTTAGTTTCAGTTATTTTAAGTTTTTGTTTGTACAGTTTTTTTGGCACTATAGGATTAGCAGACCTTCTTTTTGTCAGCGTGGCTACCGAGGTAAACTCTTCAGTTTCGTATGAAGTCTTGAAGAAAAATTTGTTCTCATAATCTCGATGGACTTTAATAGTTTTTATATCAGCCCATTTGACTTTTTGTCCATCTTCTGTAATAGTGTAATTGCCGATAGCCAGAGATTTTAAATCTAAAAAACTCTCATGCGTAAGTTCGTGAACAACGAAGGGTCTTCCTTTCTTCTTTGCAGTTTTAATAAGGGTTATATACTGATCCGGCACATAAATGGGAGAAGATTTTAAAGCATTCGAAATGTTGCGTTGAATTAGAGAGTGAGCAGCATCTCCTTCATTTTGAGTGTGCCCTTTTATTAAAAAATTATGAGTAACACTCCTCAACTTCGATAACTCATTTATGGCGTATTGGTACGTTGCTAACATAAATTTATTTTTATGTTGGCCACAACAGTTGTCGCTGTAAAATACTACGTCAAAATAGTCAGAAGCTTTCTCATTCAAATTTTTCAAGTACGCGAGCACACACGATCCTATTTCGTTAGCACCACGAGATCCTGCACCTTCATGCCAAACGTAGCAGGTCGTATTATTTGAACCCAGTTCAGTAACAGTAAAATTCAGCGTATTCAATTTTGAAATATAGTAAAAACTAGAGACTTCGCCTTGCGGACAAGGCATCACAGCCTGTAAGTCATATACACATACTATAAAATTATCGCTTATATTTTTTTTATCATTTTCCTTTTGAGCTCTGGCTAAATTTTTTTCTTTCAAATGCAGATCATATTGTATTTGTAAAAGCGTTTTATCTTCAACATTTGCGAAAGCTGTGCAGTCTTCACACTGGTCTTTTTTCGGTTTCCAAAAAGAAATGTTGAAGTCATTCACGAAGATATTATAGTACAGTTTATAAGAAAGATAACCTTTACCTTCAGCTTTACATTTATCGACGTAATCACGGTGCAAAGTAGCAATAGATCGGCTTCCTTCAATATACTCACGCTTAGAGCGAGCGCGACAGTAGTGGCTCTCAATCCTGGGTATGGAGTTAATGTGTTCCTTTGACCTATCCTTCAAAGCAGCATCCAATTTAAATTGATTGCCATGTTTTCCTTGGTTATCTTGCATTTGAATTCCAGTAATTGATCCAGAAAATTTCTTTACAACAGTCCGAATGCTTTTATCTGATATAGCAAGTGTATTCATAAAGAATAACTTGCATACTCGAATGCGTTGATCGATTTTCGTGAAGTAATATGCGTGGTTTAAGTTTTGGCGGGTACTACCAACACGGATGTACCGATACTTTGGCTCAATGTTTGTCATATGGTTGTATATAAATTGCCTCTGAACGTTTAAATCACCAGTGTCCCAATAGGCATTAAATATGGCTAATCGTTCCTCAAATGAAAACACATTTTGACATTTAAATTTACACTTATCTGAACAAACAGGTCCCATATTTTTGGCAGTAATCATTTTTTTCGATTTAGACATAGTTGTGTGTGCCTTCCCGCTATTGATCAGAGTCTTGGTTTTGTTTCTTTTCCATGCTTCTGGATTAGCTTTTCTTTTCCGACTAAGACGCTGAGGATCCACGCTAGCTGGTTCACTGCCAATGCTGGGTGACTGAATATTCACGCTGGGTGACTGATTATGACTGATGGATGGCTGTGTTTCTATAAAAGGCGACTGAGTATCCAAATTGACTGGCAGATTATCATTGATGAGTAAGTGAGGTTCTACACGAGAAGGGCCCGGTTGGGGTGAAATACAAAATGGTTTGGCAATTACTTTTGACTGTATATCTCCTTCGGAATCAGAAGATCTTTCATGACTAGGTAGAAAGTTGGGATCTAAAACACTGTCATCAGAAGAAAAATCTGCAATTGATGAACTGCTGGATGTTGATGATCGGCCGGAATTGGTATCAGAGTCATTATCAGAGTCGCTTGAACTGCTACTCGAGTCACTCTGTTCAACAACTATTTTTGGCCTATTTGTGTCTTTGGGATTCGTTACACAGCTTACTTCACTGTCTTCATCCTCTAATATTGATAGGTTAAGATCAGGTTGACTGTCTGCTATAGAATTTGTATCTGAAGAATCAATGGGTAACGTGACGGGTAGACTGAGTGCAGCTGGAGTATTAAAAAAAGTTTTATTTTGCACATTATTATTGTGGCCAGGTAATGCTTGAACTTTTTCCGATTCTTGAACGGAGGTTGCCATATTCAACATTTTTCGTGCTCTATTCATTTTGTCAATCTGTAAAAAAAAAAAACATCTTTAACGTTTTATAACTAAAAAACATAAAATACACACAGTTCTATACATATATTATACAGTCCTTAGTACATACACACAATACATACATACATACAATAAAACATACACACAATCAAATATTTACAATCCTTAATATGACATTTTCAATACTAATTTGACAGGAATAACACCTTAATTATATTTAACAAATTTAAGCTACCACCTCATATTTAACATTCAAATTCACAGTCAAATTCACAGAAAATATGAGGCAATGCATTTTAATCACATATTTTTCAACATTTACGAATATCTACCCATATTATTATAGGTCCCTATAAACACTCACTGATATTATTTAAAAAACTTTAAATTAGTGACGAAAGCTACAGGGACAGGGCTTCAATTTAGTTTATATTATTAATTTACAAACAAATAAATACATTTGTATGATTTTTAAGTTAAAAATCACTGAAGTAATAAGAATAGAACAAAATTAACATCAAAATGGTAATTTTTATTTTTAAAATTGTAACGAAAACTAAAATTATTATCATGCAAAACGGCCATATTTCTGGCCTTCCCATTGTAGCACGCTAAAAATAATTATTTATTTCACTATAATTTAATGCAAAAGGGACGTATTTCAAAATATGCTACTGTTGTATTATAAAATATAATTATACTTAACTAATATTGGATTACAAAAAGGACGCATTTCAAATATGGCAATTTTGTATTACAAAATATAATAACAAATACTAATGTTAGAATGCCAAACAGACGTTTTCCAAAATATGGCACTTTTGTATTATATATTATGGTTACAAATACTAATGTTAGAATGCCAAACAGACGTTTTCCAAAATATGGCACTTTTGTATTATATATTATGGTTACAAATACTAATGTTAGAATGCAAAACAGACGTTTTCCAAAATATGGCACTTTTGTATTATATATTATGGTTACAAATACTAATGTTAGAATGCAAAACGGACGTTTTCCAAAATATGGCACTTTTGTATTATATATTATGGTTACAAATACTAATGTTAAAATGCAAAACAGACGTTTTCCAAAATATGGCACTTTTGTATTATATATTATGGTTACACATACTAATGTTAGAATGCAAAACGGACGTTTTCCAAAATATGGCACTTTTGTATTGTAAAATATAATCACACTTACCTGAAACTTTGAATCCAACACAGACGTATTTTGGATTGTGGCACTTTTTCACGCAACCGACGTGCGTTTGCGTTGAATCTCCGGGCGCAACTAACAAAATGGCGGTTTTGCACTGACATTACCTGTCAAAGTGAGCTAATGCAAAAATGGCGGTAAGTTAGTGTAGCCATAATATAAGCAAAAATGATGGGAGTTTTTTTTTCACTATAAAATATAGTCGGTTCAGGTGTAATTTTTGCAATAAAACGATTTTCATTTTTTTTTTAATTGTGGCCCTTTTGTATTCAAGGAGCGAAATGTGCAGGCCAACTCAGGAAGCCTGCACGACTATGCTGGATAGGGGGAATTTTCTATTCTTCAAATGTTAGTGTTTTTACTTGCTGGTTTTTGTATTTTTCATTATTTGAATTTCCGAATTTTTTTCTTCCTCACAAATAATATCGTATTTGGGGCACATAATAATATGTAATTCGCTATATGGGCCTATTGGTAGTTATTGTGTGACAGGCACGTTACTGTTATTTTCTCTTATAAGGCATCATATTGGCCTACTTGAACGACTCATTATTCAATAATTATTTTAAAAAATCGAAAATCATTTTTTTTTGTGGTTTCGCTTCAGAAACATGGTCTGAAACAGGGATTTGGTATCTTCTATGGTCTGAAATTAACATAATAATTTGAATATTTGCCTGGTGGTCACTTATTACTTTAACATACTTAATTTTTTTTGTAACATGTGGTCTGTCAAACTAATAAACAATAACTAAAGCATAGAAGGCGCTGTGTGACATTAAAAGCATTTTAGTTATGCGATGGACAAAGTCATAGATAAAAACTTAATATTCACTTACTTCTATGCTTTAGTTATTGTTCTGTGTTACACACGTAATAATATTATGGACACATAAAACTCATACAAATTGAGAAAGCTTGTTATTCCCAAATTCCTGCATAAAACTAAAATCATGACATGTCATATAACATTTTTGCCGCGATATAGGAAAAAGCTATTAATCGAATTGGCCTGACTATTCATAAAATGGCCCGTAGCTCTGTCAAAGTCATTGTACCCAGTGCCAAATCCAAATTAAAAAATTAGACAGGTTATTGATTTTTTACGATTTTTTAGTTTGACAGATCACTGGCTGGAAAACATCGAGTTGGAAAACAATTTCTTGATTCCAAAATTATTAATATTAATTTGCTGTTTCAGTGTATTTGAAGTGAATAGTTATTTCGGCGGTGCACTGCATCACCATGAGTGAATTAAGGCATCGGCATGTTGAAGGCGACAACAATGATAAAGTGGAAACCGCAGGCGAATCTGATCATGTAGTTACCTTGTTTTGTGTACATAAACTAGTTTTAAATAGTTTCGACACTACTCATTATAATGATGTGTACAGGTGGATTCGGAGGAAGAGAAGGTGTTAGAAGATAAATATGTTGACGATCTTGCGAAATCATTGCCTCAAGGGACGGACAAAACACCGGAGATTCTCGACTCCGCGCTTTCGGGACTATCTTCTAGGTTTGTATTGAATATTGTTATACCTCAGTGCCGCTTGGTTTTTATTGTCTTACTATTTATTTATTTGTATAGATGGAGGAATTGGGTGATCCGCGGGATCTTCACCTGGTTGATGATTGGAGCGTTCTGTTTGCTCATTTATGGTGGTCCCTTGGCTTTGATGATTACGGTAATATTTTAATGGTATTCTTTCAATATTTACTTACATACATTTGCATTTATGCTGCTTAATATT
Organism: Carposina sasakii; assembly: GCA_014607495.2. Classification (NCBI taxonomy): domain Eukaryota; kingdom Metazoa; phylum Arthropoda; class Insecta; order Lepidoptera; family Carposinidae; genus Carposina; species Carposina sasakii. The sequence goes on from CP053153.1 coordinate 13,145,889, forward strand.
GCAATACCTATATACTGAGTTAGTTATACCTACAATAATCATGTTTTTGTTATAATTTTACTCAGGATATCTGTATTTTTTAAAATGCAGCAACATTCACACATACATTTATATTCCTCTATCAGTTTTCATGTGTGAAAAAATATAAAATTGTTTGTGTAGGTTTTGTGTGTTCAAGTAAAATGCTTTGAAGAGATCATCAATATCGGCTATGCAGTCTACAGAGTGCATGGACTGCCATGGTTCCGCTCCCTCTCCTGGTATTTCCTGCTGACTTCAAACTACTTCTTCTATGGAGAAAATCTAATTGACTACTTTGGAGTTGTCATCAATAGAACCGTAAGTATCTAGTTGTTAATTTGTGTGATTTTCTAAGCGAGTACAACATGAAGAATCCTCTTTAACCTTAAGTAGAAGAAGAAGATGCAGTAGTCTTTATAGATCTGTGACTACCAATGTAGACTCTGCAGCATAGTATGCACCAATCACTGGGTAATATTCGTTAACACTACCTAAGCAAGTAAGTTGACTTTTTTCAGTGAACATGTTTTCATTATTCTTTACAATTCAGGAATTATTTTGCTAAAAACTATACTTTTATATGTAGACTAGTTCTTAGCCTTTCCTTTAGGATATTGGAAGTCTAGCATTATCATTCTTTCATGAAGTAGACATGGGGGACATTTCTCTTTTTAGAATTTTTTTTAAATGGGCATAGCCTCAGACGGAGACAAAGAAATAGCAAATGTCTTGCTAACCATTGCAGTTTGCCTTCATGGGGTCCGCATCTTGTGATCACAATATGTCAAATAGTGCAATTCAAGGGCCAGCAGAGGGTGTATTACCATGACCAGCCCAAGATAGAGTAAACCATACAAGTAATTTTAAATGACAGCATATCTGTAATAACAACTTTAAGTACATACCTATTATGTATCATTATTTAAGCAATCTAATAATATTTTTGTTCTCTCATTATTATTATATAAAATGAAAATCCATAAATGCCAGTATGTTATGATGGTAGAATGCTAAATAAACTCTACTATTCTAAGTGCTGTGGATTTTGGTAAAAAAAAAAAAAACAATGTTCCTACAATTTGAGGCTGTTAGAGATGAATTGGTATATAATATAACTAGATAATTATTGTTTATTATGTTAATTGATGGCATTAAAATAATACAGGGTAGGTTAATAAGCAACATAGTTTTTTCTTACAACTACCATAGCACTGCCTAAAAGGATGCAAAATGAATCATTTGGCTGTATATATGTATAGTATAGGTAATCGCCCCTGTGTATGGCGATATTATTTGTAGTTATTTTCGTGTTATTCGCGCAATTTGATCCGTCGATAGCTGCATGATTGCATTTCATACTCTGTCAACAAAAATTCTATAATACAGAATTATATGTATACATGCAAACTAGCTGTTGCCCGCGGCTCCGCTTACGTGAATGTAATTTGCTGCTTACATCTATAATGTATGTAGGTAGATTTACTTTTAGTTCGGAATAAACCACAGCAGCAAACAGACGTCTTGTTATTTCTCACGGACACTACAGTGGCGACGAGGATGGTTTACCGCGTGAAATTAACAGTATAATTAATTAGTAAATTCAGTACTGGGCGACAAGGGTCGTGTTATTGGTAAAATCGAAGCCTCAAGAGGAAAATGTCGGTGGGAAAGGTGTCGGAATTTGACATTAAGTGCGGTGCGTGGTCGTCTTACGTCGAACGCTTAGAAATGTACTTTCTAGTGAACAAAGTGACGGATGAACTCAAATTACCAACATTGATAGCAGTCATGGGCGATGAAGCTTATGAGCTTCTAGCAAATCTCGCTAGTCCAGCGAAACCAGCAGCATTAACTTATAAAACGGCGGTAGACATGTTACGTCATCATTTACAACCGACGCCGTCCGTGCTCGCCGAGAGGTATCTTTTTCGACAACGGAGACAGGCGAGTGATGAAAACATAGCCACCTACGTAGCTGAGCTTAAGAAACTTTCAAGAAATTGTCAATTTGAACAGAACTTAAGCGAAAATCTTCGTGACCAATTTGTGTGCGGCATCAAGAGTGACGTCATTCGCCAACGGCTTTTTGCGGAATCGGACAAGTTAACTTATAGTGATGCGGTGAAAATAGCGAGTTCATTAGAAGCAGCGGAGCGGGATGCAGCTGCGGTAGAGGAGAGAGGTACAAGTGCGGGGGAGGCTGCTGTGCAGGTGTTGCACACACTAGGCCATGAGAGCAACCGCACAGGATCGCGAGGGAGATGGCGGGGGCCACGGCCCGGAGGGCGGCCACGGGCAGCGGGAGCAGCTGCGCGCGCCGGCGCACCTCGGCCCGACGCGGTGGCCAACCGCGGGTACTCCTGTAGCGGATGTGGATCTGCAGATCACATTTATTCCGCTTGCCGGTTCCGGGACTACACTTGTAGCAGGTGCAGGCGCCCCGGACATCTGCGTCGGATGTGCCCTAGTGATACACGGAGGAACGGAGGCAGCGGACAAAATTATTCGTCGTCAATTTATTTTGGGAACGCGAAGGAAGAAACTTCAGCGGATGAAGAGCCACAGGAAGAAGATTTCCATCATCTGTGTTTAAACGACTACAAAGCCGTAAGTGTACAGATCTTTATAGATAACAAATTGATAAGAATGGAGGTGGACACGGGCACGGCCGTATCGTGTATAAACAAAGACACTTATAATAAGCTTTTAAGTCATAACAAAATTGAGAAAAGTGAGTTAGTGTTAAAATGTTACGATGGGTCAAAAATTAAACCTATAGGCGTTATAAAACCATTGGTACGCTATGGTGGAAATTGTAAATATTTGGAATTGTTTATTGTTGAGGGAGGTACCACTTCTTTGATAGGGAGACAATGGCTGGCTGAATTAAAAATTAATGTGCCAATTGTTAGCGCTTGCAATAATGTTACCTTAGACCAGTCAAAATTATGTAACGATATCAATGATATACTTTCTAGATATGAAAACCTGTTCAGCGGCGGGTTGGGGCGGTACACGGGCGGCAAGGCCACGCTACGGGTGCGCGAAGGCGCCGTTCCGGTATTCCACCGCGCACGGCCGGTGCCATATGCGCTGCGCGAGCGCATCGACAGCGAACTCGACGCGATGCTACGCGAAGGAGTCATCGAGGCCGTTGACTGCTCCGACTGGGCTTCGCCACTTGTGCCGGTAAATAAGGCTGATGGGAGTTTGAGAATTTGTGCGGATTATAAAGCGACTATTAATCCAGTTTTATTGATTGATAGGTACCCGTTACCTAAGATAGACGATCTAATGGTAAACTTAAGCGGGGCTCGTTATTTTTCTAAAATCGACCTTTCGCAAGCCTACAACCAAATAGAATTAGACGAAACTAAGATATATACAGTTATAAATACTCACCGGGGTCTTTATCGATACAATAGACTGGTTTACGGCTTATCTTCTAGCCCGGGAATTTTTCAACGAATAATGACTAATTTAATAAAAGGTATTCCTAATGTAGAAGTCTTTCTAGACGATGTTATCATAGGAGGTAAAACTAAGCAGGAACACTTAATCGCATTGGATGCAGTTTTTAGTAGATTAAGTGAAAACGGATTGAAGTTGAAAAAAAATAAGTGCGTTTTCTTAGTTAAAGAGGTACGTTATCTTGGGTACATTATAAGTAAGGAAGGTATAAAAACCGATCCATCCAAGGTCGAGGCGATTGTGGGCATACCGACGCCGACGAATGTGACAGAACTAAGGTCGTTTCTTGGCTTATTAAACTTTTACGGTAAATTTATTAAAAATATGAGTGGTAAATTGTTCCCACTTTACGAACTTCTTAAGAAAGGTAAAGAGTGGGTTTGGTCTATGGAATGTGAAAAGGCGTTTGTAGAAATAAAAAGGGTTTTATCGAGTGCAGAAGTACTTGCCCACTACGACCCAAAGAAACCACTTACAGTGACATGCGACGCGAGTGCGCGCGGGGTGGGCGGGGTGCTGACGCAGGCCGGCGCCGACGGCGGCGAGCGGCCGGTTGTTTACGCGTCGCGCACACTTAATGAAGCCGAGAAAAACTACTCGCAAATACATAGGGAGGCTCTGGCCATCATTTTCTGTATTAGAAAATTCCATCAATATTTGTATGGTCGCCGGTTTATCTTAAGGACTGATCACAAACCACTGGTTTCGATTTTCGGTCCGAACACGGGTATACCCACTATGGTGGCTAGTCGGATGCAGAGATGGGCCATCATCTTATCTGCCTACTCTTTTGATATCCAATACGTTAGGACTCACGAGAATGGTGCGGACGCTTTATCGCGGTTACCGGTCGAGGTACATTCGGTGAGTCAGACGTCGCAGACGGCGGCGCCACTGCGGCTACCGGAACAAACTTACCTACACTATGTACAAGATGCGCTACTTTTAGATTATAAGACAATTAAGCACCAAACATCACGTGACCCATTATTAGCAAGAGTGTTATCATTTATTCGCGATGGGTGGCCGGAAAAATGTGAGGTAAATAATTTGCAACCGTTTTTCAATAGAAAAGGCGAACTTTATGACGAGTTAGGTTGTATCATGTGGGGTCACAGATTAGTTGTCCCAGAAAATTGTAAAAACCAAGTGTTACTGATGTTACACGAGCCCCACATGGGAATAGTTAAGTCCAAGGCTTTAGCTCGAAGTTATGTGTGGTGGCCAGGAATAGATGAGGCGGTGCAGCGAATGTGCCAGGAGTGCACCGTTTGTGCAGCTCAGGCGGACGCGCCCCCAAGGCAAACACCTAGTATGTGGCCTTGGCCTAATAAGCCTTGGGCGAGACTACATATGGATTTCTTAGGACCGATCGCGGGAAAAAGTTACTTGGTAATTATTGATGCGAGGTCAAAATGGGTAGAAGTTTTTAAAATGACAAGTACTTGCGCGGGACCACTTATAGACCGCTTGTGGGAATTATTTAGTAGATGGGGCATTCCCAGACAAATAGTAAGCGATAACGGTCCTCAGTTTGCGTCTAGCGAGTTTAAAAGTTTTGTTAATGAGAACGGAATAGAACATAGTTTCACAGCTCCGTACCACCCGGCATCAAATGGTCTAGCAGAAAATGCTGTTCGAACAATTAAGCGTGTTATTAAAAAGGCATTATTTGAAAATAAAAATGTAGATCGGGCATTATGGTCATTTTTAATGCATTATAGGAATGTAGAACACTCAACTACGGGCGAAAGCCCCGCAATGCTTCTTTTAGGAAGACGTATAAGAACTCGACTAGATACACTTAAGCCAGACAGAGAAAGGAAGGTACACCACGAACAGCAAGCCCAGCAAAGAGCTGCGGGGGGCGGCAGCAGGGGTATGGACCGAGAAGACGAAGTTTGGTATCGGCAATATTTGAAAGGCGAAAAATGGGTGCCAGGGCGGATACTAGATCGCATAGGAACTTCTAATTATAAAGTATTAGGTAACGGTGGGGAAACGGTACACAGACATATCGATCAAATACGAAAAAGGTCTAGGGGGGATCGTCTATCGTTGGTTTCTACAGCTACGAGCTCATCGAACATAGAGGAACCATCGAGCACAGATTCTCAAACTCCAAAGTTAGCCTTACATACAGAGATGCCATTGGAAGGTCCACCGGAGGGGTCACCGGCCCCGGTAGATAATCCTAAAGCTAAAGAGGGAGAAAATCGGGTCGTTTCTCCAGTCTCTCCAGAGGGCGAGTTCGTATCCCCGATCTCGACACCACCCCCGCAACCACCCCAATCTCGTCCAGTTAGAGCCTGTCGTTTAAAGAAATAAACGTAGAATAAGTTATTGTATTAAGCCTAATTATTAAGAATGTATTATATATTTAGTGTGAAGGAGTATAATGTATGTAGGTAGATTTACTTTTAGTTCGGAATAAACCACAGCAGCAAACAGACGTCTTGTTATTTCTCACGGACACTACAACATCCCTGCCAAATATGTGCAGGGATTTTGTGTGCCTAATATTTTAATTCTATTTGATGTTACTTATTGTGTGGCTTATTGCGTGGAAAGAGTCTGTATAAAAAATAGTTTACTCAGACCTACCGACCATACACACAAAATTTAATAAAAATCGGTCAAGCCATTTCGAAGGAGTTTGGTAACAAACGCCGCGACACGAAAATTTTATATATGTATTAGATAGTTACCTATAAAGCATATTATATTAAATTAAACCTGGATTAATAGTTTGATACAACTGGGCCTTATTAGTCAATTAGTCATGCGTGATTTATCCTGTAAAATGTAAATAATAAACCAATATGATTAATCATTATCATTATCGCATACATAGACGATCGTACGATATATTGTTATGTGTTGACTAATTAATGATTAAGACGTAGGTACGCGTGTGACGTGTTTTATTGTCTGCAGTATGTCTGCTTATCGGTTATGTTGGTATTGATCGTATAAAGTAACACTATATTCTCTTATTCATCATGGAAACAATCGAAAGGCAAAGAACGTAAACACGTCGAAATTGGCATTCGTAAGTACACCTCATGTGTTGTAGTTCGTTCCTCTTGTTCAACCGATTCTCGAGATTGCCTCTAATCATAGAGGAATAAGATGTAGACATAGAGTGCTAATGACATACTAACAGTTTAGATGCACCATTAGACTTTTCGGTGCCTCACAATTCCAGTCCTGGACACTTAGATTGCATTATTATACGATACAATACATTAGGAATGTAGTACATTACTATACATTACACTAATAGAATCTAAGTGTCAAGGACTGGAATTGTGAGCCACCGAAAAGTCCAATGGTGCATCGAAATAGTTAGTATGACATTAGCACTCTATGACATCTTATTCCTCTATGCTCTAATCTATGGGCACACTATTAGGTTTTCTTTCACATATGTACATACTTCACGCCTGTGCTTCACACTTTGTAATTTCTTCTTCTTCCTTCGGCGCTACAATGCTTTTAATATTATCAACAACACATTCTGACGCGGTACGTGCCGTCAACCTGCCAACCATGTCCAAAAATTTGCCGTAGGACTTTCCGTTTAAAAAATAAGGAGTTTTAGTTCATCCTTGTGCGGCATAGTCTAGGATTCACACGCTAGGTTGTTTGTATTGATTAATATTATTCTCTAGCAGTAAATCTGGGGTTTAGTACAATTTGCGATAAGCTGGTATCTATTGGGATATGAATTGATTACACACTCACACTGGCAATCTTTTAGGATATTTGTACATAGTAAACTCTAGGTCTATAATAGATTTCTATCAAACATTTGGGCATTTAACACCTGTGGAGAGGATGAATGAAGATAGACTGACAAAGAAAGTGTAACAACGAAAGAGTGGATGGAAGGGTTGGAAGGGAAAGACGTCGCATGACTTTCACCGAGTAAATTCTTTGAGTGCCCTAAACCGATCAGCGTATGTTAAAATATCATGGAAATTCAGTGAAGAAGCGAAATTAAGCGAAAAAACTCAATTTATGTATGTAAAACCTATAAATAGCTCTTACATTACCTATTTTCTGCGTTAATAAAATATAAATTTGCAATCAGAAAATGAACTCGCGTAATAAACTAAAGCATGACAACAACGTTTGGTAATTGAATTAATCCATTATGTATGAGTAATAATATGAGTGAGTAGTTTGGTTAATATACCTACTATGTATTATATCTTTTCCCATTACAAATCAATCATATAAACCTAGTTGTTGCCCGCGAATTCGTTTGTCTATCCTTCTCCATAAGTCTCATATACTTATGCAAAATTTCAAGATGATTGGTTGAGTAACTTGCGGAGTAAATTAAACGTGAAGAGGTAACAACCAAACAATGAAACAAACAAACTTACATTCGCATTTTAATATTAGTTAGGATAGTGGACGTCCGCGACTCCGTCCACGTGGACTACAGAAAAAACAAAATGTCGAAATTATCCGGGATAGAAACATTTTCTCGGGATAAAAAGTAGCCTATATGTTAAGTGAGACCTGCCACAATATATTCCTGAAAACTGCATCGAAATCGGTTCAGCCGTTTCTGAGATCGTGCACAAACGCACAGACAAACCGACAAACACAAAAATTGCAAAAATCATGCTTTTGGGTACTATTGCGTTGATAAAGGACTCCTATAATAATTTTTCTCATATATCTTTTATGTACAGACCGTTCATTTTTTATTATATGTATAGATTTCATTTAGGTGGGACCTGGCGGAACACACGTGATAGTAGAGTGGATCACGCTAAATTGGTATTACTTATTTTCTTCGTACGAAGCTGCATCCGTGACGTCAACTTGTGTCAAGACCTGATGTGTCATATTATCTTTGTTTTGTTGTACTTAAGTTTTTTTTTCAGTAACAATGCCAACAAAAGCGAAAATTAGAATATGTAAGCTACCTTGTTACAATTCGGAATTTGTATGCAAAGTCAAAGAGATCATTGTATTTAAGCATTTATGACAAGTACCTAAGGGTCGAGTATTTGACCCGACGTGTTTTAAGATCGTATTATTGTGCGATATAGGTACCTATATATTGTCTGTTGTTTAATGTTTTTGTAGGTAGAGTAATATGATTTTATTTGTTACTAATTTGCCTTTGCTGATGCGGGGCATCATTAAAATACATCAACTGCATCTCCTTCCGCGCAAGTCGAAATAATCGGCTAAGGAATTTAGGCGCGTTCTCTTAGGCGATGAGCTAGCAACCTGCCACTGATTTGTTACATCTGACCTAGCGCTAAATGTTGCTGTGGAATATCCTCCGTGATCGGACAGCTTACCGGACAGCCGTGTTTTTAATACAAAACTAAAATAAGGACCCTCAAAAATTTATAGCTCACATGTCATATAAAAATCCAATAAAGTTTTTTTCACAGCTGAAACATCTTGGGTTTCGAGTTATAAAGCTGACATGTTACAGGAACTTGATCCTTACCTTGTTCAGCTTTGTCAAGCCTACGCAGTACCTAATTCAGTTGACCTTCGTGCCGTAACCGATTTGTCTAGCAGTCTATAAGCTCTGACCCTGCTGTGCAAGTCCTATGGCTTCGGATTGCTATATGGTTTTATCGATTTTACTATCTCGCTCAGCTGTCCGAGCAACCGACATAAAGTATGGCATATAGATGATTAATAGAATACTAGGTGTTGCCAGCGGCTCCGCTCGCGTGGATGTCGCTTATTGCGTAGAAGGGTTATGAAAAATAGATAGTAGCCGATTCTCAGACCTGAATATGCATATAAAATTTCATAAGAATCGGTCAAACCGTTTCGGAGGAGTATGGTATAACGAGAATTTTATATATAAGATTTTATACACACACATGAGAAAGTTTAGTCAATAGCATGACCGTAAAAAGAACAACGGACGTAACGCTGTCACTGCACCACAGGTTAAAGCACCGTAATGGCGGCGCGTTGTGTATGTGTGCGGATTTTCTGGTAGGCGCCGAGCTTACTATGGTTTGTATGTGTTGGTGGATAACGCGTCAATAGACATCCCTGCTACGTTACCGAGCTTACTATGAATGCTTCACTCCGTTTAGTGACAACACTCTGTCCGTTATTCTTTATACGTTCATGGTCAATAGTACCTGCAACCGACGAGCATGTATAAAGAATCTAATGAATGTGAATGAGGTGAGAGACGTATGTTTGTAACGTACTCAAAGGAGATTTGTAGTATCTGCCTATGGGACTTTGTCCGCGTAAATTTTAGTGATCCCGCGTTAATTTCCGTTCGCCTACGTCATACAAAAAAAACACCCTCCTAATTTAAAGTCTCTTAAAGTGCGTTATCCGCCATTCATTCAGGACTAAGGATTTATAATTATGTATAATTGACCCGGTAGCTCAGTGGTAAGAGCGCTGGCACGGAATGCAGAGGTCGTGGGTTCGATTCCCACTCGGGTGAAGAATTTTTTCCATTTCTTTATTAATAATTTTATAATTATCTATAAATTTAGCTACGCAACAATAGGTACATTATCATAGGGATAGCATATCAACATAATATCATTAGAACATGATATTTTACTATTAGATAGAAATTGGTCACACTCATCGCCTATTGTCGCCAAGTTGGTTACTAGCAATAAAAGATACACCGAGCAAATTGCTAACAGTTATTTTAAGTGAAATGGAATGGCTCTCCGTACGAATTGGGTACGAAACAATTTACTATTATATCTTGTCAACATTCGCGACTTGGATCAGATACTATGAGAGTAAGAGTCGTACATTGATGGGAAGTTTATATAAAGGTTTTGGGTTGACAAAATTCTTTACTTAGGGGTTTAATACTTTTTCTTGATAGTCGAAAATTCGTCATAAAGAGGTTGTTCACAACAAATGTTCGCAATGCAAAGGTATATTTAACATTGAGTCTTATGGCCAATTCAAGGGGAGAACCGCAGAATTTGTTAAATAGTATACATACTTATACGCACGGCTGTGTTCCAGAAATGGATTAGCCAGAACTGCATGATCATAAAGGATATCCTGCAGCCACGTTTAGCATAAAGATGTAAATGATCAGTGACAAGTTGCTAGCTTATCGCCTGAGACAATGCCAGAGTTCTTTAGTCGACTCTAGCGCACGGAAGGAGATGCAGCTGATGTATTCTAGTGAAGCCCCGCATCAGCACATGATTTTATCAAAGATAGTGGACGCCCGCGACTCCGTCCGCGTGGACTACAGAAAAAATAAAAAGTAGCCTATATGTTAAGTGTAAAAAGTAGCCTATATGTTATCGCGGTTGTCGTAAAAAATTAATTCACGTTTGTCCCCTTCCCGTGGGAATTTCGGGAAATCCGTTCCCAGTGCTTCCTCGGGGTCCCAAATAAACATATATGCTCAACTTCAGATTCACATGTTTAACCGTTTTCGTAAAAAATAAATAATTCCCGTTGGTCTCCTTCCCGTGGGAATTTCGGGAAATCCGTTCTAGTGTTTCCTCGCAGTCCCTAATGAACATATATGCCCAATTTCAGCTTCATATGTATAGCGGTTTTCGTAAAAACTATGAATTCCCGTTTGTCCCCTTCCCGTGGGAATTTCGGGAAATCCGTTTTTAGTCCTCCCTCGCTGTCCCCAATGAACATATATGCCCGATTTCAGCTTCATATGTATAGCGGTTTTCGTAAAAACTATGAATTCCCGTTTGTCCCCTTCCCGTGGGAATTTCGGGAAATCCGTTTTTAGTCCTCCCTCGCTGTCCCCAATGAACATATATGCCCGATTTCAGCTTCATATGATAGCGGTTTTCGTAAAAAATATAGAATTCCCGTTGGTCGCCTTCCCGTGGGAATATCGGGAAATTCTTATAGCCTGTGTTCATCCAGGTCCAATAAGGATTCTAACGGTGAATGAATTTTTGAAATCGGTCCAGTAGTTTTTGAGCCTATTCATTACAACCAAACAAACAAAGTTTTCCTCTTTATAATATTAGTGTAGATAGAAGATCTCTATCTTGAGAATCGAAACCGAATGTTTATTTCTAGGATTTATTTCGCTTAATACTTATACCCCTCTTGTTACACTAAACATGCTGCCGACAGGATTACCTTCTGGTTTAGGAATGTCACCATACTATCTTGCAAGTAGGCTGTTCAATGCATCCTACCTCTTTTGTTATAGGTACTAAACCTGCAAGGGCTCGCCGATGTCAGACTTTTGTAGGACCGATTTTTCTTTAGATTCTTTTGTTCATCGATTTTGTGATTTTCTGACTTACTTTTTGTAGGATGTGTGCGTTGCGCTATTGCAATCAGTGCGTTCTATTTTTCGCCTACAAAAAATCGTCCACCGATTGTTTGACGTCGGCGAGCACACTTATCCAAAGTTAACTTAACCTCTTTAGTTACACCAAACCTGATGTTCACAGGACTACCTACGTTTCCTGGTGACGTACCACCGGTTCATATCGTTCAGCCTGTACTGCATCGGGTTCGTCTGGTTCGTGCTATCGCTGGTGAAGAGGTACTACATGCGACAGTTCAGTCTGTTCGCCTGGACGCATGTGGCGCTGCTCATCGTGGTTACGCAGAGCTATCTCATCATACAGAACATATTTGAAGGTAAGATTAATTGGACAGATATTTCCATATGTTTTGCTGTCACAAATTATGTATACCGTGGTTGTAATTTTACACGCAGTTTATTGGTAGCAGAGCAACTTTTTAGGCTATGTGATGATGAGCTCCGACCGTATTTCGGTCAAGGCGACCAATCTCTACGGAGATTGGCCAGGTACGCAGGAGATATTATAGTGCACAAGTGTGTGCGCAAACACAGATGCACTCTCTACTCCGTTACTCTCATAGTCCGATGGGACGGAAAGCCGACACGACCGGAGAGAGCTGATCTCTCCGGCAGGACCAACGGTTTTACGTGCTTTCCGGGGCACGAGCTAAGTGACAATTTTGCAACATTAAAATCTGTACATGAACTAAATTCATTGGTACAGGCCCGTGACTGGGATCGAACTTACGCCTCCCGCTTGGAAGGTGCACGTCTTAACCACTGGGCTATCATCGCTTACACGCTTAAGCTATGTATGTATGTAGTGGATCTACACTACAAATACTATTAGATTGAGTTTCCACGACTTCGCGTAAAGGAAAATTTCGTATCAGCACTGTACCCGTTAGTATATAGGATATGTAAATATATAAAACTTCCTCTTGAAGAACTCTATCTTTATAACTAACCACCTATATGCTTATTAAGTTTCTGAGGATATCAAATTTGTTTTACCACTTCGACGACGGCTGCTACGTATGCTCTGCTCTGATGACTAATTTATATTTATTAATAAATATTTATAAAATAAATAATTTATGTTCCGTATTATTATTTTTTGATGTGGTTTTTCTTAAACATGAATATCTACTTACATTCAACATAATAAATCAAGTGAGGATTATTGATTAATGAAACTCTTATCAAATCAGGGAAGCTATTCGCTTTAATTGCTTAATAATAGGCATGATAAACGAACGATAAGTGGCCGGTTATAGAATCGGTCAAAGCACTTGGACTGATTTGTAAATTAATGTCGCGTCAGGACCGCATTGTATTTGCTTCTCCACGTATTGAATATACGACCTATAGATTGCTGAACTGGTGTTAAATAATGTATTCAGTAACCACCATAGAAAGTAAACAAATGGATGGTAATCATCGTCACTGATGATGCAAATACTTACGAGGAAGTCTGATCCTTAATGTGGCCTACCAAGAGTACGGACTCTTCAGAGACTCTTTAAACGTCAGATAGCCTATTGGTAGGCCACATTAAGGGTCAGACATAGAATATCTACCGTTCGAAACGAAAAAATGCTTGTATAACTACACAAAGCAAAGCAACTAGCACTATACTTCAAAGGAACTGGTCCTATGCTTATTCGCCTCCCACTGTGGTCTCCCTCTTCTCACACGCTGTCTCTTTAATGCCTTATGCGAGAGAATTTCTTGGTATTTTATAGAGGTGTTAAAGTAACGAATAAAATCGTATCCGTATGTATTCGTTACTTTGACCATGAGTACTCGTTACTATCGTATCGTTACTGAACTCTTTACTTCTAATACCGCATATGGTATAGTAACTGTAGTATGTACTTATGTAGTATGTTAACGAGTCGAATCTGTACTGTCGACGTAATATACCAAATTTGCAATGGATTTTAGAAAATTTTAACCACAAACCTAAATTATATTACAAAGTAGTAAATTATAAAACAAAATAGTACAAAACAGTAAAAAACTTTGACGATTTAAAAAAAAAAAACTTTAAACAAGTACTTTACCTATACGTTAAGTAAGTACAAACCTAATCCCCGTTCTTTGAAATAAGCGATTAAAATCGGTACTTGATACCCGTTACTCAGTAACGAATACATACGTTTGTTACAGCTTTAGTATTTTAAATCCGAATAAAACGTACGATTTTAACGTACTTGCGTATCTAATTTAGGATTCATATACTATGATTCAAGGAAACTTTAGCTTATTTAGTTATTTTCCTTAATAATATAATATAACAGATATTGTTGTATCAATTAGGAGATATCAGGTAAACGTAGATTTACATACAAAACAGAATGATTCTACTAAAACTAGCTGTTGTTCGCGGCTCCGCTCGCGTGGATGTCGCTTATTGCGGAAGGGGTATGATAATAGTTTACGACCTATTCTCAGACCTGCCAGATATACATATAATATTTCATAAAATTTCGATACAATTAATACATATAAAGTTTCGAAGGAGCAATGGTAACTAACATTGTGACACGAGAATTTTTATATTAGATATACTTACAATATTTTTTTTACCTAAACAATACACGTGTTTTTTCCTTCCCGGTGTTATACCTATTTACGAGTTCAACCAAATTTTGGATATCTATTTGGATGCCTCTAGGCACGACATTAATTTAGTTACGTTAACCTTCATAAGGCGGAAACGTCGTAACGTATTTAGTTTATTCAATTTGATTTAGTTAGAATTGACAACTATTAGCTAACCTAACCGTAATATTTACCTAAACCCCACTAGCGATAGGCATAATAACTTGAAATAGATAGGTAAAGCGTATACGTGTATACAGCGACATCTATTGTCACTGAAAGGTATACTTGACGTGTTTATGCGAGCCCTCTCCGGGAAACCTCGCTTCATTGCGATCCCACCTAGAGCTATATGTTTACAGGTATAGGGTAGGTGAACAAGATGTAAGGGTACAGCGTTTTGTTTAGGTAGCGGGGTTTCATTAGAATACATAGCTGCATCTCCGTCCGCACATGTCGTAAGCTTCGACGAAGGATCTCGGGCATTCTCTCAGGTGATCAGGCTAGCAATTTGTGACATGATCATTAACACTTTGTCTTTGCTATGCTTCCCCATTCTGGGAATACAGTCGTGTCGTGATAGTAGAGTGCGTGTCACCGTATAGTTCTGATGGATTATGCCGCTATTTACTAGTAATGTGTATGACGTCATTTTTCACTGCATACAAAAAATGTTAGTTTCGAAATCAGGCATAGCAACTATGAGACGGACAATAGAAGTAGATTTGGACTTGCGTAGACAAATAATACCTATTTACCTACGTATTTTACAATAAATTCTGTGATATAAATTTTGGTCTATTATTATAATGGAATTTAGGTTGGAATAATATTGCTGATGGTTATCTAAAATGTTGACATTCATGTTAATCTAGTATACAGAGAATATCTTTTTAATGGACTTGTCCCATTAAAACTACATTGTGGACGATATACGGTAGGTAAACATTTACCTAAATAAATAAATGTTATGAAGAAATAACTAAGAAAGGTAATCAAGGGCCGTTTTGTCCAAACGTCAGATAGCCTATCAGAAGAATAAAGTTGATGCTGTCTTTGTCTAACACTGGATCACGATAGAGACAACATCAACTTTATTCTTCGGATAGGCTAACTGACATTTGGAAGAATCAGCCCTTAATTCAAATAAAAACTTCAATAACCAAGGAATTACCTTTCGGCGATTATTATAATGAAATGTTTTCCAGCCAACGAAGTGACTTAATTAATTTGATTAGGTTAAAATATTCATACGTCGCACGAGTGGATCGAGCAATATTGGTATGTATTTAAACGATTTACATTGCTTTTTAAAATCACCGAGGGACTTTCGCACGGCTAAACATTCATAATAAGTCTAAACTGCAACTTAAATCTGTATATAACTAAAATCTGACATTGAATTTGAGTGTGGCTTGAACTGTCCGCAAAAGTGTATAAAAATACTCAACACTGACTTCTCATAGATGTCACAAAGTTCCCATCTGACCTATTTTTCCGGACGAACTTTCCGGTACCCGCTTATCTTCTCTACATGTACCACCGCACGTCAACGCAGAATAGACGTCCTCAGACGTAAATAGATCATTGTTTACGTACCTACGTTCACGTCCCGTTAGGCGTATCTACCTGTCGCTAACTATAGCACTGGAGTTTGCTATATTTCATTTACTTACCTTTATTATGTTCATTGCCTTTTAGGCCACGGCACAGTTATTGATTTAGTTTACATTGACAATTACGTTGTGCTGGATTTATCGGTTTTAAAGAATCATCAGCGCTGGCTGGTTACAGCCAGTTGAAAGCTGATATGGGACCGAGTTTGTGATACTGTGACGTGTAAATGTTTAAGTTCATTTCTTGTTGTGTTTCTGTATCAAATAAAGCTAGGCTCTCATTAATTATCGGAGCTATTGTTGAGATGAGTAAATAAGGACCCCGCGTTTTAAATTTAAAACTGCCTTTAGGATTGGAAAGCGAAGACGTATCATTAATCGTCGTCTCAAACTCCAATCACACTCAACCATTTAAAAATAACTTAAGTCAATGAATACAAAGGTCCAACAAAAACCATCTGTCACTCGAGACTCTGCCCTCGAGAGACAAGTTACTCGTAGGTACGACAGGAATACGGGCGTTAGTGATACAGATCACTGAAAACTGTGTAATAATGATAAGAGTGCTATCAAGATAAAATTGCAATCCATCCCATTCTAATTCCAATAATATCAATACTTTGTCACAGTAAATTCTGACCTTGTTTCAAAGATTCCCGTGTGATATTGATATGACGTATTGGGCTGTCTTTCCACCAG
This sequence comes from Carposina sasakii, assembly GCA_014607495.2. Classification (NCBI taxonomy): domain Eukaryota; kingdom Metazoa; phylum Arthropoda; class Insecta; order Lepidoptera; family Carposinidae; genus Carposina; species Carposina sasakii. The sequence continues at coordinate 13,162,596 of CP053153.1, forward strand.
GGATGTGCTATGTCACGTGGATTTGGATGCGTTAAATGTTTGCCAATCATATTCATTAGATCAGGGGTTCCCAAACTTTCATTTTTCATAGACCCCTTTCAAAAGTTAACTGGTTCTGGTGGACCCCCTACATACTTACAACACATACAAATTATTGTGAAATCCCATTTTTTCAAGCCAACGTAGACCCCCATCGAGTCTCTTGTGGACCCCTGGGGGTTCACATAGACCACTTTGGGAACCACTGCATTAGATCATGATGTCAATGAATTTGATTAGTGAATATCAAACATATCCATAGCAACGCGCAGCATAGCACATCTTTGGCGGAAACGCACCTTGAATCAAGTTATCAATGTACTGTAATAGATGCATAGGAATATTTTTTATACGTACAAGATTTAACTTCAAAGCCCTTCTTTTTACGTCCTAACAAACAAAGATCTAAAGTATGCATGAATTCAGTTTGCGCCGTAATAATAAACAGCTTATTCTATTCTTGGCATACGAATGATCTTCACATTCTGGAATTCAGGAATTTGTATTGTTCATACATAACAGTGGTTATAGGAAGTTAATTTTATTATGATGAAACCATGTACCTACAGCATCACATCTTCCTGCCCTTATCCCATTGTTTATGGTTAGGCGCAATATTTTTCTTTCAAAACTCATATTACCAAAGATTTGGTGTTTGTTTTACCGCCTTTCTCGGGTATAGCTTAGTGACAATTTTAGAATATTAGAATCCTTACATGTAATAAATCTACTAGTAATATAGGCCCGTGACTGGAACTGATTCTAAGTCTGAACCTAGAATCAGGCCTTCCGATTGAAAGCACATCTTACTCATTGGGCTACCACCTACCATGCAGGTAGGGTCAGGGAAGGAATACTGGCTCGAATGTGCTGTGCTAAAGGTGTAAAGGGCTTAATGTCTGACGCCTTCATCAATCGAAAGCGTTTGGTATCCGATTAAGAATTATAGTATGTACTAGTGAACGCCCGCGACTCCGTCCGCGTGGACTGCAGAAAAAACAAAATATCGAAATTATCCGGGATAGAAACATTTTCCGGGATAAAAAGTAACCTATATGTTAAGTGGGACCTGTCACAATATATTCCTGAAAACTGCATCGAAATCGGTTCAGCCGTTTCTGAGATTAGCGTGCACAAACGCACAGACAAACCGACAAAAATTCCAATTCTTTTGGGTACTATTGCGTTGACAAAGGTCTCCTATCATATTTTTTCTCATATATCTTACATGTACAGACAGCGATCCGTTACATTTTTATTATATGTGTAGAAGAAGAAGATAGTAAGGGCCGATTTTTCCAAACGTCAGATAGCATTTCTATAGAATAAAGTTGATGCAGTATTTATCATGATATAGTTTTAAAGAAAGACAGCATCAACTTTATTCTTCAAATAGGCTATCTGACGTTTAAATCTGACCTAAGCCTATACTTCGATGCCTATACTATAGGCTCACTAACTAGTATAAGCCCTGTACCACGGAACCATTAAACAGTCCTTACGTTTTATAAACTTGATTATAACAATATTCCGACTTTATTGCCAATTTCAAGTGGTGTTGATTGCCTTGCTCTAGTTAACTTAAAACGCAATGCAAAAATATATACCTGCTTATTTCAATGTAGGTATAAGTACTTTCTACAGATTAAAGATATTTCCGAGGTCGCTAACTCAAGTTGGCGAGGTAGACTTCACGACCTAATTCCCCCAGCACCCTTCTACCACCGGACGATCAGGGAAACGTCAAGGCGACACCGGTTCACAGTTGAAGTGCCGAAAACTCGTACTAAGCGTTTTGCTTCTACATTCATAGTGCGAACGGCCAAGCTGTGGAACTCCCTGCGTGAATCCCTGTTCCCCATTCTTGCCTGTTCTTGCGGTCTTCAAGTCGAGAGTGAACAGGTTTCTTTTAGGCAAGCGCGCTCCACCTTAGACTGCAACGGTGCTTACCATCAGGCGCGTTGTGGTCAAGCGTAAGCCTATTTAATATTCAAAAAATAGTTGTAGGTATAGTATAGAAAGTATTGAATTTTATCATTACAATTCATAATATCCCTGTGTTCCCTTCCACCGGGTCTTATCACCCTTATCGCTGACCCTCGAATCGGAGAACTCATGACTGGCAACTACAGTCGCGACGAGACACCTAGGGTGCTTGCTCATACTTGCTCATCGCCTGAGAGAACGGCCCTGAGTGCCTTAGTCAACCATTACAATATGCATGGAAGGAGATGCAGCTGATATATTCTAGTCAAGTCCCTCCTTAGCACAGGATTTATTAACATACCCATGGCTGCATTCCCGGAATGGGGTAGCCATAACTGCAGAATCTTCTATTCTATCTTCTATTCGTAACATTTTTATTATATGAAAAATGTAACGGATCGCTGTCTGTACATGGAAGATACATGAGAAAAAATATTATAGGAAACCTTTATCAACGCAATAGTACCTAAAAGAATGATTTTTGGGGGTTTTGTCTGTTTGTCGGTTTATCTGTGCGTTTGTGCACGCTAATCTCTGAAACGGCTAAACCGATTTCGATGCAGGAATATATTGTGACAGGTCCCACTTAACATATAGGCTACTTTTTATCCCGGGACAATATTTTAATCCCGGATAATTTCAACATTATGTTTTTTCTGTAATCCACGCGGACGGAGTCGCGGGCGTCCACTAGTAGTCAAAAATTAAATGTGGTGTCATGGGACACCAGGTAGGAACGAAGTTTCTTCGGCTAATGTAGAATCGGCACAATTTGCAAAAGAAAAATCGTGCTCAATTTTATTTAGGTTTAAAATGTATCTATAATGTGAGTATTCGCCACGTGCTTGTCCATGAATTCATGAGTATATACTATGCATTGGCGGGGTGGAGTAGTAATAGAGAGGGAAGGGATGAGAGAACGAAAGAAAGAGGGAGAAAGAGAAAGGTATTATACACTACTCGCTTGTGTATACGACTGTCGCGCCTGCGCACGTCTCATTTAACGGTTTTATTCCACGCACTTTTTCTTACGGTTTTACTATCACATTTTTTTCAGTTCGGTCGCGCAACAAAATCCCTATCTCCTCCAAGCCTGCCGTAAGGAACTTTGTTCCAATAATCAGCCCCGCTTAGCATAACAGATATATTAACTCTGCGAATTTCCCCTCCAGGTCTGATCTGGTTCATCGTGCCGGTCTCGATGATCATCTGCAACGACGTGATGGCGTACGTGTTTGGGTTCTTCTTCGGCAAGACTCCGCTCATCAAGCTCAGCCCGAAGAAGACTTGGGAGGGCTTCATTGGTGGAGGATTCTCCACTGTCGTGTTCGGATTAGTGGTGAGTTATACTAAATAAATATACAAATGCAACAAGTAGCCTCTTCGCAAGAACAACGCGACATCTCATAAAGTAGTTGTTTATGCAATATCACGTTGATCTTGTAAAGAGGCGATATATGTATAATATAAATATTGTCCCCTAAAGATCCTCAAGGACATGTAGACGTAGGTTATTAAATGTGCGCTTAACAGCATACGATCCGTAGGAGGATATGCAGGCAAACAAACCTAAGGCTATTCAGTAGAAATACAAGCGAAGTCGGCGCTCAATAGCTTATGTCTATTATATAGGTATAGCTTATATATACTTTATAGCTTATGTTTATGGGTCCTACACACTATGACATTACTAGCGGATAAACTATCTATGATAGCCTGTGTGTTATTCTGCTACCTATAAGCTGTATGTAACTGTCAAGTTTCATCAAAATCCCTTCGTTAGTTCTTCGTGAAAGAATAACAAACAACCAAACATCTCCACATTATGATATTAGTGAGAGAGATTACAATGATCACTATGGTCTAATAAAAAACAAGTGGAATTGAGCCCTTCATCTATATATGTATATATCTATGTTTATAAAGCCAGTCATCCTATTAAAAGATATAGGCATAAGAATTTATGATTATGGGTATTTAATAAGATATTGTTAGCTAATCTTATCGACGTTGTATAATAGTTACTCTTTATTTATGCAATAATTACCATAGCGATCTAATCAATAAATAGTTAGAACTATATATTTCCATCGCGTGTATATATTGGCCGCGTGGTGCCGGCAGAGTAGAATTCGTACCACCCCATGTCTCCCCGTGGGTATCGTACGAGGCGATTAAGGGCTTCCGGGAGGTGGGCAGCAGCGCCTCCCGTGTTGACAACATAGTCCGAAATACAAACTGCGGTCACCAACCCGCCTGCCCAGCGTAGTGACTATGGGCAAATACCCCCCATGGCAGTATTGTGGCGTGCCCTGGGGGAGGCCTACGTCCAGCAGTGGACTGCAATATGATGATGATGTGGTTCTGTCTTGCGTACGATAGGTTGCTACGTTACAGTGTCAACAGTCTAGAGTTTGTCGCTGTTCATGCCTAACCATTAGTAATGTTACAGATCTCGTACATGATGTCCCAATACCCGTACCTGGTGTGCCCGATCGAGTACAGCGAGAGCCTCGGCCGCATGACGATGGACTGCGAGCCGTCCTCGCTGTTCCGACTTCAGGAGTACGCCGTGCCGCACTTTCTGATGCCCGTCACTAAGATTGTAAGTGTTAATATTCTTTATTGTAGGTACACAGAAAAGACATAGATACGAGCAAGATAATGTACAAGGGTTTTGGTTTTGAAAAGTTTTGATGCCATTTGCTAGTGTGCTAGATGTTTAGGCCGTTTAACAGTGTTGCCACCTTAGCCCTTTTCGGGCTAGATACGGCACTTTTTACTGTGGTTGAAATCGTTTTTTATTGTTTTAGCCCGAAAAGAGCATTCTAGCCCTTTTCAAGCGATACGAAAACTTCGTACCACGATTATCAAGTTATGAAACAATTTTCGTCAGTTACACTTTATGATCACTAATTCGGTATATTTTTTAAGTTTTTTATAGCAACATTGGTAACCCTACCTAATATTTTTGCTTCTTTACTGGGGAATCCCCAAGTTTCTTTCTTAGTATAAAAGATTTTTAAAATAGGTACCTACCTACTTAACTCATTATTATTAAAAAAAAACTCTTGGTAAAAAATCTTTAATAATACTACTTTAAGTAGGTACTAAATTATTAATAAATAATAATACTTTGAGTACTAAATTCGTTTCATATACAAATAAATATTAACTTTTGCATTTGTATTTAGGTATGTTTAGCCCTTTCTAGCATCACTTTTGCTAAATCTAGCCCTTTTTAGCTTGTCTGACTGTCCTTTTCCAAAAACCGAGGTGGCAACACTGCCGTTTTAATGTCACGATATCACAATACATGACTAGCGGCCAACCACGACTTCACCCGCGTGAGGAGTCCAGGCATCCGTGCGAAGTCAGTACAGGTCCCTGGTTATACATATAAATCTACCTCTTAAATCACTCTATCTATTTAAAAAACCGCTTAAAATTCCGTTACGTAGTTTGAAAGATCTAAGCATATATAGGGACAGACAGACAGCAGGATGACTTTGTTTTATGATATGTAGCGATGATGATGTCCACCTCGCAAAATGTCTAAAGGGTGCAAAACGTCCATATCCAATTATATCTGAATTTTATGATTTACCAGAGGATATGGACTTTGGGACACAAGGGTCAAATTTTACGCAGTTAAGTTTTTTTTCTTTAAATAAATGTGTTTATTGCATCCGTTGCCTTTACTTGACTATGTGCAATCTCCACAGATCGGTAGAGACAAGGTGGCCATGTATCCGTTCATGATCCACTCGCTGGCTCTCAGTATCTTCAGCTCTGTCATCGGACCTTTCGGTGGATTCTTCGCTTCTGGCTTCAAACGAGCTTTTAAAATTAAGGTAATTAGTGTCTAGAGTTATTTTTATTCTTCAGGGCCAATTTTTCTATTTCTAATCTGAAGAATAAACTTGATGCTATCTTTATCATGTTTTAGAGAAGATAGTCAACTTTTTTTTACAATTAGCTAGGCAAACATTTGACCGCCATCGTGCCTGATGTTAAGCAAGATGCGGCCTAGGGTGGTACATGTTTGTCTAGAAAGTGCCTATTCACTCTAATAACAAAATAACAGTTTGTATCGTTGTAGTGCTCGGGAAATACATCGGCAGGAAGTGCATTCCACTCCTTAGCCGTTCGCATTACAAATGATTACTTTATTCTTTAGAGAGGCTGTCTGACATGTATAATTTTTAAGATTGTATGAACATTCCTGAGGAAGTTTCCATGCTATTTAATAAACATACAGAAATAGCCTTTGCTACTACAAATTAGTGAATAGGCCGGGGGTGCCGGCAGAGTAGAATTCGTACCACCCCATGTCTGCCCGTGGGTATCGTACGAGGCGATTAAGGGTTTTCGCGAGGTGGGCAGCAGCGCCTCCCGTGTTGACAACATAGTTCACCAACCCGTCTGCCCAGCATGGTGACTATGGGCAAATTTCACCCATGGCAGTCTTGTGACGTGCCCTGGGGGAGGCCTACGTCCAGCAGTGGACTGCAATAGGCTGAAGATGATGATGACTACAAATTAGATATTAACCCTGCCGATGTAATTTAGGCCGTAAACTGTACAGTAGTGCAAATTCTCTCTGCTTCTCGCCCAGGACTTTGGCGACGTGATCCCGGGTCACGGCGGCATCATGGACCGCTTCGACTGCCAGTTCCTGATGGCCACCTTCGTCAACGTCTACATCACCAGCTTCATACACACCGCCTCGCCGCAGAAACTGCTGCAACAGGTACGGTACTTATAGCTGTAGATCCTGGGTACAAAAATTATAGCATCGATATATTTACACGTACTAATACCCGGTCTCATACAAAATCCACCCTAAATAGTGTCTCCGTGACAACGTAATATACGAGTAGCACCCGTTTTTGCTATCATACAAAAGAAACATAGTCGACTACTAGTGGACGCCCGCGACCCCGTCCGCGTGGACTGTAGAAAAAACAAAATGTCGAAATTATCCGGGATGAAAAAAGAAATCCCACGATAAAATATAGCCTATATGTTAAGTGACCTATGACTATATGTTAAGGACCTGTCACAATATGTTCCTGAAAACTGTATCGAAATCGGTCCAGCCGTTTCTGAGATTAGCGTGCACAAACATCGATCCGTTACAATTTTATTATATGTATAGATATTATGTATAGATTATTTTATTCTGATTAAAATCTTATTGATCTACTCGTATCGTGACGACAGCGCTCGATTACGACTGGCGTTAAAACTTAACCTAGATTATCATTATTGATATGATGAATATCAATGTTTGTTTCCGAGTCATGGATGTTTATCTATAGGTATGTATTTATATTTATATACTTATCTATGTATTTATATACTGTTGCTTAGTACCCACGACACAAGACCTTAGGGATCTTACTGTGGGACTAGGTTAATGTGTTGTGTAGTGTGTAAAAAAAAATTGACTTGGAGTTTTCATTTTTTGAACGCGTCTAGTTGTTTCTACGTACCTAACAGTATCTAATTTTGATCAAAGTTACAAAATAATCAAGTTCTTTTTCCGTGCTGATGTGGGGTTTCATTATAATCAAGCCGTGATCGTGGCTTTCGGATCTCCCTCGCGATCTTGCAGTTGTTTGTAACGAATGAGTGCAAGTTTGGTAACTTTTGTCACCATAATAATAGGTATCGCTTTGCCAAAATTTTACTTGTGACCTTTCTTACTCAATTAATGGATCGTTTCTCACTATGACAAAATTACATTAATAGGGTCGTTTATGGTTTTTTTATTTGTATTTATATCAAAAGATCAAAAAATAAAAGAAACATTTGTGAAAGAAAAACTTCGCTAGCGTGAAAACTTTCCGGGATATAACAATTTCAGAATCACAATTTTAGACTTGCCAAAAAACGCTATATACAAACGGCTACCACAATTATGACGTCACTTTCAGTAACTTGTATGCGCGTAAAAGAACTTTTGTATTTTAAATATTGCGTTTATAAATATGGTCACAAAGTAAAAGTTGCTGTGGACATGTGATGTAATTTTCAATTAACTTTGAAGGCTTATTACTACCTCATTTGGACATTTAATCAAATTGTAATTTTACAGATAGGTATAATTTTGCTGATTTATTCTGATAAGCATAAAATGTCATTACAATTCAACCATAGTAAACATCCCTATTCCTGCATTTTTGAGAACACAGCTGTGTGTGCAAACAGTATAAAACTGTATAGTTCTATAGGCCATAAATCTGACACAACAAAGAGATCAGGCCCGCGAATTAACGCAAACACTATCGTTCCAGATCTACAACCTGAAACCGGAGCAGCAGCTGCAATTCTACTACGCGCTGAAGGAATCTCTGGAGAACCGACACATACTCAACTTGGTACCTTAAGTACACCAGGTATCCACCAGGGTCGTACTTGAATTACCTAGGTTACTGCACATTTGATTTCTTGCGTATACATTTATGTAGAATTAAAAGGATTGTTCCGATTTTACTACAACATTCTTTGAATAAAAACTAGCTTACTTGAAGATTTGGGATAGGTAAAAACTATATGTAAATGTCCACAGAGTTATAGCCCTTCAAACATATAGTATTTTATTGTACCTATACAACACTTTAGGTCTAAGCATTTTTGCCTTCCTCGACACGGTTGTGTTCCGAATCGAGGAAGCCACGTTTGATGTTAATAACTGAGGGATATTGACGCGCTTAGCGTTGCCTTGCCTACAATTACTACCCCACCATAGGTTTATCTACGTGCATATATTCGTAAACATCGTATTCCTTTTTGACGAACATATAATAATTTGTTGTGTTTGGTTTTAAATGGCGAAATCAAATGTGTGACGTAAGGGGCCATCCATATATTACGTCACAGGTTAAGGGGGAGGGAGGGGGTCGTCAAAGTGTGACATTGTGTGACAAGGGGGTGGGAGGGATCCTAAATTTCGTGACGTCACATTTTCATTCAATAATATCTAAATATAAATTTGTAAAAAAGCTAAATATGACATCACACTAGGGAGGGGGGGGGGCTCACAAATGTGACCAGCTGTGACAAGGACCCCCTCCTTGAGGGGCAGGGAGGGGCAAAAAATCATGAAATTCGTGTGACGTAATTTGTGGATGACCCCTAATATGCCCCATCTGTATTGATGTGTCGAACGAAACGTATTTCTAGTCTTACGCCTTACTCGGACGATAACTGCTATGTATCTACGTCCCTTTCATTCTCATAGCAAATGAGGGTAAAGAACGATATTTATCTGTCTCGACCGTGAGGGAAAGATAGAGAGATTGACAATGTTTGTTCATGAAGGTTAGCCAGTGATTGGTCCATCGTCTTCAGTCTATTACAATCCACTGCTGGACGTAGGCCTCCCCCACGGCACGCCACAAGGCTACTGCCACAGGGGGGTTTTGCCCATAGTCACCACGCTGGGCAGGCGGGTTGGTGACCGCAGTGTGATTTGTGGACTATGTTGTCAACATGGGAGGCGCTGTTGCCCACCTCCCTGAAACTCTTAATCGCCTCGGGATACCTACGGGCAGACATGGAGTGGTACAAACTCTTCTCTGCCGGTACCACGTGGCTAGACTCTAGTACATTCGCGGTTACTAGTCCACATTTAATAATGTCTGTCTATCTTTTCTCTATGGTTTCGGCACACAAAATGTCGGTCGTCTGTGTTAGGCTTTATGAATGTCGAATGATAGGTAGTCTAAATTTGATAGTTACAGATTTAAAATACTGAGTGCTTAGACAATTTAACGTCGTTTCGCATTGACGTTCGTTATCGTGACGCCCCTACAATAGTGGTTAGGCTTTCTCACGTGATTTCGCGAATATGTAGGCTTCGTATTGGAGCAACTGTTTCGAGGTTTCGCTATCGATCGAGGAATAATGTCACTTTGTCTAAGTCCTATAATATTAATATTTTATGTCGCTTAACTACAGATATTGGTTACTTAGTAGATATATTAAAATATATAAATTATTTATTACCTATCAGATTTCTTACAATGATTTTAAAGGTGCCTCTCATGACTTTATGTGTCATCAAATTATTTAAGACTATGGTTGTCGCGAGGTACCTTGTTATGTAAATCTAAGTGAAACTATTTCATATAAAATTTATTAGTATTTAATACTCTTTAATATCGCTGTTTATTTTATAAAATTCTGTAGGTGTATTGCGTAAGTTCAAAATATAAAAGATTAAATACAAAAGTATTCATATCTAGGGATTGTATTTACAAAGTAAATAAAGTAAAAACATATACAAAGGTGTATATAATTACGATTTTAAATTACATATTTAAATTATATTTAATTATATACTACATAAAGTTTATTATTCGGAATATAAATCGAATAAAATTATTATAAAAATAATTTATCCTATGGTAATGGTGTCCTAGAATTATAAATGAAATTTTAGTTTTAAGGTTAGATTTTCCTCGCGAGTTAACGCATAATTTATGCTGATTATACAATATGTTTAATAGGCACAGACTATATACGTTTATACAGTAGTGAAACTCTCTTTTTATAGTAAAAAAACAAGCACTGAAAATGTATTTGTCTCGCTCTAACTTGTGACGTCATAAAAACTAAAAATGACTGACGTTACGACTTTTTTACTATCCTTTATATTCCCACGTGCAACATAGAAAATAAATATTCCATTGAAACAAAAATCACTTTGATATTTTATTTGATGTACATGGCGTTACTTTTTCAGTTATAATTGACTAGTTTCACTACTGTATGGCGATAGACTGTGGCATGTATCCGTTGATAAGTCCTATAAAAATGTATCTTCCTTAAAACTTTCCAATTTACACAATAGATTGATCTGAAAACGTCAGTAAACTGCTAAGAGTGTAAAGATCATTTGAGTCTCTGTTCTCGTCCATTATTTTACACAGTTTATAAATGGACCAGAAATGAAAGATCTCCTTTGAAAAACTTTTGACGTGACGGCATTTGTTTAACTTTGCAATTATGTTTATTTAATGTACTACAGAATACTGTTACCAAGTACGTTCCCAAAATGTCCCTAGTGCTAAATTATATTAATGAATTTTATAAAAACCTTTATAATTGTTTTTATATAAAAGGAATTCGCATTTCTTTTTATGCTTTTAGACTGAATGAAGTGTGACTGCGATTTGTGCTAAAAGGTTTTTTTGAAACTCTACTATACTCATTTGACTTCGATTTCAATAAAACTTTTCCTATAAATATACCCATATAATTATGATTTTTTGGTAAAGGTTGTAAGAAATAAAAGGTGAAATTATGTAAGTTTCTAAATATTTTAAGTACTAGTAATTTCAATTCGGTGTTGTTTGAGCGTCAATTAATTTTTAAATTGTCCAATTGTAACACATGTAACTAAGTAAAGGATATCGCTTCATCTCTTAGATAAAACTATACTTTTATTACCCTAGGAAAGTATAATTTAACGCAAATAAATAACTATATAGCTTCCTGCCCTTATGTGCTATAAATTGTGGTATAACGGGTACTACTAAAGTACCAGACTCTGAAAGTGTCACCAAGACCTATAAAATAATCCAAATAAAATCGGAAAAGCAGCACGCGTAGCATACAAGCGATATATCTCACGTCTAACAAACTGTAGAATATAATAATATAACAAGACAAAGTGCGTGCACAAAAGCAGTTAAAGAAAAACTTTTCAGCATATTAAATTCTGACTAGGGAAAGAGTCTCTATTCCATGGAGAAGAAATAAAAGAGGAGCTGCGGCTAAGTATATTTTCATACAAGAATAGTGTGCCGCTGAGCGGGGGTGAAGTATGGGACGAGGGGAGCATCCTAACACTGTACCTAGAAACCACCTTGTAGTGACTAGTCAAATTACTTGCATAAGCGTATGGTTACAGCTACTGCGTTACACACACTGGCCCTGAAGCTCCGCCCCTATCATGACGTCATGGCCTCACGATTGCCACAAGACTCAGTTCATAGTTCCATCTCCTCTTTTATACCTTCTCCATGCTCTATTCTCTTTTTATTTTACATGCTAAGTATTTACATACATTTAATTTGTCTATCTATTATTATAGCTCTAAGAATTTGTCTATCTTAGATGTTGGATGATTATGTCACTCGCCCTTCTTATGCTACGAGTGCTAAATATAATTATGTCGAATAAACTTTATTTCTAATTCTTTTTCACGCCGTGTTTCGAGTCTGATCATAGCGATTATTTTTATAAATTCTGCATAGCTAACGTATACTCTTTATGCAGAATAAATCTCAATGATTAATTTATGAATTGAAATTGTTTAAGTATATTTTATTGTAACTATTTGTTGCGTATCGAAGTTGTACGATTCAAGTTGTTTGTATTTAGTTCTTTTGAAGTAAAAAGTTGTTAAACCCCTACCAGAAATGTTTTTGCGGTATACCCAACCACGATCAACCACTCCTCAAATTATTCTTAGTAAGTATTAGGCATACCTGAGTAGCGCTAGAATCGTATTATTTCGAATTTATAATTATGTTTGCTAAAGTTATGAGTTTTGTTAAGTTTTTGTGATATTTGTGATTTTACAATAAGTTGTATCTCATGTTGTGTTTGGTCTAGATATTGTGGTCGTTCGCTAGCTTGTCTATTAGCCGTGCTATAGGTTATTACGTTTATCTTTGTTGAAGTACCTGCGAATCCGATTAATTACTCGGATTGATTACACTGTGGACATCGTATGTACAAGTGTATGATTATGTTTGACATACAGTCATCGGTAAGTCTTTTTTTCTTAAATAGAATCATACAGGGACAAGGTACGTGCGGTGTCTATGGGGTAGCTAGTCTGTGGTTTTAAGGATGGTTCTCATTACACCGAACAGCCCCAGTATCGGCTATATTTTTTGACAGTTCAACGTGATCACTCAATTAAACTTAACAAATGGAAGTTTCCTGTTCATTACGTTTCAAGGAGTGATGATCATTGTGAACTGTCAAAAAAGATTGACATAGGCCTGCAGATCTCAGCTACAGTGTTATAATAAGTAACTAGTAGTTCCGTTTAATTTTTATCCTGTACACATTATAGGAAATGAAACTTGCTTTTTACAATATTGCAGCTGTTATATTGTGAAGATAGACAGACAGATAAAACTGCCATTTATTTTACTATCGAATTTAGTCGGAACGATTTCTTGCACGGCATGAATACGGCCCGGATCCGTCACGATGTAAAGTGAACCATCCCCTTAAGTGTATTCTAGTTATTGTGACGAATATAATATTATGTGCAATAATGTATCAAAATCGGAAAATTCTGTGTAGTTTATTGAAGGTTTGATAAAATATCTCATAGATTTAATATTTTGACGGGTTTCTGGTATAATATTTAAGTTAGTTAAATATTCACTCACCATTTTAATATTTAATTAAATTCATTCTTTTGGAATGTGATCTAAGGGTATTCGCATAGTGTTTAAGCGCAGTTTCACTAGTTTTGCTTCTTGAATGAAATCATGTGCTTAATTTTAGTTTTAGAACGAAAAAATGCACTGCGTATACGGCTTCTTATCTAATCTGGAAAATATCAAGTGAAGCCTATAATAGATTAATGTGTCTACCAAGACGAAAGTTCTGTAAGATATGTGGCTATCAGGCAATAAAAGCCCATTTTGTGAAAAAAGCATTATATTTCTCTCATTACGAAATCTATCATGAAAACGAGTACCTACCGATTATTTTAAGGACCAAAATATTACAAGTCACATAGTTTTTATATGTTGTAATGATACCTGAAGTTTAACATAGAAATATATATGAATATCAAATTTTATTGTACGTACGTGTTCTGTAATATAATTTATATTATATTTATTGTTAGACAAAATTGAATAAACGATCAAAAAGGCAATGTAAGATAATACCTATATACATTGCGCTTTGCGAACGTGTGTGGGCTATGCTATGACGCATTTCGAAGCAATGCAACTTCGCACTGCTTTGTCTGCCCTAAGGAACATCTATGTCGTGTTAGTATTTAAAGTATTGATGTATCATGTATGTAGATTAGGTATGTGTTACGAGTAGTTTTTACGGAAATATTTCAAAAAAGTATAATATTGTTACCAAGGATAATCTGAAGTCACAAACCTTTATCTTGCTTCACGAAACATTGTTTTGAAAGTATATTACAAACTACACGAGTGTAGGTATTCGATTTATTAATCTGTGGGTGTAACGAAAGTATTAACAGCACGCTGAATGTGCAACATAGTAACGTTGCAGCATCACGTTGAATGTTGCGGGCAACGTTGCAGCATCATTTATACTACCGTTCGAGGCTTTGAATTTGTAGACCCACTTATGATATGGTTTTGGTACATGTAATCTCGACATTTTTTATTGTATTCTTAAATACTAACTATCGTGTAGTTTGTTTTCTGCTTTACGCAAGAATAAAGTATTGTTTTGCTATCGTTTACTGTGAATTTGCTTATCTCTTTTAGTCAGTGTATACTTTCTAATAGGCTGTACGTAGATACGTTTTAAATAGTATTTAATGTAATTAATATGTTGAAATGGAATAAATGGAGTTCTAAAATTATACTGCTTTGCCATTTTATTAATATTGGATCAAAAGCTTTGGTATTCTTGAATAGCGGTGCCGTAATAAAGGAGGATGCCTGGAGGAGGCCTGAAGGATGTCGGCACCGTAAAGATGGTTGCTTTTGGCGCTCGCTCGACCGCCTTATGACACGACAGCTATCCTAGTGAAGTGTCATCTAGTGGAAAAACAAGCCATACTAAATAATACATTTTTGCCTTCAAAAAATCTGTGGCCGTGTCGTCTAGTGAAGTGCCCAATAGATAGGATAAAGTTTAAGTGTGGCAGTAAGAATCGAACACTTTAAGGTCGATTCTGACCGTCACATTTAAACGTAAACCTAATATTAGTCAGGTCTATCTCTCTTCGTTCTTAACATAAATGGCTGAGAGAAAAGCATAGGTAGGACTAATTTTACGTTTAGATTTAAGTGTGACGCTCAGAATCGACCACATTACTAACCTATGTGCAATTGGAAGGTATAAAATAATGAAACAAGCCTTGGACACATATACTTACCCTTAACTAATCCTTTGACAGTAACCGGTAGTTGCTTCCTTATTCCTATCCGCGAAGGTCTTGAAAATTGCTAATTGATTTCTGTGTATCGGATATTGAACAATGCCTGTGTTTGTAGAAAGATACGCCGAAGTTAATTGATTCGTGTCTCATGTTTGACACGTTACCTAAACCACTAATAAAGTAGTAATTATGTGTGTGTAATCTTATATAGGTGTACTAGGGTACATAGTGACATCGTAACTGAAAATCTGAGAAAATAATCACAATTTTACTATTATAAGTGCGAAAGTTTCTTTGTTACCTTTTTACGCTTTATTTACTCAGCGAATCTTTAATTTTCATACACATATACAGGTGTTTTTTGGTCACCAACGTTCCCGAAAACTACGGAATCTCCTCATCATCACGATCATTTTTTTCCTTATGGAATTATTTTTTATTTTTTCCTTATTTTTTCATTATGGAAGCATACCTGGGAAGTTCCAAGTTGGTTCCCAAGTAATTAGGGTCCAAAGTTGAGTAAATAGATTTTCTACATAAATGCACATAGACGCGCGTAGCAAGATTTTTTCACGAAAAATAATTAATATCTGTCTATGAAAAACTAGCATAAACACTGGTAGACGCTATAAATTTCGCTCGATCAAGTAGGCAATTACAATTTATTTTTCAAAAATATTTACCTACATCGTTTCCCAGCATTTTTTTGGCATAAACTTGCTTTATTTGATGTATAGAGTACGTACCCTTCGTTAAGGGTGGCAACGAAAAAACATCCTGTATAGTTGGCAGTACGATGAAGGACATAGGCTACATTCTGTAGTCCACGCGGGCGAAGTCAATGGGCTACAACGGCTACAGCGAGCTATTTATACAGGATAGATAGTTGATGCCTAGCGGATAAGATGCAACAAAAATTTTTAATGGATCAGTTCCAGTTTTTTATGCAGCATGGTCCAGTTCGAGACCTATGTGCACCTTGTGGCGATAAATGTTTCTTTATTTCTTAGTTTTAGCTAACATCCAAACCACAATGCCCCAGTAACGATATTACAATAACCTAAACCGTCTTACGTGAACCGCATTATTCGCAATCATCTCATACTGTCGGAAGTTAGTTCCGTCTGCTATTGCGCACGCGCATAGAATACAGCGCACGTTCCCACGACTCCGATTTGCGCAATCCTTACTAATATTATAAATGAGAATGTTACTCTGTCTGTCTGTCGCGCTTCACGCCATATTACTAAACCGATTTAAATGAAATTCAGTACCTACGCAGGTAGTCTTGAGCCTGAGAAAGGACGTAGGCTACTTTTTATACCGGGAAAATATTTTTATTCCGATTTCGACATGTTGTTTTTCTGCAGTACACGCGGGCTGAGTAGCGGGCGTACACTAGTAGCGAATATTGCGATGCGCGTGCGATGTTCTTACGTTTCCATTTCGAAAAACAACATTGTGAATGCTTAGTGAAATTCGAGTGATTATTCATTCATTATGGACATATATATCTTACTAGGTAGGTATAAAAGGTTGTTTAATTAATTTCTTTTCAGAGCTTAATTAAAGCTTTTTTTATTCGCCTTTGGCAACAGTTACTTTGTGCTTTTGAATTTGTATTTTAATTTTAATGTTGTTTATACAATTATGTAACTGATGATGTCGTGGAGTGTACAAACTTTGTTAAATATCGAATTAAATGCTTAAGTACCTATTTAGGTCATGATATATAATCTTAGAAAATTAACGTTTTTGCGTCACCATCATTTCCTTAAAAGGAATTTTGCCACAGCAAAGTATTTATAATATTAACTGGGACAAATTCAGCACCTATTATACTCGTAAGAGTCGGAACAGGACTTGAACCCAGGTCTCCAGCTCAGCAGGTTATACCTATACATACCAATCCAGTGATCTGTATCATCTATATAGAGATGTTTGAACTATGTTGTGTAATTTGTACACTAACCAAAAGCACAGTTAGTCGTATGTAAATGTTATATTATTAGAATAACACATTTCTAATGGAACTTGCAAAAAATAATAGCTAAATACAAATATAAGTGAACTGAAAGCAGGTAAAGTTAAGGTACCTACGCAATTACCTATTTAATTAACGTAAGTATATACATATACGAGGCGATTAATTAAGGGTTTCCGGGAGGTGGGCAGCAGCGCCTCCCGTGTTGACAACATAGTCCAAAATACAAACTGCGGCCACCAACTCGCCTGCCCAGCGTGGTGACTAAGGGCAAATACCCCCATGGCAGTCTTGTGGCGTGCCTTGGGAGAGGCCTATGTCCAGCAGTGGACTGCAATAGGCTGATGATGATACATATACACATCTAGCCAGAAATTCAGAATCATAAAGGAGCTCCTACAGCCACGCCTGGCAGAGCTGGAACAGATGTAAATGATCAGCGACAAGTCAAGACTAGCTTACGAGTATTGCCCGAGAGAATGTATTATATTAAATTAAATATAATATTAATCTATACATGTAAAATGTAACGGATCGCTGTCTGTACATGGAAGATATATGAGAAAAAATATTATAGGAGACCTTTATCAACGCAATAGAACCCAAAACGATGATTTTTGGAATTTTTGTCTGTTGTCGGTTTGTCTGTTTTTCTGTGCGTTTGTGCTCGCTAATCTCAGAAACGGCTGAACTGATTTCGATGCAGTTTTCAGGAATATATTGTGACATGTCCCACTTATAGGCTACATTTTATCCCGGGAAAATGTTTTTATCCCGGATAATTTCGAAATTTTGTTTTTTCTGTAGTCCACGCGGACGGAGTCGCAGGCGTCCACTAGTTTATTAATAAATTGTTGAAATTCTAAAGAAAGGTCAGGTCAAGAGTACTCGATACCGACGAGCGTGCATGAAGAATATCATAAAAGTAGATGAAGCGAAAGAGGTGTGTCAGGATCGTAGCAAATTGAGATATGTGATCTCTGCCTATCCCTGATGATGCGTGATTTTTATGTATGTATGTATGTATTAATTTAATCCAACATCGCTAGAGGAAGAAAATAAGTAGAGATTGCATTTCTCTAAACACTTATGACCCCTCAGGGTGAGCTGCGCCGGCGCTAGATATTTACTTCATTCTGTAAATAATTTCTCCAAAAACTTGTTATAAACTATTCGCTTCTAGACATAATAATTCGGTCTAAGCGAGATTTATTGGTTTACGAAAACCTAACTTCCTTGTAGCTGTGTCGTTCGCACATTGTGAAATACCGCTGGTGTGAAAGGGACGGATGTTGATAAGCCACGAGGACAACACAATATGCCGTGAGGTATTGCTTTCTTTGCCTTGTAAGTAGGTTGTTTCGATATGTCAGGTGCAAGAATTATTAGGAGCTGCTATTACGTACCATTTTTTAAAGAAATTAAAAAATGTTTATAATTTTTTGTGTACCTATAATGAAATAAACAAAATAAAAAAATAATTATACCTTCCTACCTAAATAATTTAGATGTATACAGTAGGTACTATACAGGGTATGTGTGACAGCCATACAAATACTGATATACTGAACAAGTACCATTGTGTTGAGTTATACAACAGTGTTATTACTCGCTGGAAATGTATTTTTGATTTGATTATCTATCTGATTAGTAATCTTTGCTCTCCATGACAATTGTATCGGGCGATCCTGTGTCGAATTAAAAGGGGCTTATTGGTTGCTGTGTGGCATATTGCTGTTTTTTTGGATCACTTGTGACTCTCCATTAGGGTTGATAATTTTTTGAACTTTTTTGAGGGCAACTTTTTTATGAAAATCATCTTTTGGTTAAAATTTTATTTTTAAGTCATTATTTAAGACCAAATTAAACGAACTAAACCATTTTTTCCTGAAAATATAAAAAAAATGCCGGAAAATTTTGGAACTTTCCTGCAAACATTTTCAGTGTTTTCCGCCTCAGAATCATGGTCTGAAGTCATGGTATATCAATATATGCCTGGCTGTCACAAACACCCTTTAGGTAGATATATACAATATTTAGGTACACATTTATGGGAATTATTAGGAATTTTAAAATGAAATTTATAGTCATATCAATTGCCGGGTTTGCCTACCATTTTACATAGTGTATTTCTGGTTCTGATATCCATAGTTAGGTATAAGACATAGCTCTAGTAACTATAACAAAGAGCTAAATTAATCAATGACAAAAATTTCACAGCCAAAACGCAACTATTATAGGTAACGGGAATGAGTGGTGGGTCAATCCCGGATTTTCATAATATGCAAATATTTTTTGACAGGCTGGCGCTTAGTGTAACCTGCTGTGTTCACAATGTTTTATATTTTCCTTTTTCTCGGTTGCAGCAGCTCCATACAGTTGCTGTCACACTGATTATGCGATATATTCGTGATTAGCACACAGAAGACCGGCCGGCCAGACAGTGTCGCACGCGCAGCCGAACCGCAAACACGTTTCGAACGCAGCTCGCCGGATCGCGAACTAATTTCACCGCAAATGCAGCGATGCACGTTCAAAAACGATTTGCAGTTAGAAAATTTGACCTCGTGAGATCTGTTCTGGATTTATATGAAGTGTGTTAATTTTTATTGTTGTTTTAGTTTTGTTTGATAGCTGTGTGTGGAATTGGCGGTAGGTGTAATTTTTTATTATTTATTGTATACAAAATATATCAAAGAACAGTTAGTAAGTGTAGGTACACTGTACAAAAGCGAGCTTTTCCTGACAATTTCTTTCAGCAAACCTGTCGATAGATATTTAATTTTTATGACTATGTATGTAACATATTAAAGGAATGAAATCTCATGAAAATTATTTGTAATTTATTGTTCGCATCAATATTAATTTTAATAAAATGTCAAAATTAATTTGCGTATGATCAAAACTGGTCAGGGTTGCTAATGAAGTTCACAAATACCCATTGTTGGCTATAACATAAAGTTATTTAGGTAATTATTACATCCGCACACAGTACCCAGAACTAGTTTTTGTTCGGCATATCTATTTACTCGGTAATATGCTGTCATTTACATAATATTGTGTAATTTTTTTCTTCTGAAAATACAGACAAATTATTCTCGGAAGATACTTATTTTCAGCTTAGCTTAAGAAATTAAGCTAATTATATTTGGACTAGCTGTTACCCGCGACTTTTCAAACAACATTTCAAAAGCATTGGTTGTGTAAATAAACCGTGAAGATGTGACAAACAAATAAACAAACTTACATAGTGCAGCATATTTGCAGTGCAAATCTGTAAATTATTATCATATGTTTGTTTATTGTTATTTTATGTTATGGTAGTAATTATTACTTTAATTTTTTTTTTATTTAATTTTTACATAGCCAATTCGAAATTTGAATTGCATAACGCATTGGTTTTTACTGAAATGTTATGTAAATTTTTTACGAAAAATAAATAAATAAATAGTTGGGATGATTCCTTAGATATGTATTTTCAGTGTGTATTTTAGAGGGAAGGCCGCTTAGATTAAAAGCCCGTGTAAATTAGAATTTTCTTTCTATGCTAATTTAAATTTACATTTCAATCGCCTTAGCCACGAAATTAAACATCACAATATTATATTACATACTCGTAACTAGGTAATTTAAAAAAAAGTATAAATTAACGAAACAACCAAAACGCGCGCTCAGATATCATCACATTTCCGAAGAAAAGACTTCAACGCGTTGAATAATGTTTTAAAACATACCCATATTGTGTATGTAAAAGCGTATATTAACTTAATTGTAATAAATATATTAATACTACATATATATACACTTTGATATAGTCCACTGCTGGACATGTGCATACACCAGGGCACGCCACAAAACTACTGCCATGGGATTTTGCCCACGCTGGTGATTGCTAGTGAGTGATTTTCGGACTATGTTGTCAACACGTGACTATGGGAGGCTCGGCTGCCTATCTCCCGGAAACCTTTAATAGCCTCCTTAGCCCAATTTACATGATACATTCAATATCAATTATTAAAAGCAATTATTGATGTGCCATTATTCACTTGTAAAAACTTGATCAATGTGTCAAAAATTGCAGTCAAACCATCCTAGTGGAACAGGCAACAAAATGGTATCATGTAACGCTCTACGATACCTACAGGCAGACATGGGGTGGTGCTTTTATACTCGGCCGATACCACAAGGTATACAATATCTGTACTAATATTATAAAGCTGAAGACTTTGTTTGGTTGAACGTGCTAATCTCAGAAACTACGTCCGATTTGAAAAATTCTTACACTGTTTTACACTGCCCATTTATTGAGGAAGACTATACTTATAGCAACCCGCCCCAGCTTCGCACTGGTGCAATGCGTGGGCGGTCGGTATAAAGATAGTATTTATATATTACCGGAAAAATGGGACTGATCGCGCAATACCAGTAAATTATCTGGCTTGTTAGTATTAGCAGAGAGAGTTAGTAATCTCTAGTTACATACTTATTATTAAATACTTTATTTTTAGCACTTTTACTTCATGTCATGGTAATTTACGAGTATATTTTTTATTTCCTGTGCTGGTGCGGGGCTTCACTAGAATACATCAGCTGCATCTCCTCCCGTGTATGTCGTAAGAGTCGCCTAAGGAACTTGGGGGCGTTATCAGGCGATAAGCTAGCAACTTGTCGCTGATAATTTACATCTGTCCCCGGTATGCTTAGCGTGGCTATAGTATCTCATTTGTTATCCTGCAGACCTGATAATCCCCATTTAGGGAGCATAGCATATTATATGCCTGTTCTTAATACAATATTCGTAAGTACCCTTAAGTGACCTACCACCGTCGTTAATACCGTTTATCTCGGTACCCGTTGACAGTAACTAGTTACAATAACATAACGAGCCACGAAACGTTTACAAAACATTTACAGAGAAATATTGAGGAGATGCAAAGTGGAGCTGTGATATACAACGTAATCTAAAACTGTAATATTTTATTTTATATCGTCTTCAGCCTATAGCAGTCCACTGCTGGAAGTAGGTCTCCCCCAGGGCACGCCACTAGGCTACTGCCACAGGGGGTTTGCCCATAGTCACCACGCTGGGCAGACGGGTTGGTGACCGCAGTGTTATTTTCGGACTATGTTGTCAGCACGGGAGGCTCTGCTGCCCGCTTGCCGGAGACCCTTAATCGCCTCGTACGATACCCACGGGCAGACATGGTGTGGTACAAACTTTATTTTGCCGGCACCACGTGGAACCAAAAATGTATAGTAGCAATGCAAATGTATACAATAACTCGTTGGTTTTCCGTGGTTTTCGCTCTAGAATCATGATCTCAAATCAACGGTAACTGTTAATGAAGGGTGTATTGTATGGTCTCCGCAATATAAATTATTTGCGACCCATTATTAGGTATAGGGCACCCTCACTATGGTTACTGACCAAACTTGGTGGTTAGAACATCTCCACTTTGTATTTGTTTCATGCCTAGAACCTTCAGTCTCTGAACCTTATTTAAACCTATTGGTATTTGTTTAAGTTCAAATTACGTAGTTTCGATGTAGATACTCTTTATAATGATAGTTTTAAATCATGTAGGTTACAGATGTAGGTCAAAGAACTGAAAATATGGACCAAAATACAAATTAACACACGTTGTTTGAATTTTATCTTGCGATTTGAGAAATTCACATAATAATTTGGTAGGTATACAGCATGGGTACCTATATTGTTTGAGCGGTTTTCTTGAAAGATAAAATGAAATATATTAAATACTTACTTACACTTTCGCATTTATTGATCGCAATAAAAATGTGGTTTATTTACCCATTATCTAAATACTAGTGACAATAGTTATTAGGTATACGACCCTGTGCCTACGTCATTACGTAGCTTTTCCCTTGATCCTAGAGAACAAGGTGAGAAACTGAGAAACTACACATGTGGGTAAAGGACCTTTAACTCTATTGTATCTTGGTTATTGCGTAACAAATTGTTTTACCGTTGCTTCTGGAATATAAAGTCCAATTTATATTGACACATGTTTCATGTAATGCTACTGGATATTGACTGCGACTCGGTTTATTTCACTTCCACACAAATATCCCCATTTTTTGGGTTTATTTCTATCTATCACACTGTTTTGTCCCCTAGGTTAGAAAGTCAAGATAGTCATGTTTTTACCTGACTGCGCTAGTAGGAAGGCTATGTATTTCGGGTATATATATGTATGTATATTTCTTTGGCATACTCTAGACTTAAATGAAAAAAATAAGAGGTATCATTAGATTCATCTTAGTCGCAAGACTGACACTGGATTAAAATTTTTACGCAGTCGGGGGTTTTTCCTAAAATAAATGAGATTATTTCGAGTAGCCTTGTCTATTTGCAGTCTTTAAATATCCCTTCGCCCAGTGTACTTACCATTTTTATATCTCAGAATAGTATACTCAGTTCTGAGTTGTATCCAGCAACATAAATGCAGAGAACCCTACTTTTGGGCCAACTCATGTGTTATTTATTATTACGTTATGCATGTTATGTTAATTATGCCACTTTAAAGTGTTATCTGTGAGAACATAAGCTGCCATTGTGAGCCACTCGGTTAATCATGGAGGCAGAATATTGAGGAGTTGGCCCAACAATATATCCTAATTACCGATGTGCTGCATAATAGCTATACATTAGTTATACACAGCCTCAAGCACGCATTGCTGAGTCAAGGCCTCTTCACTATATTATTGTCCTCTGTCATAGGCCAACCTCATCCACTGATGCCCTTTGAAGCAGTTTTTCTGATGTCATCTGACCATCAGTCAGGACATCTGCCTCCAGCCTAGAAGCATCCCTTGGCCACCATTTTGACCTGGTCCCCCTACTATTATTGCTTCTGGCCAATTGTCCTGCGGGCCTTCTATTTAGCCACGAGATGCGTTTACCTATATCTACGACCGTAGGTACCTAATATGGCGTCGCATCGTCCCTGAATGACGAGACGAGGATGGTAATATAAAAGAATAGGTTTCTATTTGACGATTTATTTCAGATGGAATGTTAATATTTTTTGGAATGTAATATGAAATGTAGGTAATATGTATATATAGTTGGTAAGCCTAAATAAATAAAATAAAAATAAAAATGACACATACATAGGTAAACGGACAAATACAACAGCAATAATGAAACAAGACAAAATAATGTCACGCGGATGACGGGCTAAGGGTGGGAAGCAAATGTTATCCAATAACGATTGGTTCATACTACACTGCGTAAAGTCTTCCCAGCAGAAGCTTTGCATAAATTAGGTATATAACATGTCCTCTTAGTACTTTCTTCGTGGTATTAATAGATACTCACTTTACGACTACAGGTTGAGGTAAGGTAATTGGAAAATACGACCTTAAACAGGATTGTCGGATTTAATGACTTGCAAAACGAATATCCGTCGAATGGGGTATACGATTTGAGAGAGCTTGGATAAAATGCAGACCTACTCGTATTCTGAGGTCGTTTGAGGAAACATTTCATATTTTTATTATTGATTGTGTAACTGCTATTTTCTATACTCAATATTAAGCTCAAATTCACATGTCTTGGATTTATTTTTCAATCCTTTTCATATACCTTAATAGACACAGGTTCTTCTGGCATTCTCAGTTCATTTCCCTTTACAACAAATTTACGATAAAAAAATAAAAGCAGGAAGCTGGTATTTTTACAGTAAAGACCTTCTTCCAAAGGACTTCCGAGATATCATTGTTTTGCGTACACAGTCGATAAATAGGTACCTACTTTTTTAACATTACCATGGCGGCTATATTTATCGTATTTATTTTGATAGGCTAAATGTCGGTTTATAATATTGTGTTTCGCAGGTCATGCTACTTGGGCAGGTGCACTTCTTTCCGTGCATGTAGTATAGGTTAAGAAACTCGTGCATTTTCTCAGGTGATAAGGTAGCAACTTATCAGTGATCATTTCTATCTGTCCCCGCTATGCTAAACGTGGCTGTGGGATCTGCCTTATGATCCTGCAGTTCTGGCTGCCCCGTTTCGGGAACCCAGACCTGTGTATATGTATCTATGTATACTCATTGTACATCTCAACTATAGGTACCCTCAAAATTGGTCAGAAGTGGCACCATGTGGTTCTATCGGCCCTTGGTACTCTGCCTACCCCGTAAGGGATAAAGGCGTGATAAGTATGTATATTCATTGATCCATGATGTTTATCTCTAGTGGAAATTAAAGCAGCCTTGTTAAGGTGGGTTCCCACGGTCCGTGATTTCGTGGATGGACGCGGACGCGCCGACGGCTACGGACGGACGCGCGCCACGGACGCGTCTGTATTACCACAGACGCTCCGTTTGCCACGATCCGTGGTGCGGGCTGGTGCGCGTCCGTCCGTAATATCACGCACCGTGGGTACCCACCTTTACAAGTAGGTACCTAACCAACGACGTCTACGTAATCTTTATTCGCTTCTCCCGTTTCGTGAATTTTAGGAAATCTTTTCTTAATTCTCCCTTGACTCCTCAAGGAACGGATTTCAGCTCCCTATTTCTAGTTGACTGTACATAACTCAGTCATAGAAGAGTTACACACTATATATACCTATCTGTACAAATATACAGGGTGATTTTTGGTCGTCAACGTTCCCGAAAACTACTGAATCTCCTCATCATCACAATCATTTTTCTCCATGGAAGCATACCTGGGAAGTGTCTGGTTCCCAAGATATCAGGGTCCAAATTGAGTAAATAGGCTGCGTTTTTCTGCATAAATGCACATATACGCGCGTGGCAAGATTTTTTCATGAGAAATAATTAATATCTGTCTATGAAAAACTAGCATAAACACTGGACATTATATTTTTTTTAATTAAATCGTTTCCCAGCATTTTTTTGGTATAAACTTACTTTATTTGATCTATAGAGTAGGTACATACTTCGTTAAGGGTGGCAACGAAAAAACAGCCTGTACCTATAGAACTGTTGCTTTCCATCTCTTATACAAGCTAGACATATCAATTCAATTATCAAAATCTAGCCAAAGGTACGTTGATTCACGATAGGCATACCGAGTTGCGCAGGAGTACGTGGGCTCCATACTTTATGGTAGTTTAAGGTTCTAGGGATGTCGCGGTGCCCTTGTGTCGAAACTATCAGGGTCAATTGCCCATTTGCTTGCCAAACTTCTGATTTACCGGTAAAGAGAGTGTGGTAATAGCTAGTCCTGTGAAATAGCTCACTATCAAAAATAGAATCCTACTAATATTATAAACATGAAAGTTTATTAGGACGTACGAGTATGTATATAAGGACTAAGGATGTTTGATACTTAATTTCGATATTTTGTTTTTTCTGCAGTCCACGCGGACGGAATCGTGGGCGTCCACTATACAATATAATTTATTTGAAAATTACACACACATGGAGAGCAACAACATATAATAAGACAATAAAAATAGGGAGAAATAGTAGAACGCATCCACAAAGTTTAAAATCATTTATTCTTCAAGATTGTATGAATATTTCTGAGCAAATTAAGCGCGTACCTATCAACATGTTTGCGGATAACGTTAAAGATTTTATGCTGGCTCTATGATCTGGCACTGGTCATCCAATTTCGGAAATATAGCCATGTATATGTAAAACGGGGGAGCCTCGAAGGCCATTTACTAAGCTAGGTTGCTCGTCCATATCCAACTGTTACTTTATTTTAATTTTTCTTTTAATTTTCTAACTTCATAAAGGATGTTCTCCAACATGTATATTTCTTTAATAATGGCACAATGTCACGTGCGATCACGGAATGCCAACTTTTTAAATATAAACCTTTTCTTTTCCAGGTACATAGCCAATGGCGACCAAAATGAAAAGACTTAGCTTACACTTAAGGACAGTTTTATTGGTAAGGTATACATTTAATAAATTAATTTAACACTACTTTTATAGCTAGCACCTTGAAACTTATTTTTAGACTTTTCTTTAGATAAATTAATACGAAATTCACTTTGTATGAATTTTAGATGGGCTAAAAATTGCAATCCACGCGGACATAGTCGCGGGCGTCTGTGGTAATACAAATTTTACATAAGTTCATCGACCCTGATCAGGTCAGCAGGTGAGCAGAACTAATGTCTGTGACCAATTATTACAAATTATTATCTAATGTCTATAAGCTTGTAAGTTTTATAAAAAATAAAAATTATATACACGCGTAAGAGCGTGCTAGGTTCCATTTTCCATTGATCATCATCTACCAAGTCAAGCTTACGAGTATGTATCGTGCGAATTAATTTAATAGGTCTTTATTCAACAATGGTTAGATAACGTATTGATAAATTTGATGCTGTCTTTTTCTTTTTTAATTTATCCGTTAGATAGACTATCTGACTATAGGAAGAATTAGCCTTTAGCTCCTAGCTTTATCAACCTCCATTCAGCTAAAAGTAACAGGCGTTTAGGAACCAATTAAGAACAAAATTGCACTTTTATTGCTGTTATTTACAACAAAAATGATATTTAACTTTCACCCACAGAAAGATTCGAGTTGCGAAAATTACTTTCGGAATCAGTGACGTGATTAGGAATGAATGGTTGTTATAAAAATGCATAGTAGAATAAACTTGAATTAAGATAAACTTAACAATATTAATCCTATTATTAGAACTCGTTGAATTAGTAAATGACTTTGAGGAAGGAAACAACACTACGTTTTCTTAATTTAATAATAAATTAATATTCAACTCTGTAGTTGCGACTGCGACTTCGACCGCGTGGTGTGTACTACTTTACTACCAACTTACTTTGCCTATGTGTTACTGATGTTTAACTAACTATCTGTCGAGTACAAAACTGCCTAGTTTCATCGAATTCCGTTCGGTAGGTTCTACTAGTAACAGACATCCTAACATATATTTTTTAGAAACTTTCACCTTCACAATGTTGTATGATAGAACACAAACATTACACTTATAGAAGGTATTTATGATGATGATAAAGGTATTAACCGCAGATTTAAAGTTGAACTCAAAAACCGCTTCGTCACCGGATAGAAATTCATAAAAATGACACCAATAAAAATGGTTTTAACACGCAAATTGACATTTATGTCGGAAGCAGATTGTGAAGATGGTATCGGTATCGAAGACCTTCACCTGGCGACCCTGACCCCTGGGCATGTCAGCCGCGTGCTCGACCTCGTTTATTGTCTAAAGTTGCCTCATTACCAAGAAATGCTCGTCTCAACTCTTTGCATTTCTTCTCGAATACTTGTGTTTGTCGATTACGTGGTTTGGTGCTGTCGCGGTCGTCAATTGTTTTTAACATATATTTCATGTTCTAGTTCTTGTGGCTAGTGTTCTAGTTGCATTTGGCCATTTCTCTTTATATAACTATTTTATAGGTATTTATGTCAATTTTATAAATACATACTTAGGTAGGTACTATTTTTTGTAGATGATTGATTACTTTATAGGTAACTCTAATATTTATACATCTATTTAATATATAAATAAATAACTATCGACTATAGGAAAGATTTTGATGATAAGGTCAGTGTCAGCCAAATCAAATATAATTTTGCGTATTTCGATATTGCAGTTTCATAACTTTGTCATTTCAGAGTCCTCTTAGATTGGGAGTCCGAGCTTGCACAATAACCTAACAATATTTGCTACTTGACCAGCCAGCACTCAGACAATTTGGTCCAAATAGCATCTTAATAGAGTTGAAACTTGAACCAGCTGATGGCATTTACGTGAGGGTCTTACTGCCGATGTTAAGTGCGTTTAGCTGAACCTTGAGACAAAAATGCGAAAGTGGTATTTAAATAGCTGTAGTAATACTTAAATTTGGTCGCTTGAGTGGATGGTCCGATCTGAGTCATGCAATAATTAAACATATAGATATTCCTCTAGATTTCTGGCGAAACTGTAGTGCACCTGCCAAGTCTAGCGACTGAAAGTCTGTAATATCATTTTTCTGATAAAACTGAAATAATTTTTAAGCATATTTATTACACCTCTACCGTAATATGTAGTTACAGACTCATTATGGTCGATTCTGGCAGTTACACTTAAACCTAAACGTAAATTTAGTCCTACGTGTCCTTTTCTCTCTCAGCCATTTATGTTAACAACGGAGAGAGATAGACCTGACTAAGATTATGTTTACGTTTAAGTGTGCCTGCCGGAATCGACCCTAGTATCTAACCTAACCTAACCTTTCCTGTATAACTGTGTCTGTGTTTAATTAAGCAAAATTCTATGAAAACAGCCCATTATTTATTTTATTAGTATATTATATTATATCACCTTAACCAAAACCTTCTGTAATCAGTACTGTAAGATGCTAGGATTAAACACTAATATCACCTACCTACCTAATGGCATCAATATAATCTATTAGGTATGTAAAATTATTATAATAACCCATAGTTTTTGTAACTTATTCCCGTCAGGATTGCTGACTACGGTATGCGGTTAGTCTAGTCACAAGTCTAGTCGAATATTAATTAAATTATTTATAGAATTATGAAAATATATTTCTTTGAAATTTTCTGCACTATTGAGTTTTGCGGCACTGATTGATATGTCATCAATATTCATAAATTTTAATTATGATTTGACGGCGAATTGATGAGCCTTTCAATTTATTTCACCTACTGTCGAAAATAAATATGACAGAAAAATTATAATTAAATGAAACAAATTTTGTGGTCATCCATTTTGTTTAGCTAGTTTAAATGCATTGAATTCCGCAACCAATAAAAAAATACCATCCTGAAAACTCAGACATGATTATTTTCCATAAATACAATAGGATAGGTTATAAAATTATTATCATATATTTTTTGCGGTACTAATCGAACTGTCTGCTAAGGTAATCTAACAGATGGTTATTCATTAAAAAATAGAAAGTGTCGATAGTGCAAGTCCAACAGCATTATCACAAATTCGTTGTCTGAAAGTGATTATCTAAACTGATCAAAGCTTTATATATGGGTCATACACAAAACGCCTATTAAAAATAAACGAAATAAAAATGTCTGAAATTGCTTCAAATTTTTATTTATTTCTAATCTAATAATAAAAACTTTGAAAAATAATTAATCAAACTAGATCGTTTCTCAGAATTATAGAAATTATGACACTTTTTTAATTTTTTATGTCTACTGAAGTGACCGGCAAGCCACAGAAAGGAACAAAATCAGTCTCATGTATCAAAAATTATTATAAACTAAAATTATATCTGATAAAATTAGATTTTTCCTAACATTCATTAACAACCTTAATAGTCAAATTACAGCCATTCTCTTTTTTCTCATAATTAGACAACTAAATAACCATTTTAAGATAAATAAAAAACAATTAAAATAGTTTGTTTGAATAAACTTCAAAAATTCAACATTTTCATACAGAAATAATAGTATTAATGGAAACAAAATTATCAATCAATAAGTAAATAACAAAAAATATCAAAAGATCTGATTTTTTAACAAAATGAAATCAAAAATTAATGAAAAAGTAGTGACGGTCCACAGAAGTGAAGTATCCACAGAAGATAACATATTTAAAAAATATTTTCATCACTATCATCACTGTCCAAATTAAAGGTTGCTTGACGCCTCTTGGCATCTTGTGGTGAGTTTTCATCATCACTGTCTATAAAAATTCTTCGACGTCGTAGTGTTGCTTTCTTGGGCAGTGTAGGAGAAAGGGAGTCATCAGAGTAAATGTTCTCATGTTTTTTGCTTGGAGTAAGTGGATGGAGTTGACGCATTGTCCAAGGTTCCGGCGATGGTGTCTCCATAAAAGGTTCCAGTGACTGCGGTGTACTCGGTCCAGTGACAGTTGAAGCCGATGCTGTTCGTAGAGAAGAGACATTTGGACTTACGGTGACAGCCCTGCTAACTTCCGAAGCACAACTCGATGGAGTTCTAACTAATTGAATACAGTTTATTTGAAGTTGACCGATGTCAAAATGAGAACATTTTGTTTGAGCATCGCATAATAAACAGCTCAGTCTTCTGGCGTGAAGTTTATTAGGCTCCATAGCCGTCCAGCAAATTTGGTGGATTCGAAAAGTCCCTTTGAAAGGGCGAAGAGCAATTGCGTCTGCTATTTTTTGTATTTCAGACACATGAGCATCTTCAACGGGAATAACATCAATTCCTGAGCAATTGTCTTTTAAACAATCAACAAAAGTGGTAATATCTATAATGTCTTGTCCATTTGCAACAGAATTGTCACATATTCTTTTTACACAGCCCCCAACACCATCCGGTGCTCCTTTGCCGTGACCGGCTTCTGTAAAATGCCACATAATAGATTCGGCACCGGAAATACGACTTAAATAATTGACTATCAGATGAAACATAGTTTTGTTTCTGTATTGTGTTGTAGGTCCATCACTTAATATATGCAGCACTTTCAAATTAGGTGTAAGTATTTTAATTTGGTCTATTACTGGTTTTAAATGAGCACAAACAAGAACGGGATCATGTCGTAGGTCTCGAGAGACTGTACAAAGACATGAAGTCTTTATTGTACTTTGCGTTTGTAAATTAGTCGAGTAATAAACGCATGTGTGCAAAGATAATTGTCCCTTAGATCCTCCAAAATGAGCTGATTGGATTTCTGTACTATATTTAAATGCATAATTTTCCGAAAAGTTTATATGCAGCAAACCATCTGAGGGCGTAAGATTTTGTTTTATTTGTCTAATTACTCTACACTGGTTAATTATATTTGCAACATGTTGCATAAATGCTGGCAAACATGACTTAAAAATGTCTGTGAGTAACTTTTGTGATGTCTTTACCGTTTCTTTTAACGTTTTTTTGAATTGTTTTTCTTGCCCTTTAACAATATTTGTGACATTTTTAGTAATCCATCTTTGGTAAGTAATTGAATCATCAGTGTTAATTAGATTATAATCAACTTTTTTTTGCGAACATTGTGAACACTTGCGTTCTAAACAGGAAATATTAAGAATATTATTACAGCAGAGAGACTTTGCAACACTGACAGCTGAAGAATGTCGTAAAATCTTGGCTTGGTGAAGCGCACGAACTATATATTCATTATTTTCATGTATACGACATAAACAGGTATTTCTTGATGCTGCTTTGGGAAATAAAACCCAAAAAGGGCGATGACGTCGGAAAGACTCATAGCTAATACGTAGTCCAGTCTTCTGAATAAATATCTTATAAAGATTGAGGAGTGTGTCGTTTAAAAGACGAATTTGTTTTTTTACTTTACGTCGCGTGATCGTTTCCTTTTTACCAGCGGTTAACCTGCTATTTTCATCATCAAGTAAAAAATTATATATTGCTTGCTTTATGTTAACTTTAACAATTTCGCTTTGCTGTTCCTTTCTTTGAAGTCTTAAAACTCTCATCCGATATTTTGCTAATCTTTTTTCTAAAACCTGTAGTTAAAAAAAAATTATTTGTCGCTATTAAATTACGCCTATTTTTTAAACTGACTGCTCGTCCTGATTGCCTTCTTGAAAAACTTGAATTAGGACTAGAAGGTGGTGTATTATTTTGTAGCATGTTCTCAGTCAGTTTTCTAACCTTTTCTTTCTCACGTCTAAGCTTAGATTTTTCCCGCCACATTTTTCTGATTTTGCGCCGCTCTCTTGGTGTGAAATCCTTAATAGTTTTAATTAGTCCTTCTTGTTTCTTACGCTGATATCTTTCTCTATCTAATATTCGTCTTTCTTCTAGAGCAGCAGCATCTAACTTGGCTCGAGCTCTGCGCATACTGAGTTTTTTTTGCTCCCGTCTACGTTTTTTCTTTTCCTCATCGCTCAGTTTTGACCTAGATCTGCTTGCTCGAAGCATTTTACCTAAAACAATATAAACATCATACAACATAAAAAATGAGTCTTTCTGTCAACAACAAGCATATTATGTACAATTTTTTACAAAACAATAAGAATCACAACAGCCCTTCTGTGGACTTTGGTACCTTCTGTGGACACATGATTGCACAGAAAAGATGTCCACTTAACGGACTGTCGAGTACGAAACTAACAACAGTACTTTTATTTTTGAGGTTAGAAAACAACCCGAAGCGAATTCGGAAAATAGTCCCCCTAGGGCTTTAAGACAGAATATTCTAATAAATACTAATACTACACTTACCAAACAATATTAATAACAGGAAAGACGCACCGATCTTTGACAAAAATGTAATAATATAAATAAAAATGTATTTTTAATTTATTTCCATACGTAACCCCGACTGAATCACGCCAACAAATGAAAACTATTAATTGTTGCCAATATTAAATATATACGTGCCTTGGTAGATTAAGTAGAAAATAAAATTTATGAAGAATAAAGGTCCACAGATGAGTCGTGAATTCGTATAACCTGATGTTTATTGATAATTGTGACGCGTGTTGTTAGTTAATTGTATTTTATTTTTTAAAAGAGTACAATATAACATTAAACCAATGAATAAATAAACCTTTTTTATTTATTTTATGTCCTCAAACAAAGCAATGACCCTTCAAACCTAATAACAGCAAATGCGAACAGTCCACAGAAGGGGTCAATCCATTTTGTTTTTTTCTTTAATTTTATATAATAGCGCTTTAGGTATTAAAAGTAACAACACATATTTTAACCAGACACGTTGTAAAAAGGTATATTGGGTTAATTAACTAGAACTCCATTATTATGAAAGTTATCGCATATGAACACGTGTATGTGTATGACCCATATTTGGTATACTTATAGTGAAATTTTATAACTTTTCCGAATTATTAACTTTTTTATATTAAATAGGCTCACGCTTGACCACAACGCGCCTGATGGTAAGCACCGTTGCAGTCTACGATGGAGCGCGCTTGCCTAAAAGAAACCGGTTAACTCTCTATTTGAAGACCGCAAGATTATAGTTCACGGGGAACAGTGATTCAGGCAGGAAGTTCCACAGCTTGGCAGTTCACACTATGAATGTAGAAGCAAAACGCTTAGTGTGAGTTTTCGGCACTTTAACTGTGAACCGGTGTCGCCTTGACGTTTCCCTGGTCGTCCGATGATAGAAGGGTGCTGGGGGAATTAAGTCGTGAAGTCCCAACACACACTTCCCGAAATGTAACCTGTAGAATACACCGAGAGACTTGGAAGTTTACGTTGATGCTCAAGGCTTTGCAATCTAGCTTTGCATAGTGAACTAAACTTAACTTAGCAGACATCAAATGTAACTCATCTATAAATTAGAAACGAGTACCTAACAACGAAACCGCCGGAAAAAATCTTTTGACTCTGAACAAATTGCATATCATCATCATCGTCAGCCTATTGCAGTCCACTTCTGGACGTAGGCCTCCCCCAGTGTACGCCACATGGCTCGATCTCCCGTTTTTGCCATCCAGTCACTACCAGCTGTCCTCTTTAAGTCATCGGTCCATCTAGCCTGAGGACGTCCAACGCTACGCTTGCCGAGGCGCGGTCTCCATTCGACAAATTACAAATACTTACACGGCGGTGTCCCAGAAATGGGGCAGGATCACAAGAGAGTTCCCTGGTTGCTAGCTTACCTCCTGAGATGATTCCCGAGTTCCTTAGTCGACGCTTACGACATTCCACCAAATAGTATTAATGAAACTTTCTGTGCAAGGAACTATTAAATTACTAATGCTTTAGATTACGTATCCTTGCTAATAACTTAATTCTGTGTTACGGATTTCCTCATATGACCATATTCTAATTAAACTGTCTCGCAGTAGGCACATAAAATCAGATAACATTGATTACAAGTATGTCAGGACATTATTTACAATAACAAATTATACCCATGATTGTTTGAATTAGGTGCGGAAATAATGAGCTTAAAAAAGCTCCGAGCGGTTCGTGGAATAAGTAATTCGACAATAGATTGAACTGATTACAACGCGTCTAATGAACTGTGTTTAAGTAAGCAACAACTAAGGAACAACTGAGTAGTTGTAGTAATAACTAAGGTTGCTTTTCTATAAAACAAATATGCAGAAAATCATCGCGAGTTTGCGAACTTCCCTACTATTGAAAAATTACAAGTTTCGAGCTTCTTCATAGCAAGTTACATAGCACATTTCTGGTGATAAGGCTTCCTAATAACAATTAATACGGAAAAAGAACTTGGGCAAGCCAAGCACACCACTAATCTAGTCCGAGGTCTGTGGTTTACCAAGGACTCTATCACTATTGAATCCATTATGAAAGCAAGATGTCGCTGCAGGAGTGTTTCCAGAAACAGTATTGCTGTTATCGCAGTAGGTGAACTTTTAAATTATCCTGAGTACGCTATTTATACACTGTTTTACTGATGACACTATTCCACGCTACTCGTATGTTTTCGGAATAAGCAATATAGAATACGCATCTACAGTTTTATACTTTAAAAATATATCTATCTTCTATCTATTTCTATGATCTAGACATATAATAAAATAACATTGTATCGGATCCATATTTGTGCACGCTAATATCAGGAACGGCTGGACCGATTTCGATGCAGTTTTCAGAAATGGAAAACGTTTTTATCCCGGATAATTTTGCCATTTTGTATTTTCTGCAGTCGCGGGCGTCCCCTAGTATTGTAATACAATTTAAATATCGGTGCCCTACAATGCGAGCTTTAAGTTCGAGGTCCGGTTCGATGACCTCTTGTATAAGCAACCAGTTTTAATTTGCTCGAGTACATGTGATTACCGTTGTTAATATTGCGCGTGCGCTTTTCTGGTTCGGCGGAAGGAAACGGAAATTTTGTACTTACCACCAAAATACCATCAACCAATTTAGACAAATCCCTATTAGGTACATATAAGCTTTTGTAGATTTAAATATCGTTGGGTATCATTGCGCCATAAATAAATATATACATAATTAGTTCTAAGTCTACATATGTCTTTAAAATAAAAGGTAGATATAGGTAACTAACTATATGAAAGGTCAGAAAGTTTCATATATCGAATAGTCAATACTTAGTATTTACTCGTATTGAACCATGTCATGGGGCCCATTTGATTTATTTTTTTAGTAACTATTTTATCTAATGGTTTGGTGATATTTTAGGTTTGTTGTTGGTATGTAAATAATTTGTTGACATAAAATTCCACCCGTATTACATAAATATATTACCTGTCTACGTAACTTTCATCATTAAAATGAAATTACTCCGCGTATCTGCTGCGTAGCCAGCAAGTTAAAAGTAAATATCGACATCTTATGAGTATCGATTCTTAAATTTGCCCTTGTGTTTAGTTTCATGAAAATTTAAGTATTTTAAAACTTTGCTGCATAATTAACCAAAAATTTTAATGCGTGATGTGATTCGAAATACTAGCAAATAAGAAAATGTTATGTTCATAAAATCTATAATATATAACCTATACTAATAAAATATGCGAAAATAACTCTGTCTGTAAGCTGACATTTTCGCTGTGCGATAAAAGCTTAAAAAAATAAAGAGAAAAAAAAAATAAAGAGAAAAAAAAATGTCGCACTTTCACGCGATAAAAAAATGTAGGTACACTACACAGGTAGTTACGTTTGCTAAGGCGTGGTCTCCATAATGAGAACCCGCTTACTTCACCATCCTTGAGTCCTACGTTAGATGTGACTCTGAGGATATACCTTCCCAGAAAATGTAGCCGAAACAAAAGGATATAGGCACGGCTGGTAGCCTAGTTTGATAAATATTTGATTGCATGTACCTATTTATATGTAAATTAAGCTGTCACACATTGTCAATGTAATAATTAACATTGTAAACAATGCGTAGATATAATCTACAGCTCGTGATCTACCTACTTCTACGACAAATCCGGATGATAGTAAAAAGTTTAGATAATTTATGAATTGAATTAGATTACGGGGTTCCGCATAGGTCGGTAGTTAAGGCTCGGGCACAATATTACAATATTATTGTAGTACTATTGTGGCTTGGGTAAGCACTTTCTTTGTTAATCTATACATATAATAAAAATGCAACGGATCGCTGTCTGTACATGGAAGATATATAAGAAAAAATATTATAGAATACCTTTATCAACGCAATAGTACCCAAAACAATGATTTTTGGATTTTTTGTCTGTTTGTCGGTTTGTCTGTTTGTCTGTGCGTTTGTGCATGCTAATCTCAGAAACGGCTGAACCGATTTCGATGCAGTTTTTAGGAATATATTGTGACAGGTCCCACTTAACATATAGGCTACTTTTTATCCCGGGAAAATGTTTCGATATTTTGTTTTTTTTTATAGTCCACGCAGACGGAGTCGCAGGCGTCTACTTGTTTTACAAATATGTCTATAAAAAGATGCTGAATGAATGATGAAAAGAACCTGGGCTGATTTAGCTTCATCACCTTTCATGCCTGTCATAGGGGTCTACTAACGAACTCATACATTCTCTCGGACGATAATTTGTCTCTAGTCATTTACATCTGCCTCAGCTATGCTAAACGTAGCTCTGTTTTATGATCCAATACAGCTACCCCACTTCCAGCGTCGAGCTGTGTTTAATACAATTTTCAGGACTTTGCGCTATTTACCCATGAAGTAAATTAGATATATATTTGAAATTAGCATGTGTTATTTATTTGTAAGATGAATAAATTTGATTATTTTAGGTGCCTACTTCCGTAAAATTTACTAACCTTACTAACCCAAAATGCATGCGAAAAACAATCACGACAAAAATAGAGCTGCTGTTGCTGTAGTCACTAAAGGCCATTTTATATTTTTGAACCCTAAATATGATTGTCTTTGTAAATACTGGTGTTGAGATATCGATCTTGTTCGATCGACTAACGAATCATTTGATTTTTTTATCGATACCTAATTGAAATTCAATTGATTGGGCGGAACTGCCGGTTAAATTAACCAGGGATTGTTCAATAAAAAGTGATTGTTTATTGTTGACTTTCTTGACATTAATTAACAGGAAATAATGCATGATAGTTGAGCCTTATGATAGGTTATAAAAAGATGAAAAATTACCTTTATATACTTATAAACCGTGTGGTATCGGCAGATCAGATCAGAACCACCCCATATGTGTCGTAAGAGGCGATTAACAGTTTCCGGGATGTGGGCAACAGCGCTCCCTGTGTTGACAACGTAGTCCATATATCACATTGCGATCGCCAACACGCCTGCCCAGCGTGGTGACGAATCCAATGGGAAATATTGCTTTTTAACATCGAAACAATGATAATTTTGACATGTCTTAAAAATACTTTATACTAAGCATTACCTTTCGTAACCATTTTTACATACCTTCATTACAATATTTCAAAAACATATTTCTTTTAAACACGTAATATGCGTAAGCAAGTATTGCAAAACTCATTCATGTACAGTCATGGACATAACTTGATTTATTCTACTTAAATTCTAGAATATGCTATTACATCTAATCTAATCTTCTTCTTCTAATATATAAAATTCTCGTGTCACGGTGTTAGAAGTTAAACTCCTCCGAAACGGCTCGACCGATTTTCGTAAATCTTAGCATGCATATCGGTTAGGGTGGAGAATCGGACAACATCTATTTTTCATCCCCCTAAATGTTAAGGGTGGTCCACCCCTAATTAAAAAAAAAAAATTTTGACAAAATTTTTTGTTTTTATTTTTTTATGATACAGCATACAAAAATACATACAACCATGAATTTTCACCCCTCTAGGATCAACCCCTTTTACATGGCAAAACAACGTTTGCCGGGTCAGCTAGTAGGTACTATAAAAAAAGTTGGACTAAATATTTTCATTTATCTCTGTAAGCTTTCTTCAAAAAATATTGTGTGCCTGTCACTACTAACCGAACTTGTACATCTCAACTATACCCTCAATATTGGTCAGAAGTGGCACCATGTGGTTCTATCGGCCCTTGGTGCTCTGCCTACCCCGTAAGGGTTAGAGGCGAGATTATATGTATATGTATGTATATTCTGTGCCTACAAGTGTGAATGATAAAAGATGTGAAATACTTACAAGGTCAGCCCTTCAGCTATCTTTTGTGACAGTCCATTAAAACTTAATGTTATAGAAGTGGCATAATGCCTTGCCTCAAGAATATTTGTCAACACATACTACTTGCATACTTGCATATATTGTTAGGTTTCAATGAGTGATCATCAACACGAACTGCCAAAAAAGATTCAATAACTCGGATGAATATTCCAAAAAGTATTTTCATAAAATTAAACGTGAATTAACTTAAGTTCTTACTGTTGAAAAGTTGAATTATACTTGGCTACCGGATATTATGCCAAAGTATTTTTAAAAATCCACAAATTTCAAACTTTATCCTTAAAACAAAAAAAAAAAAATTTTACTTGGTACTGCAATGCAAAAAGCAAATACAACGACCATTGTTTTAAAATAGCATGCAATTAGACCGAGGTTGGACTGTCGCGTAGACAAGTGTCGTCACTACATAACTATGGATAATTTGTTTTGATGGTTAAATAGCGTTAAAATGAGTAACTAATCTACTTATGACAATAAGTGGACCTCCATGACTATTTTTGCATATATATTCAAACCCAGTGATTGAATACCAGTCAATTTGAATTTTCGGGTTGTTACTAAAATATTTAAGTTTTTGTGATAAAAAAAAGTGTAAAAAGCCTATTTATGTTATGTAGGTGGATAATACCACGACACAAGACCTTAGGGATCTTAGTGTGGGACTAAGTTAATGTGTTGT
Source organism: Carposina sasakii (assembly GCA_014607495.2). NCBI lineage: Eukaryota > Metazoa > Arthropoda > Insecta > Lepidoptera > Carposinidae > Carposina > Carposina sasakii. The sequence goes on from CP053153.1 coordinate 13,202,448, forward strand.
GAAGTGTGTTAAAAAAAAATAGAATCCAGTCGTATAATAAGTAGTATTATTATTTCTTAAAAATTTTAATCTGTAAGAGACGTTCAGATAACTAAAATATTGTGTACAATGACGTATATACCTACCTTGCCTAGGCTAAGCGCAATAAATAGTGATAAGATAACCTATATTGTCCGCCCTCTCAATTTACCTATGTATTATAATTTATTGTTAATACACTAAAACAAATCATAAGGATTGTAAAGCAATTACTTAGACCACAATTTATGATGCATGACTAATTTCCGGGGTTCGACTACGTCACACTGACCTCTTTGCTGTCAGACTGACAAGGCTGAATGACAGCTGCTGACAAATCGGAAATGCCTGAAACAATTCTGTGGGTGACTGTCTTCGGATAATGTGATTAGGGTATATTTATTACTCCAGTTGACAAATTATTACATCTCAAAATATCACATAATATCTCTGATATTATGAGGAAGAACTTAGAGTTTGTTTTGGCCTTGATAATTTGTGAGCTTTTTACATATAAAGTAGCTTAAACTTTTCGCTTTTGTCACACTCTGTATAGCTAGTTGTTGTAACTAAACTTAAAATCTGACCAATTTACTTTTACCATATGCCACGATTATCTTTTCCTCAAAATATGACTTCAAAGTGAGTAACAAGTACCTAGTAATGTCAACTAGAAAAGTGGGTTATTACAATGGGAAATGAGATAAAGGACATGAAAACGCTCGAGTTATTCAACAATGAACTTATTCATTACATAATTTGTTACACATTCCGTCAGCATAATAGTGAGTTGGAAAGCCTTTACCGTCACCGGTTTTACTTGAAAATGCTGTATTCGCAAAATTACCGGTTTTCAATGGGAAGGAACTCGTAACTGAGGAACACGATAGTTATCTCGAATAAAAAATCGGAAGTAGAATCGAGTTACATGAGTAACGTTATTGTTGTGGTGCATTCCGTGCTATTTATAAAAAAAGTTAATTTTATTTGAACTGCGTCATGGTTTTAATGACATAAGCTAAATAAAAGGTAAGTAGTAAAATATAGAATATTGTAGATAAAAATTAAAATCTCTCGACCGTATTTCGGCCAAGGCGACTAATCTCTACGGAGAATAGCCAGGTACGCAGGAGATGTTATAGTGCACAAGTGTGTGCGCAAACCCAAATGTTCTCTCTATTCCGTCACTCTCATAGTCCGATGGGACGGAAATACGACACCACCGGAGAGAGATCAGGCGCAGGACATATTCAAGCAGTGCGCATATTCAAGCGGTGATAGCCCAATGTTTAATACGTGCACCTTCCAATCGGGAGGGGTAAGTTCGATCCCAGTCACGGGCCTGTACCAATTAGTTTATTTCACATACAGAATTTAATTTTGTAAAATTGTCACTTAGCTCGTGCCTCGGAAAGCACATAAAACTGTTGGTCCTGCGCCTGATCTCTCTCCGGTCGTGTCGGCTTTTATTTCTAGTTTCAAATTTTGTGGATAGGTTATAATGGGGTATTTTCATAGCAATTACCTTAACACACCCCTTTTTAATACAACTGTACTATATGTAGGTAGGTATTACCCATATGCTATCTCATATTACAACTATTATAAACTTAAACAATACCTACAAATATCACTTGGATCTACTAAATTCCTAAAACTTTCTAAAATCTACAAATGGTCAGAACGCAGCTTGGTTTAGGTCCCCCCTTTGCCCCCCTCACAAGTGGGGGGCTAATAATTATGTAATTGTTCCGGTTCATATTCCGATCTAGTTGTTTATTATTTAGTTATAACTTTGAATATTATGTGGTTCTATCGGCCCGTGGTGCTCTGCCTACCCCGTAAGTAAGGGATAAAGGCGTGATTATATGTGTGTATGTAATATACTCGTAACTTTGAAATAGTATTACTAAATATAATAGAGTAATAGATAAAAATGAAAATGCTAAGCAATACCAAATTAGAAAAACTTTAAATATGTAAACTGTATTCCAGACATAAACTTATGTTTGAAATATCGTTTACATATTTACCCGTCTTAATAAGCAGCGCATAAAGTTAACTAGCTCGTTATTATTTGATTTTTGACAGCAAAATATACGAAATATAACTCAAATTAAACTTTGAATAGCTTTATACCTAGTTTAAAGCCTTTTAATATTAAGGCCCTTAAACTATAAATATACATAAATATAAATATTATAAATAAAGGTTCTTATATGTTTCATTTCATTTACCTATAACCTTTTCATTAGTATTAGCGTAGCGTAGTGTTATTATATCTGTTTTAATATTGTACGTAACTATAGTCGAATAAGTTACGTATTTACGGGGCAAAACGACTTAAGTTTCATCATCTAACTTGCGTTAAATCTGACCCACAACCAGGTTGTAGGTACCGAAGCTTAAACAATAAATGAGGTCCATTTTTCTAAGCACGCAGCGAATAGAAAGCGGTCGCATAAGCTGTTATAAACTGAGATAGCAGTGAAATCTGCAGATAAATACATCACTGGCCTGAATGTTAAGTGATGTCCTTTGAAATAAAGTAAAGTGCGCATTTTCTGGCTGCGCTTGCGCACAGATAGTTAATGTCCTACTGACAGTATTTCGGACGTGGTGGCCAATTTCAATAGACGTTAGTTATCTATTAGGAGTTATCATAAAGCATGACCGGATAGTGATCAGGTGGAACACTAAGGGCTTTCCGAAGTATGAGCTAAGTGACAATTTCACAATATTGAAATTCCACAAGAATTTATTTCAGTGGCACAGAGCCGTAACTGGGATCGAACCTACGCTGTCTGACTGAAAGGAACACTACAACCCCATTGAGCTAGGTGTATAGCTTATTTCATATGGAAGAAATTGCCATGGAAACTCATCATCATGCCCCCATTATTTATGGAGTTAACGCAATAATGGTTTCTTTCTAAACTCATATTTCGAACTACAAACACCTGACACACGACACAATCACGTTTTGTTTCACTTTCTAGACAGTGTCGTTTTCCCGGAAAGCTGTTGACACATTGTTATCTTGACTATCAATATTGGTTTAGAAAATGCATGCATGTGCCTGACTTACGTTAGAACTGCTATGGGCATGAAACTTGTTACACACTATAGCACAAGCTATAGCACTGGCGGCGTACTTGTTTTTTTGGTAATTACTACTCTCACAAGTGTTAAAATTTTCAGATGTATGTAGGTAATAGTTTAATTACCCTGTGCTGGTGCGGGGGGGGGGGCTTCGCTAGAATGTATCAGCTGCATCTCATTTCGTGCATATCTTAAGAGTCGACTAAGGAACTCTGGCATTCAGGCGATGAGCTTGCAACTTGCTCCCTTGATCCCCTCTATGCTAAACGTTCTGGCTACCCCATTTCGGGAACACGGCTGTGTTTGTGTATATGTATGTATGTATGTAATTAAGGTATATTTTAGCACGCATCGGTCGCGAGTATGACAGAATAAAAACAAATATTTGTCTCGTGCTGAAATGTGTCTAATTACGTCACCGTAAAGTAACTATTGCTTTGTTCTGAGCGTCTACAACGGTTCCGTTTCGGCTTCGATCCAACTCGAGAATTGGCCCCCTGCATACAATCAACGTTTGACATTACTCTGATTGCTCTATAATTAACTAACTTTTAGATCAATTCGCATGTCAATAAATTCGAGGTGTGAACTATTATGTGCTATCGTGAACTATAGTGTGCTATTGTCGGTAAATTACCAGCATTAGTTCGTTGGGCCTCGATCTATATTATTATTGTAAACATTGCTTTAATTTAAGATAGAATAAGCCATTTAAAATACTTCATATCGTATCACTGTTTTAAAAGAACTGTGAAAATATTGGCACGAGTATATCGTCACTAAACTTATATTATTAACTAATATAATAATAATAATGGTTTTTCTGGTAAGGTTAGGATTGGCAGGATCGATTTACTAACTTGCGATTGGTCGGCAACCGGTCGCAAAATGTCTAAATGCGCCTGATTCAAAGAACACTATTCTGTACCTAATCTATGAGTGTGGGTCAGACTTTTTAATCTAGCTAGTAGGATAATACCAAATATCATGTTTGACAGCGATTATCTAGCGATTGCGACCGGTTGCGTGTTAGATAATCAGCCTGCGGAAGTTCTCTCAGACGATGACACAGCAGCTTGTCCCTGATTTTTACATCTGGCTTCGTATGCTTAGGATTAGGTTTTGGCTACCCTATTCCTAAAAGTGTAAAGTTACGTTACCGACGCCCTATACTGGGTGATTTTTGGTCGTCAACGTTCCCCAATAAAATTGGAATCTCCTCATCATCACGATCATTTTTCTCCATGGAAGCATGGGAAGTGTCTGGTTTCCAAAATATTTGGGTCCAAAGTTGAATAAATAGACTGCGTTTTTCTGTATATATGCACATTGACGCGTGTAGCAAGATTTTTTCACGAGCAATAATCAATATCTGTCTATAAAAAAACTAGCATAAACACTGGACACTAAAAATTTCGCCCGAACAAGTAATTAAAAAAAAAACTTTTAAAAAAATTACATCGTTTCCCAGCATTTTTTTTGGTTTAAACTTACTTTATTTGCTATATAGAGTACATACCCTTCGTTAAGGGTGGCAACGAAAAAACATCCTGTATAAAATGGAGGCAAAAAAGTACTAAAGTTTTTCGCATAAGTAGAAGTTGACGCGCTGCGTCTCCGGTTTATTTACGTTCCGTGGTGTCACCTAGTAGTTAGTGAGCTGTGCCGTATACTTAGTATTCACAGCACATCGAGGGAAAGTAATGTATAGGATAATCCAAGTCGTTACTAGAATTAAGTTGGTAGTTTGCGTTTCCACGTTAAGTCCACTCAGAGCTGACTTAGATTTGCACCTTGTGCAACACTTTTGAGAAAGTAGTCCATACCTTATTGGGTGGCTGATCTTCGGTGTTCTATACTAAAATGCATTGAAATTATGGTATAATACCTATCTATCTACCGTGTCTGTTTGATTCTATGGCTTAGCTATAAAAGTAGACATATTGACAGACTAAAGAGACCAAAAAGAGAATGTGATATCGCAGTGTCACAAAAAACTCATAGACAAACTCTAAGTGCTTCAAAAAACTTTGACCCAAATAAGAACAAAAATGAAACCTTGGTACAAAAACTCTATTGTGAGACATAAGTAATTTAATGACGATCAAATTCATTCATAAGATGAAGTAACTTGCTCCAATAAACTTGTCGCTTTCATCAAATAGCAAGTCATAATGACATTGACATTTGTCAAACTGAATAGGCGTGCGCGGGAGTGCACATCGGAGTGATGTCTCATTGCTTGTGATTATAAGATCTGTGATTTAGTTTGATTAAACTGCAAATTGTTCTGTGTGGGTTTGAATATAATAAAGGATAATCCAAATGAATCATGTAAAAATTTCTTTATTCCTGTTAAAATGGTATAAAAGTATTATATTACATCTTCATGTCCTCATAGAACCATAATGAGCAGTTTAATTCAAATTCAAATTCAAAATCATTTATTCGACATGAAAGCATTAACACTTGTTTGTCGATTGTCTAATTACATGTTACTTTCTATGTTCGCACCCCAAAAATGAAACCGCTACCAAACAAAAAAGGAGGTGAATTTAAACAACCCAAAAATAAATAAATCGCAAAGCTTTTGCTTTGGCAACGGTCACCACCCCAAGGTGCGATTTGTTACGGTCTGTCAGGCATAAGTTAGCGATTCGGGGCTTAATAGCCACCAACGTGGAGAATAAGAGTTAAGGTCGCCTAAAGACGAAATCCAGAAGAGCTGCTACACAGTTCTCCTTTATGGCAAAACCAACATTAGGTCTGACACACTGCATGATTCTACTATTACTGTTACACTATCTCAGTGAAGTGTCACTGCTTGGAAGAAGAAATAGCAAGAAAACTCCCAGCGACACAGTCAAAACTAAGTAACATATTAACAAAAGAATCTTACATTGGATAAGATATCAGATAGTAACACTTAACTCATTTAGTGTGTATAAATTCAATTATCATAACATAATTAATTTAAATTCATATAAATTACATACCCACTTACACAAAGTAAGTACAGGTCCATGTCAAATTTAAACTGTATAAATAAAAATAAAAATGTGTACACAGAGTACAAGTCAATGTCAAATAAGTATCTACTAAACTAAACTATAAAATATAAAAAAAATATATATTTGTGTACAATAGTACAAGTCGACGGTAAAATGTGAATAGAAGAGCTAACGTGTCATTCAGAACTTAAATATATAATACCTATAGCTGGTAATAACATTTGAATGAAGAAGTCACGCATGATACACTATAGCGCTTCTGGTCACATTCACCAACACATATTAACTATACCTACTAAGCTAAATATAAAAGTAAAACATAGATTGCGTAACTTGGGGATGCTAGAACAATTCACTTCCATGGCTCGCTATCATTTAAATATTCTAATACTGTATAATATTCTTTCATGCAAAGTTTTTTCTTCACAATGTTTTTAAATTTACAGATAGGTAGCCCTTTGAGTGTATCTGGAAGCTTGTTGTAGAAAAGTATACATTGACCCATGAATGATTTACTGACTTTGCGGAGACGGGACACATGAGCAACAAGTCTGTTCTTACCTCTTGTATTTATTTTGTGCACATCAGACATTTTATTAAATTTATCTAAATTCTTATGAACATATAATAAATTTTCATAAATATAATTCGAAGCTAAAGTCATTATATTCAATTCTTTAAATTTCTCACGTAATGTGACCCTGGACCCTAAGTTTAGAATTGCACGGACAGCTCTTTTTTGTAAGATAAATATTGACTCCCAATCAGCTGCGCTTCCCCATAATAAAATACAGTATGTCATAATACTATGGAAATAGCTAAAATAAACAATTCTAGCAGTCTCGACATCTGTCAGTAGACGAATTCTCTTAACTGCATAGGCTGCAGAACTAAGTTTCTTACTTAGTTTTTCAATGTGAGGACCCCATTGTAATTTGGCATCCAAAGTTATGCCCAAGAAAACAGTCGAATCCACTTGATCCAGTCTCTCGTCGCCTATGTAAACATCAGTTCTAACTTGTTTCACGTTGGGAGTAGAAAATTTTATTAATTTCGTTTTCCTACTATTAAGGACAAGATTATTATTACTAAACCAATATAACACTTTAGAGAGAGCACTGTTCACCACGTCATATACGATGAGCTGCCTCTTTACTTTAAATAGTAAGGAGGTGTCATCTGCAAACAATACTATTTCATGCTCATTACCTACAAAGTATGGCAAATCATTTATATAAATACGGAAAAGAAACGGACCAAGGATTGAACCTTGTGGGACACCTATTGTGACGCGCGATCCCGGTGATCGTTTTCCGTTCACATCTACCTTCTGAATCCTATCGTTCAAATAGGACATCAGAAGATAGAGGGCCCCACCCCGTATACCATAATGTTCTAATTTTCGAATTAAAATTTCATGGTGGACACAATCAAACGCTTTTGACAAGTCACAGAATACTCCCAGTGCGTCATGTGACTCCTCCCAAGCGTCGACAATGTGTCTTAACAACTCAACTCCCGCGTCGATAGTAGACCGCCCCTTGGTGAAGCCATACTGCTTATTGCTAAAAATGTTGTTATTATCGAAGTGCCTGGACAATTGTTCTAAAATTAGTTTTTCAAAGATTTTACTGATTGTTGGGAGTACTGATATCGGGCGAAAGTTACCTGGATCAGAAGATTCTCCTGACTTGAACAACGGAATAACTTTACTATGTTTCATTAAATCAGGAAAAACTCCTTTGTCTATACAATTATTAAAAACGCTTGCTAGCGGAGTACTTATTACATCTATTATTGAACCTAACGTTTTCACCGATAGGCCCCATAGGTCAGCGGTTTTTTTGGAGTAGATGGATTTAAAAGTTTTAATTATATCTTTGTAGTTAACATAGGAAAATGAAAAATCCCTCTCACACGCTGTTACACTGTTTTTGAGCAAAGATGCAGATAATTTAAATTCATATAAAATGTAAACTCAATAATTTAGTTTTATAGATTTTAGTATCGAAAAATATTTATTAAGTGGTCGTACCTAATGATGAGAATAAGTGGACTTATCCACATACACGTATACCCTTTACCATGGCCAGGTCTTTGCCAGTTTTTTTTTGTTCAGTGCTCCAAAGTTAACGAAGTTGATTGGTAGATGGTTCTCTAATTTTTGTGCTCTCTAATTTATGTGAGATAATTCAAATTCTATGATTCATACACTTGTAGGTCATATCTAAGCAATTCACATTCTTTAGGATGACTACAATTCATTACGCAATTAGACTTTCATACTAGTTCTAGGAACATTGTCGAGCAACTTACTCATGTAACTATTTCGAGATATTTTTGAACTTAGCCTCGAAGGCAAACATTTTTGAACTTCCTGTAACAGTTTTAGATTAGAAAGAAAATGAAAGAATGATTGAATAAACTTGATTATACATTGTATAGTAACTGCATCTTTGTACCGACAGTAATCATTAGCTTTTTTTAATAATGGCCCCATAACATGCGTTAGCATTTTAAAATTTTACATTATTTTAATGTTGACTTATCACAGTGAAATTTATTACTAAAACTTGAAATTTAAACCTAGATCGATTAAATAAATTTTAGGTTTTTTTTTGCCAAATTATAACTACTAATCAAAACCAAACATTCCATTTTAACTTAAAAGATAGCATTAAAAAAGTCCTTTATTTTGAAATTGGAAGGTATTTCGTCCTCTTTGCTCATCACATTTATTTTTATGCAGTTGGTATGGACATCAGCGAGTGGGGGCAACGGATACAGCTGTCCTTACGGCCAGAACTGTGGATTTGAACCTGCAGCCCCAGGTCGCAATCCTCCATGCGCACAGCCAGGCCTTACCTACTGCGTGCATCCGGATCCATACCCTGAGTAAGTATTTCAGACACAGCTGGATTTTCAAAGTTCATTTCTCACTGCAATCAAGAGAGGGCTTGGACCATGCCCCCCACGCCACTGCTCCAGTGTTGGTAGACCGGTGGCCAGAACTTCATTTGCTGATTGGCAGGGTGTGTCACGAAATATTATGGCACCCTTATATCTCAGATATCTGCTGGATGGGGGGTTAGAGATACGGGCTTTCACTAAAATACCTCAGCTGCATCCCAGAAACTCTGGAGCATTCTCTCATGCGATGATCTGGTAAATTGCCTGATCTGGCATTCTGGCATCTTACATCTAAGCCACAAGCTTTTACCAAAAACTAAACGTAGCTGAGCGTTCTCTCAAGTCATGATCTGGCAACTAGTCAATGATCTTTTACAACTAGCCCACAAGCTTTTAGCATAGGCTAAACGTAGGAGCTGATTTAACCCTGTAGTTCCGACCACCCTATTCTACGAACACCGCCGTATATACCTGTTTTCTTCTTGTTACTTCTTTATCTTCATTCACACACACACTTTCCAGGCAAATCATCCGCAAGTTGATAGAAGGTGGTCAATACGACATTCGAACGCTGCTATCCGACGAAAGTAGAGACGACTTCGGAGCTAAGAAGACCGAGTTTCCATACGGCTACGGTCCCAACTCATTGCCGCATGTGGATCAGATCTCACTGGTTGAAGACTCGTTGTATAATAAGAACTATAACACTAAGTTTCATACTAGATTTAACCATGGTAAGTGAAGCTTCTACTTCAATATGTTTTATAGTACCTATACGTATAGTGACAGCCAGGAAAATATTGACACGGCAACTTCAGACCATGATTCTGAGGCGAAATCCACTGAAAATTTTCGCAGGAAAATTCCAAAATTTTCCGATATTTTTGATTTTTTTTTTTCAGGAAAAAAATAGTTTAGTTCGTTTAATTATCTAAGTATAACGACCTAAAAACAAAATTTTAAGCTTTGAATAATAAAAAAAAAAGTTACGCTCAAGAAAGTTTAATTAACTGATCAACCTTAATGGGGAGTCACTAGTGATAAAAAAAACAGCAATGTATCACACAATAACCAAAAAGCTCATTTAACTAGTCACAGGATCGCTCGATGCAGTTAGCGCGCAAAGAAAACATTGCGGATAATCAAATTAAAAACGCATTTCCTGCGAATAATAACACTGTCGCATAACTCAAAACAATGGTACTTCTTCAGTATTTCAGTATTTGCCTTGCTGTCACACACACATACCCTGTATAATAGAGAAATTTTTCCAGTTTAAAGAAACTTTTTTGAAAGCTTGTTCCAAAAGGTTCTCTGTCCTGTCTGACTAATTTCCTATATCCTCTTCAATCACCCACATATATGAATGCTTACTTACTTTTCAGTATGGATATGTTTTTGTCAGTATAATTAATAAAATCTGTTTAATACGGCTTTCAGACATATTCTCCCAAAAGACGCCCCTCCAGCCCCCATCACCGGTAGACCCATCACCCTACAACATCAACGCGTACCAAGCCTCTAACTACTCCAAATTCGGTTTCCATGGTTACACAGCACCCGGCAACTACTGGAACCCTGCCACTTCTACCAACCAGTTCGATTACGACAAGAAACTGTACAGGCAAACGAACTCGGGTCAAGTGGGGTATAACTCGGGTTTTTACAATCCTAATATGTACCCTACCGGGTACACCGATGATTGGTTGAGACAGACTGCCAATGGGGTGTCGCAGTACAACCCTAATGAGTGGTGGAAGTAAGTAATTTTATTAGTTGTAGGTATTGTTTTTAATCTGAGTAATACTCTTCAAGTAAAGTAAGTGCCATCCGGTAGTTTCACATAGCTTACGGTTGTCTTGGTTTTCCGGTAAAATCAACCCTACTTCAATGGACAGACTGTGGAGGGACCAGAAAGTAAATAATCTCATTACCGTACGAGAAACCAAGCGCAGACTGCTAATATAACAATCTGAGACCAAAACGTCACCGAAAAAACATTTTCTTTGTCATAAACTTTATTTGTGAAAACTTTACTGTGTACAATAAAGCATTAGAATTAGAATTAAAAAACATAATTAGTTAATTACTTAACCACCAATTTGCATATTTTGAATTAGGTACGTAGGTTTTCTGAAAATTAATACTTACGTACGACAATCGACAAAGATCTGTTTCGTAAGCATGACATTGTGAGCATTTTTCAAAATCAGAAATGTTATGTGTATCCCATGTTTCAATCAATATTTTTTGGTCCAGGTACCTAACGCCATCTGGCGGCGATGTGATGGTGCAGCGCTCCGTGCCGTTCCCGTCACGAACACGTCGGCGTCGAAACGCTGAGCTTGTTCAGGCCGCGTCGCAGCGCAAGCTTACAGGCGCCGAAGCTCTGAGGATCGCGCTGGGGCTAGCCAGGTTTGTATGATTTATTAGTTATTTTAAATGTCGTAAGTGTTAGTGTGTTTAAAATAATTCGGTAAGTATGTAGGTAGATACGTAAGTATACTCGTATAATGTAATTGTACAGGGGTACAAACATTTTTAGCTAAATTTCTGTCAGAATTTTCTGCCTATTGCGGCCTGACATTATACCTACCTATCTTAATTTTTACTTTTTATTTTGTTCAATTGTGTCCGTAAAAGTTTCATAAAATCTATACTTTACTTTTCAGAAGGAACCTAGTTTTTTAAGTCAAACAACATTAATAGACATTAAGTTAGCTTCGACGAAGAACATCATTTCAATAGGGCCACCCTTGGAAAATATCTAAAAAATCGCATGCCCATTCTTATCTCATGCTATTTTCCAGTGAAGAAACATCAGCGGAAAGGCCGCGTCGTCAGACATCCATCACGGAGGCGCTGTGCCAGGTCCGTACCGAGTTCGTGCCGATCCGGGCCGCACTCAACAACAAGGGCAACTGGCGATACGTCGTTAACATGCCGGAGAACATGACGCAGCTGGTCCGGGCTGAGATATGCATGTAAGTGATTAAGTAAATACTTAAATAAAAATTTTATTTTTATCAAAAATACACAAATGTTACTCAGCACATTTTCCGTGCTGACATCGGACAAAATTAACACAACGACGAATCTAATGATACCCACTTGTCAAGCTTAAATGCGACAAGCCTTTTAGGTTCTAGCTAGAGCGTGACAAAGAAATATACATTACATACAAACATTGATAAATACGTAAACACTCTAAAAACATAACCCTTCTTCTGGCGCAGTCGGGTAAAAATGGTATATGGTTTATTCTACTTGATTGCAGTAAACGGTAATTAACTATAGGTACCTAATTGACTATACCTAAAGTTCTGTTATCTACTAATTTATACCTACCATCAATCTACCATCGGTATGCAGATAAACCTAACCGATTTTTGTGTTACCGCATAATCATGTTATCCATGTAAAATATTAAAATAAACAAATTTAAAATAAAATAAGAAAAACTTTGGCCCCTGAAATAAGAAAGTGGTAAAAGTTTTGTCCTCCCGCTAAAGTTTACCCGCCAAAACATTTGGAATAGCGCCATCTGTTCTCTGTATTTTGAACTTGAATCTTATCTGTCTTTGCAAAGCGCCAACGAGTAGAAATATCTAATTATTTTCCTGTTTGATATAAATAATGTAATGTAGGTACATACATTGAAGATTATTTTTATAATAATTTAAGATACTTATGCCACTTTAGTTATATTTTTATTTATATTTATTTCAGGTCAAAAGAATGCAACGGTGTGTGCTCACTACCTCTAGGATACACTTCCCGTTGCGAACAAAAATACATTCAGAAGAGATTAGTGGCCCTTCAAGCAAATGGACAAAACCTATATACAGATGTATTCTGGATACCCAGTTGTTGCCAATGTACTATAGTAAACAGTGAATAAAATAAATTGTGATTTTATAAAGTTGATAAGATTAGTTCGTAGAACTGGTAATTACGCTATTCAACGCTAGATGGCGCTAGTTACCTACTACACAGTTTAGTGCTCAACATACTTAATGGTTCAAAGAAGAGACCGTTTCACCAAATATTCAGATCTTGTGGTTTTTGGTGTGGCCAGTAACTAAGTACGAGTAGGTCCCGATTTAACAGTCGGGAGTAAACTCAATATAGTAGCTATACAGGGTGTGGGTGACAGCCAGGCAAATACTGAAATGCTGAACAAGTACCATTGTGTTGAGTTATACGACAGTGTTATTACTCGCAGGAAATGTATTTTTGATTTGATTATCAGTAGGTAATTTTTATTTTGATGTCATTATCTAAGGCCTAATTTAAACGAACAAAACTATTTTTTTTAAATATGAAAAAAAATAGTTTTACGGTGTGGGTGACAGCCAGGCAAATACTGAAATGCTGAACAAGTACCATTGTGTTGAGTTATACGACAGTGTTATTACTCGCAGAAAATGTATTTTTGATTTGATTATCAGTAGGTAATTTTTATTTTGATGTCATTATCTAAGGCCTAATTTAAACGAACAAAACTATTTTTTTTAAATATGAAAAAAAATATCGGAAAATTTTGGAATATTCCTGCGACAATTTTCAGTGTTTTCCACCTCAGAATCATGGTCTGAAGTCACGGTATTAATATTTGCCTGGCTGTCACAAACACATGTATAACACTGTATAACACCCTGTATAACATTCGGGCCCCGTATTATGTAGGTATAGCAAAAGCAAGCGACAGCGGACAGCAATAATTTGTGGGTACAATATTCGATGATCGCTTGAAATTCATATTAAGTACCTACATAACAGCAATCTCAAAACCTCTGCTTTGCTTTTGCAAGATACGTCATCTCCCCACGGATTTGTTTGGTGGTGTGGACTCTACCAGCAAGTTCTCAACACTGCCTTATTATTAATCTTGTATACTTCTAGTTTATTTTCGAAGTCATGACATGTGATTGTGTGGAATAGGTACTATCTATACCTTGCATTTCTGCAGTGGTGAGGTAATTACTTAGTATAATGTCACGAGCTTTTCTGAACTTCGTCCCTAAAATGTATGCGGAAGGAAATGACTGTGACAATGTCATTTTTAGTTTTACGGAGTCATATTGCTTGATGGCATATTTTGGTATTAAAGTTATCGTCCTAAAGGCAGAGTATTATAATTTTATTGTATAATTAATTAAAAATTGTATCGGTAACTTTACATAACAAGTATTAATAGAAACTTTGTAAATATTAATATAATAAAGGTTATTTAAATAAGTTTTGTTTTAAATAAAACGCACCGGGAAAATGCTGTGACCTTTTCATATCGCTGCCGTCTATAAAGTGTGATTTTCCTATATCATATACCTATGCCCTAATTAACTAATAACTGTATTTGTACTATGAAACTAACCCTCTATAGAGAATTTGTTCACCGAGACTTGGAATTACAATATTATTATGATTATTTTTAAGTTCGATGGATAGTGGTAACATTCGATTTATACTAGGTGTAAAAAGACAATTTTTTTCTTTTAATACCTCATATTCTTTGTAACATCTCAATCATTTTTTTCTATGGAAGCACCCCCGGGAAACCACGGGTTTCCAAGATATTGAGGTCCAAAGTTACATTAATGTTATAATTTTTTTTTCACATAAATCCATCTGAAATTGATTAACAAACATTTTTTTTACAAAGATACCATGTCAAAATATTATAATGTTAGTTTTGTAGGTACATTTGTACTTTGCGCATCAAACGAATACATTGCTTGCAATAAAATGACAGTATTTTTTTCATAATTTTTTTGTCGTTTCCCAGGGTTGGTTCCATAGAAGAAAATGATCGTAACCTTACAAAGAATACGAGGTATTAAAAATTTTTGTTGTCTTTTTACACCCTTGTATATTCTTACGATTTATCGTCAGGCTTGTTGCTGCTTACATATCTACAAAACCATTTATTGCAGTCAATAGCAAGCGTACAATAACGAATAAGCTACGCAGCGTCGTGGATAGTAGGCCTAACTGCCTTAGCGGTAAAGTCTTGAGGTCAGATTTTCTGTGTAAGTCTAATAAATAAACTAATATAATAATACTAGTGGACGCCCGCGACTTCGTCCGCGTGGACTGCAGAAAAGACAAAATGTCGAAATTATCCGGGATAAAAATATTTTCCCGGGATAAATAATAGCCTGTGTGTTAATCCAGGGTGTCAGTGAACTCCATACCAAATTTTATCAAAATCGCTCTAGCCGTTTTTACGTGAAAGAGTAACAAACATCCATCCATCCATACTCACAAACTTTCGCGTTTGTGCACGGCAGTGCCCCCGCCAAGTCGAGCGCGAAGCAAACACTGCCGTACCATCCTTTACTGGAACCATTTCGCCGCATTTTCAGGCCCCTATTTGAGAACCTCAGGATAAGACCAGAACGCAGAAATTCGTCAATGGGTAGCGGTTCTGGCGACAGATTGGTGCAATGGTGTCATGGAGCACCTGATTTTGTACCCTTGTGTACCCTTCAACGGCCAAGTCACACAACATTAACTATAATAATAAAGAAACCGTAGTAAGGAACCTTACACTTGGCACGACTTTGTCTAGATTTCATTACTTTTTAGAGATAAACAAGCAGCTCCATCGAGACTTGGCTAGTTTTTTAAAGAATGTTTTTGGTGGGATAATATTAGTAAGATTAGGTTGCCTTTCCACCAGATATGTGCGTTGTACGTTGCTATGGATGCGTTTCATATCCATCAATAAAATCGACAATAACTTCTTGAATTAGGTTCCCGTGTCCCCTAGATGGGGCAGAGGGCTTCCACAGATCTCCGCCATCCTATTCGGTTCTGAGCTTCGCGTTTTAATTCGGTCCCAGGTCTTCCCTACTTTCTTCACCTCTGCTACGATCGTCCGTCGTCAAGTCTGTTTAGTACGGCCACGTTTCAAAATAAAATCGACATAGATCAATGAATATGATAGGTGATAGATGGATCACACGCATTCGTGACAACATTGAGCACATCTCTGGAAATGCAGCCTGAAGTTGAATACTGTCTGTTCTCTTGAACTAAGACTGAGGTGGTAATAGCATAAATCTCTGAGATAAGTTTTACCCATAGAAAAATCAGCTCCATATAAAAAAATATTTCTTTGTGTGCATACCCTATTACATTTATTTTATAAACAAGATAGAAATCTTGACAATGACGCCATTTTTAACCGCAATTCCAAAATCGAATTGACTTGGAAGTGATCCATAGGAAAATACTTTGTAAATTCATGATTTATCCCTGGGGTTCTTGGATAGACATATTTTATTTTATCGTGTTAAGGTTAGAGCGAGAGGGTGAAAATCCACGGGAAAATCAACCCTTGGCCGGCACCCTTGGGCCCCGGGCCTGCCTTAACAATTTCCCCCTTAAGGTACAAACATGATGTTTCAGTATTTACCAATACGGCGAAGGTCTCTTTTGATGTTTGGGAAAGTAATTTGGGAAAATCAAATAACTTCTTTTTTTTGTTACTTTTTTATCACGATTGAGGTAGGAGTAACCTATCTACCTACCTAAATACAAGAATTACTATTTACGTGTCTTAAGTACTTAAGTAAAATTTTATACTTAGATATAGACTTATTTTATTAAAACCCAAACGTTACACAGCACAGAAATTAACTTAAGCTCTGCCTATTGGTAGAGTTCTCAAACGGACAATTTTCAGTAACTTAACTACCCTCATTTTCGTCCATTCCATTTTTTTATTGAGTATGTATTGGGGTACAAACAAGGCTTAATTTAGTTAGGTTCCCAATTTCCTGTCAATTCTGTAAAGGGCTTAAACGAAACCACTTGCTAAGTATAACTTATTTTACTAACTAAAATATTCTGTTTTCAAATAAGTTACCTACCTCCGCCGCCAGATTTGTGTGTACCTACTTATCTACAAAATCGAATCAGTCACTACGGGGACAGCACTTAGCAAGCACCAAAGTGACGCATTTAAAAATAAAATTTTAAGCAAAAAGCGCTCGACGCGTAAAGTAAAAGAGGAAGCAAGGAAAAAAATCAATGCTGCGTTTATGTTCTGTGCGTGTGACAGATCGGTTGCCATGACAACCGTGGCAGGGGACTGCTGGCGCGCGGAAAAACAGCGCGAAACGCAAACCGTAGATTCAAAATGGCGGCTCAGGTTCCCGCGTAAAGTTCACTCGTTGGCGCTGCGTTCACACTTATGCCGTTTTTGTTCCGGGAAAGTGTGTTGTGCGTTGTGCGAGCGAGATGCAAGATGGGGCAAGGGAGCCAGTAATCGATATTTACGCACTTTTGAAGCAATGAAATTGGCGTGGACGATGCAAGATGCTTTGCAATCATTGCAATCCTTAAAATTCTTGAGCTTTTGATAATTGGCGCCCAACATGGGACTTATGATTTAAATTGCGCTTTTGCGAAAACTTATTTTTTATTACTAATGGCCGTTACAAATCCGTTGCATATTATTCAATCCCGTAAAAATCCAATAAGCACGAATATATTGAAATGCCTTAAGCTTAGACGCCTTAAACTTTTATTTCTGACAAGATATAATTTTTAAAACTACCTGCATATTTGAGTACCAAGTTAGATAGCAAATTGCAGCAACTTACTTAGGTAAGTACCTACTACTTATTAACTTGCAAGTTACCAAATCTGTTAGCTACCTACTAAAAGATATCTATGCATTTTAATAACTAAGGTGATTTAATAATCAATTGGCAAAGAATCTTAGGAATTAAACCTGTTTCTTACTCAGAAGCCTTTTTACAAATTAAATTATGTACCGAACCTTAGACAAAATGAATTTTATATTACATCGAAAATAAGTCCAAAATATTACTCTAATATTATTACTATTATTAGGCGCCAGATGGCTCAATGAGACAGAATTATAAATTATATTTCAAATACGAATGAAAAAATAAATTGGTTACGCGGCTGGGCGAAACTACGATGAGTCATTGTGGTGGGGATGATACAGTTGGTAACCACCAGAGATATACCAAATGTATCCAGAAATACTATCACAGTGATGCCAATATTGCCAACCTTAAAATAGACAGTGTATTAGAAATTTTCTCTGGGACCAATGATGTTATCCTATAATTTTTGAATTATTTGTTCTATGTTTTTTTGTTAAAATTACTAATTCTATTCTATTTTTAATTTTGCCTCAATTTTAGATTGATGTACATACATGGAAAGGTTAAAACTGAAACTCAGATCTTTATAGGGTCTTTACCGTAATATCTTTATATATTACCTATTTGTTGGCCATGACTATGACAATAGTGCACTCTGTATCGGTTTCAATATTTCATACGTATTTAAAATACATAAAAGAGATTGGCCCAATTACCTAAAATAAAGAAAAAACATCACAATTATGTTACAGTGAGACATAGATATATAAAATTTAGAACTTAAATTGTCAAATCTTCGTATGTGGGTGAATTTCCCAGGTACGTTTTTAGCGCGGCGTGGATGAAAATCGTAGTGGAAAGTGCAAAATGCACATTTATTAATTTTTTTTCATTAAGTTCAGACAGTGATCTAGACTAACGTTTAAAACTTAAGACCAAAATCTATTTGTTTACGCATTAAAAAAATTATCAAAGGCTCTAAATCTAATTGCGGTGCTATGTCCCCACTTCATTTGCAAAAATAAATTTGGCTATTTCAATTTTCGGGTGAATTAATTTAACAGAATACATACATATTTTAAAAATACATTAAATGACACTATTATTTACACCATGAGCAGTAATTTAACTTAACCCGGTAGTACCTGTAACAGCTTTTTAAAAATGTCCCGCGGAAAAAGTCAATAACGCTGGCGCATTTTGAACATTACACTATTTCATCATAATGAATGAGATAGATGCTAAGCTATCTTTCCCTGCACTGCTCTGTCAAGCTATCGTATACCAAGTACAAGGATGTTTGATACACTGAACAGTTTTCCCGCCAAAAACGTAAGTATAACCTGCGGTGGCGCAGGAATACAAATTTATGATATAACGGTGTCATGTGTATTTAAAAAACTATAAGGCTGTTTAAAAATAAATTTTACAAATTATTAAAGATTAGATATATCGACGTAATTGCAAAAGAATTATTACATTTAAAATAATAGTGTCCGTTATAATTTGTACTTTATTAATTAATTCTAAGAACGGTGTCGCAACTCCAGTGGCTCCGGTGGCAAAAAAGAGGGCCACCGTAATTTAATAATGTCACCGTAATTGATATTTAGTCTTTTTGTATACAGGATGACTGGAAACCGGGTATTATTTCTATTGAGATGTAAAATTACAGCCCATTTTCTACCTAAATGGGTAGGAAGACCCATTAAAAAAATTACGGCTTCAGGGTTATACCCCATTTTGTAATGTTTTTAAAATCACCTTATTATTAAATAGAAATGCATAAAAAAACTAGAATACATGTATATTTCAGTAATTCAACTAGATAAATAAGTAATCATTTGAGACAAAACAACAGACATCTACTTGGCATTGTCAAAGTACAATTACCAAAAGTTTTTTAATTTTTTTTCCTGATTCTTTCCTATTCATTCAAAATAATGATTTCACGTAATGCGCACACTTCATTAAACTAAATTCAAAAGGTATAATTATGAAAAAGCTTACCAACAGCTGACTAATAAGAATTTTAAAAGGTGCTATCCTATGGCGCGACAACCTTTTTAACAAGTAACCTAAGTTTGTAGTCAAATTTAAAAAATACAAAGGTGATGAACTGACATTATTATATATAGCATAGGAGTCTTACTGCTATCCAAAGGCCTTTTCATGATGCAGTTCAACTCGGATCGAGGTCATACTGCCACCTCCATCTCGTCTTACTCCTACCCTAGGCAGCCGCTCTGTAGCGTCCAGCCAGTTGCACTGTTCGTCTATCTTTCGGTGTCTAAACGACTAACATGGCCGGTATTTTTACTGTCCAGTTCCTTTTTGGTAGGCGATTAGCATACCTAATGGTGTTCCTGATGCAGTCTGAGCACTGTAGGTCAATCGATAGACAGCATAAGTACACATATCGACAAGTAGACGTTATAAGATCATAGGAAGGGAACCGTTCCTAAATGAACTAAGTTCTTCCAGGCACTTAAGATTCATCCCTCAATATTAATAGCTGACCAATAAGAATGTAATATTTTTGTGAGTCCTGATTGTTCTCAGTAAAAATATCTATATATTGAATATTCTACTGGCCTAAGTAGGTGTACTCATGCACATAATTATTATCTACTTCAATCCCACGTTTTGTGATATTGATTATGACTTGGCCTTTAGTTCAACCTCAAGGAAACCACCCAAAATTGATACTATAAATGAACAGTTACGAATAAACCCGAGTAACTTTGCGATAAACCCGAGTAGCTTGAACAAGTACGCCTGATGATAAGATAACAGAAGAGTTCTACATTCTACTTACCTCAATATAACACTGCTATAGGCTGTAGCGCCACGGAATGTATTTTTCGAAACCTTTATTGATCAGCTGCTAGTAAGCTTTCTCATAATAAGTTACACCTTTTTGAGTAGCTTATTAAATAAGGAATTTAGTTTGATAAAGGGTACGCATGACGCAGTATATTATTTTGAAAGAGTAGGGCCTTAATTGGCAAAAACATTTAACAAATTTTGCTTGACCATTCCATGTTGATAGATTTTTGGGAGGTCAAAGTACAAAATGTGATTCATTTCTTAGATGCCATTCTACTTCTCTAAAAGGAGATTTTAAAAAAATCATATCATTGTCATATCTCCGACACCGTGAATTTTCGGATGGGGTGTTCCTTATATATGTATAAAGGTAGCTAACGAGGTGCACTTCCACATGTGAAAAGTAATGATCCTTATTTCTGGTTTTCGAAGATTTTTACGTACATATAAATAAATACGGCTAGGTTCCTGAAATGGTGTAGTCAGAACTGCGAGATCTTAAAAGAGATACCATGGCCACTACGTTTTATGCTAAGAAAAAACTCACTAGGAAGCATTTTAAAGTATGTAATAAAATATTTCTCTAACTGTTAACGTGTTCCTTAAATTTGTTATCATAGTTTCTAAGCTATAATTATGATGATAAACATTATTACCAACTAATAAACGAAAAATATAAAGTTTTCAAGTTCTTATAAAATAAATAAATAGGTAATTCATATGATGTTCTCCTGTATTTATAATTCCGCTGATTGTAATCAATTTCAGTGGAGAGATTTACAATTTCGGTGATTTGATAATAATATCGGTGGCGATTGAAATTTTTAAATGCAGATATCTCAAGAAATAATACATTTTTAAAAATATGTACCATATGACTGAATATTATATATTTTTGGCTATTACTTCGAATACAAAAAAGTTATAGAAAGTGGATATAAAATTTCGCCAGCGTAATTAGTCAAAAATCGAGGTTGTTGAAATTCACCCATGTACCTTCACATTGAAAAAACACCGCGTACCTAATGTGGGTAGTACCAAACCAGTACTGCCAACGTTACTTAGTTTTTTGATTCCAATCAGAGTGTACGTATCTTATTTAGTAAATATAATATATTTAGGTTTACCATTAAATACCCCTTTTTATACTATGTACCAATTAAACATTATTAGCGAGTTTATGATTCGTAGGAGATTGTATCTATGTGACATCAAAATTACTTGTTTATCAGGCCATAAACAATTTGATAGAGGAAATATCTGTCTATACTATACAAAGCAGAAGAACTATCTATACGACTAGAATGATGACTGAACAAATCTGGATGATGGCTAAGTACTTATTTACTTAACATGAGTGAAATATCCTTGATCCTAAAAAAAAATATGGCCGTCCATTCTCAATGAGTTAAGACAGAGTTGTTTGAGTTATACCTATGATTTTTTCAGGTGAGGTGAGGTGATAATTTTAGACAATAGATAGGGGTCGATTCCGGCAGTCACCCTTAAACCTAAACCTAATCTTTAGTCAGGTCTATCTCTCTCCGTTCTTAACATAAATGGCTGAGAGAGAAAAGGACAGGTAGGACTAAATTTACTTTTAGGCTTAAGTGTGACTGCCGGAATCGACCATAATATAGCTAAAATCTATTCATGAACTTTCACTTATTATGATTTATATTCACGTTTTTGAGTGATGATAACAGAAGGTTTGATCTACAATCGGCGAAATAAAAAAAACTCATACACGTGACATAATGGAAGCTAGAGGCGATGATGTTCCAATGTTGCCGAGTGTACACGAAATGGTATGGGTGCTATGAGTCGCTTTCCTTAGTATTTCCCGGGTGTTTTCCGAGAATACCTTGTTTATGATTTGGCTGTGACTAATTTAATTATCATTTCAAATATTTTTGGCAAAAATTAAACTAATCTTTGGGGTCATTAACCTTTATCTAAGTAAATAATTGAAAATAAGTTGTTTATGTAGAACCTATACTAATTTCAGAATGTTTCTGGCAATCCTAGTTGAATATCTAAGAACTTAAAGATAAAATTATATTGAAGGGATTGTGCGAGAGAGATTGGAATTATTTGGGAGAGGAATTGTTGAGAAAATGTTTCAGAATCTGTAGAGATTTGTTATATCATCGTATACATATAAAGAAGGTGTAAACAATTTAGCCATTCTAACGTTTTTATAAAAATCGATATACCTGTTAATTTCACATAATTGTAATTATTTTCCTCTGTTCATGAAATCAATGAGGTGGTTTTTCATAGCTTAATGCCAATGTAATTGATTGAAAATCTAATAGGTACGTATGGGCGATGGAATAAGAAAATGCACTTTATATAAATTGAACACCTTAGATTGAATATTGATATAATCGTACCCACAGTGTCCACAGGTGACATTGAAAACAATGCGACAATCAATTTAACAGGTGATGTCCCAGAACAGGGAGTAAGCAATACCCTTCCTAACCATAAGTAGGTTAATGTCATGTTAATAACTGAAGGGATCAATTATATACGAGCTGGTAAAGTGTGTCGATGGCATAGGGCCGTGGAGCAGTCTGCGGGGCACCAGATTTAGAGCGAGGGGCGCCAAGCACTGGGGCTGGGGTTCAAACCCTCTTACACCTTACAGCCTCAAAACAATCGGAAACACCAACCTGTAGCCAAATGGGGATCATTGTCGCACCCTCTCGCGAAATTGCAAGATAATTTTATTATGCTGGACCTTCCGCTTTTCCTACCCCTTTTTGAAGGAAATGAATCAGTTTATCCATCTCAACGAATAAGTTTTAGCTGCGTACTATGACGCATACATGCTCACAATGAAACGCAGTAACAGCCGAAAGTTGTGGATCGATAACACCAACGCTTTCGCTTGCAAGCAGATCGAAGCTTCGAATTGAGCGAATGCCGAATCGAATCCCGCCAAATGCAACGAAACGACAGCTGTGCGTAGCTCGTAGCGCGTAGAAGGACCACGGCGGCGCCACCGTGCACCGGCCCTATTATTATTATTTGTAAACAAGCGTGTGAGGCAGGCGCGGGGAATTGCGCGGGTAGCGCGGGGAAGAGATCCTTGGTCACGTGACCCGCGCAGCGCGCCATTGGGCGGCAGCGGCAGCTGCGGCGTCGCGCGCGCCAGTCCGCCGCCGACAACCGACGCGTATGTACGCGCGTTACACCCCGCGCGACGCGACACGCACAATTGACGCGATCGCGAACTCCGAATTCCCTTTTTGTTTGTTTTTCGCGTGCGTCCTTCGAACCGTTTTGTGTTTCCAGTCTGCGAGACGAAGAAAAAAGGAGGCGCGAATGGATCAAGCGACTAGAGAAGGTAGTTCGCGGTTGTTGAAAAGTTTTGCGCGAGCTTTCGAGTTGTGGAAGTGTTGAGTTGCAGTGGAAGCTTCATTTTTGTGTACTGTTTTAGTTAGAGGTATATAGAGCAGCGGCAGTAGAGCGTGAAGCGAGGACGGTGGGTGCTTCCGCCGGAGCTTTCGCTGCACCTATAGCTTTCGCGAAAAAGTATTTAGTTTTAAATATCCCTTGAGTAATGCATGTTTCTTATGTATAGAAATTGAGAGATAGTAAGAGCCTAAAATCTTTAAAACCTTTTAGTTCATTAGATATATATCTTTTTAAACTATTGCCCCTTGCCCATTCCCTTTGTATAGGTATCCCAGTATTTAGTCCTACTGCGTAACGGTTACCTACTAGTTGTAGGTACTACTGCTACCTAACCTTATACATAGATAACCTTTTTATTCATAGTCACTGGTAGTTAGTTACTTATAAATATTACATTGAAAACCAATATCAGGTTTTACAATGGTCAGGTAAAACTTATTCGAAGATTCTTATTGCTTAATCTAAGTTTTAGAGAACAACGTCAAACTTATTCTTCGGATAGAATTTATCTGGCTATTAGAAGTCTGCTATTAGAGAAACATGGTTCTCTCAATAAATACGAGTATTAGAACTTCTTAATATAGTAGTAGTAGATACAGTACCTAATGCTGTATAGTATAAACTTTAACAATAAAAATTTATTCGATAAATTCTTGCAGCAGTTTATAGTTTAATTTGATTTTGACCTTCCTAGTCCTACCTACAATGTTATTGTTATTCTGTACCCTAAAAGGATTCGTCCAGATTATAATACAATATAAAAGTTCAACGTTCAGTATAACAAAATCCTGGAATAATACCTATTTATTGGTAACAATGAAGTTACATCTTAAATGAGACATTGAGACAAACAATATGGATTCTATTTTTATGCGAATCCAACTAGAAAGCACTGTCAGTGCTACAAATAATCTCATACTGAAAACGTCGCCACAGTCTGTAATGAGAAACAAATTACATTGACTGGTGATGTAAGCAGCAGTGTTTTGTCAGCAATATAGGTATTCGATAAAAGAACACAAGCTTTTATTAAGCACAAGCTTTAGCGAGTTTTGTCATCTGACGAGCTATTAAAGTCGGGGTCTTTATTCCATCAAATGCCTTTCCAAATAAGGAGATAGCATCTAAACTGGCATTTCGCAATGACGCATCATCATCGTCATGCATGCATGATGTCGTGCAATTTGGCCCTTAATTGTTGCGAACATGTTCTAACTAAAAAACCCGATTCCTATCGAAGGATGAAAAGAGGTTAATTATTGTGAAAGCTGTTTGTTAGCACAGTAAATGAACGAACATAACTTATTACGGTATTTATATTAGAACCTTGGTTGCATAAAAATGTAAGATTTACTGCTAGCCCATTATTACTGAATTAACGGATCACTGATTATCACAAGACTACTAGATGATGGCATTAATGAAAATAAAGGCGAAAAAGAACAGCGAAAATGAATTGTAATTATAAAGCCTGAATGCTATGAATATATTGAATCCATTAAAAATCTAAGGAAATTCATACATACAAAAGACATAAACGTAATTGACATTCAAACAACCAGGAACTACGCAGTGAACTTATTTTTCGTCCTTGAAATAAAAAATGGCGATTTAAACCGCAGGAATTCTTTAAACATGAGACTACGTTTGTCGTGGTAGATGATGCGATGAAATAAATTTTAAATTTAGAATTTTTAACTTTTTCTCAATCTGGATGATGTAAAGTTGAGTCTGCTATCAATTAAACTACCCAAAAATTACTATATAACTGCTATAATTCAGCACCTGCATGCAATATTACAATGCATATAAATGAGAAACTCGATTGGTTTTAAAATTGTTTGAGGATTATTTTATAAACAGCTTTATATTCTTCATGGATGTGTTCTTGTTTATACATTGTTGTATATTATGATATATTGTTGTATTTGTCGATTGAGATTTTGAGAGAAAAGCATGATAAAAGACAGTGGAGATTAATCCAATCCCTGGCAGTTAGGATGTAGTTGATAGTCTAAAGCTACATATTTTCAAGAGAGTTAAAATAATATTAAAATAAAATTATTGGAGAAAAGAAAAGTGAAATGATAAATTGAACCCAACATGGACGTTGATGAGAGTCCAGTAGAGAAAAGAGAGAAAGAGATCTTTCCTGAATAATTTCTACGCACAAGCAGTGAAGGTGTTGACAACTCAACATTTGCAGTTCATCCCGAACGATCCCACGGAATAATCGAATAAATAATGCGCCTTCCTCTCGTGAATGCGATAATAGGGAGTCAAGTTCAGTGAGGCCAATGAAAACAAATAAACAAATTGGTCAATTTCGCCGCAACCGACTGTACGTACAGATTGTGCAATGCAAAGCTTCCTTTTTAGTTTGAAGTTATGTTTCCTTTGGCGTTTCGGTTAGTTTTAGTTTTTCTTTTTATGTTGCGCGTTGTATAATTTGTTAAAATGATTAGGATATAGAAACTATGAAAATTTTTGGAAACAATACTTTTTTATTGCTGATTGATTATGTATTTTTATTAGAAACATACCAAAACAAATGTTTTAATCGCGATCATTTTGGGTTATTACCATTAATTTTGGTTTAGTAAATAAGAGGTGAAATTATCGTCTTGATAGAACCTACGTATTTACAAAGAGATTGGGCCGAAGTTGACTTTGGGTCTTTTAGGTACTGCTGAACACAAGGACTCCCAATAACATAATCAGGGAAATAATTCGCAATAAAATTTTACAAATTTTTAGAGGCCAGGTACTCGTTACATCGTGAATCCGCTTTTGTTACTTCCTTCGCATATTTAATATACTCGTAGATAAGTCGCAATCTCCAGATCAAACGACTCATCCCTGGCAGTCTAGCCTCCAGAATCTCGATTACAGATGTAATATCTTTAGTCAATTCTCTGCAAGATTATCCTCTCCTTATTGCTCCTGAGCAAACCTTTTTGTCAAGTTTCATATCGCCTTTACCGATGTATGCGGGCTTAACTTTTTATTTAGATACTAAAATATAGAAATACTTTTATAAACGAATAAAGATACTTATACATACATAATATCAAGACAAATGAATTTACAGTTACATTAAAAAAATTATCAGTTACTTATTTCTTTCTGTAATGTCGTAATGGAGAATTAAATCAATTATTTAATAATCAACGAAACCGTCTTCAAAGCTAAGTAAGTAATTTATTACAATTTAAACTTGTGATGATTTCTATGGTGGATACGAGTATTTTTAACACTGTTTTGAGTAGATATTCAACATTTGAAGATATAATGATACATGATTACGATATTGTTTTAGTATAGGATAATCATATTTCTATTTATAGGAAATTGTTGGTATCCGCAAATTGCAGGTTTCAACAACGAAGTTTCGAGAAATAATTGTGTAGAATATTTTATTTGAGTTTGGAGTGTGCGTCTAGCCGGTGAATGCTCTTTCAGAACGGCGGCGTTGTACGGACTATATTCTGTTATTAAATGAAATTTTATTCTAAGTTACAATTCAATTAAGTTTGTTTATTCTATTGTAGTTTTATGGATGCATGTTGCGTTTGTCATGAAGTGTGCTATTTAGTTTGCTATGTCAAAAATATTTAATAACTTCAGGAACTTATATTATTATGATACACTCCTATTGTCTCATGCTAAGAATAATTTTAAGACTCTAATAAATAATACTGACTATTATTTCTTCTTGATCGTGTGCTATAAGTTTCCCAATAACCTAAACTTCTACTTTTGACCAACTCCTACATTAAACTCTAACAACCAATTGCAATAACCGATCTCGAGAGATTTTTTGCATATTTTAGATTAAATGTTCCATTTTTTTTCATACAAAATTTCAAAAACATTGGATGGAGATTCTTATTGATCGCTAATATTGAAATTGGCCGTAAGTCTTACTGCTAGCCCACTGTCATGGTTGAGGTCATGGTTAACGCTGTGTGATATGATATGACATGTCACATGGCATGACTTGTTTCACATCGCTTGTTGTGCAATAATGAATCCATATTCTGTTTAAAGTATTATTACAGTGACCCATTATTATTATTATCATTATTATTATATTAAGTTTCTATGTTCTAATATTAAAAAAGAAACAATTGTAAATCATACAATCAAACACATGCGACTTCCTTTAGACAATTCCATCTAGGTGCAAGTACAAAAAACGCTAAATTTCCGATGTCACATCCGATAGTACAGACATACGTGCGCATAAAAAATCTTGACAAAACTGTATCGACCACTTTAACTTTTCACCTCGCGGATTGCACAATAGGATATGTCTCGAGTATATAAAGCTCGGAATCCTTTGGCGGTTTTGTTGTTACGTGCATGAATATGCTGGTATGTGTATTAAGGTATAAGAAAAAGTGGTAGTGTGGGAAAGATTGGTGGTGAAAAAACACCACATCTGCGCTATTCAAGCCGACTCAATGGGATGGGACGTAACTCTATATCGTTGTAGCGATGAGTTTATCATTATCACTCTAATGTCTTGTTCCATCTTGGGTTTTTGTTTTAAGCTGGTGTTTAAGCAATAACTAAGTAAGTAAAGCTGAAGACTAAATATTTTCTTGTCTTTATATATTTTAAAATAAAGTTTTTTAATGGTAATTACAAAGTCAGCGTTCATTGCATAAAAATATACATAATAACTATTTATGTCTAGGTACTGGAATGACTCCACGCAATATCATCCGCTAACTCAACAGAAAAACTAAAGTTTTTGAGTTACCTGATAGAATTGCTTTATTATTTAACTACCTAAAATATATTTTCGATGCGCATCCGCAATGTAAGTTGAAGCTAACTACTTAGTAGGTACGGTCAGTTCCCACAAGAGTGACGCGTAGCACGTAGAACATGCTACGAGTTACGAGCCGACTACGGTAGATGTACTTACCTAAACTACGCAATACATTGCTGTTTTCATAAACATTACTTTTTGCCAAATAACTTTACATTTTGAATAGTTTTCGGACAGAAAACTTTTTGAAATCAATTTAAAATATTTGAAACTGTTGCACATTAAAAAATATTTATTTTGATAAATTACATACACCACTTCACACGTCAGAGTTACTTAGAGCGTCACCATGAACACATTCTCATAAGAGCCAGAGTGCATACCGATTACCTGCAATCATACTGACGGCTGCATCCTGCAATATTGTAGAATACTACGTAATAATACGAGTAGAACGACGCCTGCTAGATATTAATCTATAAAAAATATATTATACCTTCTCACAGATTGCGAAATATCTACACTGTTGATGTAAAAATAAACTTGCTAAATAAAAGGGGTGTCCCTTCTGCTTGCAGTTTTCTTAATTAATATGACATACATATAGCTTAAGATCATTTTCGTTACCAGTAAATATATTGTGATATTTAACGTTAAAGCTTATATTTCTTTATACTAATATTAATAAATGTGAAAGAAATGTGTGTGTATGTTTATCCTTCTTTCACGGCAAAACTACTGAATAATTTGAATGAAATTTGGTACACAAATAGTCTAGAGTCAGAGAAAGGACATAAGCTCCTTTTTAATTACGGTAGGTGGCATCACCGCGCGATAATCGAATACCGCGCGGACAAAGTCGCCGGCAACAACTAGTTTAGAATAAATCGTAAATAGTTCCGATTAGATTCGTTGTCTGGCGCTATATTGTTATAGTTGGCGACTTAGAAGTCCACTGTGCAAACATACATGTGTGCGTGTGACGTGCGCGAGCGTCAACTGTTGTGTGAGTACTGCTGAAAACCTAAATTTCCCGCGCCGTGTCTCTAGAATGGACCCTTAAGCCTGTAAAACGGCGGTAGGCTCTCCTCTTACCGCGCGGAATTTCATAGACTATGTAACAAATTGTTATCAATATTGATTACAAAACAGTACTTACTGAAAATATAACATCCATCTTTTTTTTTTCATTTTTAATATGTAGTTTTTTGTTTTTCACGGCACCTCTTGGCATGGGACGATGACGCTAGCGGGCTTATTGTGACTATCATGTAAAAGAGTGCCGACTTTCTGATTTATGCCCTTTTGGCCGGTGCACTTTTTGCGTGACATATTGTGTACCTACTATCTATTTGATCGAATTGGTTCTACCCCCCTTTCTGTCTCAGCCATTTAAACTAAGAATAGAGATGGATAGACTTAACTAATTTTTAGGTTTATCTTCAGTGTGATAGTCAAAATTGATAGTATATATGTATGTATTGCACGAAAAGCGTTGACCAGCCACGTGGGACTTAAAATAGGCTGACAGATGAAACGTGGGTGTGTAATTAATTTGCATATCTCTGTCCGATATATAAATACACACTATTATCTCGTGGGCCTGTGCTGATGCGGAGCTTCACTAGAATACATCAGCTGCTTCTCCTTTCTTGCATGTCGTAAGAGTCGACTAAGGAACTCGGGAATTCTTTCAGACGATAAGGTAGCAACTTGTTACTGATCATTTACTACTCTCTCTATACAGCCTTGTCTAGCCTGTATGTATTATCTATCTAACCTCTGTGGTAAAACTGTAAAAGCATGGTGCTATTGTACTAACAGGCATGAAGGAAGGATTACGCTTTGAAGCTTTGCTATTGCGATCATATTTCGATCACTTTGTTGAGGTTCGTTTGATACTCTTTATTTCGTACCTAGACTTTTGATTGTGTTTTTATGTTATAAAAACGGCCTCAACCTTTCCTGCACTTGGAAACATAATTATTATAGTATCCAGTATGTTCCTCACACATATATTATGATATACCAGTACCTATCAATTTGAAATAAATAGACCATATTTGAATCGGTTCGACACTTTATCAGCGATAATGATCAAATCACAAAGATATCAGTTTCCGGTACAGGTATTGTGCGCAGGCGCTGCCGGATGTCATACTTTGTATAACACAGCTGGAAGGTAAAACTTTGATCAAATAAGTAGTTATTTGAGAACGCGGCTCTCTACATTTATTAAATGGTTCAATTTAATTAAAAAAAATTAAATTACCCATAATAATATCTATTCGTAGTAGTATTTCAATTAAGAAATAAACGGGATGTGTGAATCGTACATAATTTTGTAGATACAATCGGCATCAAAAACAAGCAGAGAAGCAAAGATACTCATTACGCATTGTATCCACAATCTAGTCGACAATGCTTTAAAAACTTTACTCCAAAGCTCACAAAGCGATGCATCAAGAACGCATCCTGAAAAATTAAAAATCTGAACGCAGTCTAAGCAGACCAAGTCAACAATCCAAGGATTTCCGAACTGCATTCGAGCGCGCCGCGACTCGCGATACAAAAAAGCAACAACATCCGACTCTAAAAATAAGCCCTATAATTACAGCGCAAAGCTGAAAGCGCATTGCTTTCGCTGCGTACGGTTGCCCTTGACAACTGAGACCCAGATACGCACACGAATGCACGAACACCGACGTATCCTTGCACACAGATCATGGAACGCACCCACACATCAGAATTTGAAGTTGCGTTCCGTTTTCGAGTTTCAAATCTTTTTTTTCGTGGAACGTTCTTTGTGCAATCCACAAAAGAGTTTCGTCTTGTGATTACTAGACGGGACGTTTGATCGGACTTCTGATGACGCAAGTTTTGAATGTGCTAGAGTTTGTTTGATTTATGAATTAGGTTATTCCCTTATTTGAATACCAATTAGAATAGGGCTAAAATAACTTAATTGTGTAGGTACAGTGAAGTAGAATTTTCTTATTTCTAAGTTGTAATTTGTAATAAATAATCATTCCAATGAAGTCGAAATGAAACTCTAAACTGAAATGTATGGAAAAAGTACAAAATACCGAATGCTCAAAGCATCAAAGGGTTTTTATAAAAAGTTGCTCAGAGGGTGTTTGGGAGTACCTAAAAGAAAAAGTATCGCAAACGACTAGAGGAAAACCTCGTACCAACCCCAGTAGTTAAGGGGGAGGAACTGAAGTACGTCTCGTAACATATCTTCCCCCTTTTGATAGACAATGACATTGCACACTATAAAAATTAAGTTTACCCAAAAAAATTTGTGACTTGTCTTGTCTTCTAAAATAGACAACTTGCAAATACTTGCGAATGAAACCACAAAGAACTATTTTTCTAAATAATAATTTCTAAGTTCGTAATAATAATTTTTTAGCTCAATGTGAGTTGACAATGTATTTTGTATTTACAGTACATACTGAACAGGAATCGAGACAACACATTGTACTGACGTCAAAGTTTCTGCTGATGAAGTCGATGAATTTCTCGATATAAAAGACATCGAATGAATCGATACCTCAACGTGATTCGACGCAATCGAGTGAATACTAAAATAACAATCGGATGATATCGAATTCAAATATAGAAATGGATGATAAATATAGTAAATTTTAAAAATAGTAGCGATTTATTTATAAAAGGACACGCGTTTTTCTGGTCACGTTTTTGGTTATAAGATTTCTACTTTCTATGAAAGTAGGTTAGATTTTGGTTAATTTTAGCTTACGAAATTAAGTTGTAATTTTTGAAATATTATATATACAGGGTATATGTTAAGCGATTACAGGCTAAATAAAAATTACAAATGAAAAAAATGAGCTAAGCATTTTTCAATAATCACGTAATAAATAACTTCCAAAATAGCCAAAGGGAGACTAACTATAATTAAACGCTGTCGTATCACGTATAAATCAAACCAAAAAGGCACAGTTTCGAATCGAGATACTTTCAAAAATAGTTCGCCCTTAAAATAGTTCCACCGAAATAGCGCGTAACCTATGAAAGATACGCGACTATTAATAGAAGTTTGTTTACCTCGCGAGAAATGTACATAGGCTGGTTACCCGAATCCTTTAGATCCGTATTCTCAAATTGGGCGGATAATAACCAAAGGAGCGGCCCATTTACAACTGGAAGCGAACTTATCACAGATTTCATGGATTTCTCTTTGTAGCTTTGCGTGAATTCATTTTCTTTTTCGTTTTAAGCTAAGGGATATTTTTCTAGCCTTTATTGGTATGTTTAGCATTTGTAAATGCTTGCGATTTGCTGACTTAATAATGACTTGCACTGATATTATGGTTAAACTTCTATATCTACATAGATACATTGTCACATAAAGTGTAACTTAATAACAACATAGAGCTTTTGTAGAGCGTTTGGAGGTTTCTATTTCATTGGTATAAAATCATTCCACCTACATACACTCGTAGAAGCGCAAGCCATGATTATCGCAAGCTAAGTTTAAAAAATACTCTGCTTTAAACGGAAACGAAAATAAATTCACGCATTACTACAAAGAGAAATTCACAATATGACATCGATTAGAACTCTGATACCTTCATACATAATACAAAATCGTTACAACACACGTTTAGTGCCACAATATCTTCGCATATCATAATCTCTGCTAATGCTTTCAGCTATTTCCACATTGCTGTAGGTATAGTGTTTATAATATAAATGTTTTTCTATGTCGTGGCAGATTAGATGCTAAAATTTTTGATGCGAAATTGATGCTAAAGCTTACTGTTGTCTGTCTATAGAATCTATGTCTAATCTATACATATAATAAAAATGTAACGGATCACTGTCTGTACATGGAAGATATATGAGAAAAAATATTATAGGAGACCTTTATAAACGCAATAGGACCCAAAACGATGATTTTTGGAATTTTTGCCTGTTTGTCTGTGCGTTTGTGCACGCTAATCTCAGAAACGGCTGAACCGATTTCGATGCAGTTTTCAGGAATATATTGTGACAGGTCCCACTTAACATATAGGTTACTTTTTAATCCCCGAAAAATATTTTAATCCCGGATAATTTCGACATTTTGTTTTTTCTGTAGTCCACGCGTACGGAGTCGCGGGCGTCCACTAGTAGTGAATATACCTTAGTATAGGTACCATTATTGGACAGTTGACATTCGTAGTTGCTAGTACAGTTATTCGTTTTGGAGAATAATCCCACTTTTGTACTTAGTACCTACCCATGCTGAATGTCCACGTGGACGGACTAAGGTTTTGACGTCAGAAGTTAGTTTTTAATTTTCATCATTCACACTTCGCGCCAAAGAAGTTCGCGCTATACATCGATTCTTCCAATACAAAACAGGGGTTGAGCGCATGCGCGGCCCCTCATCGCTGTAAACATGTCACAGTGTGCCATAACTTGCAAATTTTCCACATTTTCCACCTTCCTTTCGCACTTCCTGGAATATATTTCAGCGATGAAAATACCACATAATTTCGATTTTATGCCCCTATTCTGTTTCAAGGTAGGATAAATTGTCGGTGACGTATGGTATTGTTGTTAGACATTATGTGAATCAGAAGGAATATGCTATTAGATGTAAAGTGCAGGATTATTCAATCTTCCAGTCCATCACGTTATGATGAAATACCTAGTTCCTATCCAATTCTTAGTTTTGATGTTTATCTTCTGGTTGATATCCTTGGTCTTGTTATTTGTAATATTTGTATTTGTGGTAAGAAAAGCTAGTATAAGGACGTTATCTTGTAAATGATTGACACTAAATGCTGTGTATATTGTTTCAGACTGGGGCCGGCCGTACGGATAGCACCCTTCACCAGTCGTCGCCACCTGAACTCAAAACCAAAAGCCAAGACATCCTCAAACCAAAGCCTCCAGTCATATCTTTCGTTTCGGAAAACTAAATATAAGCACTATTTTTTAACCTTTTAACGATAAAACTAAATCGTAAATAGTATACGCTAACTCCCAAACAGTACAAATTAATTTAAGTCTGAGTGATCGGTATTTACAATAAGAACCAGCCTTCGAACAAGCGAAAGAAGAAAATCTATCAACGACCAGTATTTAAACGTTCCAAAATAGTAGAAATCGTTAAACGAGTGCACAAAATATTTTATCGATCGTTAAAATTTTAATTACAAATCGATTCCTTGAGCATTTAAAAAAGTCAGCCAAAGATTTTTATAACCCTGTAGTTATAAGACTTGTGTAAGCTAAACTGCCTCTTATTAAGGACTTTTTATATTTATTTGATAGTTGGCAAACGAAGATTATTGTGATTAGTGTAGTGTATACCAGTGTGCCGTATAATCGTAACATAAGTGCTATTTAGAAATCGGACTTTATTCTGACGGAGCCAGGTCTTAGAGTACAAATTAATAAGTTCCACATGAACTGTAATTTAGACTTTACTAGAGCTTATTTTTATATGAGTGATAATTGTAGTGAAGTAGGCGCAATGAAGTTACGTCGAGGCCGGGTGCCATGAGCGAGACCTTGCGACCCGAGAACGGCGCGGAGGCGCACCTCCCCCCCTTCTCGAGCTTCGGCGACATGGCCGAGAACGAGCAGCGCATCCTCACGGCGGATGCGCGGCTGCTCGACCAGGCTACGTGGGAGTACTACGAGCGTACCGGCGACGCCGTCTCCGTCATCGCCAGCCAGGCGCAGTACCGTCCCTGGGAGCCGATGCCTATCACCGTCAACGCCAAGGACGCCATCCTGCGGGCGGGCTTCTCCTCCCCGCTCGAGTACCAGTCGGTCACGCTGCAGCCCATCGCCAACAAGTTGCCGTCCTTCCAGAGTCAGTTCCAGACGTTTCCCGAGTCCACCGTGATACCGGAGACGGGCCTGCCGAGCGTGACGCCGGTGCCCGTCACCGCCAGCCCCACGCCGAGCGCCAGCCCTAGTCAGTTAACGCAGCTCACGCAGCTAACGGCGCCCTCGTCCCCCGCGCACCTCACCACCCTGGCGCAGGTCACTCCGCTGTCCACCACGCTGACCACGCTCTCCCCGGTCAACGCCACCACATTCCATACCTTAACTGCCGTCAACCCGCGCAGCTACCCCATAGTTCCGGCGCCCATACAAGCTCGGGAGCTCACCACGGGTCAAACCTACATCGACGACCGACACATACAGCTTTACCAGCCCAATATCACCACGATCAACGCCTTTCCGGCTCAAAATGGAATCTTACACCAAAATGGTACAATACTCCACCAAAACGGGAGCTTACTCCAAAATATCCAGAACCCGACCGTAGTCCATGTGCTGAAGAATGAGCCTTTTGATATTAAGTCATTACAAGATAAGTACACACCTAATGGACTGCATCACAGTAATTTCCAAAATCCGATGTTGATCGACAACGGCTATGAGAAGAAGGTGAATGGATTCAGTGGATCCTCGCCAACGAGGTCTGACTTTAGGAAGAAGGAGAGACGGAAAATGCGCGCGAACAGTTCTGAATCAGACTGCTCCAACATGGAGGTGGGGTCTGAGAGCAGCGGGCAGGTGGCTGCGGTGTCTTCCACAGCTGGGTTCAAATCGCCCATGCATGGAGCACCGCCTATGAACACTGGGCCGATGGAATTGGACGATATATCCAGTGAGAAACAGGTAAGCCTCCGCATTACTCTGTCCATGTTATTTCGCATTATTGGCCATACGATCCCTAATCAAGATGTCTTCCCTGGAGTAAGTAAATTATTTTGCCGTGTCATAATTAAGTTCTCGAAGTAAATTACTTCCATTTAAATTATAGCTCCGCTCTGATAAAGCATCTCGTAAATTTTCTGTTCATTTGTAACAAAACATCAGCTAAATGATAAACAAGTAAAAGGGAGATATAAAAAATCGTGAAGGACAGATTAATCTTTGCAATAGGCGAATTGTTTAAATAATCAACTTGAAAATTATGAAAAGCTGACTGAATATTCCGTGCAGATATGGGAATTCCGTAAAATTCGCATCGCGAAAGTAGATATTCGAGAGATCCCGAAAAAGACAAACTTTCCCCGTTTATTCCACCTTTTATTATTCGGGGAGCAGTTTTTATTCGGTCCCGAGTTTAGAAATGGCCAAACTCTCTGTCTTCGAGGCCATAAATTTAATAGTTAGCCGATTCGCTTGTTCTTCCAATAAATTAAGCTCTTCTTCGCTTAAAACACAAATTAAAGTCTGGCGATTTACGCGTGTTCTGCTTAGGAAATTTTATGTGTTTATGTATTTGAAATTTGAATAAATTGAGTTTATGAAGATTTAATTAACTAGATTTGGGAGCTTATGAAAAAATGCTGACTCACATTATTTTTCTCAAATCTGAAAATTGGAAATATTTACTAGAGTCAACGTACATTCTAGTACCTAGAAGTTTTTTTATGAATTGTTAGAGAGTTTCTGTGCAGGTTCCGAGTAAATTGCTTCATATAAAAACTGGACGTTGACTAGAAAAGGTCCATTCTGGCGACATTCTGGCAATAAATGTCAGTGTTTCCTATCATAGCACCTTTTCAGACATCTGCCTTGCTGGTACTTCTATTACTAATTAATAAGGAATTAACATTAGTAGTTTGTTTAGCTTAAAGTTTTTTTTTATGGATTGCCATTATATTTTTTGCTAAACCATTACTTAGATAACTATAGAAGTGGCACTATACCTTTATTCTTTCAACATCTCATTCTAATATAAAGAAAGGAAAAGAAAGCATGATGCCTATAATTAATTAATATTAGATACTGTAAAAATTCATAAAATTGTTAGTATCCATTAAATAAGATTTTATCAGATACATTTCGTGCACGCGATTGCAGAAGTGCAATTTGAAATTAAACAGTAATTTGGCATCATGCGACACATGCAATACTTATTTTTTCCTATAATGATTTTATCATTAAAAATATTGATATATTTTGGATGATTAGGCATTTTAGTAATGTTTTTGAACTAATACGACAAGACAGGGAATGACTTTCACGGTAACAAAGTAGCCATATCTTTTTTCTTCAGAGATATATACGTTTTCTTTTTAAATAATTTTAGTATAGACAGCGAGCATTAAAAAAAATGTGGTTAATGCATATGACTCGGGAATTAAATTTCGAAATTTGATGAGAAATACGGGCTACGGCTTGCACCAAGAGTGGAAAAGAGAGAACTTTATTTATTATAATACAAAAGTAACTTCGGAAGCTCCGACGTTCATAAACGAATGACTCAAAAGGAAAACCCCATTACGAGTTTCCTATAATGCTCCGGTCACATGTCTGGCCAAAGAATTCGTCCTGTCGCGAATCATCATCGCGACACAAAATGTAATTCGCGCCGATGTCGGTAAATTGCCGCACATCAAAGGGTTTTATCGCGACAAAGTTCGTGTAGTTGGCCACACTTTGCGCGCTTGAGTAGAGATGGGTCGGATTAGGTAAAAATCGTACCTGTTCCACCTAATACTAATATTTCAAAAAACCTGTTCCTAATATTTATGCAGTATGGCCGGTCCATTACTATTAAGTGATCCATTACGTATTAGATAAATACGTAGAATATTTATTCAGTGAATATTTAGTATCGGTTTTCGGTGACTGATCCATTACCTAATAAGTTATTTATTATTCTACGTAGAAAGAATAGTTGTGGAAATAAAAAATATCGTGATAATAGCGAAATGCGCTTTTTATATTAGGTGAAATTTTTTATAATTAGTTAAATTGTTTTTAGTTTGTGTCACATATTTTGTTTAAATAAAGTATTTTAATCTTGTAAAAAAAAAGGAAAAAAGTCGATCTGAACCCGGATTCGAACCAGGAATACTTGGTTTCGAGTTCGTCCGATTTGCCATCTGATCTATTATAAATTTGTTAGAGGTGGCGAAATTTACCTTCGTATTCTAATGATATTATAGTATATTGTAGTATGTATTTTTGCTAAATAATAAAATTGAAACTACTTAGACTATAGTCTAAGCCATACGGTTGATTTCCCTTAATGAGATGCTATTTTATGCGATACCTAATACTCGATACGTTGTATTAGGTACCGACTAGTATTGAAAAATACCTAATCCACATACCTATTCCAATATTTATGCCTCACCTCTACGGTTGGAGGTTGTCGCGACAACGCGAAGTTTTTATAATGTGGCCAAGCGCTTCGTCGTAAAGTCGAACACGAAGTTTTATCACGACAACGCAACACGAATATTGTCGCGACAATGTGGCCGGAGCAGAACAATGGAAAGAACGAAATAGAGTGGACAAAAAAAGTGTTATTTATCGTCTTTAGTCACCGCAAACAAAACTGCGTACATTTTATTTATTTCTTACAGTATAATGTAAGTAGACACATCAACAAACACTTCTTACCTGAATGTTTCAGGTTTTTACGTAGCTCTCGGGAACAAATGTCAATGACAAGTTGCTAGCTTATCGCTTGAGAGATTGCCCGAGTTTCTCAGTCGTCATTTGACGAACTCGTTAAAATCAAAGCTTTCGGCAAAAGTTTCGATAGCGTACTTCTATCGATTCGATCGAGATATAATGTCACTTTATCTAAGCACCCTGTTCTATCAAGAATCTTGAGAATGGGGGTAAACGAACCCGTATCAGTCAAGTACGTATATAACCGGTATTGTAGTGAGTATAGTAATTAATTACACCTGCGGGGACTATTAGAGTGAACGTGTAATAGAGTACCTAAATGTCAAATACAACATGATGCATCATAACAAGGTGTAAATATAATTTGATAAAAAATACGTCAGTGGTTCAGTTGAAACTTAAGACAAGATTGTTTGATCAGTATATAGCTTAGCATTAGTTAAAAATGACTGTCAAGTATTTTTGACGTATATGAGTAAGTGCCGATTTTCCCAATGGATATGAATATATTGATAGCCTATCTATCTGTAGGGTTAGTTGATACTGTGATCAAGTTTTATAGAAAGGCAGCATTAAAAATATCCTTCAGATAGCCTATCTGACCGTTCTTGGAATAATCAGGCCCTTTAGCAAATATGTTTCAGTAGTTGAGTTAGTTATGACGTCTATCAGGCTAAAATATTGACTTATTTTGACTAATAATAAGCATGGCTACTAAACTAACAATTTGCCCTTATTGAAGAAACAGGCAGCTTAATGTATAGCTTAGTTTAATTTTATTGTTCCCATGGTATAACACACATCTTTGTACGTCAAATTTGGGAAAAGATCTAAATAAATACAGATTACAACAATAAATCTTCCTATTCACTATCAGTTGACCCTCGAACTTTTTCAGTCAATGCGTTTATTTTCATTGTGTGTAATAAAGGGATGCCCAATTTTACACTACCTCCTCTTTTTACCTTGTCAGCTGTTCGCAACAGTCTGGCAACTAATCGCGATGGCGACCGATAAACTTGCAAATATATCCCAACCGTGACGCAGCTGTCGTACGATTTTTTCTGCTTCAAAAAAATGGTGTAGTCATAGCTTTGAAAGACAATTTTGGCGCGTGCTATACCAGGGTAGAAAAGGATGGCTTGAGAAAGAAAATCGATGATATTTGATGTGTTTATTTGTTAATGACCTAGTAGATTTAAAAACGACTTACTCTATAAAATACTTTACGTAAAGAATAATCATAAATTCCTATTTTAGATTATGTATGGCCAACAAGGTGAAATAACTTATTAATTTATTAACTAGGAGAAATCCTAATATGAAATTCTATCACAGACTAAGAAGAAACGCAAGCGATGCGGCGAATGCATCGGCTGCCAACGCAAAGACAACTGCGGTGATTGCGCTCCGTGCCGGAACGATAAATCACATCAGATCTGCAAGCAGAGGCGCTGCGAGAAACTCACCGAGAAGAAGGTTAGTACATATACTCGTATGTATACAAAATTATCGCGATGGTACAAAGAATACAAGGTATTAAAAGAACAACGCTGTCTTTTGACACTCTGCAGCTTTTAAAGGTTACTTAGGTTAGATAGTTGGTAAGGTTAGTTATGCAGTTAGAACATTTAGTCCTACTTTAAGTGTTTTTATCGTAAACCGGCTGTTACATGATTTTAAACGCTGAGCGTAAAATGGCATTTTAATCATCATCAGCACGCAGTCCACTGCTAGACGTAGAGCACACCACATTTCATTTTCTTAATAATATTTATAAAGTTTTTTTTTACATAGTGTCTAAGTTTAGTAGTCGTTTTGTAATAACACCATCAGTTTTTAAACGAAAATTCTAATTTCTTTGGCTCGTTAAACACTTAAGTGAAACTTACACAAAAAATAGTTCCTCCCTCCCCACTGTAGCCCCAGATATCGGACATTATTTAAATCGCATAGAAAAATTCCTGTCACGACTATTTATTGCCCGTCAGTATTTCACAGGTCACATGGACCTTGAATGGGAATTCATTCACCCAAGTATGTACATTCAAGTCGATTTTATACATGAATGGATGAAGGAAAAAATCAGATGACGCAAATAAATTACATATACGAGTATATGACATTTTGCATCTACTTTGAATGGGACTATTAGGCTGTTGAATTTTAATATTTCGTTGCACAAGTGTTTCC
Organism: Carposina sasakii; assembly: GCA_014607495.2. Classification (NCBI taxonomy): domain Eukaryota; kingdom Metazoa; phylum Arthropoda; class Insecta; order Lepidoptera; family Carposinidae; genus Carposina; species Carposina sasakii. The sequence goes on from CP053153.1 coordinate 13,243,784, forward strand.
TGTTTTATTTCAAGGTAGTATTTCAATAGGTACAAAACAGTTGCAGTGCATAATCTGTGTGCTTTTTTTTAGTTTATCCCGAAGGAAAGGCAAGGGAAACTAAGCCCATACAGCCATTAATCTGTGTGCTTTGTAAGCAGATATTTTTTTTAACTTTATCATGTCATTAATCGAACAGGCTAAATGAAGGCTTGTTTTTGGTGGAAACTTTACTTTACTAAGTTGTATCATGGAGGAATAAGATGTCATAGAGTGCTAATGTTACACTAACAGTTTCGATGCACCATTAGAGTTTTCGGTGCCTCACAATTCCAGTCCTTGACACTTAGATTCTATTAGTGTAATGTATAGTGATGTACTACATTACTAATGTATTGTAACGTATAGATAGTAATGCAATCTTAAGTGTCAACTGGAATAGTGAGGCACCGAAAAGTCTAATGGTGTATCGAAACAGTTAGTATGATTTTAGGTTGTTTTCAGAAATAATTTTACTTTGTTGTTTATGGTAATGGTTATTGTAAGCTGTACAAAAAATAAAAAGTATTTTAGTCTACGTATTTATGACTAAATTTTTCGTGAAATTCTGAGTACTAACCTACCCAATCTAATCATTTTAGGCACAAGCATAAAAACACATTACTCAATAAACAAGTAAAGTTAACAGCCCGTGAAAAGATGATTTGTATTCATAGTGATTTCATTAATACGCTGGACTTATTTCAGTAGATCGTGAAAATATGTGATATTCCACTGTAAATGAAATTTATTTATTCAGTGGCTAAAGTTTTTAGGTTTACTGTACCATTATATTCCTCTGTGACTATACTAAGGGACGATTATAACTTAAAGTTAAATCACACAGGTCAGCATGTACTTACAGCTGTGTGCCGAATCTTTTAAGACACCTCAACCATTCGCCATATGTTACCCGCATGCGCACGCGCCGAATTCATATTACAAGACCCTATTTCATTCGCTACAATCCACCTAACATTTACAACTTTATCAAAATATAACAATCATTAGAAAAAAAGTATTTTAACTGAAAATCAAATAAAAAAAAGGTGTTTAATAGATTCAGCTATGGACTCTGGGCAGCCGGTTGTTTTTTATATTCCTCTATGACTATACTAAGGGCCGATTATTCGATAAATTTGATACTGTCTTTCTCTTAAACTTGATCAATATAGAGACAGCATCAACTATACAGGGTTAATTTTAAAACATCAATAACCTCGCAGGACTAGATAGCCAAAGTCATAAACAACAACATTTGTTCTACGAGTTTTATCATAACTCAACACATTATTTAAAAATGATTTTCCGAGCTTTTATTGTACTGTCGTGACATTTGTAAGTCTATGTTCCATTTGTAGGTATACGAAAAGGTTGACGCCCGCGATCGCGCGCGCCTCAGTATTATGTACTTACTTAAGAACATTCAGAGGTAATATTAAATTGATATTTGTTTTTGTATAAAAGTAAAATGTGACAAATTATCAAAACGCGTAGAACAAATGTTGTTGTTTATGATGGTAGCACCCTAGTTTTTCGAGGTTATTGATGTTTTAAAATTAACTCTGTATAGGGTATCTGATCATTGGAAAAATCACCCGTTATTACCTACAAGTGGACGCCCGCGATTTCGTCCGCGTGGCCTGCAGAAAAAACAAAATGTCGAAATATCAAAATGTAAAAATTATCCGGGATAAAAATTTTTGACCGGGATAAAAAGAAGCCTATGTGTTTATCCATTTCCGCGAACTCCATACCAAATTTGATTAAAATTGCTCCACCCTTTTTTACGTGAAAGAGTAACAAACATCCATCTATCCATACTTACAAACTTTTGCGTTTATAATATTAGTAGGATAGGATAATTAATTAGGTTCTATCGTAAAAAATTGTGCTGTATAGCAACTTTCTATTTTATTCATATTGTTCAATGTAGAAAAAATTATGTCATGGATGCAAGGAAAGTAGGATCAAAAATACCTACTTTAGGAATATTCTTGATTAAAGTATTTTTGTAAACATGCTACTATCTCTAAAGTTACTAGTAAATAATAACATTCGCTTGCCCTTTACAAAGTAAATAAAGGTTATGTACGTAGTTTTATTTTCAAATGAACAGTATTAAAATAAGAGGTAGATTTATCATTGTAACTCAGCTACGTATACTTACAAGAACATTTACCTCCAATTTCAGTGTTTTTTCCACAAAAACTTAGCGCAAGGAAAGTGCCAGTAGGTACCTACTCGACTTAATTTACGATTATAAGTTGCTGGAGAACTTGGCAAATTAGTTCTAAAACAAGTGCCGTAAAACAACGTACATAGCTGAATCGAATGTTTTTTTATAAGTGCTGGTGTTTTTTATACAATAGAACAACCAAATTTTTCGCTTTTTCGATTAGATTAGATTCATTTATTGCATGTCACAGTTATATTGATTCGTGAGATAAATAGAAATCTTACCTAATCTTACTAAAGCTTCCGAAGTTAAAAAATAACAGAAATAAAGTGCAGAAATAAAACAACATATAGAACCTTCCCCAAAATTCACACTTATATAAATTAAAAAATGCCTATCATGATCAAAAACGTTTGGCAAAAACACACCCATTTTTTGACCACATACATTTTTCTATTCTGACGTGGTTAGGGCCTACCGTAACTTTTCGGATATAAATGCAACAATTACCTACCGGTAACGAATCCACTGGGATAGGTACTTTAATTGGTGATTATGTCAGTAATAAATTGGAATCTCTTCCCTAAAGCTTAAGTTCTACCAATTGAAGGGATTTCACCCAAATACGTTAAGGTTTCTTTATGGCCTGTTTAAAGTTGAACGGTTCGACGTGATTATTTAAACTTGTTCATTTGGTTTAAGTTTAATTTAAGCATTTAGATAGGGACTAATTTTAGAATTTCAAAACTATTTAAATGTTGATAAGGATCCGATATTAATAAACCGATCGATCCATTACCGTGTTGTTATATGTATAGCTAGATAAAATCATTTATTTTAAGAAAAAAAAAGACCAGTCCACCTCTCAAGCTCAAATGCGACAAGCCGTTTAGGCTCTAGATACATACACTCAGAAACATAACCCTCTTTCTGGCGAAGTCGGGTAATAACTTCAAGTTAAATCAATCACACAGGTCAGCATGTACAGCTGTGCCGAATCTTTTAAGACACCTCAACCAGTCGTCATATGTTACCCGCATGCGCACGCGCCGAATTCATATCACAAGACCCTATTTCATTCGCTACAATCCACCTAACATTTTACAACTTTATCAAAATATTACAATCATTAGAAAAAAAGTATTTTAACTGAAAATCAAATATAAAAAAGGTGTTTAATAGATTCAGCTGTGAACTTTGGGCAGCCGGTTGTTTTTTCGTAGTTCATATGTCGCCCACGCGCAATGTGCGCGGCAGCTGTGCGCGTTGTGTATGCGCGTGCGCTCCAATCAATGCGCGTTTGGTACGCCTCTATGTTATCGTCCGGCCTACCTATTGTTGGGCGAAGGTGTTTGATTTGATACGATCGGTAGGTATAAATGAATTGTGTAGTTAGGTAAGAAATAACGAATTTTATAATTTAATTAATGAGCGATGTTTTCAAGACCTGAAAATTTATACCTTTTCTTCGTATCATCAACATATATCCCACCAGTGGGCGGATTGTTATTAAAATTATTATTTTTAACAATTTTACTTAATTAAACTAGGGACATACCTAGTGAGGTTATTTATACATATGTAGGTATTACATGGTGGTCTGTGATTATATAATATATGCTTTACTTTTATAAACGTTTAAACTTGCATCACCATTAGGTACAATCGTTTCAAAGACAACCCCCTCATATTTAGCACTTGTCACCCCTTAGCTCGACAGTTTGACAGGTAGACACCTCGCCTCCCCTTTGCATATAACAATTCCTCCCTTAAAATATTGCCAACAATTCAGAAAACTACTTTTACACAAAAAAGTGCTTTATTCGTACTTATTTTCGGTATGTATATACGTAACGAAAGAGTTTTTTTTTCTGATTTTAACATCTATTTATTCCAGAACAAGTCGTAAACTAATATTTCTGATAAAAGTTTTACAAGAACTAATATTTTTATCAAATAATTCAGGCATTAACATTTCGAAAGGCAAATAAGTAGAGTTGCCAAAAAAATATGTCCTGTTAAAATAATAAAAGTGTTTTTCTTCAGCTCGCAAACAATCCAGCAATAAACATTACTGGGAATCGCAGACATAAATCTCTTCCACTTTTATCGTACATTTTAATGGCTTTTTTGTTTTCCCCAATTATTTTTACTATAAGGCTGTAGAAAGTCCCACTGCTGGGCATTTGCCTTTTTTTGTAAATTTTGCTCAACAGATCAAATCTTAGACTAACCTTCATTTCATTAATCGTTTAGGTACTCAAACTTTACCTCATCAGACTCCACTATTGATAAATAACTCTTATGCCGAAAAAGATCATAGACCTAATATCGACTAACTGCCAATTTCTATAACTGATCTTGAGAAATTTTTGGCATATCTCAGATTTAATCTTCAATTGTTTTCATACAAAATTTCAAATTAGGAATAAAAGAATCCGAGATTCTTTTTAATCTCTCGTATAGAAATTGGCCGTTAATATCAGTAAACCCTACTGCACTCTTGGGAAAAGTTATACATATAAGTGTAACTAAGAACAACTTAATGAAAATCATCATCATGATTTCGCACAATGATAAACTTTATCTCAATAAATAAAGGCTCGAGCACACCGGATGCGTATGCGTGCACGTAAGCGTAGACGTACGCGTACCTCTGAGTTTAATGTATAGAACTGTCACCGCTTGACGTCTACGCATAGGCATCCGGTCTGCCCGTGCCTATACAGTTCCATACATTACAACTCAGAGGTAAGTACGTATACGTCTACGCTTACGTGCACGCACACGCATCCGGTGTGCTCGAGTCTTAAACATGCCGTGTTATTACACAAAAATATTGTTTACAGGGTGTTTGTGACAGCCAGGCAAATATTGATATATTGACTTCAAACCATGATTATGAGATGAAAACCAGTGAAAATTTTAGCAGGAAAATTCTAAAATTTTCCGAGTTTTTTTTTTTTAATTTTTTCAGGATAAATATAGTGTGGTTTGTTTAAGTAGGCCTTAAATAATGACTTGAAAATAAAATTTTAACGTTTGGGTGATTTTCAAAAAAAAAGTTGCATTCTATAAAGTTCAATTAACTGATCAACCCCAAAGTAGAGTCACAAGTGATCCAAAAAACAGCAATGTATCACAAAATAACGGGTATGATTTAAGTTGTCACCAATTGAAGTCGTTTTCTGTTTCCTTAATAATAGAGTTTGCCCTCAAAATAATAGATTTGTCACCAAAATCTAGCCACCAAGCAATATAAAATCAATTCCACGAAAAATCACCTAAAATCATGGAGATATAAGGTCTAGTACCAAATTAATATTTTTGAATGTATTTTATGGTTTGTCCTAATAAGTATTGAAGCAAATTAATTAAAAGTGATCACCAATAAATCATATTTTTGTCGCTAGAAATCGTCTTGGACTTAAACATGTAACCTAACATGTAACACAACTATTATTGTGAGAACGACGTTTATATTTAATCAATGCACTACAATTTCTTTGGTGATCCATCTTTTATTTTACACATATATTGACATTAATTTGGTGATTCATACCTGGGAACACATTTGTTTATCTGAAAATATTTCGTGGCGATAGATCTAATTATTTGGTGATACAACTTGATGACAAATATAAATTTTGGTGACAGAAAATATAGTTCCCCAAAATAACTAATAAGCCTATTTAACTAGCCACAGGATCGCCAGATATAATTGGCGCGAAAAGCAAACATTGCGTATAATCAAATAAAAAATTAATTTCCTGCGAGTATTATTACACTGTCGTATAACTCAAAACAATGGTACTTGTTCAGTATCTCAGTATTTGCCTGGCTGTCACAAACACCCTGTATATGTGACAGATATTCCATAAATTTTGCTGTCAAATGTCATTTTTAATCGGTGTTTATCTTTAAACGTGGTTTTGTAATAACCCACTTCGAGTCAAAATTTTACGTTACATCCTGTATTATTCTATCCCATAGTGGTTAGAATATTTGATTCGAGCATATTGTACAGGCTTGTCTCGCAAATATTACAATTTAATCATAAATAGTTTTGCTCACATAAATAATGCTGAAAACGTCGAGACAACCGAATTAATGTCTCGGCGACAATATTAACTTATTCGAGAAAATTATTGCCTTTACTCGAGTTTTGTTCGAAAATAGTTGGATTATTCTTTTTAACGTAAATCAGACGTATATACGGCTGAAAATGAGGTTAAGCATAGAGCGGAGACAGATGTAAATGATTAGTGACAACTTGCTGGCTTATCGTCTGAGAGAATGCCCGAGTTTTCGACAGGTTTTTTCTGAATAGAGCTCCAGAGCAGTACCTACGTAATATATTTATCGATAGGGGTAGGAATATCTATTATGCGTTTAATTCTTTACTTTAATTTCATATCTAAAGTGACCACATCTTTTCGCGTACCTGCACTATCGGGCTGATGCTTGAAGGCACTCGTGTGCGACTGACGTGGTAGTACCTAGATACATTGTCTCACTGCTGGGCAAAGGCCTTCCCCATTTGAACCCACACTGTCTCGTCTTATTCCCGCTATATTGGCTCAATCCGGCAGAAAGTTATCCAGGTCGTCCCTCCATCTTCTCCTAGGTCTTCCCCTACGCCGGGTTCCGTCTGTTGGCACCCAATAAATGTTTTGATATATTATAAGTTATTTTTCAACAGTTGAATCACTAAAATTCGAGGAGGTTACGGTAGAAATTGTGAATGTTTGTCATTTTTCACCTGCTGATTCCTTCCTTTAGTACCTATTTGATAAGTGTGGACTCTCTTGTGTTTGGTAACGGGGTTTGCTACCAACTATATGTGGTGTATTGCCAAGCTTCCTACAATGATCACCAAAAACCATAGATTTAGGATTTTTTTTCGCAAAAACCATCCCTGAGTATATTATAAGTACAAGTTTGTGTACAGCTAACAAAACAACACGAAACTGCGAAAAAAACTAAGCTGTGGTGAGCACACGTGGTACAGGGCGATTATAACGGTCGGACAGAGTTCATACGCTTTTGATTTTTTTCTTTTTCCATGGCACGCGCGGGCCGGTGAATCCTTCGGCCGGCAGCTGTTGGTTTTTTTAATATATCAGCTGATGTAACGGGCAGGAATGGACTTTTTTCCCAGTTTTGGACTTGGAACAGGATCGACTAATGATGCCACTTGCAGTGCCGCCTGCCTTGATAACTATGCACGTGAAAGATTGACCTTTGTTACTTTTTTCTTAATTTACATAAGTTTACATGTAGGTACGTATGCAGTTTTTGGTAGAGCCTATTTATGGCTGAATAAAATGAGGAATATTGGTCTGTTTTAAGCGAATTTAAATATACGAGTGTATTTTATGTCTAAAGGGAATTTTTAAAAAATCTGATTACAATGGTTTATTTTTAACTTTACTTGTAGGTTAGGTATAGCTGGCTTTTTATCAGTAAAAATATTATATTCAACGTAAATTGACTATTTAAGCTGAAAAAGCGTTTCGTTTATTGAAGCTAATGAGGAAACACATTTTTTGAGTCCATGTTTTTTTCTTATGGAACAAAAAAGCGGCAGGATGTGGAACAGACGCTTTGTTTACATTCGACCCGGTTTTGTGCGTAACTACGCATTTTCAGGCTTCCAAATTGAATACAAACAATCGTAATATTTATAAAATATGGTTATTTTTGATCACGAGCACAATTCCTTTGGGTAATTCGATAACCGACACAAAAATCTTCAAATTTCTTTGTGAGATATTTGGGAATAAGTTTGTTTAGCTAGTCAATTAAATGCTCAGTTATAAATACTCTTGTAGAGAACTTTTTCATAAAGTCGGATTTTTTCCGCTATTTTCTAGACAGAGTTTTAGAGCATTTAAGATGTCTCATACAAACTGAACTTTTTATAATAGTAGGTACATTAACATTTTATTTATTATAAAATTATTAATAAAGAAATGGAAAAAATTCCTCACCCGGATGGGAATCGAACCCACGACCTCTGCATTCCGCGTGTCAGCGCTCTCACCACTGAGCCACCGGGTCAATTACTCGGATGACGAATTTTACCATCTCATTTCTAAATTACATATTGGCAACGTTATTTTATTTATTCATATTTTCTTATACAGGGTGTAACAAAAGGGGTATGTTAAGCAAAAAGCTATGTAAATATGTAATGTAGCTATGTAATTATGTGCCAAATAAATATTATTGATAAAGATTTTTACCTTTTATCCCAAAGAATTAGAAAAAAAAAACACACATTACCCATGTATTTTAAGTACATGAAACTAGACTCGAAATTACATTACTTCCTACCCTTACAATTTCATACAAAGTTGTGTTACATTCACCTCTTTACAACACGAAATGATAACTTAAGTATAAAACTACTCCATTGCTTTTAAATAGAGAATAACGCAACAGCTGCACTCTACTGGAGTTTTTTCTTCCTTCCTCTAACTAAACTATGCTTTTTGTTTTCTACACAAAAAAACTGATGGATGAAGTAGGATTAAAGTTTATAAAGCAAAATTTAAAAACTATTAATGTACTTATTTCATTCATTTACATCGGTCCCCGCTTTGCTATATGTGCCTTTGAGATCTTTTTTATGATCCTGCCTGCAGTTCTGGCTATGCCATTTTGGGAACAAATTTGTGTGTTATCCGGATGATTTTTGGTCGTCAACGTTCCCGAAAACTACGGAATCTCATCATCATCACGATCATTTTTCTTCATGGAAGCAAACCTGGAAAGTGTCTGGTTTCCAAGATATTAGGGTCCAAAGTTGAGTAAATAGACTGCGTTTTTCTGCATAATGCACATAGACGCGCGTAACAAGATTTTTTCACGACAAATAATTAATATCTGTCTGATAAAACTAGCATAAACACTGGACACTATGAATTTCGCCCGATCAAGTAATTCAATTATTTTTTAAAATTTCATCGTTTCCCTGCATTTTTTGGCATAAACCTTAGCATAAACTTACTTTATTTGATGTATAGAGTATGTACCCTTCGTTAAGGGTGGCAACGAAAAAACATCCTGTATATGTAGGTATGTTATATACTTATAGATAAGGTAAAGGACAACTTTATATAAAAGTTTCGTATCTTTGATTGTTTATGTTTATCTTTTGTACAAAAAGATTGACGTCAATATTCTACCTCATAGTTAGCATTAGTTACTTTACCCACATAGCGGTGATAGCCCAATGGTTAAGACGTGCGCCTTTCAGTCGGGAGGCGTGAGTTCAATACCAGTCACGGGCATGTACCACTGAATTTATTTCATGTACGGATTTTTCTAAAAATTGTTATTTAGCTCTACCTGAGAAGGGTTGGTGTCAGGCAGGTAGGTAAAAACAAATGCCAAAACTTTGGTAATGTAAGTTTCGAAAGAAACCATATTGCGCCGACTCCATAATAATGGATAAGGTCAGGAAGATGATGATGTGACTTTACCAACGGCCCGGTAAGAGTAGATTTATTACAATTCTACAGTTTTATTATGAAAAGCTTTTACTCTGTTTCGACCAAACAAGTAAGACTTGTGCTCAAAACGTAATTAGAAGCAAAGTTATCTGAAGTTACTTTTGGGCACAATGCGTATGTTTTGTCCAGTTATCAATAATGACCTACCCATAGGCGCTAGTGGGCTTATAATTCTGAAACTGTGTCATATATCTTAGTTAAATTCCATAAAAATCTGTCGGTCTCTGTTATTGAAACGGACTATAAAACTGATATTAAAAACATCAACCGTTCTATTGAATGCTCGTGACTAAAAATGTTTATAATAAAATCCGAACACGATAAAAGAGTTTATGAATAAATATAAATAAAGGCGACGCAAACCGGTTTAACAGGATTAATTTTACAAGATTTAAGAAAACCGGTTTCAACTATAGTTAATCCATCCATTTGGAGTAAGTATATTTTAAATTGTTTATGGATTGCTCGTCAGGATACACGTTCTAGAAGAGAACGTTAAGAAGATTTAGGTAAATTGTGTAATTTTTATTTATTAAGGTAAATAATATTTATGTATTTTCAAAGTTAACCTTTTTGCTGCATCTTATTACATACACGTGCATTGCGCAGGCGATCATACAGCTACGCTTAGCAAAGCGGGGCTAGATGTACGAGATCAGTGACAGACAAGTTGCTAGCTTATTGCCTGAGAGAACGCCCCTGAGTTCCTCAGATGACATTTATGATATGCACGTATTCTAGGGTTGCCAACCGTCCTGTTTTCCCAGTTTTTAAGCATCGTCCTGAGTTTTAAAGTCCTGACACATTCGCTGTCGGCAGATTTTCTAAGGGTACCTACATCGTGCAAATAAGCGTCTGCGGCACCTCTAGAAAGCCTAAAAGAAACAAAAATGTAGTCAAAGTTAAAGGCCTATGTTTTCAAGTTCGCACACCACTAACTCCTTCCAATCGTATTGTTACTGGGCTCGCACATGTATAGTCCTGGCTTTTAATCGAAATGTCCCGGTATTTCTTCCTCAAATCCTAGTTTTCAAAGTTTTGAGATGGCAACCCTAACGTATTCTAGTGAAGCCCCGCATCATCATAGGTTTCTTCTTCCAAGGTCAAAATTGAAGTTCACACCCAACTATTAAAAAAAATATCTGTAGTCAAAGTTCTAAATCCAAAAATTCTAAATAATCCATCGTAGGATGGCAGAACAGAGCGAGCGAGTAACAAATCAATACTTTTTCCCAGCAAACACTACCCCAATGCACGCAACTAATTCATACAGCCTAGAACGCATATAAATAACTACATACACACATACAGACACAGTCAGCCGACCAATGGGAGATGCGAACGTAGTACTTTCTGTCCATGTGTTGGAGTTTATCATTGGTGTGTGTGTAAATGCGTAAGGGGTGCGTTCCCTTAGCATTGCATTTACTGTGAAACTCGATGCATTTTATTATTAACTATTTGATCTGTAGTCCGAGACGTATATAATTTATGGTGCAATTCGTTTGGGTGCGAATTCTTTTCGGTAATAATATGGGTGCAACTTTATTGGTTATATTTTTTGTTAATCTCCTTTAGTACACTGATGGCGGTAAATAATTATGAACAAAACATATTTGTGATTGCCATTTGTTTTGGATTTGATAGAGTTCTTAATATGTTCCTTTAGCTCTGAAATTATTTTTAAATTTAAAAAAAGTTGAATTTATGATTGAATTATTCGTATACACACATACGAGTATTACAGTGTTAGCCTTTATGTGTGTAAGTACATAGGTTAATTCTGTCGATCCCCGTCTACCATGTAACATTCTGAAATCATGGCACCCATAAAATACCCAATAAAGAATATAACAAAGAATAAATGCAGGTACTAAAGAACTCTTGATCATTTTTTTTTTCATATTTTTACATAGTTCACGAGATCATAATAATTATAGTTACTTACATGTAAGACATTGTAAGAAAAGGCAATTCCAATAAGTATTCCAAGACGTGTTGCGTAAGGGTGGTTGCACACCACGCGTGCCCGCGCATACCCCACGCTGTTCTCAAGTGCACTTTCTGCACGTTATTTACCAGTGCGTGCGTGTATTTAAAACAATAGTGCTTTGAATATTTTTGCAGGAAAATATCATTGTTATGATGAGCATGGAGAAAAAAATATATCTATGTAGCATGAACATTTCTAAATGAGGTTATTTGTTTGCAAACTATAGCTTTTTTTGGGTACTAGTGGACGCCACGCGACTCCGTCCGCGTGGGCTACAGAAAAAACAAAATGTCGAAATTATCCGGGATAAAAACATTTTCCCGGGATAAAAAGTAGCCTATATGTTAAGTGGGGCCTGTCACAATATATTCCTGAAAACTGCATCAAAATCGGTTCAGCCGTTTCTGAGATTAGCGTGCACAAACGCACAGACAAACAGATAAAAATTCCAATAATCATTCTTTTGGGTACCATTGCGTTGATAAAGGTCTCCTATTATATTTTTTCTCATATATCTTCCATGTACAGACAGAGATCCGTTACATTTTTATTACATTTCGTACGTTTCATTCTTTGATATATTTTTAACACATGTAGTACTTTTATTGTACTGGCAACTTCGCACAATTTCAGAGTGGGTAATTCGAAAACAGAACTACCCTACAACCTACGACACTATTCCTAGTCTACCGATAATTTCCTTCATTCTTTTTTTGTGCGCGGCAACGAGCACACGTTTTCAATTCTAGTATTATAGTTTAGTTTATTCTATTTTTCAAATTTATTATCAGAGTATAACATGCCTAAACGCAAAGCTTCTAGTGAAATTAACTATTACTTAAATAAAATTAAGAAATTAAAAGAAAGCCAAAACAAGAAGCGAACTAGAGTGATTCTTTATTCCTCATCGTCAGATTCTGAGGAAAATGAAGGTAAGAAAATATAATGATCTCTTATTAAATATTCTTGTACACGAGTCAAAATGTTCTAAGACAAGTTCTGTATAATTTTTTTGTGAACTAAAATAAGCATCTTTAAGTTAACCTGGAGGATATCACAATGAGGGTATCACGAAGGTTTAACATGATGCATAAAAATTAACCGGGAGGTTGACTGCGGGTCAACACGACGGTATTCAGAATAAGCATCTTTAAGTTAACCTGGAGGATATCACAATGAGGGTATCACGAAGGTTTAACATGATGCATAAAATTAACCGGGAGGTTGACTGCGGGTCAACACGACGGTATTCAGAATAAGCATCTTTAAGTTAACCTGGAGGATATCACAATGAGGGTATCACGAAGGTTTAACATGATGCATAAAATTAACCGGGAGGTTGACTGCGGGTCAACACGACGGTATTCAGAATATAGTGTGTATAGTTAGATATTCAATGATATATAAAATAAAATTCACATATAATTGTTCTAGACGGAACCGCACAAGATGATGTAATTCAATACACCTCAGCAACAGAGTCCCAAGAGAAACTGGAAAATACTCCGGTAGAAGTTAATATAACCCCGGAAGCTCAAAACGAGACACCTGACCTCGACCCGGAGCTTTTATTAGCGTTGGATGATACAACGGACAAGCAACCGATGTTTGGTGAAAAAATTCACCACACTCTGGCACAACGCTGGTTGCCTATATTAGCGAAGGGACTAAATAAAGACCCAAAGGAAAAATTGCTAAAAAAATACCAGGTACCTGAAAATTGTCAATTACTAAAAGCACCGACATTAAACGCCGAAATAAAAGCTGCTGTATCTGATATCACTAAAAATCGCGATAAAAATATTCAGTTAAAGCAAGACCAATTAGGGCTTGGAATAACAGCAATTAATAAAGCCATTACATTACTCCTCCTTGGAGATGACAAGATAAAAGCAATAGAGGGACTGTCGGATAGCTGCAGGATCTTGACTGACGTACATTACATAGAAACAGAGCTCAGAACAAAACTTATAACACCTTGCCTCGATAAATCCTTTACGCCATTAATCAAAGATCATGAACGAGACAGCACGCTCTTTGGTGATAAACTATCGGAGACCATAAAAGCCTCAAAGGCTATTTCCAGACAAGGTCTACAAATTAAGAAACCGACACATAAGACAGCACCTGCACATACAAATGGCCCATCCACTTCAAGATCTAGCCTTCCGGGAAACGAGATTCGCCCCCTTCGTTACACATCAGGGAACAGGGGGGGGCGCGGAGGCTTTCCACGAACAACGACATCATACAGACGCGGAGCCACATCGACGACGACACTGACACGATCTCGTGCCTACTCGAACCAGAGCAGTCAGCAGCGAGCCTACACGCGACATTAGATAAACAGGTACATGCGGGTCGCCTGCAATATTTTTATGATAACTGGATGAAAATCACTAATAATAAATTAGTTCTTTCCTGGATAAAAAATGGCTACAAAATACCTTTTTCGAAAAAAGTTTACCAAAATAGTGTACCCTATAGTAATAATTTTACCACAGCAGAAATGCGTGATATGTCTAAGGCAATTAACAATTTATTAGACTTAGGCGCAATATACAAGTGTGAGCCACAGACAGATCAATTTATCTCTAAAATATTTTTAGCTCCTAAAGCCAACGGCGGCAAAAGATTTATATCTGTTATATACCTAGACGATCTTTTATGCATCGGCCACACACATTCTGAATGTTTATATAATGTAACGGAAACAGTGGCACTACTTGAAAGCTTAGGATTTGTTATAAATTATGAAAAAAGTTCGTTACGACCTTTACAACAGACAAAGTTTCTGGGCTTTATTTATAACACTCTTGACATGACATTATCATTACCTATGGATAAAAGATTATATATACTAAAAATAGTTAAGAAATTTCAATCCTTACCATTATGCACTATAAAAGATCTTGCTTGTCTCATTGGTACCCTTACTGCAGCATGCCCAGCAGTTAAATACGGCTGGGTTTACACTAAACGTCTCGAGCAAATTAAATACTTAGCATTACAAATATATAAAACATACGAAGCTAAATTTCGTCCTTCATCTATAATATTGCCTGACCTAGAATGGTGGTCAAAAAAATATTTTATCGACATCAACCCCATTAAAATCGAGTAGTTTTGAACTAGAGATCTTTACAGATGCATCCAGGTCTGGCTGGGGTGCATTTTGTAAAAATCAAAGAATAAATGGGAAATGGAAAGCTAGTGAAATAAATTTTCATATTAATTTTCTAGAGTTGCTTGCAGTATTTTTTGGACTCAAATGCTTTGCACATAATATCCGAAACTGTTCTATTTTATTACGTATTGACAACACTACGGCGTTGAGTTACGTTAATCGCATGGGTGGCATAAAGTATCCTCATCTAAATGATTTAGCGCGATAAATTTGGCAATGGTGCTAGAAGCGAAATATATGGTTATCTGCTTCTTATATTAAAAGTAAAGACAATAGAGAAGCTGATGAAGAGTCCCGAAAGGTTAATACGGACATTGAGTGGACATTAACAGATGAAGTATTTAATATACTAGTAACGGATTTAGGTAAGCCAGATATCGATTTATTCGCTTCTCGCACTAATGCCAAATGCCAAAGATATGTGTCGTGGAAGGCAGATCCAGATGCAGTTGCTGTGGATGCCTTCACTATCTCGTGGAAGGGCGTATACTTTTACGCTTTTCCACCATTCCCACTCGTATTAAAGGTCTTGGAAAAAATTATATTGGACAAGGCTGAAGGCATTCTTATATTTCCATACTGGCCTTCCCAGCCGTGGTTCCCACTGTTACAAAGAATAGTTACATCCGATATTAGTTTTATAAATCCTGGGTGCAGCCAAACTCTCAGGGACGCGTTCCTGAAACGAGGTGTCCCTATCGAATCATTGGACCTTATGATGGCTTCTTTGTCGAAAAATACTTTGCAACAATATGGTGTCTCCTACAAGTATTGGTGGCAGTACTGCACTGAGGCAAATATAGATCCATACACATGTTCCGTTCCAAGAATGTTGACTTTTTTGACAAAACTGTTTAATAAAGGTGCGGCTTATGGCACCTTGAATAGTCATCGTTCGGCTCTAAGTTTGCTTTTCGGAGATGAGTCAGGATCTCATGACCAAATTAAAAGACTATTGAAAGGTATATATAAATTAAGGCCCAATATTCCAAAATACGCATCCACATGGGACCCTCATACAGTTTTGCAATATATTACCTCATGGGGCCCTAATAAGGATTTAACTCTGCCAAAAATTTCTAAGAAACTCGTAATATTGCTGGCCTTATGTACTGCGCATAGAGCACAGACACTTTCTCTCATTAAAGCTAATAATATCCATATCAGCCTGAACGGTATAAAAATTGTAATTTCAGATATTATAAAAACATCAGCAGCTAGGCGCGACCAGCCAATTCTGTTCTTGCCTTATTTTACAGAAAATATCAATATATGTCCTGCTACAGTTTTGCAAGATTATTTGTTAGTTACAAATGATTTAAGACCGAACACAGTCGAAAATCTCATAATAACGTCTAGAAGACCATATAAGTCTGTTAGCACCCAAACCATTAGCCGATGGATTAAGGAGATCCTGGCGGAAGCCGGGGTGGATGTGACAGCATGGAGTTCTCATAGCACACGACACGCTGCCACATCTACAGCGCGAGCGCAGGGTGTCTCATTAGACGTTAATTAGGAGAACTGCTGGCTGGTCGCAGGCCTCAGAAACATTTGGTAAATTCTATAACCGTCCAGTGACTGATGATGCTCACTTTGCAAGATCAGTCTTTCTGTCCAATCAATCATCATAAATTTAAAATAATTTATAAGCAGATTTATCACTTGTAAATTAATCTAATTTAAAAAGTTATATTTATGTTATAAATAAAAATTTGTAAAAATGTAGTGTTCTTTTTTCCCATAATTACAATAATAATTAGGTATACAACTCATTAACCAGGATGCTTGCAAAATTTTCACCTCTAAACATCTACATGTGTTAAAAATATATCAAAGAATGAAACGTACGAAATGTAATTGGTGATTAAACGAACTTACCTGTAAGTGAAGTTCTATCACAATTATATGAGTACGTTTCATTCGAAGATATAAGATAAAACCCTCCCTTCCCAGATCCCTTAAAACTAAGAAAATTTTGTGATGCTCTAAAGAATGAAGGAAATTATCGGTAGACTAGGAATAGTGTCGTAGGTTGTAGGGTAGTTCTGTTTTCGAATTACCCACTCTGAAATTGTGCGAAGTTGCCAGTACAATAAAAGTACTACATGTGTTAAAAATATATCTTCGAATGAAACGTACTCATATAATTGTGATAGAACTTCACTTACAGGTAAGTTCGTTTAATCACCATTTTTATTATATGTGTAGATTATTTCTTATGATTATGATATTTTGTGAATTACTGCATATTGTCACTAGTTAAATAAACCTTACCCTATCTCTATTTCCCTTCGTATATTTAAATATTAAAATGATATTTGATACACTACAAGAATACATTACATTAGTTTTTATATTATGAAACATAAAAAATATACAAATTATATTTAAGTGCTACAAATATTCATAATTTCTAAACCAAAAGCAACAAACCTACTAAAACGAAACCCGAAGCAAACCGAACAATACTAATCATTACCTAAGCCAGCATTCAATACCGGTATTTTTAAGCCCTAGTACTTAATAGGGCATAGAAACTTACCCTAGTTCATAGTTTCAGTTCATTAGAGACCCCACTGACACGCGTCGGGGCTATGCAGCGTAAACATCCCCTAGCCACCCCCCTCCAACCCCCAGGCTCCTGCGTCAAAGCGATCTAATTCTGCACGCGCTGGAATAACTTACGTTTACTTAATAGTGCAAATTGTGCAGTTCCATTTGCAGATTCAGCTGAAAGTGAAAATCTCGTAACCGATAAAATTCGTATACTTCCTGGGACACTAAATTCATCATTATGGTCCGAGCTTACTTCGATGGTAAACTCAGATAAGAAACCACTTTACACTTTGGAGTAAAGTAAAGGTAGGGACAAACTGAGACCACGTACGCAACGTATACTACGCATTATGACATCTAGACTACGAATTTTATATGAAAATATATGACTTAGAAACACACTTGTCGTATGCAACGTTGCGTATGATAAGTGTATTTCCAAGCATATATATTTCGTAGCCTAGATGTCATAATGCGTAGCATACGTTGCGTACGTGTGCTCAGTTTGTCCCCACCTTAACTCCGGCATTACTCCACGTTTATTCATATTAGAGCTTTGTATAATATATAGTTAGTAAAGCCTATTAGAAAATAGGCTAAAATATAAAATTGAAGCTAATTTGAAGGTACAATAATTGCAACTTGCCAAAAATCTCTCTTTTGCGCATGCTGAAAAGCTGTCGTTAGACAGAACACATAAGTCGGTATCTGCGGATCCTACGTTGTATATCGCGCTCTATAACTTATATGTACTCTATGGAACTTACGTATTTTTTTTATTTACATACATACATATAATCACGCCTTTATCCCTTACGGAGTAGGCAAAGCACCAAGGGCCGATAGAACCACATGGTGGCACCTCTGACCAATTTTGAGGATATAGTTGAGATGTACAAGTTCGGTTAGTAGTGACAGGTGGTCAGCCCATCGCCTACAAAACACCAAGACCCTTTTGTCCCTCTACTGAATTGTACAGTATGCCCGGGAAGAGAAGCAGCTCTTTTTTTTAATTTATTTATTTACTAGTAATAAATTGTATACTCTGTCATATTGTAAATACTTACATAGGTTTAAGTTTTCCTACCAAGACAGAGACATCTGAATTCGTAGCAAATGCTACGCTATACTGCTGCTACGAAAAGTTTGGCAAATGTAGTAAATTCGTAGACATTCGCGATTTAACTATGTTACTCGTAAGAGCAACACTATGGTCGAATATGACCATCACACTTAAACGTAAATTTAAATTTAGTCAGGTCTGTCTCTGTCCATCCTTAACATAAATAGTTGAGACAGAAAGGGACAGGTAGGACTAATTCTAAGTTTAGGTTTAAGTGTGACGACCAGAATCGACCATACTAACGCACTATCTACATAGTACCTACATATACCTATAGCTTACATGGTATACTGAGTAAATAGACTGAAGCTGGTATATCTCAGTTATCTGTAGAATGTTTATGAATTCACCTGACTTATCTCATGTAAGCGACATATTATCTTTGTGAGATAATCCTCAACCTATAAATCTTACCTAACACATCTGAAAAAACATAAATAATTCAATTAAAAAGCCCTATAAGTCAACTATACATTATTATTACATTAATAAAATAAATTTTTTCTTATCTCCAATACATAGCACTAATGTTACTGGGTCAGTTTATATGCAGTTACAGGCGTGCATGTGTGCGTGTGGGCTGTGCGTGTGCTATGTCAGCAGGCCACGCCCCCCGCACCGGTAACCTACTGAATGCAGCCTGCAAGCTTATGTACTGCTGGTACATGCAGGCTTCTGCTTTGTAGTTTAGGTATTATCAGAGGGTTAAGAAAGTATAAGTTGGTATTTGATAAACGTTTCAATTTTTAGCTTAGAGCTAGTTTTCTAGGATAGGCGGGCACCGTCTTATAGCGGTCTTGAAAGGAACTTTTCACTTGCACCGTAAAGAGGGCGTGTGTTTATAATCTAGTGTACCTAAGGGTCGTTTCATATCTGACGGAAGATGAGTCGAGCGTATCTCCAGGTACAGGTAAACGCACTAACGCATCATCGGTTGAGTGTGAAAGGTTGAATATTTTGTAATATATTTGTCTGTTTTGACGTTACGCGGCCAACAGAAACGGATTTTCCGTCAGATGTGAACCGATCCTAAAAGCCTGTCAAGAGTATGTCACTTCTATCAAATATTTCGTAAGCTTAAAGGTGAACAGTATGCGGAATATCTCACTTATCCCTACTAATAATATAAATGCGACCGTAATTTTGTTTGTTTGTTACATCTACACGTTTTACTTTCACATCAATCTTCTTCAAATTTTGCATAATATTTCATTGCGAGTATGTACGAAAAAGATATCTCGGCATTCTGTAGTCCACGCGGACGAAGTGTTATAATTTTTACACAAACGACCATTATAAAAACATACGATAAGCTTAGATAACAGATTAAAACAAACCCACCTATCCTATATAACATATTCACTCAACTTCATACCACTCTAACATATAATAACCTCATGAAAAACCTAGCATTTGTATATAAAGGTGCCAGGGTTTACCTAGCGCATACATAACCCCCTTCCACCAGGGGGAAGTGCGTAACCTAGTGAACGCACTTACCCTGGGCTCTCCACCAGTGGAGCGCGTATTTCTAATGTCTTTTATCTTTACGTTCCAATTAAAATTGTACCTACGGCAATATAGGACAACCATCTCGTGATATTTTTCTAAAGAATTCTCTGATTTACTAAGGTAACTATAACTACTAATACGAAGAATTGTAAACGGACAGAAACGAATTGTATATTCATAAGGCAATCGGCAAAAAGGTTTTTTATTTCCTAATAACAATAATCTATTATGAAACAGACACTTCAAATTTTGTAAGTTGAGTCTACCATAAAATCCAATACCAGCACCCTTTGAAAAACATGAAACTACGAGTATACAATGCTTGACAGACCATAACAAATGTAGAAAGTAGCATATAAAAAATTACAATCAACAAATAAGTTATGTATGCTTTCATGTTGTATAAATGATTTGATTTGAATACCCGCACCAGTAGCATGGCATCCGCGACTCACGTATATCGCGTATTTTATGGCGCCTAATGTCGAAATTCGCGACAAAATGACGTTTCTCACTACAAGCTGACATTGAAACCCGCGTCGCGCCACGCGCGATATGTAACCCGCGGTTGCGAACATGGCGTTTAAATTCATGCAGGGTCTTATCGCTAATCCTGACGTTTCGTGTGACTGTATATCAATTCAATTACCTATTCAGTGTTTAACGTAATATAGTTCATTTTACTTTCGAAATGGTAGCACCACTTCCACAAGATGTCAAAAAGACGCGTCGCGCGCGTTCCGAATCTGTCATTGCCATGCTCGCATTTTGTGACTGGAAACATGCGCGCGGTTGATAAAAAAAACTCGCAACGCGTTTTGATATGCTACGGGGGCTGTAAAATATAAAGAAAATCGAGACAACACACAAGAACTCAAAAACACGTTTTTTTTCCAACAATGTCAATAAACTTCCCGTAATCATATAAGTAGAGCTACCATAACTCTTATCTGCCGATGACACGAAGCTATTAGATGGGAAATTTAATATCCACGCTCATTTTATTATGCGTGTACAATTTGTTTACGCAATCCTCGATGAGGTAAACAAGGAACAAAGGGAAGGGTAACGACCTCCACCCTTACCAGGTCATGAGAGGTCCACGGGATTAGTTCCTGTGTAATGCCTATGCTTAACCATTCATTCATCTATCCTCTCTTTCTGTAAGTACAAGCACAAGTAAATATACTATAGTCCTGTGCATGTGGGGCTTCACTAGAATACATCGGCTGCATCTCCTTCCATACCTGTCATAAAAGTCGACTAAGTAACTCGGGCATCTAATTCCCCGCTATCCTAATGGTGACTGGGATCTTATTTCTGATGCTGCAGTTTTAGCTACTCCGTTTTTGAGAACACATGTAGTATCATTGATATTTGGTATATACAAAATGAGATGTGCTAAAGTTATAAAAATAACTTTTACAATTGTGATTTACAATTAAATCTACCGTCGCTTTTCGGGCATAAAAAACAACTACTTAGGTATATAGCGACCGATAATGGTAACTCTACTTTGGTAGCTCTACTTTTATATAGGCTGGTACTCG
This sequence comes from Carposina sasakii, assembly GCA_014607495.2. Classification (NCBI taxonomy): domain Eukaryota; kingdom Metazoa; phylum Arthropoda; class Insecta; order Lepidoptera; family Carposinidae; genus Carposina; species Carposina sasakii. Next base: position 13,265,425 of record CP053153.1, read on the forward strand.
TACATACATATATATACTTAAAAATCACACCTCTTTTCCGGAGGGGTAGGCAGAGATCACGGATCCCCATTTGCTACGATTCTGACACACCTCATTCGCTTCATATACTCGTACGTAACTCTAAATATAAAAACTTTTTAAACCTTATGTCTAATTACGATGTTATTCCTCCTCTCTTATCCTAGAAAATATCCCATTAACCAAATTTAGTCGCATTTAAGATGGACATCTTTTCCACAATATTTTTCCTAGCTAGCAACCGCCTTAACTAACTACTCACGGATCAAAGGAACAACTTGTTCTTTATCATCGCGAAATGAGGAGCTTTACCACAGGAGGGTAGTCGGTTATTGTGCTTGTCTGATAGCAAAATGCGGTTTTAAAAGCACTATAACCATAGCTACCACTTTGTGATTAGCGCTCATATTTATAGTTGTAATTTAGCCCTTGAGGGCACTCAGTTGAGGGAGGGTTGTTAACTAGTTTGCTTGTAAATACATACATTATATATTACATGTTGACATGCCCATTGTCCCCCAAAGAGGTTGGGCAGAAGTCTGCTAATTAATTACACACCCACTTTTCACCATAATCCTATTAAGACGTGGTAAGGGGTGAACCTACCGCCGCTTTTCGGGCACAAATACAAAATCTAGCTACCGGTAACGAACTTCATCTCATCGCGATAACATTCAGCTCAAATTATATAAATTATGCTTACTAACTTTACATGCAAGTTGCAACCGTTACAACACGCAGCATTTTAAATCAGATTTTGCAGAAAAATGTAACCGTAATATAAATACCTTTATGTGTTCTTCCTCCAATCTCTAAGAAATCCGTTTTCTTGATCGACGAAGTATTGAAGTGTCATCACTTTGTGATACGCCTCAACAACTCTTTCGATTAAAATGCTAAAGGTAATCGTGTGTAGTGAACACTTTCATTGTGAAAAATTATTTCTTAAGGAGAAATTATGTGGATGATGCCTTTACCTTCATAATTTACGTTACAAATCATTTATTACTACTATAAAAGTCGTATAAGGTAGACACAGATATACATACTAATAATAGTAGCTTTGCGACTATATTAACTCGACTAGAAATCAAAAAATCATAGAAAGAAATCAAGTCTATAAATGACTACAGACCGAAATAATAATGTGCAATCACAAACACCTACGATTCGTCAATTTCTGTCACTTTAAGATTATTCAAGTACCTTTAACTATTTCTGCAACTTACAATATCACAATTGTTTCAATAATATTCAACAAATAAAAAAACTTCTTTAAAGCCTAACAAAATACTACCGTCGTCCATCCATGTGACATCAAGGGAAATCTTAACACTAAGAATACGACCATTAGAGTTAGGAAAGTGCTATAAGATCACACAATATTAATATATTCGTTTAAATATTTCAATAAACTATAACCAACAAGAATATACCTACAATAAACAGTACTCGTAACTGAATACTCAGCACCTTTGTTTGATTTATACGATGTTTGTGAGTTTTTGTGCGGCCTGGGAACGTCCCCAGTCGGCTTGCTGACAGGACACCCGACGGGGAATATGATTTGTGGGTTAAATGCGCTTTTATGCAGTAATGTCGTGTAATACGATGCACTGCCAGCTTCTCGAACGTTGATTACCAAATGTTGAATGTCAGTTTACTATGGTTTTGATAGATTGAGAGATGAATATCTGTGGGTTTGATAACAAATAACCGCACTTTTATATAGGTAAGCGCCTATCGGCCGCCTACGACTTCGTCCGCGTAAACTTGACAATTCCTGTTATTTCCCATTCCCGTGGGAAATTTCAGAATATCTTTTCTTATCAGATGCCTACGTCATACAAATAATACACCCACTTAAGAAGTCCCTACGATCATCGGTTTAGGCTGTACTTTGATCCGTCAGTCAGTCATTCAGGACAGATATACCTATACGGCTACAACAAGACAGTATTCAGAACGTAAAAGAGCCTTAAAAAATTAAGTATACTACCTAACTTTTTCATTACTTCCAATAAAATTATTTCCATTTGCTTTACTAGCACGCATTAACATACCCAGTCTATCATAAAAATTTTGCCGGCGCAATTAATACTAATAATACTCGTGATAATTACTCATACACATTGCGCATTCTCATAGGAACTAACGAAATACCACTAATAAAAATAAATAAACCACTAATAAAGGTGCACTCACAGAAGTAGACTCGTTATAAAGGTGTATAGTCTATGCCACAATTTAACACGCATCTGTCATCCGACATACGGGATATCACATGTCAGGAAACAAAAGAGTGTCCTCCATGTAGTTATTAGTTTATAAAAGGTACTAGCGACCCGCCCCGGCTTCGCACGGGTGCAGTGCAGATACTCTACATATAAACCTTCCTCGTGAATCACTCTATCTATTAACAAAACCGCATCAAACATTCGTTCTCTAGTTTGAAAGATCTAAGCATACATAGAGACGGACAGACAGCGGCAAGCAATAAAAGGTATTAATAATTTGGAGGTGGAGGTTGTTGGGGGAGGCCTATGTCCAACAGTGGACTTCTCAAGGCTGTAAATGATGATTAATAATTTAATTGTATACTATTCTGGCAATACGTTGCATAAAATGTTAACACAAACCTTATTTAGAAGTTAATAAGAGATCGTTCTAGAAATATAAGTGATATTAAATATTATAAAATTATTAATAAAGAAATGGAAAAAATTCCTCACCCGGGTGGGAATCGAACCCACGACCTCTGCATTCCGTGCCAGCGCTCTTACCACTGAGCCACCGGGTCAATTACTCGGGTGACGAATTTTACCATCTCTTTTTGAAATTACATTATTGGAAACGTTATTTTTCATCCCGAAAGCTATACATAAGCCAAATCTCGGCAAACAAAGCTGAATCCCTCAGCACAATGTTTTAATGATGAAACGATCAACCATATCCTAACGGATTATATTATGGAGAAGTGTTTTTATCTTAATCAAGATATTATATATTATAAAATTATTAATAAATAATTAGAAAGAAATAAGAACTATGTATAATGTATATATTTCCGCCAAGAGATTCTCCTTAAGATTCTGTTTCAATGATAAGCATCTAGGTACTACTTGTTCTTTGGCATCTATGTATATAATGGGGTTATAAAAATAAGTTTGCTATCTAAAATCTTACATTCGCTGTTAATTAACTAGCATTAATGGTTTAAGTTTAATATTACGAAATCACAAGATAACTTCAATAATTTACTAAAAAGTTATATTAACTAAATCGTAAAAAAAAATCATAAGGTCTCTTTTTGTCCGATCCAGTTGATGCATTCACAATAAACTTCATAATAAATAAATAGATGCACGATCCATCAAAGCCGAACTGGCTTGCATTTATTAATTTTTGACATAGGCGGCCATTTTGGTTTTCGGCAGCTGTTCGAAGTTCGATGACCTCTTTTTTGTACCATATCCAGGTAGAGTCCTTTTTCTATGATGTAAACTTTATAGAACCCTGTAATTTTAAGGATTCTATGATAGAGCTTAAAATTATATTCATTCTTTATTCCCTTTATCTTGAAATTAATAATGATGTAAGAACAGATGAATTTAGGTCAACTACAATGTACATTCCTTTATGACTCCATCTACATAAGCTATAGAGAAATAGGTAAAAAAACGAGTTTACCTATAAGTAAGACACATTTCCCCGGTAAATTTAAGTTGCGTTGGTATACAGGATGTTTGTGTGAAAATATTGATATGAAATATTGTCTGCAGACCACGATTCCGAGGTGGAAAACACTGAAAATTTTCGCATGAAAATTCTAAAATTTTCCGACAATTTCTTTATAATTTTAGGAGAAAAATAATTTAGTTCGTTTAATTACTTAAAAATATTTTTTTTATTAAAACATGATTTTAAAAAAGTTTCCCTCAATAAAAGTTCAAATAACTGATCAACCCTAATGGAGAGTCACAAGTGATCCAAAAAAACAGCAATTTGTCACAAAATAACTAATAATAATAATCCATTAGTCACAGGATCACCCGATACAATTGGCGCGGAGAGCAAAGATTACCCTACTGATATTCAAATCAAAACCACATTTCCTGCGAGTAATAACACTGTCGTATACGAGTAACTCAACACAATGGTACTTATTTAGCATTTCAGTATTTGCCTGGCTGTCACCCACACCCTGTATTACTATACGTCCAGCAGTTTAGCCCGTGAATATGTTCACTTAAATAATATAACTAATTGATATGTTGATAAATGTATGAAACTTATATCAGATTTGACCTGACTCAGTACTTAACTAAGTCATAAATCCATAGGCACAGCTGCCGTTAGCCAGCATATGGCGCTTCCTATAAAGGCAGCTGCGCGCGCACAACTTATAATGGATGACGCGAAATGTCAATTGAACTAGGTATGTGACAGGTTAGGCTGTCGATTATTGTGGTTAGAATAGAACTAGTTGTTTTAAGTATGACATTGTAATAAAATAAAGCGCCATCATGTATAATTTCATAGTAAATACCACCTGCAATATTGACAATGCCTATATTCAATCGAGGAGTATAGGCTACGGGTATAGGCCTTCGATTGAAGTATAGTTCTGTCTGTCATTTACTCATAGGTTAAGTTTAACTAAATAGAAAATAAATAAAATATCCTGTAGTGTGTAGGTTAGGTTATGTTGCTAAATAAGCGATTAAAACTACGTTTGCAAATCTAACTGAATTGCAGTAACAGACATGCAAAATTTATTTGCGCGTTGTCTGTCAATTTTTTATACAGCCACTTCGTAAACAGAAATTTTTTATATATATTGGTAGAATTGAAGAGGAATGAATCATTTTGAATAATATATATGTCATTTGTTACAGGTAAGTGTCGAGGCTTTTCAGAAACATCAGAACAGACATGCAAGAGGGCGACCGGCGAATAAGGTATAATTATATTAAGTTGCACGATAAAATAGAAATTTTGATTAATATTTTAAATCCTAGCTTACGTCATGTTGATTTTTCTACAAAAATTTTGGTTATAGTTAAAAATTGACAGATTATTTCTTTAAAAATTATCTGACTATAAGACAAATAGGAAACCAGATCTTGAAAACTGTAAGATTACTCAAATAAACATTTTAAGTACAATAACTGTACTGTTTATATCACATTATATTATTTCATTAAAAATACAATCAAAACGTTTAAATTCGCAACAGACAGCAGACTATAACGCGTCAAAACCAAACGCAAAACATTAACATAACATGAAAACACTTTCGAGAAATCGCAGTAACACGAGTTGAAAGGTTGAATGAGTCACCGCGGGCCGAAGACGGGGGGTAGGGGGAGGGAAAACGATCGAGGGTGAAAATGCGACGTTGCATTTTCTTTTTTTCTCAGCCGGTTTCCACACTGTTGCCGTTCTCTCTAATTGCCGCACCTAGAGTGAGAGGGAGCAATTTTTTTTAATCCCTATAATTAGTAAGCTTCGAAGCTCTTATTTTAATCTCCGAGGCAATAAGGTTTTATGTCATTTTTTACGTCAACTACGGCTTAGGACTTTTTCTTATACTAAGCTGGTAATTAATGGGAATGTGATATTTTGAAAATGTTATTAAATGATAGATAACAAATAGTTTTGTAACAGACTACAAAAAAGAGAGGTTATCAATTCGTCTGTATGTTTTTTTTATGTCTGTTACCTTAGAACTCCGTCATTTATGAACCGATTTCAATTTTTTTTAAAGTTTGACATGGTATGCTTCCAAGTTGGTCCCATATTCACCATGTCAGGATCTGATGATGGGATCTTGGAGAAATCGAGGGCAATCCGCAAATATTGTAGGTCCATGTAGTCTGTTTTTATACTTTTACTGAGCGTTTTGATCACCTACATATAAAACATAACATCTGATGATGGAATCTCTAAGGAATCTAGGGATATCCTCAAATATAAAAGGCACGAGTAGTCCGTTTTTAGATTTTTATAGAGAATTTTGGTCAGCTACACATAATATAAAGGAAACGAGGGTCTGATGATGGAGCCGCCGAAAAACAGATAGTGGAACTTTTTAGTAACAAAATCCCCCTATGGCAGGGGGAGGCCTACGTCCAGTAGTGGACTGCAATAGGCTTATGAAGATGAAGATAATTGTGTTAAGTGGTGAAATTATATTTTGCGTTAAGCCGTGTCCGAAGTAAGATGGTTATAGAGGAAGAGGTAGACATGAGAATAACGAGATGACGGATAATAGGGATGAATGAAAGAAGAGTACCTACATATTGCACCGACCCCAAATGATTGGGAACAGGGCAGGAAGAAGGAGTGTAATTATATGTTGCTTATATTGTCAGACGTAAAGTTTCGAAGCCTACTCATTTCTCTCTTTTGTCATGTGGCCTATTAAATCATTTGCTGGCATATAAATCTGACAATATTATGCCTTCTAAACTTCGTACACGGCTTAACGAAATATATATTTGGCCTTTAGTAAAATTTTACTTTAGTAAGCTCGAGTTTTGGGAAGTCGGTTTTTCGTTTTAAAAAAAAAAATTTATCTTACTACAAATTTTGCTGTTTAATGTTACAATCCAACCTGTTCATATTGTCCAACTTGTGCATATTGTTTCGGTATTAATCTAGGTTTTGCTTTTGCCATAAAAATATTAAGTAAATAAACATAACCAAAGATTAATGAGACCAAAAGTTGAACAAAGTTTAACCTAAATCTTAGACTTTGCTTCCAAAAATCCAGGTAACTAAAAAACTGCCGACAAGCAGCTGCTAAAGCTATATTAGCAAATAATTTATCCACCATTGTGCACTGAACCATCCAAATCTTATTGTTGCACAACTTGCATCTAAAGAAACTTTGGTACCTGAATCTTTTATCCTTTTTTTTGATCAAATAAAACACAATACAGCTTACTCTGTCTGAACTGTCAAATGTCAACAAGGACTATAGATACGAAGGAATATAAACTTTATACTGCCAACATTTAGGTTTGTACGTTTTTATGTTCGTCGCTGCAGATGTTATTTGGAACCGAAAAATAAAGTTGTAGATTTATTCACTTCTATTGGACACCCGCGACTCCGTCCGCGTGAACTACAGAAAAGGCAAAATGTCGAAATTATCCGGGATAAAAACATTTTCCCGGGATAAAATGTAGCCTATATGTTAAGTGCGATCTGTCACAATATATTCCTAAAAACTGCATCGAAATTGGTTCAGCCGTTTCTGATATTAGCGTGCACAAACGCAAAGACAAACAGACAAACCAACAAACAGACAAAAACCAAAAAGGTACTATTGCGATGATAAAAGTCTTCTATAATATTTGGAACGAAGTTTTTTCATATATTTTGCTGCGCGACCGAACTGAAAAAAATGTGATTCCGTAAGAAAAATGTACAGTTAAATGAGATTTTTTTTATGTAGACAGTCAATTATAAACCAAAATTTTTTTTTGTTTGGATAGATCCGTTACATTTTATTATACAGGGTGATTTTTGGTCGTCAATGCTGCTGTGCTGATGATGAAGTTCCCGGTTAGGAGTTGGGAAAACTACTAGTTAGTAGTATGTAGGGCTGACGTGTTCTTGAATCCTCATGCTGCTGTCTGATGATCACGATCATATGGGAGACAGTTCTCCATGGAAGCATACCAGGGAAGTGTCTGGTTCCCAAGATATTAGGGTATAAAGTTGAGTAAATAGACTACGTTTTTCTGCATAAATGCACATAGTAAGATTTTTTCACTTAAAATAATTAATATCTGTATACGAAAAAACTAGCATTAACGTTAAATGAGACTGCGCAGGCGCGACAGGTATACACACGAGTAGTGTATAAACCTTTCTCTTTCTCCCTCTTTCTTTTGTTCTCTCATTCCTTCTCTCTCTATTACCTCCACCCCGATCAAGTATATACTCATTAATTATGGACAAGCACGTGTTATTATTTTTTTAAATTGAGCACGATTTTTCTTTTGCATTGTGTCGATTCTACATTAGCCGAAGGAACTTCGTTCCTACCTGGTGTCCCACGACACCACATTTTTTTGGCTTAAACTTACTTTATTTGATCTATAGAGTACGTACCCTTCGTTAAGAGTGGCAACGAAAAAACACCCTGTATGTATATAGATAGATAGATGAAAATTTTATCACCTCTTTCAAATGGTACGCTAAATTTAACATTTTTATCCAAGAAAATATTGTGTATATCCCACTTTACAAAAAGTAAAAATATTTACACTTAATGTTTATACATTGTACAATAAAACATTTAACGTTAGTTCCTGCTACTAGTAAACAAGTAGATTGAATCTAGGTAATTGACACTACGAAATTATAAAAATATTCAAGCTTACCTTTCTCATTATCTAAAACAGTGAGAAAAAAACCGTATCGCCTGCGCACACGCAGCGAAAAGCAAGATGGCGCGCGTCCGGCCCACGCCACTTCCTGCTCACATCCGTGTAACTCGAGCCTGCAGGCTTGGACAATCAATTTATACGGCCTTATTGGAAAATAAACTACTTTTAAAATAGCTAATTGGAAATAAAAAAGAAAATAAACAGAGATTATAAATTTACTTCAATAACAATAAAGAAAAACGAAAAAAAATTTACTTCCAAAATTTATAGAATCGTTTATTTAAATTAAATGGGTAATTTATTTCCTGTAGTATCTTTGAAAAAAAAGTAGCTATCGGTACAATTTCGCAATCCCTATGGTAAACAGTACTACTAGGTCCACTAAATTGTACTATGAGATTTCTCATACAAATTACTTTAAAAAAAGTTTTTTTTTAAATTATTTTACAATCAATCATCACATAGGTGTAAGAAACAGAAACACCACTTAAACCATTGAGGTTTATATGTGGTGCAGTCTGCTCATTAAAAATTGGTAAACATAGTTATGTATAGGTCATAAATTTGTCCAGGATAATAGATACCTACTTATTAAATTTATCGTTATAGTTACGAATAGGTTAGTGGCATCTTGTTTGGCGTATTTATTGTATTTAGAGATTAACCAAAAGGTTCAGTGTAAACTACAGTCTCTTGGGCAGGAATTTCACAAACTGTCATAGCTTCTTAAGCATTGCTAACTACAAATTTAGTGTTTCCGGAATAAAAGAAAACGTACGTTTAGTGCAAAATATGTGGGTGGGTGTTACGATTTATCTTCTGGTACAATATAGCCAACTCTCCCCTATACATAATTATTTTACGTCATTTCTTGAAAGTAAACAACTGTAGATTTGTTTATTAAGCAAGGGTCCTCATTGCGTTCGTTTTATATCAGGAAATTTATGAAAATGTTTTACAAAAATTTATTTATAGGTACAATACAAACTAACCGATCCCTATTTTATCTCTTCCACATTAAGTTCATAATGGTTACTGGTGCCTTCGATAACTAATAAAATAATAAAGGAGCCCATCTTAGTTACTTCCTTATACATTAAAATAATCGAAACAGAATATCAGTATATAGACATAGAATATAGACATTCATTATCCGCATAAATGAATACATTATCAACTTTCTTATATAATTTACGACAAAATTATACTGCATTTGTCATCGGACTACAAGCACATCAGTTTCAATTTTGGCGATACGCAGTTTGAATTTATTAAACTGTAAAATGTTCCAAAAAGTATTCAACTCGCGTCTCTTTCGAGTCAATAGTCGCAGGAAAGAGAGGGGTATCTCGCCATCTCACTCGCTCGGATGACACTTCCGAGAATCGTCTGGGCTTTTGAAGTATTTGAAATGCTCCACACACGATCCCGTTAGTTTACTACTTCTGCCGTTTTCCATTCACTTTCTGTGATTTTTTTTTCGAGTCTACCCTTTGTTAGTTACCCCTCGAATTAATGCGAACTAGAAGATACAAGCGTCTATTGTTATTGACACAATAGATAAGTTGGTTTAATAACTGTCTGGGTGTGTCGTCTACCTGGCAACAAAAATTAGTTAAATTCTTTGCCTATGGTAAATCTGAGAACTGTACGATTAAAGTATTCCAATCTCAACATGTTCTTTAAACCTGTGATTCCTGTATAAACTCGGTATTAAACATGAATAACAATTCAGTTGTAATTAAACGTGTAACATTAAAATAATTTTTTTTACGTTAAAAGCACGAAATAACGCCCAAAACATTTCGCACCTACAATCACGTGGTCATGAAAATGAAAATGTCGGTTACAAACTACCCCCACCCCTTCCAAATGTCGACGCACGGGGGGACGCGGCGTTGCCAAAACGGAAAGTGAAATTTCGTCACACTCTCCCTCTCATTCACTCACACTATTGTTGCACGTGTTGCACGTAAACTTGTGTTTGTGTGCGAGCAATTCGGCAGACGGCTGGTCTATGTGTGCGTTTGTTTTGATGAATACGCAACACTGAGTCGGGTTGTATTGCGGAGTTGTCAAAAATCATTTGTTTATTGACCGGTTTGGTCTGTGATCATGTTTGCCAAGTATGTGCTAATCACAAACATATTCGATGCATACAATGAGTACAATAATTATGCGGATGCACACTATAAACTAAATTGATTGATTCCTGTAAATGATACTGACACTCTACCCATAATACTTAATTCCCTACATGATTGTGTGACTCCAATGGTTGAGTCACATATCGCATCGTTGTTTGGCACCATAATATATATGATTCATTTTTCAAACACTCCTCTATGTAACCGGGATAGAAGCTAAACCATGTCAAAGTTGTTTCTCCTTCCTTTAAATCACATCATCCATCATTATCGTTTTAAGTCTATTACTGAACATAGGCCTTCCCCAATAATGTTCAATATGGCCTGCATCCATCAGATACCCACGATTCTAACTAAGATACTGTTTAAACACCTTTTTTAGTCATCAGCCCATTGCAGTCCACTGCTGGAAGTAGGCCTACCCTAGAGCACGACACAAGGCTCGATTTCCCGTTTTTGCATTCCAATCACTAGCAGCCGTGCTCTTTAATCACTAAACTATATCAAATTATTTATTGTTGACTTAAAAGCGCTAGACTTAGACTTTTAGCCTATAAAATATACAAAAGGTCCTCTAAACTTTACCACTTCTTGTAACCGTCTGTATACAATATCTGTGTGTGCGTGCGCTGCAATACGAGTACACCTACAGAGAGCTTCCGCCTTCGATCGCCTTCAGTCGTGATTCTGAACAATTAAAGTTATTAGGCGAATGGAAAGCGAAGAGAAAAAGCTTTTAGGTGTCTCACTACTTTTCTTTATTCATTTGTAAGTTGGAGCGGTCTTTGAGGTTTTATTTGCGACGAAGCAATGTGGTAGTAAGTTAAAAACATAATTTAAGCGTTCTTTCTTCAATTGTTTTTAAAATATACGTAATTCATTCAAAATTTAATATACTTATATCGAAAAAACAACACCGATTCCAACACAATAATCGATAACAAATTTTCAAACCAGACATACGTCGTGTAATACATAACATCTCAATTGATTGTCAGCACACCAAATGCACCGAATAAAGCCTCAACTTAACCTTAGCCCAAGGCGCGAAAATCCGATAACTTTCGACTCCCCCCTCCCCCCTCTCCCGCCTTTAATGGCATAAAAAATCAATTTCCCGCTTAAATTACGTCGAGTCGACAAATTGCGAGCGCGTCTAGTCTATAATCGAGTGTTTTTCGGCTTACTACTTAGGTTTTCACAGACTAGATATGTTTACGAGCGATTTAGGAATCGATAACGTTCTGCATCGATGAATATAAGTTAGGCACGTTTGCTTCATTAGATCGGTAAATAGGATTTTTGTGAGCGACGAAGTATTAGAAAAACTCCAGCGATTTTGTTAAAGCTGTTAATGGTTAAATCGTTCTGTAGAATACCTAGTTTCAAATAGTCAATAGGTATAATATAACAAAGTAACAATAATGTTGATCTCAAAATTGTATGTTGTACGTACTAAAGTATATACTCGTACGTACATACATACATACAGAAGACTATGTTCCAGAAACTACAGAAACGTAGGTACTAAAGTACGTATACATCTAAAAACAATATGAAATTAGTGTAGGAGTGCTTGAAGCCTTATTAGATATTACTAGTGGATGCCCGCCACTCCATCCGCGTGGACTACAAAAAAACAAAATGTCGAAATCATCCGACATAAAAACATTTTCCCGGGATAAAAAGTAGCCTATATGTTAAGTGGGACCTGTCACAATATAATCCTGAAAACTACATCGAAATTGGTTCAGCCGTTTCTGAGATTATCGTGCACAAACGCACAGACAAACAGACAAGCCGACATACAGACAAAAATTCCAAAAATCATTCTTTTGGGTACATCATTGGCATTGATAAAGGTCTCCTATAATATTTTTTCTCATATATCTTCCATCAGACAGCGATCCGTTACTTTTTTATTATATGTGTAGATTATAGATTCTTAGCGTATATACAAAAAAAAAATTAAATCCAACATTTTCCAAACACTTTCCTTTCAAACCAGGAACGCACCGGAAAATCGTCAATAAAATTCGCGAACGCACCAATAGTTGACCCCCTGAACGCACACATACACGCCGCATGTCCGTGTGACCTTGACGCGAGGGCGAAAGTGGGGGCACGTGCCGAGTTCCGCTATTTCTACGCTCTGCTATACTCTATGGTGTGTAGCTGTGTCTATGGTTTTGGAAATCGAACGAGATTCGAACGCGTCTGTTTGGTCTAAAGAGTATTTTATGGAACTCTATTCTGTATTAGGACCTTTTTTGGATTCGAAATGCTGTTCCAAAGAGTATTATTGTAGGACTTTTTTAAACTAAAGCCTAGGTAAGCATTCTAGAATTATCGTTTTGGGCTAAAATACTACTAAAGGCACAGCAGTTCACTCCCCAAGAAATTTTGATTATTTTTTAATGACAATCGCTAGCATTGAAATCTATATTTTATTCAGAACTACTTCTGCCATACATGTTCTGTAATTAAACTACAGCAGAATAAGAATCTCATACTATAAAATGTATGTCAGACGGGGAATGTTAGTGTATTGATTTGCGCGTCCGTCCATAAGACGAAACGGATTGCCGCTTACATTCCTAGAAAAAGATTCAGTCATTGAATGAATGAATGTATTTACATAATTTGTTCCACCCACCATAGATTCATTGGAAAATTGTATAATTTTTGTATCGGCGTTCTTATTAACCACTGGTAATTTGCTACAAAATCCGCGCTATTTGCTACGAATTCGTAGCAGATCTACGAAATTACTACAAATAGTTTGCGTATTTATTTCGTATATTTCGTAGTCCTACTACACTTAATTTAGGGAATTTATTTAAAATTGATTTAAAAATATTTTACCCGACTACGACAAAACCAAAAGGAAGGGTTATGACTTCAATGTGATCTATATGTATTATTGTGAAAAAATTGTTTTAAATTGCCAAAAAAGCTGACCTCGAACTCATAGAAAGATACGAGAGGCATCAATCTCGATAAAAGGGCTAGACGCATGCCAGACGGCAATAGGGTCGGTTTACACCCATCCCAAGTCTACCTAACCGCACATGTCCAAGACCCAAACAAATTACGTACAAAACACCGCAAAAAAAACTGTTTTGAAATCTATGCCAACGGAATAAGGGCCACATGATTTGAAGATAACCTAGTACATTGATGTGAGGTATACCTAGGCACGTGGATAGGGATACAAGGGACAGTGGTAAGGAATAGGTACTTTCACTTTACATATTTTGTTAGGAAGAGACTATTCGTGCAAATAGTGGGTTCGAGATTCGGTTCGGAAGTAAATTTACATATCTACCACGAGTTGTCGTTTCGGTTGGCAACATTTAAAGTTCTATGAAAAAAGTAGTTCCACTACCTTAAAAATAACTAAGGATTATAGTTATATACATACATACATACATATAATCACGTCTTTATCCCTTACGGGGTAGGCAGAGCACCAAGGGCCGATAGAACCACATGGTGCTTCTGACCAATTTTGAGGGTATAGTTGAGATGCACAAGTTCGGATAGTAGTGACAGGTGGATTATACTTTTTTTTAATAGCCTATGCTGTGTCCCACTGCTGGGCAAAGGCCTCCCCCATTTGAGCCCACACTTGTCTTGTTCCCGCTATAGTGGCCCAATCCGGCAGAAACTTATCCAGGTCGTCCCTCCATCTTCTCCTAGGTCTTCCCCTACACCGGTTTCCATCTGTAGGCACCTAATAAGTGGCTAGCTTTGCCCATCTGTTTGTGTGCATATCAATAATAAAAATATTCTTAGATTTGGACACAAGAACTTAGATCTATATTTAGCTTGCAAACATAAGTACTTTTCGAATACATGGAATACTCGTATCCCCCATATTCATTGTAAACACACGGCTGTGTTCCAGTAATGGGTTCTCAGAACTGGAGGATCACAAAACACATTCCAAAGGTATGTTCAGCGGGGCCAGATAGTAAAGGTTAGTGACAAATTGCCAGCTATTGGTTGAGGGATTTATTCGCACAATAACTTTAACATTCAATAAGTTATATAACAAGGACTCGACTAGGAAAGTAGGCGACTACAAAAGCATAAATTGACTTTATAAAACACAGCCATAAACACCTCATGATCAATTACATGGACGTGTTTGTGTGGGTTTGTCTGAGTCCCGTCTGGACTTAATCCCGGTAATGCCCGCGATCCCGCAGTCACGGGATGCCGTAACCGAGGTCACGAGCGCGGGACTTGATGGCGGTATGCTATCGAGGCTGCTACTATGTAAAATGATAAAGTTAAAATGACTAAAACTAAAATCAATTCTTATAAAAATAAATAAAAAAAGTCAGTGGAGGGTGTAGGGCCCGGTGGTGGGCGCACCCATAGTGAATAAAATCAATTGATAAAATACTCGCTTCAATTTTTTTTATGTTGTAAAGGAAATTAAATATCATAACCTGTTTTTTGTCGGTCAAAAGTATGACCAACTACTTGAGTTATTAAGATACTTTTTTTACTGCCTTTTTTTTATTTAAATTCGGGTAGGTACTCGTATAGTTAAAAACCGCATCCAAATTAAACACTGATTAGATGAAACCTATATTTGGAAGCAAAATGTATGGAATATTTTTTATAGTCAGATCAGTTACATTAAACAATTTTTATGGTTTTTGTAAGAACACTGTAATTCCTACGGAAGCTCGCTATCTTATTCTGAGATACAATTTGATTCTTTAACTATATTTTCCTTATTTCTTATTTATAACAGAATTGTTACCAAACCACTCCACCTCAACTTTACGAGTAGATACTTAAAAAAGTTCCTCTCTCATTTCTTCCAGTGCTTTTACTATTATTCACACTTCCCAACTTTTCCTGGGTTTTTTAATACGAAAACTGCGGGTTTTATGAAGACTTTTGTGAATATTTGGTGTTTTTAATACCGAAGAGGTATTCATTACGTCGCCTCGTTCTGAGCTTTTCGCAAATTATTTTCCTTTCTGCGACAATGTGGAAAATGTTTTTGTGATAGAACGTGGTAGGTTTATCCAAAAACTATCGGTGTTATTACAAAACCAAGTCACAAGTTAGACATTGTTTAAAAATGACATTTGACAGCAAAATATATGGATTATCTGTCTCATTTAAGTAATGTTTGAATTCATGGCACAAAGACTAAAGTTCCATCAAGCCAGTTGGCATAGTGAAATTTTTTATGACACTTGGGTAAAAGATTTCGTCGTATTACCTATTATAAATTAAACCTGCTACTAATAAACTGCGCGTAAAACGAACGATCTTCACAAGAACACCCTTAATTTTGTAGACGTTGCAAGTGTCGGCTTTGTAAAAACCTTACCCTTGAAAATCCGGGATTCACATCCTCATATCCCTGAAATTTGTTTTCAAAGTCAATAGGTCCAATTTTCATGAGGGTTTCCCTAAGGGCACATGACGTCACAGTCCAAGGGTCGAGGGTTTCTGTAGATATTTAAATATATCAGTCGAAATTATCCAGAATAAAAACATTTTCCTGGGATAAAAAGTAGCCTATATGTTAAGTGAGACCTGTCACAATATATTCCTGAAAACAACATCGAAATCGGTTCAGCCGTTTCTCAGATTAGCGTGCACAAACGCACAGACAAACAGACAAAAATTCCAAAAATCATCGTTTTGGGTCCTATTGCGTTTATAAAGGTCTCCTATAATATTTTTTCTCATATATCTTCCATGTACAGACAGTGATCCGTTACATTTTTATTATATACATACATACATACATATAATCACGCCTTTATCCCTTACGGGGTAGGCAGAGCACCAAGGGCGGATAGAACCACATGGTGCCACTTCTGACCAATTTTGAGGGTATAGTTGAGATGTACAAGTTCGGTTAGTAGTTATTTTTATTATATGTATAAAAGATATAGATAGATCATACACCAGCGAAGGATAATGAATGATATATGTAAATTTATCTTTTATTCGAACGTCAACGAAACATTAGTTTCGCTAAAAAAAAAGTTTGCGTTTTTGGGCGAAATATATTCGTTTTTGTTTTTCTTAATTCTATATTTGTGACAGACCTCATTTCGAGTTATGTGCTGTCAATCGGAGAGATTTTCTAATCATTTACTAAAGACAATGGCTGTATGGGCTTAGTTCCCCTTGCCTTTTCTTCGGGATAAACTATTTAAAAAAAAAGGGATTTTCTGCCTAGTCAAAAGCTCTCTCGCAATCAAATTTTAGGAAAAGATAGCTTAAAATTTTTTCATCAGTAAAAACCATCTGCCTTTTGAAAAATATGCTCTTATAAGGGGGCCCTTTTTGGGTGGACCAGTCCCCCTAGCATGACCACGCATCGTGGATATCGTATCGTACGATATCGTATCGTCTCTATACAAAACTCAACATGGCGGCTATATTTATCGTACTTTGACAGGCTAAATAGCGATAAATCGGTTTATCACATCGTGTTTCGTCGGTCATGCTACTTGTGCTGGGTATTAAGGACTTCCCAAAAACTTAACTCAACTAGGAACTTATGTGTTGTTTCATAATCCTTCATTAAAAATAAAAGATCCCAACTAATATTACCTCAATTAGTCTTCTTAAAATTTTACATGAATACGGAAGAACATACACTACATTCTATAGACTTATTCGTCATCTCGCCCTGTAGTCCACATGAACGAAATCGCAGGCAACAGCTTGTCTGTCCTGTCATAAACACTTCATATAAAATCCCTAAACAACTGTTTATATCCCAAACACATGTCAACACGATACGTATTAAAATCACTTTTTTTCTCTTTACGACCACTTGTTAGCAGGGAAAGGGATCCGGGCTCAAATAAACCTTCAAAAAAATGGGCAGAGGGACCTCCGTCGAGGTCAGTAACGACCCTTGAACTTGGGGCTCTCACACGTGGTTTTGTTGACGATTTCCATTTTAGGCCCGAAGCTGAATCCCTTAAGGCTTAATCTTAGTTGGATGGAAAAACATTTCTGGTTTTAAAGCGAGAAACACCAAAATTTTTCCTTTTAATATTTTGTTTAGATAACTTTTCATCTGTCTATAATGTCTATAAATTAACACTAATAAAAAGATTTAATTTATAACTTTATCTTTAAGTAATATTAATTACAATAAAATTATACCTCTTAGTAGACGTAAACGAATAAATACTAAATAAAATAAATCAAAAAGCGAAGATGGATGTAAATCTATTCTGCAAAAAAAACTTGTAACTTATAAGCAAATTGTCTTTAATACAGTATATTTTTGTAGCGATTAAAACTTTACAAACCTTTGTCTTTATCATCCTAAACACTGTTTATTGATATGAAAACCCCTAATTCTATTGTTTGAAATTGAAACGTACAAACATTAACATGAGTCAGCCAATCAGCGCGTTTTAGCACAATGCCCATGACTCATCTACCAATCGGATTTTCACGAGTACTCCAAATTTAAATTTATTCGTGTCAAGACTGTCGGTTTAAAATGGCTGCCGAAAATAAATTATCAACACAGTGCTTTGTACTACATGCCGTGACATGTCAGTTTTTATGTTAAAATGTTAATCTTTGGTGTTAATATCATAACATTACGAAATCCAGTATGTATATATTTTAAAATGTTGTTAATGACGTTGGGATAATGGACATCAAATTGTCGACAATAATATGGCAAATTTCTAGTAGGAAATATGCCAGTTAAATGATCACTAGGAAATCAATTTAGAGTTTGAGAAACCGACGCGTACACACCCACTTTTCACAAGCTGTCCCTTACGCTCCACGTGGTAAGGTGTGAGCCTGCCGCCGCTTTTCGTACCCATATGATCAGTTATCAATTAATACAATTGGCCTAACTAGGAAAGGAAATCAATTTCAAAAAAATATAATTCTGCAGTTATTGTATAGAAAAACTCGACTGCGTAAAATTTTTGTCCCCGTGTCCATTATGACGAGTCAAGCTCAAATGCGACAAGCCATTTAGGCTCTAGAGTGTGTCAAAGACAAAACCCATATGCACATTCATAAACATACACTCGAAAAACATAACGCTCCTTCTGGCGCAGTCACGTAAAAAGTAGTACATAGATACATGCGCCAGTGCGCGTTGCGCGTATCCGGCGTGAGACGGAAGGCGCACAATTTGCTGAATTGGCTCGTAACCTGCCTCTGCTGCACTGATTCCAAGCTGACGCGAACTCGTTTCAATCATCATCGCTTTAGAAAATTGATAAAAACTGTAAAATCCATAAGTATATTACTTATTAACACTAGTTTAGTTTATTTAAATCGGTCTTAAAAATAGAAATAAGTCGTGCAATAAACTACCTACTATGGATATTTTAATGTCGAATGTTATTTTACAATGTCTTACTTTAGACGCGATTTTTTAATAATACCGCAAATCTTAACTGCACTTCGGTCTTGCTACGAATGGACTTTGTGTAGGTACCTAATACATTATAAACTTCAAAGTTAGACACTATTTAAAAATCACAATTGACTGCAAATGTATGGAATATCTGTCAAATTAAGGCAATGTTTAGCTTAAACAACGTTTAAATTCTATTATAATAACGCAGTCAAGAACTACATAGACAGAAACATAGATGACTCTGATGATGTATACAGTTGTCAAACGCAAACATCAGTAGTTCCTCCGTCGTCCGCAACGGTGCTGCTCACACTGGCAGTGATTGCTCTGATTCGAACTTCCGTCGACGACAGGATAAAAAACCGCGTCCTCGACGACGCATTAAACAATAGCCAATCAGGCCGCTGGCACAGCCTGTCAATGATCAAGTATACTAACTTTATAAACCGCATCGGTGGTATTTGGCGTATATCACCAGCTGCGCAGTGCTGCTAATCCAAAGATCCCGGATTTAATATCCAGTAGGATTATAGATTTTTGAGAGTCAATAATAAAATCTTTGAACATTGTTGGACTAAGTTTTTAGTACGACTTATGTAACTGCTTTAATATCTTAGGGACAAGCAATAAAATATTAAGTATTTAGCTTTAAAAAATTAATATACATACTTAGACAAACAATAAGCAATATACAATAATAAAATTCGCAAAATACAATCAATGTGAAATGTAAATCAATGCACAAAATAAAAAATGGAAGTAGATTTGTTGACAACCACCCGTATGTAGCTTATGAAAATATGCATCTACCATTTAAAGAAGTTGCCGTCTGCCGCGTAACAAAGGACGATCAAAATCCAAACTTGATTCACTGATTATAACAGAGCTGTGTCACCATATAACTGAATTTGTCTCATTGGCAGCTGATTGAATTGTCTGACGACTCTCTACTGTTTTATTTTAAAACCTTGGTTTTAATCGGTTTTAATACTTGAAGAAGAGAAAATCATTTCTTGCTCCCATGTGCCATGCCCGCAGATTCCAATTACATACCTTACATACCTAGTTGAATAAAAACGTATTCTATTCTATACCTACATACGAGAGGACTAGTGGATGCCCGCGAATAAACAAAATGTCGTCTCTGGGTAAAAATATTTCTCTGCTTAAAAACTAGCCTGTGTCCTTACTCAGGCTCTGACCAGTGTACCAAATTTTATTTAAATCGGTTTAGTAGTTTTGCCATGAAAGTTATATATTTACACTAAAATCTTCGGTAGGCTCACCCTGTACCACGTGGGACTAATTAAGTCTAAATGAAAAGTGAGTAGGTATGTATACAGGATGATTTTTGGTCGTCAACGTTCCCGAAGACTACGGAATCTCCCCATCATCACGATCATTTTTCTCCATGGAAACATACCTGGGAAGTGTCTGGTTTCCAAGATATTAGGGTCCTAAGTTGAGTAAATAGACTGCGTTTTTCTGCAAAAATGCACATAGACGCGCGTAGCAAGATTTTTTCACGAGAAATAATTATTATCTGTCTATGAAAAAACTAGCATAAACACTGGACACTATAAATTTCGAGATTTGGCTTATGTATAGCTATCGGGATGAAAAAATAACGTTTCCAATAATGTAATTTCAAAAAGAGATGGTAAAATTCGTCATCCGAGTAATCGACCCGGTGGCTCAGTGGTAAGAGCGCTGGCACGGAATGCAGAGGTCGTGGGTTCGATTCCCACCCGGGTGAGGAATTTTTTCCATTTCTTTATTAATAATTTTATACTATAAATTTCGCCCGACAAAGTAATTAATTTTTTTTCCAATTAAATTTAGATCGTTTTCCAGCATTTTTTTGGAATACCTAATCTTACTTAATTTGATGTTTAGAGTACGTACCCTTCGTTAAGGGTGGCAACGAAAAAACACCTGTATAATTTGCACACTTCTGCATAACCTCTGTAGAAAAGTTTTACTCTATTTACCCAACAATTTTCCACATAATCTTCATCTAAAATATTCCCCATAACATAAATAAACCGCTACGCAATAAGTCATATTGCATATAAAATACGAAAACATTTCAATAAAATCTTGTAAAATATATCAAGTACATTCCAAATTGTTGTACAAATTTTCCCTCCACCTACAAAAACCCTAAAAAGTATAAAGAGTCAAAAACGCTTCAAAAGGTATTTCAATTCGCAAGTGATTGTAACAGCTTGTTACCCTGTGTCGTCCAATCGTGCAAGGTTTCTAGGCAATTTGCGCCCTATCAGGGTGCTATTAGACCTACCCCCGCGGCTAGGGGTAGCACCTGTAACCTTGGGGCAATCGATGGGGATGTTACACTTCGGTGTACCGTTTACAAAATGGGTAACCTAAAGAAATAGCCTTGATCTTTCTGATTTGTTTATTAGCGAAACTAAAATTAAATCAAGGTAATTTGAATTAGATAGTAACAGTTTTTTGAACATATTTTAATAGAATAGCTAAGATAGAGTAGGTGTTAATTACCTAGGTATAAAAATAGTTGACATATAACGAGTATGGCGAACTTTTTGACAAAATCATTATTTTCTTGAAGAAATTTTTCCATTCGCAAAATTTTCCTATTTGTTATTTTCTCTATATCGAATTCCCCGGTTTTTTCTCAATAGTAATAATTCCATTCGTAAAATGGAACAATCTTGATAATTCCAAATAGGTATGTAGTTTATTACAAATATACGCTCGTCAGGAATCCAAATAAAATAAACCAGGAATACGCTGGTCATATTCAGGCACTAAATGTCGTTCACTATGGGTGCGCCCACAACCGGGCCCTACACCCTCACATAGTGAATTTGAATGTTTGAACTTCCGAATTGTAATGCCCAATACAAATTCATTTACTAAATGTCGTATAAAGTTCTAAACTGAACTTTGAATGAAAGAGATAATAATTATAAACCTTGCCAGTTCACTGTAACCGTACCGAAAGGAAGTTATTTTACAAAGCTATCGAAGAGACTAAAAGATATTATCAAGAATAAATATTGGTAAAGTATGCGTATGGAATAATCTCATCTGGTAAAAAGCGAGATCAGTAAATTTAACTTCGGCAAAATCCGCGAAATAAAACAAAAACTTTGTTAAATTTCGCGAATGGAAAAATTTGCTTTAAGAAAAAAATGATTTTGTCAAAAAGTTCGCCATACTCAAGCGAACGAGTAGTATACAGTAAAATAAACGTTATAAAAAAACAACATCGAAAAGTGACCGGCACTGTGTGTGGTAACTTTAATAATGTGTAACTTTTGCAAATTACATACATCGCCATCTGTCGTCGAGTAGCGGCACTAAATATGTACGCCATTGTTATAAAAATAATTTGCTAACGGCAAAACGCGGGCAAAAACGTTCAACTCAAAGCAGGGCTTCAATTAACCTCGTTATTTTCAATGTACAGATTAACGTACGAGATTATCTTTTTGCCTTTATTATCTCCAACACCTGCCTCTAACCGATTTAATGTAACTGCCATTACATATCCATCAGAACCGACAATTTCGGACCATTTAAATTATTTAATTTTTACATTTAGGCGTTGTTTACCCATACCTATGCTACGCCCTACATAATAATTTCATGTGCGATTGCTAAGTATTAGTTGTTAGATAATATATTATTTAATAAGCCTTAAGTAATAATTTTACATAACTTGTTCAAATATATGTAGAAATAAAGGGATCTTATGTGTCTCTTATACCTACTAATAAAAATAGTAAATGTAGTAGTAGGTAATATTTTAAGGCTTAGTCTAATACTTCTACAAACAAAATATCAAAACATCAATTTTATTTTTATCATCTTTTATTTAAATAATAGATTAACCCCAAATTAAACCTTACCTTAGCTTCTGGATATGAAAGGAGCATCGCGTGTTAACAGACCTGCCTCAACACGCACCCACGCACTCATTACGTTCGCACCCAAACATACCCGCTTTTGTCACGTGCTAAATGTGATACAGAATGTTTTTGTCGTCAAAAAACATAACATACCTACGAAATACTTACATGCGCTTCTGAAACTAAAAGTTTAAAATTTTGAAACTCCACGCATATAGGTATTTACCTACCTACTCGTATCTGTTCTCGGTTTTTATTTATGTATATCTATCTAGGTATTTTTATACATCTGCTCAGACTAGAAAATACTGATAAAAGAACAAAATTAATCCAATAATAGTAATATCGTAGTACCTATAATTCTTTTACTCCGATCTGCAAGTGTTACAAATTTACTTTGTAAATAGCGTTATCTAACCAGAATCATAATATTTAAAGTTACTTATTACTTCGTAATTCGACCATCATTTATTTCACAATATCGATGGTCTACATCAAGTTTATCTACAGTAATAAAGAAATCCTGATAGCGAACAAGCAGCTGCCACATTGTAACCGTTGCATCATGCTGTCTTATTAAATCTTTAAACACGAGATTTATTCTGTCCGAGTCTCTTACACAGATAATAATTAAAACCCGCAATTTGAATGAGAATAGACGAGTGAGATAGCTAGAATAGAAAGAGATGGCTAGAGAACAAATGTCGCGGGCCTTCTAATACAAAAACAGGAGTAACGAACTAAAAACGCCAGGTGTGAGCTGATACCATGTGCTCGGTAACAGGAACTCACATTTATTTACTCGTGGCACAGTAAAATTCTACAATTTAATTAGTTGAGTTAGAAAATGAAAAAGCTCGTTAGAATACTCTGCGCGATCGAACACAGCTGTCATTTTAGATGACATTTGAGTTAGTCATCAATTTCGGAGCAAATGTCGTGAAATTCTTTGAATTTCTTCTCCGGAATGTGTTTAACGGGTTAATTTTAGGTATACGGTGAGCTTAGAAATATTTGTAGATGTCTCAAATGATTTCTGATACCACACCATAGGTTCTAGCTTACGTCTGCCTATTAACGAAATTTTGCTAACAAAAAAAAATCACTTCAGCGAAACTAATATAATTAAAATAGGTAACTTTTTTCTAAGGGTACCTGTGGGTTTGGTAGATTAATTTTACACTTTTTTTTATAAGTAAAAGAGAAGAGTAAAATGTAGAAACCATACAGATTTTAGTATATAATAACTTTATTTTTATAAAAACACGTTAAATATAAAAATATAAAAACGTGAAAAATCTATTTTATGCAAACAGCGCCACCTAGTATGTAATAGCAGAACTTTTACCACGCCATCTCAACTCGAACAGACTACAGGTTCCCCGTAAATAGGTTTTGTAACTAGATGGCGGTGTATAGTTTTGAGGGATGAATTGTAGATGTCGCTAGTAGTAATTTGAATATAACATTTTATTACAATCTGTTTTTTTAGATATTGGTGCAACTTTCAATAGGTACCTACATCACTGCAAGCATTTCACAATTTTTCCAATAAAATTATTTTCATTTACTAAATCACTAATTAATCTGTCGCCATTAACACCTCCATTGCATGTTTGTCTATTCATTTTATCCTTTTTGTGTTAACGTTCTTTTGTTTTACTTACTTTATTTTTGCTTTATGTTAAGTACGTGGTGTGTCTGTGTTGTTTTAGCTTATTTTGGCGCCGGATGGGACGTTGCAGACAGTCAAGAGCGAGTCTCGAAGAGGTCGCGGCAGAGGGCGTGCTGTCACCACTCCCGTAAGTACTTTTCTCACCCTTTTCTTTCATTTTGTTTCTTTCTATCCATTTTTGTACCCCATTTTATTTTTGAGGTGACTAATAGACTAACAATTTAACATTTTCTACACCTGGTTTAAGTTCACGATAGCATTTATAGTGTTAACGCGAATTTAATGGTATCTATTGCCGCATATTATGCCAAAGTGCTAGTCAGACGGTTTGTACTATCTCCCTTATTATAGAAAAGCAGTGAGACTCGCATCATCAAAAATTCTACCACTTTAGTGAACGTTACGGTTCTTGTAGATGTGCAAGAGCACTTTGCTATTATCTATCTAGCTCTATCTACGATGCAATGAAGTACATGCAAAGAACACGAGATATACCTACTGTTTAACATCATTATTAGGTACCTATACAGCACGGGTATATGTGTACAGACATATTTTGTAGGTAGGTAGAGATTCAAGAGTTTTCTGGCTCTGGTAATAATATTTTTGAGATAGTTAACAAGGGGAATCTCCTTTCGATAGTACTAAAGCAGTCTCAGTAGAGCCCCCATAGAAGTGGTTGTAAATTGTTACGTAGCAAAACGAAGTATAGATTTTAAGGAGTCAAGCGCGAAACGAGAGTCTGCCTTAATAGGTACTCTATATCGTATCCTACATGATGATGGTGAGAGATAGAGTATCTAAGATTAAAATAGAAAAAAATCAATTTAACACGTCAAGGTATAGCAAAGCAAACAAAATTAAGAACACCAGCGCTATCAACCGGTAGCTTAAATCAAACGAAAACTAGCAAAAACGGGTCAACTCTCGCTTTCATCGCGCAATGTCCGAATATACAGGGAATAAAGTGACGCGTCCGGTTCACGGCCGCCCGGGGGTAAATACAAACCCCATTCACAAAGATTAATAGGGCGCCTCCCTGATCTGTCAAAACACGAAACTAACCCTATTTTAGCGTACATTGCTGGTTATCCTAACCGAGCTTTAAAGCTCTGTTCTATCGCTGGTGGTTAACGAGCAATGTATGCGCTCGCGTAATAAATATCGCGTAGTATTTTCACGTTTTTACGCGTACAGCCTGAGGGTTGCCACCTGTTTGTTGCAGTTATTCGATCACTGTTATATTTTGAATTATTGTCAATTGGTGTGCATTGGCGTATTTTCGTGGCACTGACCTTTGAAAAGTAAAATGTATTTTGTCAATCGAATGAATTATTGAGATATTTGAGTTCTACAAAATGCCGGTTTTCTGGTCTAAAGTGATATCTCCGTGTAGGTTAAGATGCGTTTTCTCTAATGTGAAAAGTATCTGAAGGAAAATACTGTATAGAACCTAATGGCAAAATTAGACGATAAACGAATTTTAACCCTCTTTCATGAGTTATTTACTACCTACCTGTACATAAAGATTTCAGTCGTTTCTAAATCATTCGAATAGATAGAAGATAAATAAGTTAGATCGACAAAGAGTTATGATCATCAAAACAAATTAATTTGTTGAAGTAAAGAATTGTATCTATTTTCAATTCCAAAATAAGTATCTTCAATCACATTTCATTTTAGAAATAGGTAGGTATTTTATTAGCCTAATGCACATTGGATCGGTTGAATTCGTAGCCATAGTACATCAACCATCGAGCTACTTAGTGTTATTGGTAGTCTTGAAAAAAGTTTCCGGGTAAAAATGGAAGGACTACTACGGTAGACCGATTGAAAATATTATTTTACATTACCAATATGACGGCAATAGTTAAAAGTTCAAATAAAACTTGATTGTAGAGCTTCACCTTGGGTACATAGTACCTCATTTTCATCTATGAGAAGTCCACTGCTGAAAATAAGCCACCCCCAATAACCTCCACTGCGACCGGTTGTAAGCAACCTACACCCAGTAGATACCCGCGACCTGGGTGGACCAGGGTGAACGCACTCGCTCCACCGACCATCGGTTCTTCGAGCTATGTGCCCTTTGCATGCTGACCGGTTGGCCTATGCCGGTGATCTTTGTTCGTATACGGATGATATCGCAAAGAAACTCCGAGAAATCCGCCCCTGATTACGTAAAAGCAATAGCAAAGCCGAAGGTCCGCGATCGCGATAATTGAGAGAGTGTGTGTGTGCGCGGGGCGAGGTGCGGGGCGCGGGAGGACGACGAGCGCTCGTTGCGCCCACACAAACTCTCTCAATTATCGCGATCGCGCGGCTACGGCTTTGCTATTGCTTTTACGTAATCAGGGGGCCGAGCATAGCTTTCTCTACCTAGTACACACAAAAGCAATTTTAATGTCGTACTGAAAAACGCGTCCACATGACTACAGGACAAATCGATTATTACTGAAGAATTGTATATTTCCCCCATCTTTCCCGAAATAGAAATATACCTTCTATGACCTAAGTCAATTAAGTTCAGATTATCCAAATTTCAATATTACCATAAGTGGGAAACCAGAATATTCTCGAAGGACAAATAGTAGCGTCTGCCCCACGCCTGGGACAGCCGGGTCCGGGAACACAAAGAGCTCGATAACTAACGAGCCGTCGAGAAGATTCTGGAAGATTGCACCGTTCCCGAAGATTTCGCTCGACAAAAGTTTTTCAAAGGCCCTCGTTTGTGGTGCAATAGTCGAGATGTATGAACATTGGATAAGATTATGTGTAGGAAGCACTAACTTAAAATCTGCTAATAATTTATTAGTCAAGTCATTGAGGAATAAGATGTTGACATAGAGTGTTAATGTCATACTAACGGTTTCAATGCACCATTAGACTTTTCGGTGCCTCACAATTCCAGTCCTTCACACTTAGATTCTATTAGTGTAATGTGCTACATTACTAATGTAAGTAATGCAATCTAAGTGTCAAGAACTGGAATTGTGAGGCGCCGAAAAGTCTAATGGTGCATCGAAACAGTTAGTATGACATTAGCACTATGTCTACATCTTATTCCTCTATGGTCAAGTAGAGATACTGATCCTGTGCGTCACTAGAATACATCAGCTGCATCTCCTTCCATACATGTTGGAGGATTTAGGAACTTAGGGGCGTTCTCTCAGGCATTCAGCTAGCAACCTAAGTCACTAAGCTTTTATATGCCTCCACTGTCTATGTTACATAATTTTTAGATTTCCTTAATGATCATGCAGTTTTGACTATCATATTTTGGGAATACAAACGTGCTTATATATGTAAGTAGAGATATGGTAGAATATACTTTATAACCTCATTATACATAATTATACATCATACGGGAAACATACATACATATAATCACGCCATTACGGGGTAGGCAGAGCACCAAGGGCTAATAGAACCACTTGGTGCCACTTCTGACCAAATTTGAGTGTAATAGTTAAGATTGGCCGCGTGGTGCCGGCAGAGTAGAATACGTACCACCCCATGTCTACCCATGGGTATCGTACGAGGCGATTAAGGGTTTCCGGAAGGTGGGCAGCAGCGCCTCCCGTGTTGACAACATACTCCAAAATATAAACTGCGGTCACCAACCCGCCTGCCCAGCGTGGTGACTATGGGCAAATACCCCCCATGGCAGTCTTGTGGCGTGCCCCGGGGGAGGCCTACGTCCAGCACTGCAATTTATAGGCTGATGATGATGAGTTAAGATTATTATTATTTCTTATTATTATAATTCTCAGGACTACAGAGTCCCGGTCGTTTGAGAGGCGTGCATCGGGCCGTGGCCAAGATGTAGAGGCCCTTTTTAGAGAACTTTAATATGGTGTGGGATACACATGGCGGATACCATCGCCGACCGCACAATATGATACACCCGGCGATGGTCCCCGCCATGTGCAAGACTATTGGAGTGCAGATCTATGTCGTGCGATGGAAAATAAGGTCATGGGCTATGGGGGTGATTGTTGGGTGGAGTTGGATAATCGGGCTATTTAAAGGAGACTAACGGACGCCTGCCATTACAACCAAATCTCAAAATTGCAAAGGTGGCAGGCGGTGACTCACCGACTCATTTCATGGGCCCCCTGAAACGTCCGCACGCACGGAGCGACAAAGGGGGCAACATTTGGTGAGCGGCTAGGGTGGAGGGGTGCCCCTGGACTTAAACCGAAGCCAACACGCCACTTACGGACGAGCACGTCCACCCTCGAGCTGTCATAGCTCTCGCGACTCCACTCTGCCCGGCCGGCGAAGGCAAGGCAGAGGTGGGGGAACTGTTTCTCGTCAGACCTCACTCCGGCACCGGAGATGAGGAACAGGATCTTCCCCCGGAACCACTTCAGGTCTGTGGGAACGCTACCTCCCAACAGCTCGCCACAAGCTACCCTGCGGGCTTATTATTATTATTATTTATTTATTTATTAACTTTATAATTATACTGTTGTTTTACAATACCCTGCAAAACTGCTTACGCGGTTTGACTCCAGGTTATAGTTTCTTTATGTAACTACTTAAATTAATAAAATCTTAATTAAAATTAAGGATTAAATATTAGAAGGATTCAAGTGTGTCTAATAAATATTAGTAGATGTGTAAGTTCGAACTCCATCATTTATGAACCGATTTCAATTTTTTTAATATAGTTGGTCATGGTATACTTCCAGGTTGGTCCCATATTCACCACATCAGGATCTGATGATGGGATCTTGGAGAAATCGAAGGCAATCCTCGAATATTGTTGAAAAATCTAGATCTTGCAGGACTACAATAAAACACCATCTAGTCTATATCACGTATATTCGGAGACTGAGATCTGTACCTACCTACCTAACCAATACAAAAATATTAATATCGAAGTACCGACATTCTACGAACATCACACCTCCCGACCTATTTTCTAAATATGTATACATAGACACATTTATTAGTAGCATACAGTTCAATACAATAATGATCTAGCTGGTTTACATAATTACAAGTATCTTCAATCTAACCAGAGGCCATGTGTTGTTTGTCAAATCAGTCAGTCAGTAAGGGACAAAAGCCTAAATTAATTAATTTGATTATACAATATAAAATATAACTATTACTTAATAACTACGTATACTTATAATAACAAGGGGAACAGATGACTGTACATTATAAATGTAAACGACTTGTCTGTGCAACAAATGCTTGTATACAAATAAAAATAAGAATAATTGAATAGCTAACTTATCAGTAGGTAAACTAATAATCTATACCGTATCTTGCAACGGCCTTACGTAATCGTTTGGGACGGCTTATCGGAGACTCTGGTATATCTGTGTGTTCCGACTCGGGTACATCGGTTCTTAATGTACGTGTAGGTTCAATCGCGACTGCATCACTGGCTTCCTCTAGAACCCTTTCCTCTTCCGCGTGAACAAGCGGGGAACTGACTCCAACAACCGGCCGCGCGACGTCCTCCCCACCCTCGTTCTGAACTGGTGCCATAGATAGCCGCGATTTACGCCTAATTTGGTCGATATGCCTGTGTACTAATTGACCGTTACCGTTATCCACCAAGTACCTATTAGAACCTTCACCGCGGACTACGGTACCGTTCCGCCACTTGTCTCCGCCGCTATAGGCCCGCGTCGCCACCGGCTCGCCCGCGTGCAGCTGGCGCGGCGCGCCGCCCGCGTGCTGCACTTGCCGCTCCTGCGCGTCGCGCACGCACTCCTCGCGGGCCCGCTCGCCCCGCAACAAGTCCAGCCGCGAGCGCAAGCCGCGTCGTTGCAACAGCATAGCTGGGCTTTCACCGGTGCTACTATGGATGCTATTTCTATATGATAATAAAAATGTTTGTAGTGCGACGTCTACATCTACCGATTCTCTGTTCGCTTTTTTTATTACTCTCTTACATAATTTTACTGCGTTCTCTGCTGCTCCGTTTGACGACGGGTGATAAACAGGTGAAAAAGACTGACGAATGCCATTCTTAATTAAAAAATCCTTAAACTCGAAACTAGTAAACGGTGGACCCTGATCCGATACCAACTCCGTGGGCAAACCAAAACGCGCGAAAGTAGTTCTTAACACTTTAATGACGTTAGTTGCATTAGTTCTTGGCATCTCGAAAACTTCTAGCCATTTCGTACTCGAGTCGATAAGTATTAAAAATGTTTTACCGTTAAGAGGACCCAGAAAATCAATATGAATCCTACTCCACGGGCGGAAATCGTACGGCCAAGGGCTTACAGGTGCACGTGGTGGGGACTGTGCTTCTGCCGCGCAGGTCTCGCACTGCCGACACACCGCCTCGACGTCGCTGTCCACGCTCGGCCACCACACATAGCTCCTAGCTAGTGACTTCGTTTTTACTATGCCCATATGACTAGCATGGAGTTGCTTAAGGACCACTCCTTGTAATACCCGTGGAACAACTATCCTATATCCCCACATTATGCAACCTCGATCTAGGTATAGTTCATTACGCTTATTGAAATATGGTTTACATTCATCTTCCATACAAGTTAACGGCCAACCAGATTGAATATAAAGCACTATCTTACTTAAAAGTGTATCATTTCTAGTTGCTACTTGTACATCGTTGTTAGTTACGGGAAGAAACTTCTCAACAAAATGTATATAGGTAACTTCCTTATCTATACAGTTCCTTGAACCTGTCTGCGGGAGACGAGATAAGGCGTCCGCACAGTTTTTATGCGTCGAAATATACTGAATAGTGTAATTATAACCCGATAACAACACTGCCCATCGTTGTAGGCGTGATGCCGCCATAACCGGAATTCCCGTTTTATCGCCAAATATATATGTAAGCGGTTTATGATCGGTTTTTAACATAAAATGCCTACCGTACAGGTATTGATGGAATTTTCTGATTCCATAAACAATAGCCAAGGCTTCCCTGTCTATTTGAGCATACGCCCGCTCGGTGGCACTAAGTGACCGCGACGCAAATGCTATCGGCCGCTCGCCGTCCGCCGTGACGTGCGAGATGACGGCGCCCACGCCCACGCCGCTCGCGTCCGCCGTCAGCACCAGCGGCTGCTCAGGGGAATAGTGTACTAACACTTCGCTCGAGGTCAGTTGTTGCTTAATGAGAGAAAATGACGCCTCGCAGTCCTTACTCCACACGAATTTCACGTTGTTCCTTAATAAATTATACAATGGCGCTAATGTCGTACTAACGTTATTAATGAACTTAGCATAATACATCACCATACCTATAAAAGACCTAAGTTCCGACACGTTTGCAGGTGCTGGAGTTTTAACAATAGCCTCAACCTTTGCCGGACACGTATGCACACCTTTTTTGTTAATGACATGTCCCAAATAACTTACAGACTCCTGAAAAAAATTACATTTGTCTTTTTTTTACCCTCAGACCACTAGCCTTAAGGCGATCAAAAACTTTATGTAGGTTACCGATATTTTCCTCCGTGTTCCTACCAGTTATAATGATGTCATCTAGAAATACACCTACATACGATAAATCTGCGAACAATTGTTCTAAATGTTTTTGAAATATACCTGGACTGGACGAAAGGCCAAAAACTAATCGGTTATACATAAAAAGGCCCTTATGTGTGTTTATTACAGTACACGCCTTTGTTTCATCAAGTTCAAATTGTGAATAAGCTTGAGAGAGATCGATCTTACTAAATCTCTCACCGCCGTGCAATCGCGCTAGTAAATCCTCTACTTTTGGTAACGGGTAACGGTCAATCTCGATTACTTTGTTTAAAGTCAATTTGTAATCAGCACAAATACGAATAGTCCCATCTTTTTTTACCACCGGCACTATCGGAGTGGCCCAGTCCGAG
The DNA here is from genome assembly GCA_014607495.2 of Carposina sasakii. Classification (NCBI taxonomy): domain Eukaryota; kingdom Metazoa; phylum Arthropoda; class Insecta; order Lepidoptera; family Carposinidae; genus Carposina; species Carposina sasakii. Next base: position 13,297,814 of record CP053153.1, read on the forward strand.
CGGTCCACGGGGGTGAGGACGCCGTCGCGCGTCAGCTGCTGCAGGGCGCGCTCCACGGGCTCGCGCAGCGCGTACGCCAGCGGGCGGGCGCGCATGTACACGGGTCGCACTCCTGGGCGCAAGTGAATACTCACTCTGCCGCCGGTAAACCGTCCCAAGCCTTCAGCGAACACTTCACAATATTTGGAACTGAAATCGTTAAAATTAAAACAATTATTGGATAAATTGTAAACTTTACTACTCTGCTCGAAACTAGGTAACTGTAGTTTTAATTCTATTAACCATTGTCTTCCTAATAGTGACGTTTTAGCGTCATAAACAACATACAAATCTAAATATTTCTCTACGCCATTATACTTAACAAGAGGTTTTACTAATCCAACCGGGCGAACTAGTTCGCCTGTGTAATATTTGAGTATCAATTTACATGTTTTTAATGGCAAGTCTGCAAAATGTTTCTTGTATAAATCGTAGCTTATACAGGACACCGCACTACCCGTGTCACATTCCATGCCGACATTTATGCCATTTAAATTTAATGTTACTATAAACGGTTTACACAAATCGAGGGATAACTGATTTATATGAACGGTAAGTACCTCGTCACTGCCCTCACTATCCAGCACATTATCTTCATCCATTGGTGTAGTTACTTCCACATTATGATGCCCCGTCACCTCAGGGCAAACGCGACGCAGGTGACCCTGGCGATTACATACTCTGCATACATAGCGTGTGAATCTGCAACCCGCTTCCTCATGAGGTCCACCACATGCCCGACAACGCTGTCCCGCCTCGCGCCGGGCTCGCCCCGCGCCCTGCGCGGACCCGCGCTGTGCGAACCCGCGCGGCCCTGCCTGCCACGTTGGCGCGGCCGCCGCCCTGGCGCTATGCCCGGCGCGCGCGCGGCTCCTGCCACCGCCCCCGCTGCCGCCGTCCATTGTCCGCATGCCCACTACTGCCTGGCATGCCACGACACTAGGCCCGCTCGATGGCACCTCCACACGGCCTTCAACTACCGCCGCATTTTTCTCTGCCGCCTCCATGCTTATAGCTAGACGATATGCCTGAGAGAAATCTAACTTTTCCTCCGTGAAAAGTCGTTGACGAATCGTTTCACACTGAATACCACACACCATTTGGTCTCTCAAACTTTCTTCTAACCAAGATCCGAACTCACAAGTTTTAGATAACTTTTTTAACACTGCCACGTAGTCCGATATTGATTCTCCTGTAAGCTGTGCCCTATGCCTAAACTTATAACGTTCCGCGAGTACACTAGGTTTAGGTTGTAAGTGAGCTTCTAGAATTTTCGATAATTCGTTAAATGTCTTTTCGGACGGTTTAGTGGGTGTACATAAATCCACCAAAAGTTCATAACATTCTGCTCCAATTACTGTTATTAATGTAGGCACTTTGAGCTCATTTGTAATCTTATTTATGATAAAATATTGTTCGAGACGTTCTACGTACAACTGCCAATTGTCCGATCGAACATTGAATTCCGATATTTTTCCGACCGACATTATTTACGCACTGTCACATTAGCACTCAGTGAAATAACAATTTTATCCCGTAGGTTCAAATACTCGTCGCCACTGAAAAATCTAGATCTTGCAGGACTACAATAAAACACCATCTAGTCTATATCACGTATATTCGGAGACTGAGATCTGTACCTACCTACCTAACCAATACAAAAATATTAATATCGAAGTACCGACATTCTACGAACATCACAATTGTAGGCACATGTAGTCTGTTTTTATACTTTTACTGAGCGTTTTGATCACCTACATATAAAACATAACATCTGATGATGGAATCTCTAAGGAATCTAGGGATATCCTCAAATATAAAAGGCACGAGTAGTCCGTTTTTAGATTTTCATACAGAATTTTGGTCAGCTACACATAATATAAAGGAAACGAGGGTCTGATGATGGAGCCGTCGAAAAACAGATAGTGGAACTTTTTAGTAACAAAATCCCCCTATGGCAGGGGGGGGCTACGTCCAGTAATGGACTGCAATAGGCTTATGAAGATGAAGATAATTGTATTAAGTCATGAAATTATATGTTGCGTTAAGCCGTGTCCGAAGTAAGATGGTTATAGAGGAAGAGGTAGAAATGAGAATAACGAGATGACGGATAATAGGGATGAATGAAAAAAGAGTACCTACATATTGCACCGACCCCAAATGATTGGGAACAGGGCAGGAAGAAGGAGTGTAATTATATGTTGCTTAAATAAGTGTGTACATGGCTGTTGTACTGCAAAATCTCTTACATTCCTCCGAGGCGTGGTGCATGTACCGTCGCCACATACGCACTCTGGATCAATTCCACCTCAAGTGCCTCCGATCAATTATGAGAATCAGGTGGTCCGACCGAGTGCGTAATACCGAAGTATTGCGAAGAGCCAATGTAAGTGGCATTGAGGCCTACTTAATGCGTCGGCAGCTTCGGTGGTGCGGTCATGTGTCTCGTATGGCGGAGGAGAGATTGGCTAAGCGCATCTTCTTTTCTGAACTGGAGGAGGGCAAGCGGAAACGCGGCGGGCAACTCCTCAGATACAAAGATGTTCCGAAAAGACATATGAAGAGATGCAATATAGATCCATCTAAATGGGAAGTTTTGGCAGCACAACGACCAGAGTGGCGCAGGACGGTGATAAAGCAAGTACACGAGTTCGAGGAGCAGCGTCAAGCTGACCTTGACGCTAAACGTGATGAACTAAAGACTCGTCCTCCTGCTGCCATTATCTATAATACAATAATGGCGCACTAACCTGTCCTCTGTGTGCGCGGGCGTTCAGGGCGAAGATTGGCTATGTAAATGTAAGCCATCTCCGAGCGCATGAACGCCAACTTAGTAATATCTAGGAGTAGAAGTGGTCGCTATGACCGAAATTGGTCGGAGGTCATCATTATCATCATAATCATCATATTGTCAGAAGTAAAGTTTCGAAGCCTAGTCCTTTTTCTCTTTTGTCTTGTGGCCTATTTTATATAAAAATTATATAAATCTGACAATATTATAACTCTTAAACTTCGTACACGGCTTAACGTAATATATATTTGCCCTTTAGTTAAATTTTACTTTAGTAAGCTCGAGTTTTGGGAGGAAGTCGGTTTTTCGTTTTAAAAAAATTATTAATTATTATAAAACCAAATTGAATTTGATTCTGAATTCCTTATTTCTTAGTATTTTTCAAATATTTATTTGTCAAATGCCTCCTCCACTAGCATGAGCTTTCACACTTCCTACACCCCGATAGGTTGCAGTTTCCATTTTTATTCGTACGCGAGAAACCGGTGCTTGTTTCAAATACACTCATCCCGATACAAGGTTATTGTTATTGGCTATCGTATCGTGTTCTATTGAATATAAGATTTATAGTTTGTATATAGAGTAATACGATAACAGCTTAGATATAATAAGAACGAATGGGAAACAAATTTTTCTTTGGGCTCTTTACCGGTCGTTGCTTTTGTTTTGAATTTGAAAAGCGGGTGGAATATTTGTTTGCACACGCGTATAGACTAAAACATAGGTTGGTATGAACTAGTATGAAGTCGCTGGCGATTCCTTCCAACTTTTCATTACGATATTAATGCTTACCTACTGAACATATTATACCTAACTGCACTTTTAAAAAACGTAGAGTTTACAGTGTGTTTTTTTGTTGCCACCCTTAACGAAGGGTACGTACTCTATACATCAAATAAAAGTAAGTTTATGGCAAAAAAAATGCTGGGAAGTGATGTAATTTTTTTTTACAATTTTTTTTATTACTTCATCGGGTGAAATTTATAATGTCCAGCCGTTATGCTAGTTCTTTTATAGACAGATAATTATTTCTCGTGAAAATCTTGCTACGCGTGTCAATGTGCATTTATGCAGAAAAACGCAGTCTATTTACTCAACTTTGGACCCTAATATCTTGGGAACCAGATACTTCCCAGGTATGCTTCTATGGAGAAAAATGATCGTGATGATGAGGAGGTTCCGTAGTTGTCGGGAACGTTAACGACCAAAAATTACCCTGTATAGTGTTCTGTGCAGATAACTCGATTTATTTGAGGATTCATTTTAGGAAATAAGAGACTTTTATCTTTAGAAGCCAAGAGTTAGATAGGTTCCTAGGTACCTAGGAAATCTTTACCTTTGATGCCTCTAAAATATTATAATTTAGTTTTCATTTCGGAAATAAATTGAGCTCCGACATAATGAAGACGGGACATAAAGGCTGCAGACTAATTTGGTCGCCATCTTGCGGTTGCCATGGCAACGCGACGGTCCCCCCCTACCCCCCACTGCACTTGCGTTGCATCCAGACTATGCCATATAGAAATGTATGGAGCTTCATTGAACTGATTGCCAATTATAGGAGAAATCGCTTAGGAACCAGTTTTCGCATGAATTTAGGGAATTAATGGAGATCTTTGGATTATTTTTGGTAAAAATAATCTTTTCTATATCTAACTTTACTTTTGGTAAGTACATATATATCAAAGCTTATATCTGTTAGTCACTAATTTTTTTCTGGTTTTACAAAGGCCTATTTAATTTTTATGCTAAATTTAACATTAAATAGGTATATTATGACTTTTATCTCCCATTCTGGCTTAAGTATATCTTCCATTTTGACTTAAATATGCTATTATGCCATAACTCTGCCGTTTTAGTTTAAGCCTGCCATTTTATCTTCTTAGGCGTTTGTGGCCTAAATCTGTTATTATCTCCTGGATGTGACAGCTCTGAATATTAAGATAAGAATTTGTACTGACACTGCCATTATTTTCAATCTTTAATTTTATTTCAAGAATTCTATTCTGTGTTACTTCGTCATCCATCTGTTATCGTTAAGGACATAGTTATGCAAACGGGAACCAACCCGCTAATGTATAAAATAAAATTTTAGGCTACATAAGCATTCAATAATTAACTTTCTATCAACCTTGTAAACATCAAAATAGTCTGTAAATTTTGTTAGAATTCGATCTTACTGTTTATGTGGGTTGGTTCCCGTTTGCATAACTAAGTCCTAAGTCCTTGGTCTGGCATTTGGTTTTTAATTTGCCATTTTGTTTCTAATCTGCAATCTCGTCTGAAATCTGTCATCTTACTTATCACAGGACTGCTCTATGTGCTATCTTTTTAATATAATTAATTTTCTCATGAAACGTGAAAAAACCGAACTAAATAAGAATTTATTTCAAAATAAAGTGAAAAATCAAGGACTTATAATACTTTTCTATAAGCAAGCAAATAATATTTGTTATTGAAAGCAACATGTGGAAAAATGTCAAACATACATAATGTTCTCGCAGAAAACTTTTCTAATTGATATTTATTTCGAAAGTAGGTAAGCAAAAACATCCTCTGCCGCCGCAAAAACGCGAAAACTTCAAAATAGCGCATCTAAGTTAAATTTATTCTCCGTATTGCCGTCTCTTTCCCTCTCTTTTCACGGAAATAGGAAATTCGCCGCTAGAGGCCGCCTCCGAATTATAAACTCGGGCGAAATTTGCACACAGGACTTTGTAATTGCAAATTTTGTCGTTTCACGCATGCGCACTGGCGCGATCAATACGTTCCACGTTTTATTATTGTTTTTTTATTCAATACACTCGTATTTGCCGCCAAAAAATCGCGAGAAAAATCTTGTAGAATGAGCGAGTTTTTTTAGGTTTAATAAAATATTGTACCGTAAGTTGAAAGTTTAATATTTGATGTTAAAAGCGTCGGCTCTTGGGGTGGTAAGGGTGGGGGTGGGCCGCCCGCTCCTATTGGATAGTTACTCTAAACTATTGCCTGAAACTTTCATTAATGCATTCTATTGCCACGTTTATGCAGTCTTAGTATCTCTAGAAGTGGAATTAGTAATTTAGTTATATACACAAAGATAAGTAAATAAAATCTAAAAATGATATTTTTAACATACCTAAAACTTTTTTACATAGGTATAATTTATAATCTATACATATAATAAAAATGTAACGGATCGCTGTCTGTGCATGGAAGATATATGAGAAAAAATATTATAGGAGACCTTTATCAACGCAATAGTACCCAAAAGAATGATTTGAATTTTTGTCTGTGCGTTTGTGCACGCTAATCTCAAAAACGGCTGAACCGATTTCGATGCAGTTTTCAGGAATATATTGTGACAGGTCCCACTTAACATATGCTACTTTTTATCCCGGGAAAATGTTTTTAACCCGGATAATTTCGTCATTTTGTTTTTTCTGTAGTCCACGCGGATGGAGTCGCGGGCGTCCACTAGTTTATTAATAAAGTTGTTCATAGAAAGCTCTACCTAAATTTCAAGAAAATAAGTATCTACGATAGAAGTAAAGTTAGCTTATTTTATTAAATCGTCGTCAAAACAAAGAATTTCGCCCGTCCTCATATTATAATCTCATTAAATTTACCTACGCAAGACGTAATTTCCTCAAGATATTAGAGTTTCATAACTTTTCAGACGTTCCCGTGTTGTGAGAGGGGGGGTCGTTAAATATTTTATTTGCTCCCGAATTGCTCCTTTTGATTACGTTCCGAAACAAAATGGAGTAACCTTCAATTGTTTCAGTAATCGACATCTTTTCATTTCCAATTTACTTTAATACCTTTCGCGAATACAATTTACGTTTAATTTTGTTTGGAATGAAACGATGGAAGAATCTAGAAGTCTTGAAATTTTATTTTTGCTTATCTATACATTTAACAAAGTTATCAGTGTTTTTGGTGGTTCGAATCATGTGCTACAACAATTATAGTGTAAGCGGTGTTGTGGGATGCTGTATTTAAACTTAAAATCTTTTAACTGAATAAATAAATAAAATTAAAAAATATATAAATTCGTATATATCTATGTAGGTATTTGTAGTTAATGAGACCGCTATCCTATATAAACAATAAACTAGGTTGCCCATGTCAATGCCTATAGTATTTCACGCACAAATATAGACCCTGAAAATGTGTAATACCTACCTATGTTCAAGCATAACTCTATCTCATGTTTATATACCTACTTGCCTATGCAAAAAAGCAATGAGTTTTTGTACACATATACAAAACATAGAAAAACGCGAACACCAGAAACAAAAGTGTCATAAATGTTGGGGGAAAACACGAAGGCCCGACTTGACGTAGGTACAGGTACATCGAGGCATTTTCGCCTGCATTCTCAACTAACTAACGAGCCAATATGCTGATGCTATGCGGACGTCTGCGGCCGGCTGGGCTACTCTTGTGTCCAAATTGAATCGAAATTGATTTGGAAATCGGTAATAGGGCCTCTCTCTACGTTTTGAATTATACGATAAAATGTTTAATATATTTAAAGTGGAATTTGTTTCGGGTCAATCATCATTTGCTGCAATTTTTAAGAATTTCCGTAAGCTTTGAATCTTTATTTTCTATAGAAAATAAGAATCGACTTAAAACGGTAGTAACCCTACCATCATATATCTACATAGTGATGTAGACGTATATACGAGACTTTGAATTAGGAATTCTCTTGCTATTGTAGGCATTGGTAACAACTAGAATTCGGTTCTATCTATGTTATAAGTACCTACTTGTGATTTTCGGGTTCAGAATATTTTCTCCTTTTCCCAGTAGCACTATTCTTTTCTATTACTCAAAAGAGTCATTTGCTAAAGCGAGAAAGATAGCCTGAATACTAGCGAAACCCTAGATGCGATGATGTAGAATTCCTAAAGATGTAGAACACACACAACACAATCTTTTTTAATGGTGCGTCCATTCGTACTAACCATGGAATTCTCGGCTTAATGAAGATTGGTAATTTTTGAGCGCAATAACTTAGATTCTTCCGTAAATTAATGAGCGGTTCTCACGGAGAGATGGCCAGTGATTGCGACGAGATAATCGGGTTAAAACTACTTTATGATCATTAATTCATGATAAATCCCTCATGTGATGTTAGTTTCATCTACCTCGCTATATATATATTTAGGTAAATTAAGTATTTTTTCTTTTGTACAAACTTTAATTTTAAACTAGCGAACGTCTACAGCTTTGTCTGCGTAAGTAATCTTTAGAATTCCTGTTTTTCCTGTATATAGTGAAATTTAGCGAAATACCTTCGTAGCGTGCCTCTAGACCAGTGGCTCCCAAAGTGGTCCAGGTGGACCTCCAGGGGTCCACAGGCGATACGATGGGGGTCTCCATTTGCTTCACAATTAATTGGTATGTGATGTAGGCCTATAGGGGGTCCACGAGAAACAGTTAACATTTGAAAGGGGTCTATGAGAAAAAAAAATTGTGAATCCCTGCTCAACACTCTTGGAATATACCTACAGGGCAAATCTTCCGCTACCCAGTAATTTTATCTTTGCGTTGTCTGTCAATTAAATACATAAAAAATTATTAACTTAATTTTAAAAAGAGCTGAAGTTTATAGATCTTAAAGAAATCAAATTACAGAGTATATAAATACACCTACAACCCGTCAACTCCTAATAAGAAAGGACGCTCAGCCAGTGGTTTTCCACCTAAAATCTTGGCCACATTTTCTTATTCACTCGATCGGCAAGAACTATCGATATCAATGAAAGAGCACTCGATAAGATCGCTCGAGTAAAAAGAATGCGATCCACCTGAACGAGTGGCGCTCTCCAAACCACTGTGATCATGGAGGATGGACTAAAGGGAGGTGGCTTATCAACGTTTGTCTATACATATGGGATCATCATCAGCCTATTGCAGTCCACTGCTGGATGAAGGCCTCCCTCAGGGCACAAGACTACCATGCGGGGTATTTGCCCATAGTCACCACGCTGGGCAGGCGGGTTGGTGACCGCAGTTTGTATTTTGGACTATGTTCTATGCTGCTCTGGGAGTGAAAAAAAAACGTATAATACTACAGCTGCTTCTCTTCCCGGGCATACTGTACAAGTCAGTAGAGAGGCAAGAGGGTCTTGGTGTTTTGTAGGCGATGGGCTGACCACCTGTCACTACTAACCGAACTTGTACATCTCAATTATACCCTCAAAATTGGTCAGAAGTGGCATCATGTGGTCCTATCGGCCCTTTGTGCTCTGCCTATCCCGTAAGGGATAAAGGCGTGATTATATATATATATATATATGTTGTCAACACTGGAGGCGCTGTTGCCCACCTCCCGGAAACCCTTAATCGCCTCGTACGATACCCACGGGCAGACATGGGTGGTACGAATTCTACTCTGCCGGCATCATGCGGCCAGCGGACATATGGAGTAAAGAATATAAATGGCTGCGTTCCCAAAATAGGTTGCGAATGGGGGAGATCATGCAGTCACAGTTTCTTAGTAGACTCAACCACATATAAAGGCATAAATTTGGGTTTGTCCGGTAGCGAACATATGACGAATGCCAAAGCAAACCGAGGGCGGATCACTTATTCATTTATAATAGTATCATCGCTGATGATAAGCGGAAGGTCTACCCTTCAATGCTAATGTTAGCTACTGATTGCTTAATACTGCTTAATATTTTCCAGCTCTGTTTTGGTAACAGCATGTCCTTTTTGTTCTTCTTTTCTGTCTGCGACCACTTATCCGCAAATCCCGGGATCCCGCGGGAAGTCACGCGCCGGGACCGTCCCGGGAGCAACAAGTGAGGCTTCCAACCTAATTATAATAGGAGAGAACCACAGTTACCTCTACAGTAGCATTTTTGAAGAATCCATTTTTGGTGTAGAAATGATACAAACAATTTTTCCAGAAAATGTATTAAGACATGCGTCACCGTCGATTGCTTTTTTAAAATAAAAGGGCAAACAAACTTAAAGTAAACGAAATGCATATTATCAACAAAAATGTGATGGTAACAAGGTATGTATAGATAATCGAGCGAGAGAGATCTAGGGATTTACTAATAAAAAAAATGTATAAGCTACATTTGCTGTCAAGTATCTTGAGAACGTTTGAACGAAGTCGCAGATCAGTGCTAGCCTTGCTAATATTATAAATTGCTATAGTTTGGATGTGTATTACTCTTTATCAAGGTATCTTGATCTCCATTAGTCGGTTTCGCAAGCGAAGTATCGGCCATAAGCAATATAATATTTGGAAATGAAATTTTATTAGGCGTTCTATAATCCTGAGGATGCCACGGTTGTTGGCGAAACATATGTAGATTATTATTTCGGAAATAGTGCGATGTATTATCTTGCATGCTAGGTGCTCGGGTCTGGTTTCTGTCGCGATTGTAGTTAGTGCAAGTGCTTGTTTTCTCATTTATGAGTTATCAGATCCGAGGGTCTGTGGAGGGTGGGCGCCCCCATAGTAATATTTGGAAGTAAAAACAAAAATAAAAACGCTTATCAAGGAATCGTTTTTCACTATATAGGTACATACTGTATCACATAAATCGCGTTACTTATGTCTACGATCTAGATTCTAGATCCTTGCGTAATGTTATTTGCTGGAACACATTTTTTTATTCCATGTTTAAACATTCACATAATATTTGAAAATACAAGCCCGTCCATTGTTCTAGATGATAAAATATTCTTAATGTAGGTATTATTTGCATTATTCATCGACTTGCCTGATACAGTATTATTCCAGTGTATTTAAATGGCCGTTTAATGAAAAAAAACGAATGTTTCATTGAAACTATGAAATTTTCATCAGGTAATAGGTGTCCTCGTGATGTTATAAATGTATTTATGAGAAACGATGGGAAGTTAGTTATTTTTAATACTCCAAAAACGTTTAAACGGATATTAATGAATGTCGATTGCATTGTCGATTCTGACCATCACACTTAAACTTTTGAGAAAATGAGAAAAATCATCTAAACGTTTGAAAAAAACATGTTTTTTTTTAAAAAAAAAAACGGACATTGTCATACTTTTGTGATTTGTCCCTTAGGTAAAAAAATTCTTAGGGACCTTCATCATCTTTTGAGCATAAAACCTCTATTGTTATTATATAATTATAAGGAAAAAATAGTTTCAGGCAATAAATATAGTAATTTAGTAAATAATAATGGTAGAAAGGTATGAATATGCCAACAAGTAAGTTAGTAAATAATTTTTTTTTTAAATATAACTTTTTAGTCAAACAACGTGTTATTTACAATATATATTCAATCATAAGGGGCCTAGCATACGCTTTTTAATATATCGCGGATAATCCTGGCTGGCGAACGTTCCAAAATCTGTTTTATGGCGGGATTACCTTCGGAAAGCGACACAAAGCTCCCGTATGGGTTTTATTGCGATTTCAATACCGATCGAATTGTAATTTTGAATATTTTTCCATATCTTTAAAGATAATTTTTGTGTTGATGCAGGGCTTCACTAGAATACATCAGCTGCATCTTCCTCCTTGTATGTAAGATTCGACTAAGAAACAGGTGCATACTCTCAGCTATGCTGAACGAGGCCGGATGATCTAGTTTGTCATTCTGCAAATGGCTAGCCATTTTTGGGAACGCTGTATAATGTAGGTAGGTAAGTATATGTACTTTTAAAGTCGTGACAAAATGAGATGTCTAAAAGTTTTGTCATCAGTTTTGACTTTGGGAGCGCGGTAGTGCCTCCGCCAAGTTTAGCAATCAATGTAGCATGGCCGGAAAATTTATATTTCTAATTTTATAGCTGATCTTACGCACACCCAGTCCACCCAGATGTTACATAATTGTTCAAAAACGGCATAAAAACGTTTTCCTTTAAAATCTATTGTGGTATAAAGACATAACTTCTCGAAACAATCATCTAGTACTATTTCTGAGTTAACTACATCGTATATTATGTCCATGAACTTGCACAGTCGTAAATTAAATCAACAACGTTTTAATCTATCGATGAGTAATAAACAACAGTATGTTTATAGCTTGATATGGTGTGACCTTTTGCGACTCATGTTGGTATACCTACCGAGCTTTTATTAGTTATTTTTCATTACATCGGTGGTTACAATCTGAAGATTTAAATAAGTTTTTTCTCGGACATATAGCCATAAAAGGCTGCTATTTTTAAATATTTTTTGGATATTGAAAGAAAACTTTTTTAACTTAAACTTCACTTATTGTTTTTGCACAAATATAAATAGATAGGTAGGGAAGGTAGGTTATTTCAGTTACCTGTGTATGTCAGTCGCAACTCGCGTTAAATTTGACCTTTTAAAAACTGTCAATACTTTTGCCTAGAAAGATTCTTTATTTTTTTATTCTATCGATAGAAATATCAAACTATCATGTTAGCATAAATTTTGCATGGAATTTAAAATAGATTGAACTTGGGTATACTTATAGTCCGTTTGAGAGCTGCAACTTTTTCCGGATGAAGGAAAATTTAATTTTCCGTGGAAATTGGAAGCCCGAGGCATGTCGGGCCATGAATCGAATTTGCCGGCAACCTTACAGATACCTACTTTACTACTCAAGAATGTTACTTAATTTTATCCAAACTAACGAAATTTTTGACTATAGATAGCAGATAATGATCACTATGTCTGCTTTTTATAAATATATCATTCAAATCCCCATTTCACTATAATTTGGGCGGAATATACGAGCTTCCTTTTATTCCGAGATGGCTCTTCCCTGAGCTTATTGTATCCTTCTTCAGTCACAACTAAGAAGTTGAGTGCAACATCTAGTAATTAATAAAAGAGCTCGAATCATTCACTTATCTGCTGTTAAAATGTACTGTAAATCAGCCTTGAACCGACAATTATCGGCACTCTCGTAAATCACTTAAAGATATTTTAATTAAACAGCCTCTATATATCAGGCGGAGCGGTGAGGTGGCAAGGGAGGGGGTTGGGGGAATTAATTTAATTTTAACTTGATAATATATCGCGCCGTCGTCTTTGCTAATAATGGAATTATATTTGTACTTCCAAAATCCATTTGCATTCTTATTAGATCGAACGCCTGATGACAATATTGACGGAGAGTCTGGATAATTGATGGGACAGATATATGGTTTTATTTTTAGTCGGTTTAGGGTCTACGAGCCTAACATTCCTTATATTATTAGATAATGACCGTGCTTATAAGCTTATGCAAAGGGCGCTTGGATACTTACAACTGATTTGTTTGTTGACTGACGCGATTGGTCTATGAAAACTGATATACAGGGTGGTTTTTCGTTGCCACCCTAAACGAAGGGTACGTACTCTATACATCAAATAAAGTAAGTTTATGCCAAAAAAAACGCTGGAAATCAATGTTAATTTAAAAAAAAAACTTGATCGGGCGAAATTTATAGTGTCCAGTGTTTATACTAGTTTTTTCATAGATAGATATTAATTATTTCTCATTAAAAAATCTGCTACACGTGTCAATGTGCATTTATGCAGAAAAAGTGCAGTCTATTTACTCAACTTTGGATCTTAATATTTTGGAAACCAGACACTTCCCAGGTATGCTTCCATGAAGAAAAATGTTAGTGATGATAAGGAGATTCCGTAGTTTTCTACTACGTATCGAAGGGATGTAGGGCATATTTTACGTAGAGCGCCGGTCATGAATGTGGATGATTATATGGGAATAAATGTTACGTCGTTGTTACCATGGATTTGAAATTGGATTTGTGAAAGAATGCATGAGAGTGAGTAATGACAGACGATAGGAATGAATAGAAGAAAGAAACCTTTGGTACATTACTTTAAAATTTAAAGTGGGTTCGATTCCCACTCGGGTGAAGAATTTTTTCCATTTTCTTTATTAATAATTTTATAATTTAAAGTAAAGTAAGCTACAACATACTTCAAAATTTATTAATTCTTCCATTTCATGGTCCCATGTCCAAACAATATGTAACAAAGCGGAGGTTTTTCCTATATTTTTACGCATATTTTTATCATTAAAAATGCAGGACACATTACTTGGGCAGGTAGACTTCATCTCACGGGCCTAATGCGTTTTCGTACACCGGACAATGGCTACGCTAGATATTCCCATTCACCCGACTATTCAGTCTGTAGATTGCCAAACCCCCTTCTAGGGGGCTGTCTACCCCCCTACAACCCTCCGGCATAAAGCGTAATTTCCGTATCGTATGGTCATTAATTTGTGAAGTAATATTCAATATTATTTTATCGTTGGTAACTAAAAGATTTCGCTTTTGAATTTAGATTTAGTAATATTTGACACATTATAAAAATAAAGTACATATCGACAGTGGAAAGGCAAAAACGCTAAAGCGCCACCACGCCTGGTGGCGTTTTAGCGTTTTTGCCTTTCTACTGTCGATATTTACTACTTTAAGCTATGAGGTGATTGAAGCACTTATATAAAGTAACCACCTACTGGATTAATTTTAAATAGGAGATAAAAATACCTTTAAACATTTTCCGACTTGCTAGGCGCGCCATTACTTTTTACATATAACTTCTTTTGACAACCTTTAAAACTAGACAACTGGGTTTATTATTTTATGCATCAAAAAATTAGACAGACTCGGCGAAAAAATTTAAATCGAGTGAGATTTAGGATTGTTTATCGTGTAGTAATTTGTGGCTTCCCGTGACTTGTAACCTCTAGCTTTAGTATACAGTATGGCCACAGGTAAACACCAAACTTTAACCAACAAAGTCCATTAAAACTGCTCACTGCATTAGTCCAAGGTAGACTGCAACAAAAAGGCGGGATCTTGTTTATCTATGGGCGAGTTTGGCGCCCTTTTGCGCGCCCTCTGTCGGCAGATTATGGCGGATTGCCGCTGTCACCGGTTTTGCCGCCAACTTTTAATTACGACCATTGTGAGGAAAAAGTTTAACTTTGCGACGACAAAAGAACTTTTTCTAATGAAACTTGGCCGTCGTCGCCTCCGTTATTTCCTATCTGTAGTTTGTAAGTATATTTTTTGTAAGGAATTTTGAAAGCGCTGATAACGTTTGTTTATATTTTATGGGACAATGTTAATTAAAATAAGCTAATGCAGAGAATAACTGGTTAATTAAACATTGGTAGGTACCTACTAGGTAGTTGGACCTCACACTACCACACAAGTATTTTTGTTTAAAAAAAAAGGTTCTATTGTCATTATATTTGTATAAACCTTTGGACGAGAAAAACCAACAAAATAAAAAAAATATAGAACAACAATAATTAGATCACGGCAAAATATATTTTATGTAAGGAATTTTAAAAGCGCTGATAACGCTTGTTTATAAATGTAAATTAAATTATGCTAATATAGAGAATAAATGTTTAATTAAAAGTTGGTACTTACCTTCTAGGTAGTTAGACCTCACACTACCACACAAGTATTTTTGTTGAAAAAAGGTTCACTTGTCATATATTTGTATAAACCTTTGGACGAGAAAAAACCAACAAAATTAAAAAATATAGAACAACAATAAATATATCACGACGAAACAAAAGGATGAATATTGAAAATGGAACATTGAATATTTCTTTATGTACCTAAGGCAGCAGCATCACACTTAAATGAGGATATTCCTTGTTAGTTGCATATTCCCGACCGGAACAAAGCTCGCTGTTTACACAGAAAACTGAGACACCGCCCTGCATAAATTGCAGAGCTCCATATAATTAAAAATCAACATTTACATTCAATTCCATCTTCACTTGCTATCAAGTTTGATGAAAATATATTTAAGTAAGTTTTCTAATTTTCTTTTACAACTTCATGTTTGTAAATGCTATAAATAAAAGTTGTAGGAATAAATATAAGTATAAGAGTAACATAATTTATAAAATAATGTTTGAACATCTAAGTGCGTATCTTTCGAATGAATTTAAAAAGTTATGATACTTACTCTAATTATATAGATGGAAAACAACGCTTCAAAGAAGAATATTACTTGTCACATCCGTTTAGGAAGGTACATTTATTTATTTATTAGGGTAAATACAGTGTATCACATATTTTAATATTCTGTTACCTCTAAACCTGTATAGGTTTGTGGAGGCAATGACATCTATAGTCGACAAAGAAATTGCATCTGAAATCCTATCTGACTGAACTCTAGATCCAGTGCCTTGGCCCAAATTTCAAAAGCACTTCAGCTTAAGTTTTCTTATATGTACTTTAAATAGAAATACATTTCTTAGACTAAGATAACCTTTAGACGTTGTTAACTATGAACTAAACAAACAAATCAACACTTTCGAAACAACAAAGATTTTTTCCGAAAGATGAAACGAACGATGTATAACGAACTTTAACAAATCTATTTCAAGAAAAAGCAAACTAACAAAGCTATAAAAGCGAAATAATAGTTATGGAAATAGTCTTTCATTTTCCACGAAAGAAAACTCCGGGAAACTACCGACAATATGAATGGAACTATAATATTAGAAAAGTTTCGTCCGGGAAATGAGAAAACGTTGTACGAACTAGTTCGTCTAATACACGTAGTTATAAACTTGTTCAATATAATATCGAGAGGTATTTCTGTCTCTCTCTCTCTTACTCGGTATATTTGTGAGAGAGAGAGGCTATTTAATTGCATATTCTGCTGAATATGATTAAAGTCCAGACTGAAACTACATAGTTTACTTTGAGCTGGGGTAAGCTAAATGGTATAATGCATGCGCACGAGAATGCAAATCTATGATTTTCAAAAATGTTGAAACATTGTAATACTATTCATAAACTAAAATTGTCTTGTTTGACTTATGTAGAAGTTATATAAAATATAAGATAAAATATCCTGTAATAATAGAGTTAATGAACTTTAGTATCTACAAAACTAGCGGGATATCTGTAGAACAATAACAGGTAAATATCGATTACTTAAAGTTACTTTTTTCAAATTTCCACTAATTTAAATTGAGCGTAATAAGGGCAAGTAACTTCTTTATAAAATTAACTTCAGTCACGTAAGAAACATAAGGTAAAATCAAAACATTACAAAGCAACAAATCAAAGCGCCAGCGAGGAAAAAACTGTTTCGTTCAGTGTCCTTGAACAGAAATAAATGCGGTGAACTTGACAGTGCATGTGCTACCAAAATACTATATAAATATGACTATAGTACCGACTTTATATTAAAAACACCGGCTTTTTTAGAACTAAATAAAAATATATGCAATAGTATTCATACTACATAGACGCTAGCGCCAATGCTAGTGGACTTCTTAAGATGGCAGGACTGTGTAGAACAACATACCTAACCATTATCTCTAGCAAAGAAAAAAAGGCTGGGCAAAAGTGTGCAGATTATGCACACACTTTTCATTAGTTGGTCTATTAAGTCCTTAATAGTAAGAAGCGAGCCTACCTCAGCTTTTCGGGCATATATTTTTAGGATAATGGGCATAACTAGTACACACATACACAATTAAAAGTCGGCAGATATGATATTTATCGTATTTTGTCACTTTTCTAATGCTTTTGTGGTTACAACCTATTGCTACCATTCCTTATGCGCATTTTATTTGCACCTAATCTAAGCGATTGTTATGATAATAGCTGCATAGAACACGGCAGTATGAAATATTAGAGTCTTGGAAGTATCTACCGCTGGATTTAAAAAGTACTCTCACTCAAACTCAGGTGAACATAAACTAAGCTTTATATTTTGTCAGAACATTTAGTCAAAAATATTAGAGTTCTTAAAATATGTGTGACACTGTTTGCTCACATTACTAGTAACTTATAAAAATGTACTTAACGTCACCTATATTACAGTACAATGCAGATTATTTTCAGTGCCACCTCTCTGTCATTTCCGTCCGTTTGCATATAGTTCCTCGTTTCTTCGCGTCTAATACTATCTATGTCCAAGATTTGACTATTTAGCATAAACGCCGCGTAGCGACTACGGCGTGCTACGCGCTACGGAACTCGTAGCAACTTAATTGTTCTTAGAACGGAAATATAGGGGAAAATAAATCAAATATAATTCCGTTTGTTATCTTATTTTTAATTAAGGTAAATATTGTTTGTTGTGACATTGTTTTTATTCGTTAAATTCAAATTCAAATATTTTCTGAAAAGATATTTTATGTTTTATCCCAAGAAAGCACTATAAATATATTTCAAACATTCATCGTGCGACATGGCACTTATCATATTTGAATTGAGCTGAATTAAAACTAGCAAACAATATCTAGACTTTTAATTTGATCAATAGGTAGGTACAATTATTATCTTCCTCCATATATTTTTAGATTTTTACCAATGAACTCGGAAGGAAACCAAAGGCTCCCCAATCACCTTGGCGTGAACCGAGCCCTCACAAAAAGCTATGTGTGTATATTCAAAACGTTTTTTTTTTGGTATATAAATTTTACAAAAAAATTCTCGTACCTGCATACTTCAGGCAGTTATGTACAAGAATTCAGTCGTTTATCTTGAAGGCAATAAAAGATAGAGTACATAGGTAACGTTCATAATAATAATAATAATAATTTATTTATTCCTAATACAAGTATAGTGATGTTAAAACTTTTTTATATTATCGATAAAACTCAATGAAACTGCCCTTATGATATTTCTATCAATGATAGACTTCGTCAATATTATATTTAAAAAATAGCTAGGTATATGCGATGTATTGTTCCCCTTGCTATGTCTAATTATATCTTGACATACTTCCCTCCTTTCCTTCCTTTCACATACTCTACAAAATTCACGTCGCAATGTGTTAATTATTCATTATTATAATTAGAACATCTTTATTCATAACAAAAGCGGCATAAATTAAATTGCTGATAAAGTTCATTATTCCTCAGTGATTAACTTTTTCCATTAAAAGGCCAAGTATCGATAAAAACTACATAATCCTTGTCAATATAAAAAATATAGGTATCTCACATTCGATCGCCAAATGTCTGCCCTATAGTGAGTGACAGAGAGGGCCTTACCAGGAAATACCTCTAAACACCAAGATAAGAAAGAGACGAGCATACCATCAGAGTAGACATAAATTCAATGCAATAACGTATTGTTTGGACTGTCATATTGGAAGCGTAGAATCGAATTTTATTATGATTCGATTTCATCGGCTTGACAAAACGAATTTTGTTGTTTTGTTTCCTCTTCTTGATATTCAATTTAGTACAGAAAACAACGCGAAAGGATACTACGATAATTTATTTAAAAAAAACCTCAAGCAAAATAAAAGCAGAATTAAAACAAAGTTGATATTAAAAAAAAACTTTCATTCTCGCGAAAGAGGATTATTAGCAGCTGTGTTTACACGATCTTTAAAGGAAGATGCTATTAAAGCTAAAGCTCTTGAGTAGCTATCTGAAAATTTGTAATTTGTTTATAAAGCGCCTGCTTGGGGCATTATAGTCGTAAGTATGTATGGTGCGGGGCAGAGGCACGGAGGAGGGGGGGAGGTACGTTCGCCGCTCGCTCCGTCACACGGCATCCAGTCACGTGCGACGAAGCCGCCTCGCCGCGCGCCTTACGTAACATAATCGATTCACGTTGCACCTATCGATCGTCCTATGCACATCACTATTCATCAGCTTTCCCGCGCATTTTCGAATTGATATTTTCCGAACGTCGCGCGTGCAGTGTTTTTTTTTTACAGACCTTGGATTTTTAACGCAAACAGCCACGACAACAGGTTTGTTGAGTTTTTTTTTGTTTTTGACGTATTTCATCGTGAAAATGAACCGGTTCGATTGCGCTAAATCGCTTAGACATTTAGAAAGGTCATTACTCCCCGCGGCACGCGAGCAAGACGCAGCGGCACAGAATGTAGAGCGCTATACTATCGACGTCTTTTTTAGATGGATGAATAGATAGATGTCTAAAAAAAAATTATAGTGTTGTCGTAGGTAAATAAGTAAAGTTACAAACAAATAACTGTGCTAGATAAGTCACAATAAGGTACAGTTCCCATGGTAGGTCTACATACATTATTTTAAACCTTTGTGAAGTCGTGCAAATTTGTTTAACAATACCAAATTTTTAAAAATCATTTCAAAATGTACAATATACTTACTTACATTTCCAAAATCTCACTACTTACTTTTAATTTACAAATGCATGTTATGGTTTTAATTTAAACTTATAGAAAAATTAAATTATTTAGGTTTCCGGATCAATTTTAAAAGCAACATAACTTTTATCTTATCATTTACAATAGATTACATTACGAACAATATTTTGAACCTAAATGTAATAATCAAAAGAAAGTTTTCTCATTGGCAGGACCGTTATCGCAAAGCTAAAGTTTACATAACATAGTAAACTATGCCACCAAAGATTACGAATTGTATGAACAAATAAATTCAATTAATCATATATTTTTGTTTATATTTTACGAAACATTATAACGTTACTTAAATATTTATTTACTTTTCGAAAAAAAAAATAGCACATGATTTTTTTTTAACCCTGGGTCGTTGTAAATTGTATTAAGTACTACCTACCTATATGCCGGGGAATACCCTATTAGTGTGATTTAATTCGTTTCATCCTTCCTATTCTATCATTAGCTATGTCTCTTTTGTACCTGATTACATTTATATTGACCGAATATAACATAGTACCTATAGTACCTACACTTCTAATTACATCTCTTTGTAATCAAAATCGCGCATGACTAGCGGCTGCCTACAGTTTTGTCCGCTCCGCCTAAACTTTAGAATTTTCTTTTCTTCCGTTCCCGTGGGAAGGTCTGTAAATCCTTTCTTAGTTCCAGCACTCGCCAAAGAACATACATACCACATCTTTACTTCCTGAAACCAGTAGGTTCAGCTGATGTTACTAGCTCGGTAACGCAAAAGGTTTTAAGCACGTCATCATGATCATTAAGATTTTGTAAGATCATGTATCAATTGTTTAAAATCTTGTATCTTGTAAACACCCTGTATAAAAATTATATTTATAACTAGTGGACGCCCGCGACTCCGTCCGCGTGGACTGCAGAAAAAACAAAATGTCGAAATTATCCGGGATAAAAACATTTAATAATAAAATAGCCTATATATTAAGTGGGACCTGTGACAATATATTCCTGAAAAACTGCATCGAAATCGGTCCAGCCGTTTCTGAGATTAGCGTGCACAAACATCGATCCGTTACAATTTTATTATAGGTATGTATAGATACCTTTATATCACTATTTTGAGACTGTGTCTCAAAGATAAAGCTCTATTATGTTTAAAACTCCGTGTTTGCTCTCTTCGTGACAAATAAATTGGATTTTCTTCCTAAAAGGCTAAAAGGGCCGCATTGTGCAATTTCCCGAAAGCAATTTATTTTCGTAATACTTGTAATTTTGGTAAAATTCCCTCACAAATTCCACAGATGTTTTTTTTTACATAATTTTCATCAATTCTTACTGTTGTGTTTAGATAAGACTTCGATTTTTGCATGCCACGTTACTAAGGTACATAATTAGAATTTTATAACCTCTCTGAAGATAGACACCTGTTTGTATTTATTGCTTTGATCGATATGAGTACCTATATTTTTTCACTTACTGTTAATTAATGTATAAAACTCGCATTGCCTTTCGCCTTCCTGCACGCGCATGATGAGAGCGAGATATCTCACTTTTAAACGTCAAATCCACAGAGCTAAGTAATAACTAGACAAGGCAAGTGTTTCTACTTGGTGTATAAAAAGGGATTGCAAACCACTTCTATCAGCCCTAATTCATTCAGTTCTGGCTCGAGAACGATTGTTTATTCTAATTCTTTAAGTCTATTTTTACATGCAAAGGAAATACACTTAGTTTATCTAGTTATTAATAGCTCTGTGAATTTGACGTTTAAAAGTGAGACATCTCGCTCTCACTAAATTCATCATACGGGTGCTGGTAGATAAGTATAAAATATTTCTATATCCAGTTAAATCAATTTTTAGGGCATATAAACTAACAACATACTTCTATTTGTCGTTTAGGCTAAACTTCAGGATAATCCATATAATTATACTATAAAATGGTCACGTTAAACCCTTATTTAACTAGCTGTGGATAACCCGGATCAACCCCAATTTAAATATCTCACTGTTTTTTACTTTACGATTTTTTTAAAGCAACGACGAGCTACATATCGATAGCTTAAATCGATAGGCCTGTAGTAAAATATCGGGGTCACAGCATACTCGATACTCGCCGATAACAAGCGGGTCGACGTTTGATAGTAGTGTAAATAAAAACACGTGCTGGAAATACTACTAGTTCTGTTTACTGTTTAAATTGATATTCCTGTTTTCGTGTTATTGGTTTACAGTCTGTTGCTGTAGTTGGTAGTGATATCCTCCGCGCGTCCTAGTGAGTCCTATCCGCCGCGCCATAGGGTTCGAATCCCGGCAGGTGCAAACATGAATATCGATGCTTGTTATACCTTAAATTAGACAACACGCATGTGTACGTGCGAAGTCTAGTTTATTAAGTTTCAATTAGTGATCATCACTATGAACAGTCAAATGGCTGCAGAGCCTCGTTTGGCATAGGGATGCGAATCTTCGTGAGTTTACTGCGGAAAATTGAAGTCCTAATCGTTGCATTTTTTTTAAAACTTGCATACATGTTTCCTACTGCTCAATAATTGTATTGGGTATGTTTTATATCTTACTGGCAACCCGCCCCGCTTCGCACGCGTGGAATGCTGATCATAAGAAACCTTCCTTTTTAATCACTTTATAAAAATAACCGCATCGAAATCTGTTGTGTAGTTTGAAAGATCTAAGCATACATAGTGACAGACAGACATCGGGAACGACTTTGTTTAATACTAAGTATTTTATGATGATGCTATGAGTTCTAAAAGACTTCTATCTTTAATTTACCTATCAGATCATTGTTGAATACTGGATCCACATAAAAGGAACCTTGATAATAGCCCAAATACCTCTATATCTCCTAACGTGCACGAAGCCTGTCTGGACGCTGCAAAAAATGAAAATCAATACGTTGCCGGGAACGTGTATAATTGGAAAAATCTCTCGACGTTGAAAGCCATAAATTTTCACTTTTATCCCGTGTTATAACGTTTTATTCTGTGCTGTTTTTTTTTAATTCAGTGGAAATGCGGACCTCAATTATGTATTTAGTGATAGTGTGGATATTATTGTTATTTTATGTTGATTGTGAAGGAGTTTGCACTAATGTTAGAATTTTTACCAATTAGGTACTTAAATTAAATTAGGTACTATGAAAATCTAAGTTTATACCAATACTAGTTATATACCAAAAATAATATTTTCAGATTTTATTCCAAAATATTAATCTCACCAAGCTACACAATATAAAAATCCCGCGATGAAAAAGGGAAACAGAAAGTTGCAATTTTATTTTTATTATCTAATAAATGTGGCATAACGGCCATGGTCGTGGAGGTTTTATGCGCTGGACATAAATTTTAATTTAGAACACTTTCATGAGTTACGACTCATATCAACTGCAATTAGCGACTCTGCAGTTAGTCCTAACTAATGCTGTTTTATGAATAATTTGGTGTTTGACAACGTGGTGGTAGCCTGGCCTTAGGCAACATACATACAGGGTGCTTTCAACGTTCCCGAAGACTACGGAATCTCTTCATCATCACGATCATTTTTCTCCATGGAAAGTGCATACCTGTGAAGTGTCTGGTTCCCAAGATATTAGGGTCCAAAGTTGAGTAAATAGACTGCGTTTTCTGCATATATATTGAGGCGCGTGGCAAGATTTTTTCACGAGAAATAATTAATATCTTTCTATGAAAAAACTAGCATAAACACTGGACAATATAATTTCGCTCGATCAAAAAATTAATTTAAAAAATTTAAAATATTTACATCGTTTCCCAGCATTTTTTTTGGAAAAAACTTACTTTATTTGATGTATAGAGTACGTACCCTTCGTTAAGGGTGGCAACGAAAAAACATCCTGTATATACTCGGCTGTGTTCTCAAAAAGGTATGAACTACAGGATCGCGAAGGAGATAGCGGATTAGAGGATACCTTTAGCATAGCATCGCTGACAAGTTGCTAGCTCATCGCCTGGGAGAACGCCCCGTCGACCCTTACGACATGCACGGATGGAGATGCAGTTGATGTATTCTAGTGAAGCCCCTCATCAGCACAGGCATTAGGGAAAGTAAAGTCATTTCGCGATCGAATCGATAGAGGTTTGTCACCGAATCAAATCGCTATCAACCGGTCATCAATAAAATAAGTACTTTAGGCCCTTTGTTGAGTTATCTACCTCCTATATAATTGTCGTTTATGTTTTTACTATCGCGCCCTAGATATAGCCCCATACAATGTTGAAACTAGTTACAGGTACATCATCTTTTGTTGTCTTCACTTTCACTGGTAATATTTCCGCTTTCTACACAGAAGGAATTTGCATTTTAAAACAAATATGTAATACAAATCCTTTACTCATATGTTTTGAATAAAATATGTATGTTTTATTTTGTATTTAGTATATAGTAATTTAGGCATGAGTGAATAAAGTGATTAAATCATTTTTCAAAAGATAGCAACTTTAAGGCACAATTTTGTGATACATACTATCTGAATAGAATTTTATGTTGTTATACAAAATATGTAGTATTGACACCTAAGGATGGGCGCAGGGTTGCCACAAGATCTTTATTACTTTAATTGAATAACCATATCTAAAAGAGTATAAGTTTCTATAGCTTAAAAACTCCATCGTTTGATAAATTTTTTTATGTACAAGTAAATAAAATTACCTACACGCAAGATAACCTACATATATACATATAATCACGCCTTTATTCCTTACGGGGTAAGCAGAGCACCAAGGGCCGATAGGACCACATGGTGCCACTTCTGACCAATTTTGAGGGTATAGTTGAGAGGTACATTACAAGTTCGGTTAGTAGTGACAGGTGGTCAGCCCATCGCCTACAAAACACCAAGACCTTCTTGTCCCTCTACTGACTTGTACAGTATGCTCCGGGAAGAGACGCAGCTGTAGTATTATACGTTTTTTTTTTCACTCCCAGAGCAGCATAGAAGAACCTACCTTTTCCTTTTTTTCATGTAACTCAATGGTTCACATGACACGGCTGTGTCACGTCCCAAAATAGGGTAGGCTCATGAGGGAAATTCTGCAACCACGTCTAGCATAGCTAGATGTAAACGATCAGTGACATGTAGCTCATCGCCTGAGTAAACTCCCCTGAGTTCCTTAATCGACTCTTGCGACATGTACGGACGAAGACGCAACTGATTTATTCTACAGGGCATAACAAAAAGGGTAGGTATGTTAAGCGAAAGGCAATGAATATAACCCATTATAAAGAAGCTATTACCAAAATTTAAGACTCGAAATCACATGTTTCTTTTTCAAGATTGTATGAACTTGTCTGACTTGTTTAGAAATTCTCCATACTAACTGGAAAAATAAACATTTGATTTCGAGTCTCAAATTTTGGGAATAGGTTCTCTATAGTGGGTTATTTTCATAGCTTTTCGCTTAATATACCCCTTTTGTTACACCCTGTATAAGACCAGTATCAGCACAAGACTAAAATGACTATTCTTTATTAACTCTAAATAAAGATGGCGAGGCAACCCTAGACTTACTTGCCAGACAAGGCGGCGAATACGCACTTAGCATTATAGAGAGCGATTCACCGTATAGTTCCTATGGATTATGGCGCTAGTTACTATGTGCACGACTACATTATCTGTGTAACTGCATACAAAAAATGTTAGTTTCGAAATCAGGCATAGGAGTAATTCTATGAAACGCACTCTACGACGACGTGCACTGTACTAACAGTTGTACGTATACTTCGTCTGACAAGTGCCGACTCATTGATGCCCACGTGTTTCTTCTTTAGCCTATTGCAGTCCACTGCTGGGCGTAGGCCTCCCCCAGGGCACGCCACAAGATAGCCATGGGGGGTATTTGCCCATAGTCACTACGCTGGGCAGGCGGGTTGGTGACCGCAGTTTGTATTTTCGGACTATGTTGTCAGTACGTGTTTCTTATAGCCCTCTTTACTATATGTATAGGTAGTATTAAAATTTACCCTATAGTATGTATAATGTTTTTCAAAATTATTGATTATCTTTTGACCCGAAACTAACGAACCTACCTACTTTCGTGTCAAAAGATAATCACTAATTTTAAATAGACCTTATATGTAAAACCTTATATGTAATGTGCACTTTATATTTTAAGTGATTTTTTTCTTCAAATTTAATTGAAATTTAACCGTCTGGGCCTGGGGTTAAAACCATGGGGCCATGGGGACCGGTAGGCCTTCTCCTTTTTAAGGGAATTTCAAAGAGATTAGTTCAGGTTACCCAAGACCGAAGTTCTGGCCAATATTTTGGCCAAAGGATCAGACTCGCTATCACGAATAATCTTCGAATAATAGTAGGATAATCGATAAAGGATTTCAGGGATCAGGAAAAAGACGGTTTAACCGGGAAAGGACATTGCCAACTTTTATAATTATATATAACTTTTATAATTTAAAACGAATAGTAAAATTACTCTCCGTGTTTTTTTGTATTAGTTACCTATTTACATCCACGTGGAGTATATAGGTAGCCAGTGTTATATAATCCTAACAGTAACGCTTCTACTACAATAATAAATCTGCCATTCGTTTTGGTAATCTATTCGTGTTATTCAAGGTTTGAACAAACATATACAACGTTCCTCGTCACGTAATTCTTTATAAATATACCTTAGTGTTATTTACTTACAGATTATGTATAGTATTATGTCAATGACAACTCTATTATGTATTATGTAACTCTAATATTAAGTATGGTATGACATAGTTTTAACCTGCTTGGAGGTTACTGTTTGTTTATATTATGCTGGTATAATTGAATAATAAAACTAATATTTAATACTATTACGGTCGTTAAATAACGGCATCGCTATCCTATACAGCCATAGCTTGAATCTCCAGAAAGTACTAGTGCCTTAAAAAATAACTTATGCAACTAAATCTCAAAAAAAAATTCTAAAGCTTAATGTGAATCGCGGTTGTCCTTGCAAGACAGGGAACGTGCTCGTGCTAGTAAATTAAAAATACTCACACAAACTCACGCCTATATTGTTTCGTTTGCTCAGACTCCAATGAAAAAAATACGAGGAAGCACAACACTAACTCTTCAAATAAAGGTATCCTCAAGAAGGCAAGAAATTACAGAGTACCAGCCTAGCAAAGTGTCGTGACCCCAAATTTTGCAATACAGAAACTACAACAAGGGAAAATCCGTTGTTTACAAACATTCGTGTTGAGGGCAGCTTCACATCGCCCCCCGGGATGCCGACGACAGGCGTAAGATATCGTCCTGATCCCGCCCTTGAACTTGGGCTTGACGTGCCAACAGCGAGCGATCACCTTTTCACAGGGATTTTGCGTCTCGCTCCGTTGGGCTTTGCGCTATTTTCCGCTTGTATCTAGTTCCTTGCTATTCTATAAATAGTTTGGAAATATTTGTGTTCGGAAATAGAAACCCGAAATCTTCGGTCATTGTTTTTAAGGTTATAAACAGCACTTTACTTTGTTTACTTTACACTTTACTTAGTACTGTTTGTACTAAGTTAGAAGATCGCAGCTGATGTATTCTAGTAAAACCCCTCATCAGCACGGGAGAAATCGGTTCACAAAATACTCCTCTATTTTCCTTACACTTTAAAAATACACACAAGCCACATTCACGCAGCCCAGGATGAGTTATACCGGGGTGAAGTAATATATTTAGTGTACCCGGCCCGGGTAGACACGTGGCAGACGCTCCTCGCAATACCCGGGTGACTTGACTCGGTTAATAATATCCGGATAGTTGGGTCCTGACCTTTTGCATCGGGGTATTAGTGTTTGCCCGTGATTCCTTAACACAGATAATAATGTGACCACCTTGTGTGTAAAATGGTGACCACCACATTTAATCATAGGATTTTTTTCTACCTGTCAATTTCTTTCAGCCATTTATTTCAAAAATGAATAAATTAATAGAGACGGGAGATATAAAGCGAAATGCTATGAAGATATATAGAACCTATCTGCAAAATTTGAGATTCGAAATCACATGTTTATTTTTCCAGATAGTAACATCTCAGGAATTTTCATACAATCTTGAAAAATAAACATGTGATTTCGAGTCTCAAATTTTGTGAACAGGTTTCCTATAGTGGACTATTAACATAGCTTTTCGCTTTTGTTACATCCTGTACAATGTTAGGATTTTGAATCATTATCGCCATAACGATTTTCAAAAGCAAACGATTAATTTAATTTTGAATATTATTTAGTTATACAGGGTGTTTGTGACAGCCAGACAAATATTGATACCATGACTTCAGACCTTGATTCTGAGGCGGAAAACACAGATTTTTTTTTTTCATATTTACAGGGGAAAAAAGTGTATAGTTCGTTTAATTATGCCTTAAATAAGGACATAAAAATAAAATTTTAACCAAAATATGAATTTCAAAAAAAAAATTAGCCCTCAAAAATTTTCAAAAAACACATCCCAAATGGAGAATCACAATTGACCAAAAAAACAGAAATGGGTCACACAATAACTAATACGCCCATTTAATTAGTCACAGAAACGTCCGATACAATTAGCGCAGAGAGCAAAGATTACTCTGAAAATCATTTCAAAAATACATTTCCTGCGAGTAATAACACTGTCGTATAACTCAACAGAATGGTACTTGTTCAGCATTTCGGTATTTGCCTGGCTGTCACCTACACCCTGTATCTAGAGCTCTTATTTGATCTAAAACCTGATAGATCTAAATAATATCAGCAGTCTAGGTAATGAAAAGATCAGCCTTTGTCATAAAGACGTATCAAATGTAACAAAGAGTCGTTTAGCTGTTTACAACTTTACAAAACCCGTACAGAAATTCGTTTCCGGTGATGCACATTTGACATTGACATTTCGCTCTGATTCGCAATTTAAAAAGCGATTCGACATTCAATTATGTTGCTCGAGAGACGTAATCTATTAATAGCGTGACTGTAAGTAAAACTGACCTACCTCTAGCCGATTATGCCGGTTCAAATCGGATTTTTCACAGGGGACGTCGGGTGCTCCGGTCGATAACCTGGAACGCCTTCGTTCTGGAATCAGGATGTTGGCCTTTTGATTGTGTCGGAAAGAGTACATTTGTGTTAACTCCTGTTTCTTGATTAAAGTCTGATTAATGATTTTATTTATTCGTTCATTTAGCTGCACTATGCAAGTTCTTTAATGGCCGGTTTTAATACTATTTTCTAAATACAAGACTAAATCTGAGATACGCAAAAACTCTCACAAAATCGGTTATTGAAATTGGCTGTAAATGAAGATATTGATCTTCTACTATGTTTCGAGGATGTTAAGTCAATGTTACTATTAGGTATATCAGACGACGACATAATCATTCATCAATTATAAGCTGTATATGATTACGAGCAAATATAAGCTACAGAGGTTGAAAATTTGTGAACGCCCATGACTTCGTCCGCGTGGGCTGCAAAAAAAACAAAATGTTGAAATTATCCGAGATAAAAGTATCCCGGCATCCAGGGTGTCAGCTAACTCCATACCAAATTTTATTAAAATCGCTCCAACCTTTTTTACGTGAAAGAGTAACAAACATCCATCCATACT
Source organism: Carposina sasakii (assembly GCA_014607495.2). NCBI lineage: Eukaryota > Metazoa > Arthropoda > Insecta > Lepidoptera > Carposinidae > Carposina > Carposina sasakii. The sequence goes on from CP053153.1 coordinate 13,327,330, forward strand.
CACAAACTTTCACGTTTATAATATTAGTAGGATACTCTACTTCTAATGGAATACGCACATAAATTGTTCCTTAATCTAATGTTATTTGTAATGTTGTTTCTGAATGTACTAATGTATATAGTATACTAAATGTCGTGTACAAATGGAGTAAGCGAATGTCATTGCCTCCACAAACCTATACAGGTTTAGAGGTAACAGAACATTAAAATGTGTGATACACTGTATTTACCCTAATAAATAAATAAAAACTCGTTGTTATTAGATAACTTAACGTACAATATCAGCTATTCAAAACACATAAACGCTTGCTTAGGCTTTCGTACGGTACGGGCAGACAGACGAGCGTTCATTATAAATTCACTACCTCTTACGCTATGACCATGAAACATTCATGTTTTTTGAGGAAGCCATGAAACCGTAACACGGCGTATGTAATACAGTTAACGTATTAAATAGAGTAAGCTCGGGTGAGTTCTTTATTATCTTTAAAACTATGATGACCGGCTAAAATATTAAATAGATTTTCTATTATCATTCTTTTTCTTAAGTCATTATCATACCACTGATTCAAAATAATGTAGGGCCAATCGTTAAGGATTTGACTACTGAAATAATGTTTACACTGTGGCATTATTTATTACGCTGACACTGAAACATAAATAAAACAATCTACAAATAGAATACTGACCTACGAAGTTTTTCTATCCGGTGTATATCCCACACCCGGTTCTGTAACGTCCGGCCAGCCCTTAGTCACTGAAGCTTATCTGTTTTTGTTATCTTTTGTTTAGTTAGATAAACGATATTAGAAAACGTTTTCACTCGTATAGAATGTAACGTAACTCAGTAACATGTCATTGATAACTATAAAACTCAAGTTTATTTATGCACAAACGTGATCTAGCTTTAGTTGAAAATTAAGTTAATCCTCAACCGTCATCGAAGCTTTTTTAATTCAGTCTGCGTTAATCACATTTATGATTTATTAACTAGATATAACCTAATCATTTGATGTAATCACCATTATGACGGCAAATTGATCCTATCGATTGAACGAGATTTAACTTTATATTTTATTCTTTCTTTAGTTATATTCCACTGCATTTAAGATTAGTGATAAGGATATTTCTATTAAATAAAATAACTAATATTTGTCTACTTATTTCCAGGTCTTACAAGATATAAAGGTAAATATTGAAAATCCATAATTCAGTATTTATTTTCTTTCTTCTTTTTCTTTCACGGCTTCCTGCTAGCGTTTCCTTGCACTTTGCCTTGTCTATTAGAGTAGTCTCGTTTATTGTTATACAGTGCTTTTATGTTGCATTTTCTTTTTCTTTTTAGTTGTAATTTTACAGCTTATTGAGGCCATCAATATGTCTATTATCTAAGTGAGTTGGATTATTTAGAGCAGTCAACATTCTGAATACTATTGGACGTTAGATCCCTTGTCGAAATCGGCCCGTACCTATGCAATTTTTCATTTTCTCTATATATTTAAAAGGGATGCAAAGTAAGTTGATGTATAAATATGTAGTTCTATTAAAAATCAAGAATTTTTATATGATAGTGTTCGTAGCAGCTTTTTCATAGTTTTCGATAGGATGACTGGCACAACCAATGTGGCTAGAATTCCGTATATCACTATTGATGATATAGTTTTCAAATACATATTCCAAAAGCGCTTCCTTGCTCATTATGATTTTATCCTGATCTATCAACTTGGAAGGAGCCTATCTATGATAAGCATCCAATTTGTTTTGCAACTAGTTATGGTGCTTTTAAAAACTGTGTTTTTTCATAGAGATAGAGTCAAGCTACAATCTTTGAAGTCAACCTTCTTATTGAAATTAATTTACTTTATTCAGGAAACAGCGGTTTCTATAATTGCGAAAATTGCTTCCAATTAAAAAACGTGATCTTCTGATCCTGAAGTTTTGAGAAATAATAGGCGAAATATAAGACAGGTTCCGCCCGAGGAGGTTCGATACATCGTAGGGGTGGTGGTGGGGGTCGGTCGATGGGTCAACAACCTCGGGAGGATTTCGATGCCACCCCGTACCACCACCATTTATTTATTAAAATTCCCGTCTGTTGTCCCGTTTGGTAACTTTCATTTTTGTACAAACATTATTTTTAACATCCATTTTTAATTTGACATCCTTTATGCTGTAACTTGTAACAATTTAATTGGTTTTTCCTGATATAAATCCTGAATAATCCGGATCATTCTCGATACGACCTTTGGATTTATTATTTTAGTAGAAGGATTACTCTTACTTACAATTTCTTCTGTAACGTCTAATACCTTGATATCCCTGTAAGAATATTTATTACTACTAAAACGCCCACGATTTTGCCTGCGTGAAGTTTGAAGTTACCTTTTTTCTGAGTCTGTGGGAATTTAGGGAAATACCCTACTAGTAGGAATCTTCTCAAGGGGCATGCAAAATTTCACCATTCAGCTCCTATTAGTTTCGGCTGTTATTTGACTTTCATTCCAAAATTCGCCTCAGAAGAATATTATCAAGTTCTATCGAAAATTTAAAATTTGGCAACTACGTATTACTTTATTTAAGACCCAAATATTCATATCAAAGAGATATACCTACATTGAAGCCATGACCAGAAATAACTGTAAAACTTAATTCAACATTTTGAGGAACTACGTAGATACAAAATATCCTCAGCTCAAAAAATCGATATCGCCGTCGATCCCGAGACATTCAATTTTACGATTATTTTAAGTCGCGTCCATCTCCCTCGCACGTGGGGCCATCTCTCTCGCACTACAATCGCGAACGCGCGGGTTCTATTTACAAACACTCCACGCGACGTTGCCGCCCTGCGCGGGAGTCGGTGACGTCACAGTCTAGCTGTCTCCGTCTAAATGAAAACATCGATACTCTTCTGTCTGGCTGGAGAAGCTGGAATATTGAGATAAGGTACTGATAAGGATAGATATAAGCATAAACTACGTAAACCCAAGGACACAATAATATTAGGGATAATGTAGAGTTCTGATGTTAGGGATTGTTTTGATATTAGGATTATTAATCTCATGACCACCAAGATTGTTTTGTGACAAAAAAAATCTTTGGTATCTGGGATGGCCATTAAAATATCAATCATACATAAAAGAACACAAACTAATTGGAAAATGTAAAACTGCATGAAGAGGAATGATTAATCTACGCTTTATGTGTATAGAGAACATTATCCTTTTATTTGACCAAATTATAGAAGATGTCGAATAAGGAAATATGTTTCCACAAGAACGCATAAGTCACCATTGTTTCAAGCAAGTGCAGACCTTTTACGTAACATTGTGGTGTTTTATATTTATGTACATCCATAGATCTCTCTACATCATAAAAATACAGAAAAACTATAGCAAATAGCCCATTATTATGTAAATTCACCTACATTTTGTAAAATAACTCTTCCCATTGCAGTAGTACCAAACAGCGTGTTTGGACACCGCAGTCGGATGTTTTACAAATAACCAGCTAATAATTAGCAATCGTTGCTATAACCGAACGATATTTGATAAACATTTCGCCATATTGTTATTATGTTAGCAATAATATTTGAATAGAATGTCGAAGGCATAGATAAACGTTTTGTCTAGGTTAGCGCGGAATTGGAAAAGCTGTTTTCCGCACTTGAAAGTATTGTTATCGCTTGCTTTCTTGCTAGGGCAGACCAATCGTGAAAGAGTTAGATATTTGGGTCTGTTAAGCATCATCGGAGTGGAGGTTGTTGGGGGAGGCCTATGTCCAACAGTGGACTTCTCAGGGCTGTAAATGATGATGATGATGAAGCATCATCATTTATAAGTATTGTCCAATTGATACAACATCTACGTCTTGCAAAAACTCTTGCCGGGTTATACAGGATGATTTTTGGTCGTCAACGTTCCCGAAAACTACGGAATCTCTTCATCATCATTTCTCATCACGATCATTTTTCTCCATGGAAGAATACCTGGGAAGTATCTGGTTTCCAAAATATTAGGGTCCAAAATTGAGTAAATAGACTGCGTTTTTCTGCATAAATGCACATTGACGCGCGTAACAAGATTTTTTCACGAGAAACATTAATATCTGTCTATGAAAAAACTAGCATAAACACTGAACACTACAAATTTCGCCCGATCAAGGAATTTAAAAAAATATTTAAAAAATTACATCGTTTCCCTGCATTTTTTTTGGCATAAACTTACTTTATTTGATGTATAGAGTACGTACCCTTCATTAATGGTGGCGACGAAAAAACACCTGTATAGTTTTCTCATTAGAGAAAACTTGCTCTATAAGAAGCAAAGTTTAATTGAAAAGCACCTTATTACGAGTATTTGCAGTCCCTTATTCTGAAGAAAAGATCTACAGTGCTATTACACTTTAATTCAATGCAGCCAAGATTAGAACGAATGCCCCAAAACAAGCCTAACATTCAATAACTTATTTTTTTGTTGTTTTACAGTAAAGGAAATAAACGCTTGACAATAACTATCGTATAAGCAAACAAAAGAACTATGATTCAAGATAAATTTCCGAGTGAGCTGTACCTCTGACCTTCGCATAATGGACGGGCAAATCAATTTGAAAATGAAATAAAGTCATATGTCCTTAAAACAAAGTTTAAATTAGGCTAACTTAAAACTTAGCATCTCAGACATACGAGTACGAAGTTTTTTTAAGATTTTCGTGGCCTCATAGGATCTCTCGCAAATTTAAAAGAACAGTAGAATAGTGTTCCCAAATATCGACATGCAAAATTTTTATGGAATAAAAAGATAACTAAGCGAAAAATAACAATTACATACACACCAAAATAAAATCACGTTTTTTTTCCGACGCCAGAGATAATGGACATCTTCTATGTTCCTGACATTTGCCTCTTTCGCTTCTTTAACTTAGTTTGGTTGTGTAGGTACTCCTGACAAGATCTTTCTCTAAAAATTCATCTGTACTGGTCATAGATATCCTGCAAAGTCTTCTCCCTTCAAACTCTTCCATCCACTCTTTCTTTGTCGGTCTACTTATATGTCCAAACATACCTTACTCGTACCGTATTTGTTACACATACATTATTTTAGTTAGAATTCTACAATATCAACATCGGTTAAGCCGGAAGTAAACTATTTCAATTTAATAGGTAGGTTAAGGAGGTTCAATCGAAGCACAATACAGGCTAACCTTCAGTTTTATTATCTATTAACTGGGTTATTGCGTCGTTGAAGATAGACCTGGAATAATCTAGGTACCACGTGAAGTCTGTTTCACCTAGCATTTTTTGTAACGTACTGAATTCATTGTTCCCTTGGGTTTTAGAAGAGCGCCTTGTTCTGGGTTTATCTGGTACCTTATTGACCTGATATAAACCTAATTTTTCATATACAAACAGGTCAGAGTGCTGAATCATAGCTACTATTTTGAGCAAAAAACTGGTGTCGTCCTCCAGGTAGGCATCGCAGTATTTTGCACATATGGCAAGTTTAAGATCGGTTGCTGTTCAACAGCAACGATCTTTTACAAATTATGAACAGATTTTTCACTTCTACCTACGCATAGATGGATACAAAGATGTGTAGAGCCGACTAAGGAACTCGGGCTTTCTCTCAGGCTATGAGCTAGCAACTAGTTACTGATTGTTTACATCTGTCTATGCTAAACGTGTAGGTTCTCTTTTATTATTCTGCAGTTCTGGATATTCCATTTCGGGATTACTAAAGTCTGTCAGATATCCAAGTTGACTCTGCTGTATTTATTCTGAGGGCATCACGAATCGACCTCTCAATGTAACATTCGCTCCAAAAACCAGTTCGAAACCTTAATTATGAGTCAAATAACCGAAACTGAACTAAAACGTATAAATTACAACAAAGCCAAAAAGTCCTCGCAATAAAATAAAATGTAAACAACGTTCCGGCAACAATACATGTTTTCCTTTCCACTTATAATTTATACTGCTCCGGCTATAATAATACGGGAGTATTGTAATAGTGTGTTATTGTTATGTTTGGTGTACTGGTGCCTGCTAATGGTTGCTTGATGTGTATTTAGTGGGGTACTTCATTAAAAGTACGTACTAATTACATAGATATAATACAAAGAAAGTGACCGCCAGGTAAATACTGATATTCTTACTTCAGATTATGATTATGAAGCGAAAACCACTTTTTCACAGGTATTTTCACAGTAAAATTCGGAAATTTTATTAGTTTCTCTATGGTGGGTATTTTGTCTATTTTCGTAACATACCCCTTTTGTTACACCCTGTGTAGCACAGCTAATGTTGTCTGTCCATTTCATTGGACATCATTATTTTCTACTATAAAATCTAAAACAGCTGATAAGTAAGCAGACATTTTGTACAATCGTTACTCCCGCTTAGCACGTAAATAGAACTACTATGTGGCATTACCAACGTGGCTTGCACGTGGTTACGCGTAGTATACGAGCTTGTTATCTCTGTGGGTAAGTACCTACATACTGTTAGATTAGATTATATAATACAGGTTAAGTTGTGAACTCTGTAGATGAGTATTGGATGGGTTAAAATTCAAAAAAATCGTGTAATCCCTACAAAGTTTATAATTTTTTGTATTTTTCTGTTTGCCATTGATTTATTAGTACTAGTTGTTATTATTTAGGTCAAGAGATAAATTTTATCACAGTTTTATAGACTCGTATAATTTTTATGCATTTTGTTTTTAAAAAACCTTTATTTAGATCATTGCCAATAAGAAATACAATCTATTTGTTATATTATACATTACCACATTAACAAAAATGCTTCTAAGCGTTTCCTAACCAAGACAGAAGTGTGTCCTAGCCAAGACTCAACTTAAGCCTAGCCAAGCTGTAACCGTATACTAGCCAAGCCGTAATCGTGTACTAGCCAAGCCGTAATCATGTACTAGCCTAAGCCGAAAGCGTGTCCTTGTCAAGACAAAGTATGTTTTAGTCAAACCGCAGTATAATCTTAAAAATCCATACAAAATCTACCCCATTCCATTTTTTTAAAACATTTACGCGACACAGCAGAATAATATTTCAGTAATGAAGCTGCTTATGGCGAGAAAGCGGCAGTTTCGGTGAAATATAGCCGTCCTAGCAACGCTCTTATTAACATACAATATAGGTTCGCTTTTACAACGCCGGTTATATTTTATCGATTATCCTGCCTAGATTAGCATTTCATATTATGCTTGTTTAAATTTTTATTCTTTTAATTGAATTTATTATAGAGGATATTTTATAGCGCATTGTTTATAAAGTACAGTTTTCACTATGGGTGCGCCCACCACCGGGCCCTACACCCTCCCTCCACTGACCCTCGGTTGTTGAATGTTTGAACTTCCGAATTGTAACTCCTAATACAATTTTATATATAAAGTACAGTTTTGTCCATTAGCATAATCTATTATTGGTGGATCGTGCAATTTAAGGCGAGGTACCTCTAGAACAAATTGTTTTGGTATTTACAACTAACTATCGATCTTGAAAATAATACTCAACATACTTAAAGATATTGTCTAAGGAATGTGCTGATTCGTTACACGATTGTGTATACTTTGCTTGATCAAAAATTATCTCAAAAAAGCTGAATGTAAAATTTAAAACAAATTATTTGATAATAAAATGTCTGACTTTCTAAACAATTTTTATATAGAAATATCACTTTTTAATTACTACAGGGAACCTGCTAAAATTTAGGTTTCACTTCATTCATAAAATTTGTAAATTATCAAAAATACTGAATTCTAGAAAATTTCCGACTTTCCATGCTCGTTTGGTAACTTTAATACTGCGCATGGCGCTTTAGGTGACGGACCTGTGTCAAATTTTTGACGAAAAAACATCGAAATTTTTTGATAAATACAAAGCAAAATATAATAAATAAATATAAGTCACGTTTATCATACAGAAATAGGTAAAATTTATTTTTATAATATCAATTTTAAAGTTGAGTGACAAAAAATATATTTGAGGCCACAGAGTAGAAATTGAACTTAAATCTGAGATATGCAAAAAATCTCTCAAGATCAGTTATAGAAATTGGCGATAAGCAATGCAAGCCAGACGAAGGATGGGCGATATACATCCTACAAGTAACATTTCTTTCCATAAAATAATATTCGTCCACCAATATCGACCTAAGTAAAATTGTTTGTCCGACAGCCGAGCACCGTGGCCTAATCCCGGAAGAGAGGGTTATATTTTAATAAGTATAATAGATTCATAAACTCTACATTAATACGACCACCATTTTAATTAAATAAACTTGATCAGATTTAAAAGGTCATATTAGCTACTTTTATAATATGAAAGTTATTTTCTTCTATGCTGCTCTGGGAGTGAAAAAAAAACGTATAATACTACAGCTGCTTCTCTTCCCGGGCATACTGTACAGTCAGTAGAGGGACAAGAGGGTCTTGGTGTTTTGTAGGCGATGGGCTGACCACCTGTCACTACTAACCGAACTTGTAGGTACTTACATGTCAACTATACCCTCAAAATTGGTCAGAAGTGGCACCATGTGGTTCTATCGGCCCTTGGTGCTCTGCCTACCTCATAAGGGATAAAGGCGTGATTATATGTATATATGTATGTAAAGTTATTTGCTTTAAATCAAACGCTTAGACCACTCTTAAGTATTGAGTTTGTGAAAACAAGCTTCCTTTAAAAGGATTAGGTATGTAGTTAGAAACACCCAAGACATATTTTAAAACCGCTAAAACAGAAAACTCGTCGTCACCTCAATATTACACCAAAGGCTGTCGTCGCTATTGTGTTGTGACGTTTTTCCTTGAGTTGTATTAATTGTAGCCTATTTTTATGTGGCCAGTGATTAATTATTTCGGGCTCCCGTCGCACATCAATCTGATAACACTATCTAATTGGGTCGGCCCGTAAACCGGTTTAATGGTAACGGCTGACGTGTTTTATAATCTTTAGGTGCAATGAAAATCAAGCAGTTTGGTGTGGATAACTTGAATTTAGTTAAGGGGCGATTTTTAAAATGCTCAGATTCAATGAAGGATAAAGTTGATGCGGTTTCTAGCTAGATCAAGTTTTAGAGAAATACAGCTTCAAATTTCTTTAGATTTGCTATATTGGAAAAATAAATAACAATCTCTCTCGAACGACCTCTATCAACGAACGAACTCTACAATGTCCAATATTAATTATATAATTAAAACAATCTATGTACAAATATTAGTCACGTCAATCATCTCAAAAGATATTAAGCACACTTATGCAAATTAATTATTAAGTATGTCAATATTATAGTTAACATATTATGATGTGGGCGACCACGTGGTAAGGAATAAATTTATTTTTGCTAACAAAAATATGTCAAAAATGTAAAGTATTGTACAAATTGAACATATGACAGCAACATCTTCGGTTCCTATTAGAGAATATAAAACATTTAAGTAAGTTCAAGGTGACAATGACCGTACAGGTTAAACCAACGCGACATTAAATACTAACTATTAGATGACGAAGACGAATTACATACATACATACATATAATCACGCCTTTATCCCTTACGGGGTAGGCAGAGCACCAAGGGCCGATAGAACCACATGGTGCCACTTCTGGCCAATTTTGAGGGTATAGTTGAGATGTACAATTTCGGTTAGTAGTGACAGGTGGTCAGCCCATCGCCTACAAAATACCAAGACCCTCTTGTCCCTCTACTGACTTGTACAGTATGCCCGGGAAGAGAAGCAGCTGTAGTATTATACTTTTTTTTTTCACTCCCAGAGCAGCATGGAAGCAGAAGATGAATTAATTAATCCTAATTTTAAAGGCCCCTAAATGAAAAACATATCGTGTAATCGCGATCGCGAATAAATCTGTTTCCATGTTTCCGATACCGAAATACCAGATTCAAAATTTGCAATAGTTTAGCAATTAAATGGCGTATTTTAGCAATAAATCTTTCCCGTGTACACAATGTCGACGCACAATGCATCATACTAAAACAAACAACGCTAAACTTACTACTATAAATTTTCCAGTCACATGGATTCGTGAATTTGTACAGTTTGATACTTTGCCAACAGATCAAAGCAACAACCTTCGTTTTTTTGATAAACAATTGGTTTATATAGAAAATTTTGATTTAGTTCCCTTTCAAAATAACGTACACTGGCTTGGGCTTGGCAAAACTCCCAATAAACATACAATACACTTTTATAAATGTAAATTGAATTTTAACTGTACTTATTATAAATGCGAAAAGGAAATGAACTGGAGGCTTAGATGATGTAACTTGGCTTCGATATCGATAATAGCTTGGCATCGACGTTCGTTTTCGTAACACGTCACTAATAGCGGTTATACTTTATCACGTGACTTGACGTACACGCGAAAATGAAGGCTTCCTATTGGATCAAACGTGTCTGTGACGAACCTCTATCGATTTTGTAGAGATACTAGTGGACGCCCGCGACTTTGTCCGCGTGGACTGCAGAAAAAACTAAATGTCAAAATTATCCGGGATAAAAATATTTTCCCGGGATAAAAAGTAGCCAATGTGTTTATCCAGAGTGTCAGCTAACTAACTCTATACCAAATTTTATTAAAATAGCTCCAGCCGTTTTTACGTCGAAGACTAACAAACATCCTTCCATACTTATATCCATACTTACAAACTTTCGCGTATACAGGGTGTAACAAAAAGGGTATGTTAAGCGAAAAGCTATGTAAATAGCCCACTATAGAGAACCTATCTATAAAATTTGAGACTCGAAATCACATTTTTATTTTTCAAGATTGTATGAAAATTCCTGAGATATTTAAAAATTCTCCATACTATCGGGAAAAATAAACATGTGATTTCGGGTCTCAAATTTTGTGGATAGGTTCTCTATAGTGGGCTGTTCACATAGCTTTTCGCTTAACATACCCTTTTTGTTACACCCTGTATAATATTAGTAGGATTAATGTTACTTTATCTACGGTCTTAGTTTATTTTGGCAAGAAATATCTTTCCTAAACCTCAGAATCGCGGATGATCCATACAAATAAATGTCATTGTAATTCCTTTTCTCAATGTCATCGGCAGTTTTCAGGGTCTAAATAAGTGAGTCACAATTTTTGTTGTAAATCTCCAGTGTTACCTAGACTTTACTTATATGATGTGCATCGTCTGTCAGACCGTCTCGCATCCACTTTTTGCATGGAGAAGGTATAAAAGAGGAGGTGGGACTATGAACTGAGTCGTGTGGCAATCGTGAGGCCATGACGTCATGATAGGGGCGGAGCTTCAGGGCCAGTGTGTGTAACGCAGTAGCTGTAAGTAACCACACGCTTATGCAAGTAGTTTGGCTAGTCACTACAAGGTGGTTTCTATGTAAATGGGCAGGGCTACAGTTATTTCTTCTCCATAACTTTTCTATATCCATAGGTATTACAACTAATATTGTAAATGGGAAAGTACCTAAATTTGTTACCATTTACGCTTTATTTTCTCAACCAATCTTACTCGTACCATTCATATCGCTGGGAGTATGTAGAAGGATATATTTAGGCTATATTCTGTACTAGGTACATTCGATCGAAGCAACAACTAGAAAATAAAAACATGTGCGGAGTAATTATGGAGGAACTATTCAAATGCAGGGTGGGTTATCTTATCTATGTACAGTTGACCAATAATGTTAATAATTGCTTAAAGATAAGAATTGGGTGCTGTCAATAATTTTATCTGTTTCCAGCCCTATAATTTAATTAGGTAGGAACTTTTCTTATGTGTTTGTTATATTATAGCGAAATACCTTTTTAATGTGGGAGTAATCCGTATTTTAAAACAGGAACTAACAACTATCTCTTGATCAACGTTTTCTATTCTTTAAGTATAACATAATTTAATCGCGATCTTTCCATTTTATAGCAATTTTCGTGGGAATTTCCAGGGAAAATAACAGCTTTCTTCTAGACAGCCCTAAACAGCTCAGGAATGTTTTTACAATCTTAAAAAACTAAAATTTTATTTCGAATCCAAAGTAGATAGGTTCTTTATTAGTACGCTATTTTCACGGTATTTCACTTAATATACCCCTTATGTTACACCCTGTATAATCAAGTAGAGTGTAAATAAAAATAAATTAAAATCTAAAGCTTGAGCTGATAATAATAACCGGGTAAATAGGAATTTAATGTTGCAATATATCAAAATATTTGTAAAGAAGTGGTTTCTTACAACTCCATACTTAAATTCGCAGATATGTTCTGGCATTTTCCCAAAAGCGACTATAAAGGCAGTTACACAAGTACAAGTACAAAGCTATAGGGCCGGCCAAGTTGCGACCACAAAGGGCTTTGTTTACGTCGCGTCGCGGGAGTGCGGAGTCCGCGAGCTTCAGCTAAATTTTGACTCATTGTCCTACTTTAGTCGGACTAGTTGGAACGTGTGTATGCGGCTTAAGTGTTAAATCTGACTATTGTTCGCAAATGCATGTGGAAATGCTGTAAAAGAGTTGGTTTGATCTATACAATTCAGACGTGAAATTAATATCAGTAGCAAACATTTTAGATGATGTTACTAATGAGTCTATTTAACTGTAAGCATATTTGTCTAGTACCTGATCACTAAAGCAATTAATCACATTCGTGTCTCTGTCTGCATATACTCTGTTAAAGATTTTTCCACACATTTTAATAAAGAGATCATATTATAACAAATATTACCTGCATGCTCCTAAATTTAAAAAAATACATAACTGACAGCGTAATAGAAGATCCGGCAGATACAGATTACCAAGTTGTTTATCCGTTTTCAATGAGATACCTTCTCATTGAAAATGAGATTCTTCATAAAAATGGTTTACCAGTTGATTAGGCGCCAGTATAAAAACGTGTCTATTCATCTATGATTGGTAACCAATGAGCCGCGAACAGGGGCGGTCTATCCTCGCTGCATTGCACACCAAATTATAAATTATACATCCATTGTTATACTTAACAGGTACCATTTTTCGACAACAGAAAAAGTTTTTGCTCTGAACTTGAGATTTTAATATTTTACAGCTGCGTTGCGTAATATTTCTTTGACGGCAATTTTGATGGCTCGTAAAAAGGTATTTCAATGGTAATGTATCGAATTACGAATCTCATTTTTGTAGAATTTCCTGGGTAGATTCACCCACTAGAAAGAAAAATGTTTCTTGAAATGAGTTATGGTTAAAATGACTAGCTAATTCGCATTTTTTATGTTGGACATAATGTAATCCTCCCCCTAATTACCTAATTTGCAATAGCAAAGCCGAAGCAAAGCGATAGCGAAAATTGTACAATATTCGCCTTGAAATGTCAAAGTTCCTTTGAAATTCATTTTACGTAATACGATTTTGACAAGCAATTAGCGATTATTGTACAATTTTCGCTATCGCTTTGCTTTTACTAGTTAGATAATAAGGGGGCCTGTATATGGACGGAGTCTATTCTATTCTATTCTTTATTGTACACAGACATTTTATATGGAAAAATTTTACATTGACAATGTACAAAGGAGTCGTTGGACGCCTAGTTTTTTACCCTTAAGAGATATCTACATATAGCTTTTTTAGAGTGACTACCTACCGCCTTCCATGTATCCACAATATCCATATTGAGGGACAAGAGGGTCTTGGTGTTTTGTAGTCGATGTTATTGTACACAGACATTTTATATGGAAAAATTTTACATTGACAATGTACAAAGGAGTCGTTGGACGCCTAGTTTTTTACCCTTAAGAGATATCTACATATAGCTTTTTTAGAGTGACTACCTACCGCCTTCCATGTATCCACAATATCCATATTGAGGGACAAGAGGGTCTTGGTGTTTTGTAGTCGATGGGCTGACCACCTGTCACTACTAACCGAACTTGTACATCTCACTCAACTATATCCTCAAAATTGGTCAGAAGTGGCACCATGTGGTTCTATCGGCCCTTGGTGCTCTGCCTACCCCGTAAGAGATAAAGGCGTGATTATATGTATGTATGTAGTATATACCTATATAAAATTATAGTTCGAGAACTCGATGGCTATAATTTTGTGGATTATCCTTACCTTCAATTGGGATCTAAAAAAACTTGAAGACAGGAAGTCGATGTATTTGTTACGATAGTTTTGGATTTTTGAAGATATTGATGCTTCTCTGTGGTCCTATCGGCCCTTGGTGCTCTGCTTACCCCGTAAGGCATAAAGGCGTGATTATAATGTATATGTCTCTCATCGTTCTCTACATCGAGGTAACCTTTTCTACTTGTACATACTCGAAAATACAATACAATTTATTGATATTACCTATACAGAGAGAGAATCTTAGGAACTTCTACTAAAGTAAAGAAAAAGGTATTAAGAAAAATTTTAAGTTATATTTAGTTTCCTAACGATTCTACAGTCAATATTAATTCAAAAACTCGAACAAAATTCATGATCATGTAGTCTTTAATAACGGAAAATTACTTCTAGGTTCATTAAAATAATAAGCCTCAAGGTTGCGCACCCCATCGCGTTTGAAGTTTCCTTGTTTGTTGTAGGTAGGCGTCTAATTAGGTCGAGTATCTTAGTTACAGGTTATTGTGTGTGGTATCTTTCTTTATTATTTACGTATAACTAGGTATACTTCTAAGGGCTTAGTTTGCCACCCCTGAGTAAAATTTCAAGTAAGCTATTCGTCAAGAAAAGTAACTCAACTCAAGTAAAACTCCTCAAGCTGAGTTAAACAGAATTTACCGAATGTTGTACTCGTATGTGTGTATGTGTATTGATCCCGGGGAAAGGAATCAAATTCAACAACTTATAAACACATAAACAAATACAGGCAACAACAATCGCTATAAGAAACCAGCACTGGTATGATGAGTTTGGTGAGAGCGAGATGTCTCACTTTTAATCGTCAAATCCATAGAGCTAAGTTATAAGTAGATAAGGCAAGTGTTTCTACTTGGTGTGTAAAAAGGGATTGCAAACCACTTCTATCAGCTCTAATTCCTTCAGTCCTGGCTCAAGAACGAGTGTCTATTCTAATTCTTAAGTCTATATTTTACATCCACTTAGTTTATCTAGTTATTAATAGCTCTGTGAATTTGACGTTTAAAAGTGAGACATCTCGCTCTCACCAAATTCATAATACGGGTGCAGATCCTGTCGTGATGGAGTTAACGGTCACATAGTATCTACTCTATCATTCTTCTCTCTCACGCTTTCACTGTCTATCTCTATCTCCTCATCTATCAAAATCCAAATAGGCTAAACTCCAAATCTTACCAGCGCCATACTTCATCATCATACTTCATCATAACACATAAGCCTGCATCTCATTATTTTCTCTCAGGCTACGAGCTAGAACCTGACACTGATCTTTCACATCTGGCCCCGTTGTGCTAGACGTGGACCTTCGTATCCTGCAGAGGCTATCCCATTTTGGGCATACCACCATTTGTATATGTATACGTATACTATACAAGGTGTTTTTTGGTCGTCAACGTTCCCGAATACTGCAGAATCCCCTCATCATCACGATCATTTTTCTCTATGGAAACATACCTGGGAAGTGTCTGGTTCCCAAAATATTAGGGTCCAAACTTGAGTAAAAAGACTGCGTTTTTCTGCATAAATGCACATAGACGCGCGTATCAAGATTTTTTCACGATAAATAATTAATATCTGTCTATAAAAAAACTAACATAAACACTGGAGACTATAAATTTCGCCCGATCAAGTAATCAATTTTTTTTTTTCAAAAAAATTTAGATTGTTTCCCAGAATTCTTTTTGGCAAAAACTTACTTTATTTGATGTATAGAGTACGTACCCTTCGTTAACAACGAACGGTGGCAACGAAAAAACATCCTGTATATAACGTCCCCCATTTTGTCCATAGAGCTTCCGCGGACGTAAACCACTAGGCGGCGCTCCAGGCGTGCCAGGAGCGGTGGTGGTCTCTGGAGTCCCGGGCCTCAGTCCAGGGGTCCCCGCGGCCGCGTCCCCCAGCCCCGCGCCGCAAGCGCCAGCTGCCCCCAGTCCAGCCCCCGCGTCCACTGCCGGCATGAAGCAAGAACACCCCAGTCAGCCTATGGTAAGGGATCTCTATAATTCCGTTAGCCTATGACTTCGACGGCGTTTGCAAATGCATTTTGTCATGGATTTTGGGAAGATCCTTTAATATTGCCCGCAATATTGTCTCCAAGGGATATGTCATTTCAGATTCCCACATCCAGAAGCAGAGAATATGTTCTTTGTTCGTTTTCACATATCTTTACATCTTGCTGTGGTATTCTCGATCTTTCCATTTAGATTTTGTATGAGTTTTCACTTAGCATTACAGTTTTGTCTCATGACTTGAGTATTATTAAAAATCCCTCATTTCCACCCTATTGCATATACATATGACTGTGTACCCAAAATGAGTTAGGTACTGCACGATCACGGAAGAGATAACACGTTTAGCAACGTTTTTCACTATTTATAGATCGAACCAAGGTGGCAGGCAGGCAAATCATTCCACTCCACATTCCTTGTCGTAAACTTAACTTATGAAAATATTTAATAATTTATAACAAAAAATCTTCTTACCTTATTTACACAGAATACTTCATAAGCAAAATTTTTCAAGCACATTAATAAATTCCTACCGCAGGATAATGGCCATAGTGCTGGCAACAACACAAATAGCGTAATAACTGAGTTATTAACGTTCTTCACGAATTTACATGGACGGCTTAATAACAGTTATTTGCATAATAACGGTTGCTTTACTGAAATAACTAACGAGATTATAGGGTTGATATTTTTATTAACGTAATGAAATTAACATGTAGTTAGCAAGGTTTTTGTTTGTTGGTTTTTAAAATTGCCAACTGCAAAATTATGAAGGTACTTAACTTGTTTCAGTATTTAATGCACAATATCTAGCTAGGTTCTATCTGGCTAGTCTTACATTATGTAACTACTCTGTGTTTAATTTTACATTGGATGCATTGTAATATGTTGTGTCCTACATAATTTGATCTCTATATAACTGAAAGAATGACTCGGCTGGGTATTTTGTTCAATCCTGAATTACATTCAAATTAATAGTTATTAAGGTTTAACTAGCGTAATATAAGAGCTTTCGAAATTTCCCAGCGTTTAAATACAATTAAGTCGAGTTTCCTTGGTCTCGAAAACTTGTGTAATTTGTTTGTCTGTTTCTCTATGTAACGAAATAATTTTCCTTGAAAACCACTTTTCAGGACATAATTGAGTTCAGTAGAGATTGTCAATTCTCTCTTATATTCGGGAAGAGGATTTTTTGTTATGGTTTAAATGGCCCATCTGTACCTTTTCAAGCTTTTTCAGTTAGTTGAGATTGTTTTAAAAGCTTTTTATATTCGTAACGAGGTTTGAATTTATTGTAAAATTGCTTTATTTTCGTTAAACAATATACCTAGCTAAGTATTTAAAAATCTCAAATTTTGTGGGTAGGTTCTCTAGAGTGGGCCATTTCATAGCATTTCAATTAATATATTTTTTCTAATGCACCCTGTATACCTAGGACATAGATAGGTACATAAAATTAATTCCAAAAAGTTTTATATTATCATATCATAACAACACTTTCGTATATTAAAAGCTTAACAAAACAAACAACAAGGCGACAAAGTTGGAAATTTTTAATTTGCGTTGGCGTGCAACTTCGGCAATTTCAGTGCTCGTACGCAATTTATTGCCCACGCGGAAACTAAATATTGTATTAGGTATTTTCATTTTAACTTTAGCATATTTAAAGGGTAATAGGTACATACATACTTTCGACGTGCTGACAAGTTTCATGTTTCATCGAGAACTATGATCTATGCTTTCGTGTTATTAGATGTGCTAGGGAAGTCGCGGATTAGCACAGGACGAAAACTAATCTCTGATGGTGGAAACATGAAATTTGGACCATTTGAGGGATTTTAATAAGAGTAAAATAGGTGATGATAGTTTGTATGGAGAAATAAAAATTGATTAGATAGCTGTTGTAGCGTTTTCCAAGATTATATTTTTAACGGTGGTAAAAGGGACAAAAAAGTTAACGTGCGTATAAAGTCGCCGCAGAAAAGTTAGTCTTTTATACTATAACACCTAACTACGATTTAAAATTACCTACTCAAAGTTCAACTGTTTTCCCCTTGTTAATGAATTATAGGCTGAAGTCATTGTTCTAAAACAATCGACTATTAAACGCAATATCTGTATTTGATAGCCTGATAGCCATTCAAAGTAACAATTCTAAGGCAAAGTTATTATTGTAGATCACAATTCAAGACAATCTAAATGTCTTGAATAAAGTAGCTAGTTTCAAGTGGAGTATCAAAGGTTCCTCAAAGGGGTGTCATGTGTCTCACTTTTCTTGCGTAGTAGAGTGCTAACAGAAAAATTCATTACGTTTACTCGATATCTCGATACATCAACATCGCCTCAGTTCTCTGCATTACCTCAGCTATAGTAGGTACCAAATAACGCTCTTTTTTTTTAGTTTTTAACCCTGACGCAAGAAACGAAACTCAAAAGGTGCTATGAGTTTGAATGTTAAAGTATCTCTCTACAGTAGCTCCTAAACGAGTAAACTATTAAAAATCAAAGCTTTTCAGCAGATGCAAGATCAATGGCAGAAGAATGTGGACTTTTACTCCAAGAGGCACAAATACCATTCATAATAAAAATCAAACCTGCGATATTTTAATAAGCTTTGGTAATAATGATAACACTAAAAACGAAGTTACCAAGTCAAAAAGCAGTTCGTAGTACATACCTGTAACATTTTATTATAACTCAACATAATTCATACAAAGTTTTAATTACTTACGTCTACGTACAAACATGTTCATAAAATGTTTCCGAACTCAAGGAATTTCTCCCATTACAGCGAAATTAAAATCTTCCAAAGGTTACGAACGAGTTTCCGAGAGTAATAATAAACATAATTATTTTCTTTGGGCACATCATATTTACTCGGGTTTGATACTTACGTTATTTAATATTCTCGCTTTATATTAAAATTCTCTATCTGAATGTTTTGTCGGTTTGCATTTTTCTTTCGCTTACTTTCTTAATTATTACTTTCATTTAGACGTGTGCGCCGATGATATATTTATCGGCGGCGGACGCCGTTCAAAAAAAGGCGGCGGCGGCGTGATTTCGGCGTCTTTTCTGCGTGAAAAATTGAGATATATCTCCATCGTTTTTATTTTAGGTAGGTAGATACCCCATGCGCCTACCCGCTGGACCTTCTAGAGTGCGCAATAGTTGGCAGTCTAATGGATGTGCTGTGCACGCTCCTGCTGACAGCTGCCGGCGCCGTAGCTGTATCAGCGGCGCTGGATCTGAATTGGGTTTCAAACATTTAAAAGTCGCGCCGATTTCACACCGAAAATCAAATCGGCGGCGGCGACGCGCCGACGCGGCGCACTCGTCTACTCTCATTATTTGAATTCATTTTATATTCAGCTTTATATTATGTTAGCCCACATTTTTTCGTGATAGACTATTGCAATTACCGAATGTTATAAATCTCTCAATTTCTTTATCTATCAATTACACTACTATGCCATAAGGTATAATAGGGTTATTCCAAAAAACTTAGTTTAAGAAGAGCAACCAACAGTGTTTTGGAATCGTTTCGATTTCGTCGTATACCTATAAATAAATCCACATCAATCATTATTATCAAAAATTACAAGAATTTTCTCTTATTCTGTTAAATAACACACCCAATAGTGTTCCTAAAATTCTATAAAAATCTTCAAAAGCGGCCACAACACAAGGCCAGCGAGTGATTAGGCTCGATTGCATCCATTTCACACGGCCTCTGTCCGGCGTAAACACTACTGCCCTCGACCTATATGGACGTTAGTTACGAATGTTATAACAAGCATGTGTTTATTATTAGCTCTACTCTACCTACTACGTTTTGAACAGTTTTAAACTATCATGAATAGATAATTGTTTCTATGAAATTAGCACGGTTACTGGTTTCTTTACAATGAATAGAAATTTACTTAAAATATATTTACTTACATTATTTTCCTGTATGGATAAATCTATGGTAATCTCACTCTCTCTATTCCTATTTCATTTATACTTTCCGTTAATTGAATTTTCAGTTATTTAGAATTTTATTGTTTCAGGCGCCAATGCCATTCTACGCTGGAGACCCGAATAGGTTTACAACAACATGGCAGGCAGATCCAACACAAGGTATGTTCAATATCGGATACATACAATTCATTAATTTCTTCTTTAGTTGTGTATTCATCACTATTCTAACCTCAGTACTCTACGTTGCAGGTTGGCAAAATCAGTTCATACAGCAGCTGCCAACGCAGACGGGTCAAACCACGTTAGACTACCAAGGCAACCACGCGGCGTACGCTACCTCTCCTCACTACCAGGCCAACACCACATACACAGTGCAAATGTAGCCACGACTTTTGACGTCGCTAACAATACGTACTACCAGGCTGGAGTCCAGGCCGTGCCTACGCAGCGGCCGCCATCAAATCGTGGCGCCTACACCCCCGTGCCTTCACCCCGAGCGCAGCATTATACTCCTGATTACCAACAGCAGCAGTACGCCCAGCAAGCACCCACACCTACCACTCCCTCCGCCGACTCACGCCCTGCCTCTGCAGCTTCCTACCAAAACGCAGTACCCACTACCGCAGCTCCAGTTTACGCTGTTAGCCAACAAAACTATGAGCGCACAGAGTATACTAACGAACACGCAGAAGAATACTCGAATTCAGAAAATGGCACAGGAGATACCAGTAATGAAGGCGAGAGGCAAGAACAAAACACCCCGAATGGGCAGCATTCGGGAAACGCCGAGCCTGGATACCTGCCGGGGAGCAACGGTCCGCGAGCTTCACTCGATTGTAACAGGTATTCGGGCTATAATGGCGGACAGTACAGAGAAAATAGCCAGCAAAATCAGAACGAATGGCAGCAGCGACAGTGGCAGCATAACCAAAGATTACAAAACCAACAAATGCAGAATCAACAGTTACAAAATCAACAGCAACAACAAATTCAAAATCAACAACAGCAGCAACAGCTTCAAAACCAACAACAGCAGCAACAACAACAACAACAGATGCAAAATCAACAATTGCAAAACCAGCAGCAGCAGATGCAAAATCAACAACAAATGCAGAATCAGCAGCAAATGCAAAATCAACAAATTCAAAATCAATTACAAAATCACCAAAACCAGCAAATGCAGCAGAGGCAAGAAGAATCTGAACAGCAGATGTTCTCGCAATCAGACAGGGTTAATTTGAACTCGAGACTGAAAACTATGATATTAAATAAACAAAATCACAATCGAGACGGAACCAACTCGCCGCCAGATAAAGGTGACCCTGGGGACGGACCGCCTCGAGTAGTCGATGAAAGAAAGACCGGAGCTGTCGCCATGAGTGATGATAGAAATACTACCGGTCATTTTTTATCGTATAGCCACCATCTCCGAGATAATTACCGCTTAGGCGAACAGGTATATCCTGCCGCAGGTAATTATTCACAGAACGCCCAAGTCTATGGCTCGGGCGAGTTCGGAGGTGGTGGCCACCACGTATGGGAGGGGGGAACAGAGGTCCCCCGAGGATTTGATAAGCAAGCTTCATCAAAAAATATACCAAAAACTCCTCAAAAGTTACCGCCGTATATCGATATGAAAGAATACGGCGCCTATTCCAACGCACCTTATGAAGCGCAAAAGTATGCAGAAATTTACGGTAGTGATAATTTAAGTTATAGTCAAGATAATAAAGATTTCCAATCAAAAATGCTCATCGGACCAGTATCGGAAATGAATCAACAGAATTTTAACCCAGCGAGGGACACAAACGCACAAAAACGACACGAAAGAGGCACTTATGATGCAAAGTTTAGAAATACGGCTCCTCTTGTTCCTAAACTAGAAATTCCTGATAATTATGACAAGCTGCCAAAATACGAGCAGCAAAGATTAATGAACCATAATGCTCATGCAAAGCTATCTGATGTACCACCACAAAATCCATACAGAGATTATCCAAGTGGCATGATATCTAGGGCGCAAAATAATACAGTACTTCCGCCGATATCTACAATCAAACAAGAAAATTTTGGTTATAAAGGGCAAAGTTTTCAAAACTTTCAAAATTATCAGTTTGAACGACGATTAGAACCGCCTGAAACATGTGCACAAATTAATCGTACGCCAGGTAATGTCGGGTTTCAAAAATATAATAGAAATTATGATCCAAAAATAGCACTAAATCAAGACAACGTTACTGGTAGAGTCACTCCAGTAGAACCTAAACCACCTTATTACATCGAGCAAATTAAATCAGAACATTCGCCACCAGGTCATAAAATATACAAGAATATGCATTACAATCATCCACCGAGAAATGAACCTTATTTGTATCCTGGAGATGGCGGTCCAGTAGCTATAATAAACGAGGCAGGTTACTCTTGCTGTCGTCAGGGTTCAACAAAGAAACCTCCACCTGAACATCTCAGGGATGGTGCGTGCCCTGGATTGCAGACCAAAGATGAAGTGATTGAAGATGATCCAGATTCCGCTGAAAAAGATCCAAAAAACCAGTCCGGACCTAACACTCCAGTTCCAGACATATTGAGTAAAACACCGACTAAAGAAAACCAGTTCAACTATTCCAAAGAATATTTAGATAATTTGGAAAGATTACGAAATAACTCTAGAACAGAAGTGCCTGACTGTAATTGTTTTCCTGCGGATAAAAATCCACCGGAGCCTGGTAGTTACTATACACATTTAGGTAACTAATCAGATATTTAATTTTATTGGTTTCTTTAAGTTATATGCAGTACCATTATTAATATTTTATGTCATTTATAGGCTCAGCATCAACACTGGCTGAACTAAGAAAGGATCTAGAAGCTAGAACTGGACTGTCAGGGAAGGAGTTGAGAATAGAAAAGATTTGTTATACCGGCAAGTTCAATAATTAATCTGTAATAGAAATAAATCGATCAAAGATTTCGGTTTCTAATGCGGTTCGTTCTATCATTTTCGGATAATACGAAGAGCAAACTACACGGAAAAGGTATTAGTGGTTGTGAAATTCAGGAATCAGCTCATGGATAGTGGTAAGGTCGGAAGCGGACTTGGATTATACTGCCAGTGGACTCCCCACTACTATTGCTGAAAACAGAACTTGTGCTTGTCAATGGATCATTTTTTCGGTGAGTGATGCGTTTAAAATTGAAGTAGAATATGGATACCGCATGAGATCCCAAGTCTCGTATTCGTACATAATATATGTATCACGCTTATTTATTGGACTCTGATTTTATAAGCGTACTGGTGAATACTTCTTGATTAGTACTTTTTATTTTATTATTTTAACATGCAGACATTTAGAATATAACATTTATGTAACCAATGTCGCTATGGAATAGAACGCAATAGGCATTTTAAGAGTGTTGTTGAATGAACGCCCGAGAACGTTCCAGGCTTGCCCGGATAACGGGGTTTTTTAATGAATTGTTCAATACGGCGGATTAATCTGTAATAGAAATAAAGCTAAGGAAAACGATCGATAGTGTATAGTGAAGAAGTTTACAGTGAACTATGGATCAAAGATTTCGGTTTCTAATGCGGTTCGTTCTATCATTTTCAGATAATACGAAGAGCAATCTCTATTAGAATGACTACAAAAATAATGAAAATAAAACATTTATTGATTGCAAAATAAAGAAGAATCAAAGGTACTGTTACGTACTGGGTAAGGTATTAGTGGAACTCTATATTTGTGCACTTAAATTCAGGAACTTCCGGTCACAAATCGCTGCGTAGCACATCATGGATAGACTGGTATGTTTAGTGGACCCATCTACAAAAACCCCTGGGAAGGCATTCCTCAGTCGTTCTATTCTGAAGCGGACTAATGGTAAACTCCCCGGTTAACATACCAACAGGATTCTTGTTATATTTAAATGTCGCAATGTTAAAATAATAAAATAAAAAAACGAATCAAGAAGTAACAGTGTCCGGTTTTGATATCCAAATGATAACAGACAGTAACAATTTAACAAGCCACGTATAAATGAGAATCAGAGTCCAATAAACAAGATCGAGTATCCTTCAAGTGTGCGACTAATGAAGAAAACATGTTTGAGAACTAAAACAGCTGCTTGCTTGTCAGTTTCCCAGGAATATGTTTACGATCTATGCGGTAAACCTAAAGATAAAAATTTTTGCGCCAGGTAGGCGGTCTAACAACATACTTATACACTCGGCTGTGTTTTCGAAAAGGGTTAGCCAGAAGTACAGGATCATAAAGGTGATTCCGCAGCCACGTTTAGAATAGCAGGCGAGGGACAGATGCAAATGATCAGTCACAAGTTGCTAGCTTATCACCATAGAGAATGCTCTAGTTCCTTGGTTGACTCTTACGACATGCACGGAAAGAGATGCAGCTGATTTATTCTAGTAAAGCGCCGCATCAGCACAGTCTGATCTTCTTCAAGACTGTCTCTCAATTTATTGACAAACTAGAACTAAAAACTTTAATTTTGCATTATTGCCGTTAATTTAGAATTAATAGAACGTTGTCTTTTCCAGGTTTGGACCCAGAAACATGCGGCGCATCCTACAGTTTCGGCTGCTCCTGGTCCATGTACTACAATGGATGCAAATACGCCCGTTCAAAAACCGTCCGGAAGTTCCGACTTTCGGTCAAAACTGAGGAGAGCGAAATCGAGGAACGGATGCATGTACTGGCGACATTACTCACTCCACTGTATATGAACCTGGCTCCGAAGGCGTTTGAAAACCAGTGCCAATTCGAGAAAGAAGCATCAGATTGTCGGCTGGGGTTTAAACCTGGACGACCATTCTCAGGTGAGTATCTTTAACTGCCTTTATCGAGCATACCATAATCATCTAAAATATTACTCATCGCATATTACTCGAGTTGCCTTCATGATTCCTAATTAAAATTTCCTTTAAAGCAATACTTAATTTGTAATTCCTTGAATTCCAGGTGTAACCGCGTGTATAGACTTCTGCGCGCACGCACATCGTGATTTACACAACATGAACAACGGCTGCACGGCGGTGGTCACACTTGCCAAGCACCGTGCATTGAACAAACCTGCTGATGAACAACTACACGTGCTTCCTCTGTACGTGCTTGATAATACTGACGAATTTGGCTGCAAAGACGGGCAGGATGAAAAGATCAAAAACGGCGCTCTCGAAGTTTTGGACAAGTGAGTGGTGATGTACCAAAAAAAAATTTTTCGATTTAACAAATTTTAAAATCCTTATAAACTGCGAGGTAATAAATAACGCTTTTGGGTTGAATATGAATTGGAAAGTTCTGTATCCAGTATTGAATTCAAATGATCTTCTTAAAACGAGTGACCATTTATATAAACAAATTATGTTTTACTTACAGGTATCCCCTAGAAGTCCGCGTGCGCTCAGTTCCATTGCAACCATGTCGACGTCACGGCAAGAAGCGAAAAGATGAGGAAAATTCTGACTCGACAAATAACTCTACGAGCAGTAACAGCTCACAGCAGAGTCCCAATAACCAGAAGAAATCTCCTCAAAGCTCTACGCCGATCTCTCGCACACCTCAGCCCATGGATTCCAGAAATAATGCAAGTCCAAGAAGTCAACATAGTGCGTCACCCAGGGCTTTAACACCAGCTTTAAATCATACCAATCCAGGTTTCGCCAACAATTACAATTCAGCGTTTGTAAACCCTCATAACCAAAACACTGCATTGAACCCAGCGCTGCTCGACATGGCAACTATGATCGACAATTTCACCGATGCGCAGCTACAAAGCAATCAGATCTCCAGCACAGTTTTAGATTCGCCTTACAACCCATACGATCAGGGCTACAATTTACATCATCAACCTAATCTATATAACCCCAACCACAATGCACCGCCGTTAATAGAAGGAAATTCCTGTCAAAATAGTAACCAGCTGCCAAGTTTTCAGGCCGGTTTACAGAAAAGAGAACCACAATTTAACCAACCGCCTACTGAGTCACAGCCATGCTTACCCGGGGCGCCCCAAGCTCAGTGGCCAGACTTCCCAAACCCAGAAATGTTTAGTAACGTAGTAAAGGAGGATCCTGATTCCACTACCGCACATTTAAACATTCCGCCTAATAATAACTATAGTCCAGACTCCAATAAAAGTGATCCCAACCCAGAGTTGATAACTAAAACACCAGCAGAACCGGAGAAACAACTAATTTTACCGGCAGAAATAACCCAAAAACTGCCAGATTTTGATATGCCAAGCTCACCAAGACTTACTGAGATATCTCAAAAGTCACAGAGCACTCCTGCATCTCCCGCACCATCGCAGATTCCTGACTTAAAGTCGCCTAACAATGATATATTAAATAATGGTGCCGATCCACGTAAAAGTGTATGGAAATCACCTGATACAAAGAATTGGGACCCTTCAAAATCGAAGGATGCTTTGGCAGCAGAACATGAAAGTAATTTATTCAGGGTGCCTAAAGCTAGACCTCCATCGCGGTCGCAGCATGTAAATCCACCTGAAGTAACTGATAATTCTACATTTTTGAAGCCTTATCCACCTTCAGAACGACCGCATTTAAGTCAGGGATACGAACATAGAAGTCCATATGACAGCAGATATCCAAATGGGACTCCTCCTCAAAGTCCGCAAACAACAACGGTCCAAAATAATTTTACTATCAGCCATGATGAAGTAAACCAAAATCCAGCTTTAGTAAATAAAGCTCCCGAGTTCACAGGGAACAATTTCCAGGGTGTTAATCAAAATTCTTATGGAAACCAAAATCCTATTCAAGGATACGGAAATTACCCTCAAATGGGAAACAGTTACCCTTTTCCGCCAAACCCGTATGGGTCTTTTAGTCCCTACGAAAACTCTTATAATGACTACAATAGTTTAGCTTATTATAATGCTGAGAAATACAAAAGAGAGGAGCTACTAAGAAACTCTCACTGTTATAACTCATACGGGTACCAGTACAATCCCAATTTTGCACCAAATTTTTATCAAAATGCAAGTCCCAATTGGTGCCAGTCATCACCGAATTGGTGCCTTTATCCACCGCCATTTTCTATTCCGTATCCTCAAGAACCACCTAAAGCGGAACCTATAGGAGAAGTGACCGAGTTTACAGACAACTTGGAATGTTTTAAGGATAGCCAAATGGGCGGAGTAGCTATAGCTCTCGGCCACGGGAGTGTGCTCTTCGAATGTGCAAAACACGAAATGCACTCAACAACTGCCGTCAAAGCTCCAAATAGAATGAATCCGACGCGGATATCTCTAGTCTTCTACCAGCATCGGAACTTAAATCGCCCGAAGCACGGCTTGGAAGAGTGGGAGGAGAAAATGCGATTGAAGAAGTTAGGCATGACTCCTACAACGCCAACCAGAACTGAGAGCAGTTCGGTTCCATCGTCGCCAACTACGCCACAGCGGGCGACCCCTAGACCCGAGAAATGGCTTGGGCCTAATAGTAAGAACAATGAGAACGCAATCCCAGGAGGTTACAAGACCGTGGCGGCGCTAGTGGAGGCGACGCACGCGGCGCGGCGCACTGCGCAGATCCGTTTACGGACGGACACGCAGACCACCATGTCGTGGACCACTCTTTTCCCCATGCACCCTTGCACCGTGACCGGCCCCTACCAGGAGTCGGCCACCTGACGCAAGCCCCGCCTCCCAGCCCCGCTCGCTTCCAACGTCAAACGACGCAACTAAAACCCTTCCGTAGCCATGTAAGCTCTATGTTGCCTTTCCAACTTAGGATTTTCTAATTATTAGGAAAGTGTGTTTTCCAAACGTTTTGTAGTTCCTCGATTTATGTAAGTTTTTTAAGTCGTCCGGAAGAAAACCGGTCCGTTGTGCATATATTCTATTTTTTTAGTATTCCTTTACGCATTTCAATTGGAATTGACTACCGTTTTAATGAAATATTTTTTAAAAGCGAGTGAGTTTTTAATCAAAGATGTAATTTAAGTTTTTATAGTGTTTATCGCATTTCAGCTAGTCTTACGTTACTACATTAGTAATCGATTGTGTATGTCGAAGTGACCGTAATAGTCTTGTAGATTTTTTTGTATATTCTTGTCTTTAATTTAAGTTTTACCGATTTAATCATGGTGACCATTTTGAAGCTAGTTATTATTATGTTTTAGTTACTATTATGTATAAAATGGTGTCGTAAATCATTATAACGTTTTGTCTGCATATTTTGTCGGTATTATGTAACTACGCGCTAACGAAAGTTTTCGCGAGATTGATCTCATAACTACTAACCTCTCAAGTATGTAACATTATTTTGAACAAAAGTACAAAACATCACATAAAGGTTGTACCTTGAATTGAGGAGCATAAACTATTATTTCCTTATATTTTTGTGTACCTTTGTCACTTACCTACGAGTAGATAATTTAAATTGTAATTATTATCATTCCGCAGCGTTTTGTAATATGTTTTTGGCGTATATTTTACATTATTTATAACGTAAATCATGCCATTAGCGCGACATGCATTACCACAAAGATATGAGTGCTTTTCTATTAGGTTTAAGACGTGTGTATTTTTAACTTTTTAGAATATTTAACTTATTTATATTGTATTACGAGAACCATTATCAATTTTCTTTGTAATAATTTTAGTATCTACGGTAGACTTTAATATTTAATATATTTGCTTTTACATTTTGACATTAAATTATTGCAGTTGTTTTACGCATGTTTCATGGAGCCTTCTTTACTTTCGCTCGAGTGCCTGTGTTCGGTCCGTCGCTGTGGGTCCCGTCGACGACAGCGACCGAGGTGCCCTTATATTTGTTCAAAGTACACGTGTAAAGTCACCTGAACACGATTATGACGAAATTTTATAAATTAGGTACAATAATAAAAGATGAAATAATAAAATACATTACATTATAAGATAGATTATTTGCGAAAACAATTTTCCAGGCGCTTGAAAAGATATAAAGTAGGCATATTATTGAAAATGAATGAGAACATACTGATGAATAGTTATTAATATATAATTAGGTTTAAGAAAAAGTTTGTTTTAAAGATTAAACTATTGATATAGTTTATATTTTTTACGTGTACGTATTTATTGAATGGTAAATTTATTGGGACGAACGTGAAATTATTTATAGGTAAAAGTTTTGAGAACAAAACTTATAAAAACTAAGCAATAATAGACGCGGAGTCTATGTACATTGTAACGTAGGAGTGATGTAAAATGATAACGAATGGTGCGATGAATGGTCGGTCTTATGGATAGTTTGAGAAATTTGAGCTCTTACCAAAATTTTCCAAATTGTTTTATTGTTTGTATGCATTGGTAACATGCCACGTCTCTTGCCATTTCATGATATGCCAAGAAAACGATTTCATAACATTTTTGTAACAGACAAGACATATCAGAAGCAATCTCAGTATTTAAATAGAATTTTTGCGATAGAGTCCAAACGTTAATAAAAATACAGTAATTTCTTGTTACTTTGTATACCTACAATATGCATTTTTGACACCAAATAGTATAAAATAGTTGTAGATGGATGTTAAAATGTATGTTGGTCTTTTATATGAAAATATCATTTAGGTCACACTAGAAACCTGTGATATAACCATAAATTCACGAGTGCTTGACTGCTTGTACGTGTCTTCTGTGTGTTTGAAATTTTCCAATGTCAGTATTTTCTCAAATGAACTTGTAGACATCGATGGAAGGAACACAATAGATTTGTTTACCTACATGTCTTAATTTAAGCGGACAT
This sequence comes from Carposina sasakii, assembly GCA_014607495.2. Taxonomy (NCBI): domain Eukaryota; kingdom Metazoa; phylum Arthropoda; class Insecta; order Lepidoptera; family Carposinidae; genus Carposina; species Carposina sasakii. The sequence continues at coordinate 13,357,179 of CP053153.1, forward strand.
CAATTCCTGGGCAAAATCGTGTAAAAATTTACGACTACCTTTCATTTTGTTTATTTTTTAAAAACTTAAAACTTATTAAGTTAAAACTACCCACCCAAGTCACAAAATAGACTTGCGCCATTTCTGGCATAAAAATTTGCATGTTCTAAATGGAAAGGGTCGTAGGATATTTCATTCGACGATTCTATGACATAACGATTGCTTTTTTAGTAGGTATAAGTATATTAAACCTTCTATGCTGCTCTGGGAGTGAAAAAAAAACGTATACTTAATACTACAGCTGCTTATCTTCCCGGGCATACTGTACAAGTCAGTAAAGGGACAAGAGGGTCTTAGTGTTTTGTAGGCGATGGGCTGACCACCTGTCACTACTAACCGAACTTGTACATCTCAACTATAACTCGGAATTGGTCAGAAGTGGCACCATGTGGTTCTATCGGCCCTTGGTGCTCTGCCTACCCCGTAAGGGATGGAGGCGTGATTATATGTATGTATGTAAGTATATTAAAATCAAATCTATTGTATTCCCAAATCCGATTCATAACTGTAGAACCAAAAAAGACAGTATTGTCGTATTGTAACCAAAAAATGTTTTGTTGTTTTATTTGTTGGTAAATTTGTGGGTATTACCAATGTAAATGGTTTTTTTTATGAATTTGAAATTGCTATCACTGATTATAGTGATGAAAATTGCGGTTGCGAATGTAACGTGACTATATTTTTATTGTCCTCTGCCAAAACAAAAGTAATCGAATGTGTCATGTAAATAGAACTACCATTATTTATTAATACAATAATTTAAAAAGAAATTACTTGTTTACTTTATTGACCCCATATATTATAAATATAAAGAAGGGTAAGGAGCATAACGGAGCCTTCTATCAAAGTGACAGAGCCTAGACAATAACAGTACATACCTACTTCAAAATAAATAATCAGAAAATGAGGGTAGGACGATATTAATTTAATATTGACAGTGACATTAAAAAGTGCGCGAAAATCTACGAATGAAACTGAGGGAGAGAGACATATTCATAGCATCTTGCGTCCTTTTTCCTCTCGATACCCTACACAAACCTCTTGTAACCTTCTGCGATCCTGGTACTTTGAGAGACTGCTTTACAAAATTCCTCGGTTCCTGCGCACGCGACTTACATCTCTTGATACCTTCTGCAATCCTAGTACTTTTTGAGTCACTTGTAAAATTTCGCGATGAATGCTGCACACGCGACTTCTAGCCATCTCTTGCTACCTTCTGTAATCCTAGTTAGTACATTTTGAGTTGTTCATATACGCGCGCCTTTTAACCACTCTTACTACGCGACTTACATCTCTTGGTACCTTCTGCTTTCCTGGTACTTTTTGAGTCGTTGTACAATACCGATGCTACCTATGATTGACACTAAAACGGCGTGGTAGCTTAGTACAACTCTATATTTTCTTCCAAATTGTTCCCGTCTTGACGATCACACTCAGTCTGCCATTTTTCCCGCTCCTTCAAGTTAACCAAAAACCAAACCAACCCCCTTAACAACCGACATTTTGGCGCTAGTGTGTCCGTCAAGTCTGCTTAATATCTACCTATAGGTATAATTTGACAATCAAGTAACGTAATTTATTTTCCTTTAATAACAATAATTTTAAAAAGATCTTATGCTTCATTATGATTTCCACTGTTATGTTTTACAATATTTTTGATATCTTTTTATAAATTAAGAGTTATATTAACATATCAAATTCACAAATTATATTTAAAATAAACAAAATATTTAAGTAAATTGACTTGCTTGTAAAAAAAATAGAATATGGCGTAGGTAGTATATCAAAATAACAACTAAAATACATCAATTAATTCTAACACCTATACTCGCGACTTCTAACCACCTCTTACTGCCTTCTACGCTTGGGCGCCCTCCGGCCAGATGGACCGATGACTTAAAGAGGACGGCTGGTAGTGACTGGATGGTGAAAACGGGAGAACGAGCCATGTGACGTACACTGGGAGAGGCCTACGTCCAGCAGTGGACTGCAATAGGCTGACGACGACGACAACTGCCTTCTGGTTTCCTGCTGCTTTGAGAGATTTTCTTTACTAAATGCCTCGATTCCTATGCACGCGACTTTTCTGTTCGCGTGGTACTTTTGGTCACTTTTAAACTTAATTTGTGACTTTAGATGTGAATTAAAAAGGGTACATAGAAATAAAACAATTAATTGAAATAAAACAATATATTTTATTACGAGTAGTTACATACAAAATACTTAAGTAAGTACATCTATAAGTGTATACGGTACAAAAATTCTGTATAAAATAAAACTTTAATCAGATCTTTAGTTCTAGTCTTCATTTTGATCTATACCCTGATTTTTTGAGCATATAATTATCTACTAATTAGGTACAATAATGGAATGTACATTACACAATATCTTACAAATAAAATCTCTAGTAGGTTTCTTACATGGTAACAATTTTGTATATAAAAAAACTTATTCAAACTTAAAACTAATTTTAGTAAGTACATGAAAAAATTGGTCAGCACGTATAAAATAAATATTACCTGTGGTACGAGTTTAGAGGTATAAGATATACATATTCTCCACGGATATACCTGTGACTACATTACAATACAGGATGTAAACGATAGAAAAAAAAATCGGCCTTTCTTGGTCCTTTTTAGGAAAGCTTCTAAAGGCAATAAAAATTTTAATGTATACAAAATCCGCCAAAATAAAACAATCTGAATTTAATTTTCTACTAAATCATAATGAAGTAGATGAGTAGACTTACGTTTTATGTAGGTACATCATTATTATATACAGGGTATTTGTGACAGCCAGGCAAATATTGATGACTTCAGACCATGATTCTGAGGCGGAAAACACTGAAAATTTACGCAGGAAAGTTCAAAAATATTCTGACATTTTTTTATAGTTTCAGGAAAAAAATAGTTTAGTTCGTTTAATTTGGCCTCAGATAATGAATTAAAAATAAATTTTTTTTACAGAAGATGATGTTCAAAAAAAAGTTGTCCTCATAAAAGTTCAAGTAACTGATCAATCCTAATGGAGTGTCACAAGTGATCCAAAAAACAGCAATGTGTCACACAATAACCCAAAAGCCCATTTAATAAGTCACAGGATTGCCCGATACAATTGGCGCGGAGAGCAAAGATTACTGATAATCAAATCAAAAATACATTTCCTGCGAGTAATGACACTGTCGTATACCTCAACATAATGGTACTTGTTCAGCTTTTCAGTATTTGCCTGGCTGTTACCCACACCCTGTATAATAAAAATACTTAATCAACACTAACCCCGGAATATCCGTCACTAGAATCCGTTTCATAGAATACTCCTGAATTCTGAACTAATATTTCTGTATGCAGTGTCAGGCAGGGAATTATACGGTGAAACTCACTCTACAATGTTATTACGTGACAATTATGATCTATGAACAGCATAGTCATCTATGTATCTACAAGAAGGGGACGCCCACGTAATCTCTACAAAACCCATTTTCTCCGTTGCTGTGGAAATTTCGGGAAATCCTTTCCTATCGAATGTCGCCAAGATTAGTGTTTAGGCTGTGCGTCCACACGTCAATCATTCAGGACAAAGCATTTTATACGTTATGTACTAAAAGATTATACCTCAATAGCTTGGTTCCTCAGAAGACCTTCTAGATCCTAAACCAACTTCACAAGCAGTCGTACTGTCAACCCATTGCAAACCCACCAACCAGCATTGTAACAGCGTGGTAGATCCATGGTCAGTAAAACCGCGAGGTGTAGTCGATGGCCCTTGACCAGCAATGGGAAACGCTAGTGCCTTTTACCATATACCTAGTTCGTTACTATGCGTTTGACTACTTTATCTGTGATGCATACAAAAATATCAGTTCCTATTCCTATGAAACGGACCCTTTTCTACAAATTTCAAACAAACTTATAGTGACAGATCTTCACGGCATTTCCTTAGTCTTACGATGGTCCTACTGATGCATGGCCACAATGATGTTAGCAAGTGCAGTGCGTGCGTCACAGTTCGGGAAACTGTCGAGCACCGAGCATGCGCGACCGATGTGTGTGCGCTGCAGCTGCTTCGTCTTCTCTATACCGTCGCCTTCCATTACCGATTTGTATAGCTGAAATACGCAGATTACAGTTATTGTACAGCTGAAATACGTAGAAAACAGTTATTGTACAGCTGAAATACGTAGATTACAGTTATTGTACAGCTTAAAAACGTAAAATACAGTTATTGTACAGCTGAAATACGTAGATCACAGTTATTGTACAGCTTTAATACGTAGAATACAGTTATTGTACAGCTGAAATACGTAGAATACAGTTATTGAACAACTAAGATACGTAGATTACATTTATTGTACAGCTAAAATAGGTAGATTACAGTTATTGTACAGCTGATATACGCAGATTACAGTAGTAGATTCCGGTGCATGTTCGGCTTTCCTATGTATAATGCAATAAGCTGATTTGGCAATAAACTGTCAGAAAATATAGGCGATATAGCTGAAAGGACTACGGGTATGCCCTCCACAATCCCTTTTCAGCTAAATAGGATAGTCCAGAATTTATAGCTTATAACCTAGGGATGCTTGTTCTGCATACCTTACCAGAGGGCCGACATAACGTCATCAACATCAGGTCTAAGGTTAATGTAACCGGTCGTACCATAACATAAATAAGAGAAAGTTGCTTTCTTTGGCCATATACAAAAGGGACCATATGGGGAAAATTTTAAGACACGTTTATTGTACACATACGGCTGTGTTCTCAAAATGGAATGACCAGAACTGCAGAATAATAGAGATGATCCTACAGTCACGTAGCAAAGCGGGGATAGATGTAAATTATTAGCAGAGGTCGGAATTAGGTATAGTCATTTATGTACTTGCACTGATTTCATACAGCGAAAGAATAAAGTGGATATGCCTCAAATTCCGGTATTAATTTTAAAGAGCAGAAATTTTATGTAAATTATCTTTGTTTTATTTGTCTATCTCTGAGGGTTTTATTATTATTTATTTGTAATATTGTTGGCCACACGGGATTGTCCATTAGAAATCCTGGGAAGGTCCACATTAATATCAACATTTCGATGCAAGTACATAAATGACTCTACCTAATTCCGACCTCTGATTATCAGTGACAAGTTGCTAGTTTATCGCCTGAGACAATGCCCAAGTTCCATGAGATGCAGCTGATGTATTCTAGTGAAGCCCTGCACCAGCACAAGCTAGATACTCGGTACAAATGTAGCTAGCTATCTACTTGTATGTGAGTACTTACAGCATGATAGTCAACATTATTGACGCTCTTTCTGCCCGCCTCAATATACTCGTACAGTTCAGGTTTGTCCTCGAGTGTGAAGGCTAGTGGAGCTCCCACGAGGGAGAACCGACTGGGCTCGGGGCCAGAGAACGCTTCCAGGTCGAGGAATGCTTGCCATGCTAGTGCTACGTGACAGCCGAATAGGTAACCCTGGAATCAAATGATTTTTCAGATCAGCCTAAATCATATCTAAACTTACAAATGTAGTCGTACGGAATTGGGTGCTTACACTGAATACGACTTATCCATTACATGTTATAAATCCGGTCTTTACTCCTTCTAGGGACTCGTCATTCTATACCCTCTGACTTACAAAATTTGTAAGTAGTTGTAAATAATTCCATATCCATATTATTTCATTTCTTCAGTTAATGTGGTTAGATGTATACCTGAGTCTGCAACGCAGGCTGGTGGCCCGCCAGCTTGAGTGCGGCGGAGCAGCCCTTGCCCAGCAGCGCGCCTGCAGCCAAAACATGTCGCGCGACCCACTCGCGACGCGCGCAACCCATCACCGCCTCCATGGGCAGCGGATCGAGGATGCAGTCCCATTCTGGAAAAGGGACGTTAAAGGTTGTGTGATGTGCTGGATGTAATCTGTTTTTAACTTGCGTAACAATAACTTGGCTGTGCGTTTCGAACGTCGACTGATGTATTGGGACTACCAAGATGGCCGCATGATGTCGGCAGAGTAGAATTCGTACCACCCCATGTCTGCCCGTGGGTATCGTACGAGGCGATTAAGGGTTTCCGGGAGGTAGGCAGCAGTGCCTCCCGTGTTTTCAACATAGTCCAAAATACAAACTGCGGTTACCAACCCGCCTGCCCAGCGTGGTGACTATGGGCAAATACCCCCCATGGCAGTCTTGTGCCGTGCCCCAAGGGAGGCCTGCGTCCAGCAGTGGACTGCAATAGGCTGATGATGATGATATTCAAGATAGTTTTCAAAAACTGATAGCTTATAATACCTATTTAGAATGACACGGAAACATATCCCACTGGATTCGTTACTGGTCGCTAGATTGTTTTATTTGTGCCCGAAAAGCTGCAATAAACTCACCCCTTACCACGTGGGTCTTAATAGGCTAACTGGTGAAAAGTGTGTGTGTAATTTGCACATTTCTGCCCAACCTCTTTGGGGGATAGTGGGCGTGACTATGATCATGTTGTATGTTTTCAACAAAGATCCCTTAAAGCGAGACGCCGCCGTCGCTTCTCTATAAGCAGTAAGAGCTACATCACTCTCGCCTCCCCTAATGGTAACAATCTTGCTTAAGAGTTCATGGTAACGAGCTATGATTAAATGAAAATGAATGTGGACTCTACATAGAGCGAACTGTATTGAATAGCTGGTAAATTCGTATTCCCATTCGCATCACGTTCGTTCGTATGCGCGCACGCATTCAGGGCGCGAACTGTAGTTCCTTATTCGTACATGCTGAATATTAATGATAGTATAAGCATGTTTATAGGTTACGTAGGTGGTTGGAGAATTTGGAGAATTCCATGCGATTTAATTTTGATAGTAATGATAATGAATGATGTCTTCCAGACTTGTCTGTCGGTCACTAATCTTAATGGTGATCAGCGAACTGCGCGTATAGTACACAGGTGTATGCGTAAACATAGGTGCACTCTCTATTCCAAGGTCCTCGCGCGTTCCTTGGAGCAGAATTGTGGTAGGATCTACTGGATCCTACCCGGGATCTGAACTCAAGCGTGGAAGTGAGAAGGCTCTTTAACCATAGTGTAAGGCACAACCCACAAAAAAATCCGAATAAATGAATTTAAATGAATTTATACTTTCCCTAGACTCTCCCAAAAATACAGTTTTATCATCATTTCAGACTACATACGACGCATTCCAGAAAAACTCTATTTCGACTTGCTGCTTCAACGAAACAGAATTGACGGAATTACTTGGCTCCTAAGTATGGGCTGTGGCCTAAGTTTATCTGATTATAATGAAATAAAGCCATTGCTTCATTTTGTTACGAGTAACATAACCATTAATTCTTTTCTGATGAATAAACTTCTACATGCTTAAACACTATCATAGCCTTTTTGAATCCGAGGCTTACCTACATTACTAACATTGCAGCCGAGAAAACCTAAAGAGTTAAACCTGCAATAGTATAGATCAATGCACTCCGTTGGCTTGCTGACATTCCTTGAAAGTTCATAGCCTGACCAACTCAAGGTCTACATGTTTTGGTACTGTTCAACTAGTATTGCCAATTACCTAAAGGTGCATGTTCATTGGATGCGGCCTAAGAAAGACATGCGACGGTTTTCAAAAAAATGTGTTTGAATTTTCACTTTTCTTAGTAAGTAAAAATAGCTGACAGGCCATGAGTAGGTTGATACTAATTACCTATATAACGAAATGCGTTGTTTTCACCTGTTATTACATAATATCTAAACTCCTCATAGTTGTTAAAGGAAATGGAGGCGTTATGTAAAAACACGCAATCCTGCGCGTGCGCAATTTGCACGTATCTAATAAATAATAACCAATAGGCACATCATTACATTATTGCTATGAAATAGGAACTGTTTGACACCAATTTCTTTTTTCGAGATTGGGTAAAATATTGACTTCTATTTAAGTTTCTTTAAACGCATAGACCATTCTTTCAAGTTAGAGGATCAAGCATATCGTCAGCCAATAACCTGCTCTCAGTATGAGTACCGAGTGTTTGTCGCTCTATATCATAGAGGAATAAGCTATTCCTCTATGCTCTATATAGTGTAAGTCGTAAAATCTTACGAATGTTGCCCTTTCACGGTAGAAGTACTTTACTAATGAAATATGTATTTACTCCCAAAGGGCTACCTAGCATCATTAAAGCCAGTAGGTCATCATTGAAGAGAATGCGCCATTTCCACTTATGATTGGAATAGAAAGTCAAGTATTATATTACGATTTATCTATGTTAGACTGTGACATGAGCTGTGACCCGTACAAGTTGTGCTCAAGGCTCGTATTTGATCTAAATTAGGGTTAATATTTACAATAGTCAGATAGATAGTCAGACGTGTATCTATCTATCTTGATCAAGTTTAAAAGAAAGATAGATATAATTTATTTGACAATTACACATACACGGACAGCAACAACATAGAACAAGACAATGGAAATAGTGTTCATCATTCATCTGAGGGAAATAGGGTAGAAATAGACACAATAGAAAAGAGTAGGCAAAAGGTAGGAACACACATGTACGAGTAGAAAAGAACAGTAACAGTAAGGACTGTGGACCCTATTTGCAGTCACATCCCGTGTAAGTGCAACCGAAAAAGCATCAACTATATTCTTCAGATACCTTATCTGACCTTTCTTTGATAAAATTGTCCCGTATGAACCTATAGTATTTTGTACTAACTAACTATGCCCCTCGTATGCGACCTTGAAGATATTCTCGATCGAGTATAATTATCTTCAATCTACAGAAAATAAATAAAATCCTCTAATATATTCAGAATCAAACTAACTAAGTAAGTCCGTAGATGTTTTCCTATCCTCATTCATCAGGTGGTCTTTCCATCGGATTCCAATAAGGTCACTAATGGGTATCTGATAACTGAGAAATACCTCACTAAATCCACGTGTCTACCTTACAATGACCTCATACTCGTAGAATACTAATTAATGATGTACGAAAACTTACTATTGACATAAGGACGGAAGTGTGCCGCCCAAGTTGACTCAAATAATTAAATATTGTCCTAACCGAAACTAAACTCGTATGGTAACGATACGTGGAAATATAGGTATACCGCTAAGTTAAAATTTTCTACTTAATACATCTGTTGATATGTTCTACATTAGTAAACGATTTGTATGTTAATCATTTTATAGTGCAAAAGAATTTTCCTATCTATCTATGTAAGTTTTCTAAGGTGTATCGCTAAGAAACAATGATATTCATCACACCAATGCTTTCTTGTCTGTTCTGTGCTGATGCGGAGCTTTACTAGAATACATCAACTGCATCTCCTTCAGTGCATGTCGTACTCGTAAGAGTCGACTAAGATAAGGAACTCAGAGACGTTCTCTTGTCACTTAACTTTAAACTTGTCACTGATCTTTTGAGACGTTTCACTAAACGTAACTGTAAAATTTCCTTTGTGATCATGCAGTTCTGGCTACCCGATGGAAACGTAACCGTTTAATGATAATAATAATAAGACCGCAGGGCAGCTTTGTGGCGAAGCTGTTGGTAATTGGCGTCACCGCGGACCCGAGTTCAGAGGGCCACTTTACCATCTTTCGCCCTCGACTCTTAGCTTGCCTTCATTGGCCGGCTAAGAGGGAACAGCGCAAGAGCGGAACCTTCGCTCCAGTGTGGAAGTGTAAAATGTCATAACGCCGGAGGTAACTGACGTTCATGCCCCTCAGTCTGACCTCTCTGCACCCTTAGGTGTTGCCTCCCCGGCATGCGGCCACTTATGGGAAGCCCACCTCATGGCTCTAAATTACGGGCGGCAAGTCACCCCCTGCCACTTCACAATTTTGGGACTAGATTATTATGGCAGGCGTCCGATAGTCTCTCTATATAAAATAGCCCTTATCCAGCCAACATTCAACCCCATAGCCCATGACCTTAGTTTTCCATAGCACGACGTAGATCTGCACTCCAATAGTCTTTGCACATGGCGGGGACCATCGCCGGGTGTATCAAATTGTGCGGTCGGCGATGGTATCCGCCATGTGTATCCCACACCATATTAAAAGTTCTCTAAAAAGGGCCTCTACATCTTGGCCACGGCCCGATGCACGCCTCTCAAAGGACCGGGACTCTGTAGTCCCGAGAATTTAAACAGAGATACAATAATAATAATAATAATTTATTTATTTGCAATAAACATGGCATGTTACAGGTGGTAATAATACAGTTAAGAAAGTGCACATTTGCATGCAATAAATTGATAATTTTGTAAGTTTTGATAATTGGGTAAGAAATGTAGGTATATTACCTGAAGCAACGCCCCTATTCTCCTTGGGCAGCGGTCTCGAAGGCAGCGGGTTGTTCTGCTGGTCTCGCTCTCCCAGGAACTCCGCCTCAGCCAAGTCCCGCACTGCTGACGACATCAGCTCTACTAGCTCTTGGTTTCTGAGGACATCAACTCGTTGTCATCAAGCTTGTTTATGACAGGTTTGTTTATAGTAAACCATGGAGAAGAAATAAAAGAGGAGCAGCGGCTAAGAATATTTTCATACAAAAATAGTGTGCCGCTGAGCAGGAGAAATATGGGACGAGGGGAACATCCTAACACTGTAGCCCTGCTCATTTACATAGAAACCACCTTGTAGTGACTAGCCAAACTACATGGATAAGTGTGTAGGTACAGCTACTGCGTCACACACACTGGCTCTGAAGCTCTGCCCCTATCATGACGTCATGGCCTCACAATTGCCACACGACTCAGTTCATAGTCCCACCTCCTCTTTCATACCTTCTCCATGATAGTAAACTGTTAACTTGAAACATGCCATTCTTGGCCCTTTTACACTAAATCAAGGAGCGTGTATGCTGATTGCGAATAACTAATACTTATACGTGATTAAAGAGCATCTAAAATACAAAATTAAATTATTTAATGTTTTGTTTAAAGAAAGCCTGCCTGCCTGTGCTAATGCGGGGCTTCACTATAAATACATGCTGCATTTCCTTCCGTGCATGTCATAAGATCGACTAAGAAATTTAGGGGCGTTCTTTCAAGCAATGCACTTGCAACTGGTCAAACATCATTTATATCTATCCCCGTTATGCTAAACGTGACTGGGATTTCCTTTATGATCCTGCAGTTTTGGGAACCCTATTTCAGGTACACAGTGGTGGGTATATGTCAAAGAGAGTCTAAACTTCAATCTGAAATCAAGGTTTAAGGATAGTTTAACATAAACATATTAATCATTCCCACTATAACCACTATAAGCAGTCATGTCAAATACCTACCTGCACCCGTATGATGAATTTGGTGAGAGCGAGATGTCTCACTTTTAAACGTTAAATCCACAGAGCTAAGTAATAACTAGACAAGGCAGTGTTTCTACTGATTTAAAAAGGGATTGCAAACCACTTCTATCAGCCCTAATCATTCAGTCCTGGCTCGAGAAGAGTGTCTATTCTAATTCTTAAATCTATTTTTTACTGCAAAGTATATAACTTAGTTTACTAGTTACAAGCTCTGTGAATTTGACGTTTAAAAGTGAGACATCTCTCTCAGCTCTCACCAAATTTATCATACGGGTTCAGTAATAACATAAATATTCCGACAGTTCGCAATAACTGAGATGCACAAAGTGAGAGTGCGGAAAGCCTCTTTACAGGTCATTACTTCCAACAGGTTTAGTACCTACAAGGTGCAAGGGCTCCAATGAGGTCGAGACGTTTTTGAGACTCTCACTAAGACCTATCATGAGTCCGTTATTTAGATACAAGAAAGTTTAAGGACATTATTTTGAGAGTCATTTTAGAAGAATTTAATGTTAGGTACTTAGTACGGAACGAGTTATGGGGGTCTTCTTTTATAAGTACCTATGTGTTTTTTATTTTATTTTATCTATGAAATAAACATGTGATGCTGTGTCATTGAGTTCATTGAAAAGAAGAAAAGAAAAACAAATTTGCGTGGCACCTTTATTTCGATACCGTTACTAAACGAGATATAATAATAATAACGAGTGTCTATTCTAATTCTTAAATCTATTTTTTACATGCAAAGTATATACACTTAGTTTATCTAGTTATCAATAGCTCTGTGAATTTGACGTTTAAAAGTGAGACATCTCTCTCAGCTCTCGAAAAAACTTAATTAAAAGATTGGGCCGAATAAAACACCAAATCGCCCTTTCGATACAAATTCTCATCGCCTTAAAAAAAATTCTTGTAGTCTACGGGTCTATTGCGTGAGTCACTAATACACGGGGCAGTTGACTGTAAGGGTGATTATGATGCAATTCTCGGAAAATATTGCGGCAAGGCAAGGGGAAGCGTGAGGTGAGGGAGCGGGGTTAGCGTTGGTCCATTGTGTTCGGCGGCTACCGGTCAGTTCGCAATAACTTTGTGATTATTTGAGACTTTGTTTTCTTTACGGACTTTGGTTGCATATCGATTGGCTTTTGTGTGGTGTTACGAAATTTCTTAGAAGTGAGAGTGCGGAAAGTCTTTCTCCAAGAGATTATGCGCTTATCATTACTTTTAGGCTATCAAAAGGAAATGCTTCAGAAGCGGCTAGATTGTACAGACAGCAGGTCAAAACAGTGGTGAACCTCAGCCTGGACTTGGCCTGATATCGTACAATTTGCGAGTCCATAATAGTTACAAGGTGCCTACCAGGTAGAAACCCGGGGTCCATCACAAATGCTGACCCAGATGTGGTCATTCAGTGGTGAGAAGTGGCAAGAGACCCACGTCAGAACCATAGAACGCCGCACCGGAATTCCAAAATCAGAAGCACATCGGATACTCAAAAAGAGGGATTTCACCCATACATATTCAAAAAGTTCAGCAGCTTAAGCCCGAAGATTATCGAGAAGGGTGGCGTTTTGTCAAGAAAGTCGGCGTCAAGCTGAAGACGCAAATTTTTTTAATAGATTTTGTGGACCGACGAATCTCATTTTAAACGATGTGGAATTTTCAACATTCACAATTATCATTCTTGGAGCATTGAAAATCCACACATAACGTGCCTCCAATTTTCAAGACAATTTATTGAATTGGTCAGGCGTCTTAAATGGACAGCTGATTGGCCCTTTCAACTGCCTGACCGATTAAATGGCGAGTCCTCTTGGAATTTTACGGAAGATCTCGACGGTCTTTTAGAAAATGTGACCTATTAACGCGTAGAAATATGATATTTCAAAACGACGGCGCTCCATAGTACTTCGCGAGGATTGTCAGACAACATTTAACGAAAGGTTTGGAGACAAGTGGTCGGCCGTGGGGGGCCCATTGCCTGGCCGCCACGGTCTCCCGACTTAAACCCCATCGATTTCTTCGTTTGGGGGTATTATAAAGAATTAGTTTACGCCAAGGATATCAGAAACATAGCGGAACTACGAACAAAACTAAGACAAGCAGAAGAAACAATAAAAAGCAACAGGGTACGTTCTACGACTAAAAGAAATTTTTTTAAGGCGTGTTTCGAGCAGGAAGGGCGACATTTCGAAAACTTTTTGTGATTTATAATAAACAATCAATATAACATTTTTTTGTTTTATTCGGCCCAATCTTTTAATAAGTTTTTTCGACTTACTGTGTTTCAAACATTTTTTCAAGATGAAGCTGTGCAAATAGCTCATTGAGTTCATTGAAAGAGAAGAAAAGAAAAACAAATTCGCGTGGCACCTCAACAATTGATTTCGTTAAATACAAGGTTTAACGTTACTACATACATGGGGGATTCGGGATATATTCTGTCCTTGGATAATGGGACACCCTGTATATTTATTTATTTAGGAGTAGTAACAAAGTAGTAACTTGTAAGTCACAAACTACGTATAAATTATGTGTGTTTGCACACAATAGGTATTTATAAGTATTATAAACTACAACAATAAAATAAATAAAAAATATAAATTACTGCTTCACCAATATTTCACAGAACAGGTTTAGCATATATTTTTATATTTATTATGTACTCGTACTTATACATATAAAATTTTAATAACAACCATTTTAATTCCATGTTATATTGACAGATAAAATATATAAATTTCATTCATATTTCTTTGTGAATGAGAAAAAAATTTAGTTCGTTTGAAGCACATCAATCACTGCTAATGATAATTTATTATTTCCTACTTGTGCATATAATTTTTAATTAAGTAATGAACATTTCCATTAGGTTAAGCAAATGACCTAATAAACTTTCGTGGAACATTAGCTTAATTGAATTTGTCCCGTGAATCACTCCATTGTCCACGAATGAGATATTTGTAGGAAATTTTCTTGTAATATCTATGAATGTTTTCGTCGTAGTGATGAGTCAAAAAACAGCTGTAACGAGTCAAGAAACCTAACAGACCCAGGTTTTCCAGAATATCTTGGACATCCCACTTAGGAGGTCGTGGAACTTTTTTTAACGTCATCCCGTTTAATAATTTCAAATGTCTAGGTTTGAAGGAAAATCGGCCTAATTTGACTGGGTCAAGTGTAAAAGATCAGGGATAACTTGCCGCGAGCTCGATAAAGATTTTATAAGTTGACGTGTTGCTGTCCAGTAAGAATTATAACCGGATTTAGATACATGATAAATATTTTCCTTTCTTTGTAAGTAAGGTTACATTGTCTGTACAAAACGCACAGTTAACGAATCCCGGTGAAAGTGCACAAAAAGAGATACATTTTAGGAAAGCGATGGCCATGCAATATTTGAATGCATCGTAAAATTGTATAGTTTGTTGGCACGGTTATTACTTTAGGTAATTCCTGTGCTAATGCAGGGCTTCACTAGAATACATCAGCTGCATCTCCTTTCGTGCATGTCGTGAGAGTCAACTAAGATACTCGGGCACGATCAACTTGTCACTAATCATTTACATCTATCCCCGCTATGTAGGATCATGAAGGAGATCTGCAGTTCCCCCCCATTTCGAGAACACAGTCGTGTGAATGTATGTATGTACCTATATAGAATACGGCAGAGGTAATTTAGGTGTGTGCTAACGTCAACCAAAGAACATATTCCAAGTTCTGAGCTCTATAAAATCAATAGCTAACGAGTAGTTAGACTGTGCGATCATTATCATCATTCAGGACACATCATTTTATCTGCATCTATGATACATAAAGAGATTGCAAACAAAAAAGTTTTTTAGGCACCATTAAAACCTGTAGTTGCAATATCTCAAGCCTGTCAAGTATAAAATCTCACATTGTTGCTCTCAAGTACAAAAACATCATTAAGTTTCTTTGTGGCAGGTAAGGAAGAGAAACTTTTAGTCAACATGTAGGCGAGGTCGCTGGTACTTAGGTATGCGGTCAGTGTCGAGAGGTCGGTAATGTTCGCGTTAACTTTACAAGGAACCAGTACTACAAAAGAGCCTCAATGGTGCTATATGTTCGCTTTTATTACAAAGCAAGTTGTTATGTCCCATAGGGGTAGGAGAGATTACAGACCTACATTTAGTATGTTCCAAATATACCTCTTTCGCTTTCAACACATTCAAAGTTCTTCATCAATGCTCGTCGATTTCGGCTGCTCTTGACTAGACCTTTCCATCATGACCAAACTATCGAAGCATACCTTTCTCTATTCTTGTTACTACGTCCTCTTCACAGCACAATTCTCTTTTCACACTCTTTCTCATTCTATCTCGTAAAATCACACCACACATACTTTTTAACTACAGGACCTTGGTATTCCTCTATTTCCATGGTTAACGATAACACCCACACTAGGCCTGTCCCAAGGATATCGAAATTACATTTTATGGGTGGAATCAACTCTGAAAAACTAAAGATTCCACCCCCACTTACCTCAAGTTAGCGAGCTCGGAACACGAGTTAGCCAGCAGATAGTCACCGCTGAGCAACGCGATCTTGTTGCCGAAGAGCATGTCGTGAGAGTCTCCTGCGAAGACGAGGGGCTCGCCAGCGTTCATGTTCACTAGCCCCTTGTGGACCAGGTGGGAGGTACGGATCATTTCCGTCACCTCCGCTAGGGCGCGCTGACTGGATGAAAAATAGATAAGTGTGATTGAGGGCCGCTTTTACCCGACTGTGCGACGCAAAGGAGTGGTATTGTTTAAATGATGCGATAGCCTATCTGCAGGAAAGTCTTCCTTTATATCCTTTCAGATTATTATTTATTTAATTACTCGTCCCAAACTCTAAATGCGACAAGCCGTTTAGGCTCTAGAGTACCCTAAAGACAACTTTCTTCTTTTAATACCTCGTATAACATAACGATACTATAGAAGCACCCCTGGGAAACCACGGGTTTCCAATATATATTGAGGTACAAAGTTACATTAAAAATAAAACTCTACTTCTCCAGTCGGGTGAAAAGAAGAAAGAATTCGGGGGTCTAAAGCAGCCTCTTTTGTTAGAGTTCGATTAACGTACAGAATTAAGGTAATTTCGATATTAATGAGATATATATATTGGTAAGTTCCTCACCTGTGTAACACCCCTGCAGCCTTATCCTGCTCCAGGTCGGGGATCTCAGGACTGTGGCCGGCTGCCTTGGACACCAGCAGCACGATGAGGCCCCACGCTTGCATGTTGTTCTTGCCATTGTATAGGAGATTCCTTGAAAGGAGGACACGTGATATAAGGTATCAACCATGAAGCTATAGAGTACAGACACTAAAACCTGTTAATACATTAAGTTTGGGTACAGGAGGATAGGTAAACCATGAAAACATGGGTACAGGCACTAAAACCTATTTTGGGTATAGGAGGGTAAATTGAGTAAATAAAATTATTAGAGTAAACAGCGATGGAGGTTTTATTCTAAGTATGTGGGTAGAAGTTTATTAGAATCTCATTAAGGGAATAGATACATGATAAACCCCATTTCCATTTTTGTTTTTCAGAGCTTGGAATATTAACCGGTCTCCTGGTCTCTAGAATCTAGCAGGCAGTACGAGTACATTCAAATGGTTCATTAGTGGGTCATGCTTAATGAGACGCAGTTATAAGAAAACTACAAATCAATTTCGCGTTGACCTTTCACAAATATAAAACATAGGTATCGAAACCTTGAGATTAGACACAAATTCGAATGACACTCGACGGACACAGCCTCGAAATCTTCGAGATGTTGTGTAAGGAGTGTTGCAATGTTATCATAACTATACTTACAACACTACAGATTTGCTTACAGCATCCAGAAGGCTTAGGTAAAGCTTATAGCGCATAATAGTACGCTAGCGCCACCACATAAACATTTCAAAAGTTCACTAAATAACTATAAACTAAATAGGTACCTACCTACCTACATATCTGTTAATTATCTCTCGTTATTTCTTCGATCTAAGAGAAATTTAATTGGTAATAAAAAAGAAACCATAGGTGAGCAGTGTTAAATATCTATCGACTTTTTTGGGGAACAGTAGGTACGACAAGCACGAAGATTTTAACGGTTCATACAGTAATCATCGTATCTAGGTAGATACATAATTACATATTGACCATAGGATAAAGCGCTGTGGTATGTTGGATTACGGCACCGTCATATTGCAGCCGAGAAGGAACTTTTCACAAGTCGGCACCAACGGCATCGTTATCCTAGAAAACCAAAGCTTTACGGAGGTCTAGTAGTTCGTACTTGCCCTATAACTAAATGTAATGTCTCGTTAACCTTTTTAGTTACATTTTCATCCCAGCCTCTTACCGTTCCAATATTTCCCTCTTTATATGCATATAGAATTATTATCTAAGTGACCTGCACCGGTAGCATGGAAAAAACGCGACACGGGTTTTTTTTTTACCACGCCCGTGTTTCCAGTCCTCCACAATAATTGTTCGTAGGTAGGTAGGTACCTAGATACATTAGTCCCAATTTGTAAATCACCTACCCATAAATTATCATTTATATTATGGTAATACCACAGATTAATTTATCATGTAAATACGTAATTTAATTACGATTCGGTAATTAAATAGGTAGGTCAGATGTTTATGGGATCTTAAGTACTAACCTATGGTGGTACCGTGGCTTCGACGTGATTATTCATTATATCTAAAAGTACTACTTATTTCTGTTTTGTAGTTTCAACAATTCGGTTTACAATTTCTTTTTCACTGATGTTTTGGGCAGTCTCAGTTTCAATTCAATTATCTACCCTCAAAGCTAGATAATACCTGAATATCAGTACTTAACTCCACTTGGAATAATGAAAGCATAGACCTCTCTGCTAACTTGTAAAGTTAGTACCACTATGCACCTATCTTTCATTTGAACCCACTACCTACGAGCTGCGCACCAAACCAAAATTGACTGCTTCAATCACTGAGCATGCGCTCTTTCATCTACCTATGCATACATACGTGGGAAACATTAGTCCTTCCTTTTCGTATTGTTAGGTTAATTACAAAAACAATCACAGTAAACTTACTTAGCCGTTTTCAAAACTGGATGATTGCTGCCAACGAGTTTTCGTAAATGGAGCGCCACATTCGCGATCTCATCGCTCAAAACCCATCTCAAACTCAGGAAGGAGGTGGGATAGCCTACGATCTTCTCCGCTTCACTCACAGCCCTATTCCAATCCGGCTTCGCGGTGTGTTGTGCAACTGACGATCGTTGCGTGGAGCATGTACCAACTTCCCTGCCTTTGCAAGGTCCCGCGAGTTTCGCAAGTGCACTTGACGATGCCAAACTGATTTTATCGCACAACAGAGCACTTCTCAATCGGCTTAAACTCATTTTTGATAATATTAAGAGCACAATGTAGGTGAAGTAAAGTTGAGGTGCTAAGCGCGCGAAATAATTTTTTAAAACTTATTTCGCGCGAAATGAGTTTTAGAATACATTCACTATAAATTGTGGTACAATGTATTTTTGTGATCACATTCAAAAGATAGTATTGATAATCACGGTGATTATAAAAATATTTTTAACCACACACAACAAACCACTTTTACGAAAGAAACAATACTGTCTAACTGTGCAAGTGTGCGTGTACCAGGACACGGATGCGTATGAATGACTGTCAGAATGAACGAATGGAACAAATTTTTGCTCGTTGTAAGATCTATGAATGAAATGAACGTACTAAGCAATATGAATGGGGTGGGCATGACAAGGAATTACTAGCAAAATGGAAAGACATAGGTGCGTAATTTAATTACAAGATGTAAACCTGACTTTCCAGGGTGTGTCCTTGGCAACGACTGACCATCTTCAACTCTTAGGCCTGGACATATCAGCAACGTGAAATTTTGGCAAGTACATCGAGTCCATAGCAAAAATCTCAGCTAAAAAACTAGGCGTCCTATCCAAGGTTAGGCGGTATTTTACTCCACTGCAACTATTGGCGCTATAAAAAGCGCAAGTTCGCCCTTGTATGGAGTACTGCTGCCACCTTTGGGATGGATCAGCTAAATATCAGCTAGCCGCACTGGACTCGGTGGAAAAACGGGCAATAAAACTTATTGGAGATGAAACCGTAGCAAATTCGAAACTCCAGGACCTGACCCACCGCCGTAAAATTGCTGCCTTGTCAGTGTTTTACAGGATACACTTTGGAGAGTGTGCGTGGGAACTTCACAATACAGTTCCACCAGCCCCTTTTCACCATCGATACTAGACGCAGACTAGCGTATCACCCTTATGTTGTTGATATCCCACCCATCCGCACCAAACGTTATGCTAACTCGTTTGTAATGCTAACGGCTAAGGAGTGGAATGCACTTCCTGCCGATGTATTTCCCGAGCACTACAACATTGGTCTCTTCAAAGCTGGAGTGAATAGGCACTTTCTAGGCAAACATGTAGTAAAAACAGTCAAGCCGTTTCGGAGAATTTTCGTGTCGCAGTATTTGTTACCAAACTCCTCCGAAACGGCTTGACTGTTTTTTTTTATCTTATTTTGTGTGTATGCGTAAAAAATGTATACGTACCTACATAGTAAGTAACTAAGCTCTCTATCTTTATCCCATTCTCATTCTAGGAAAATAGTGCTCTGTAATGGAATCGAAGAAGGGGGGCTGGGGACCCTGCGGTAGTAAAGAGCCGGCGAAAGCGATAGTGTAGCGAAGGTTTTCGAAATTTCAAAAAACGTTGTTTCTCAGGAAGGCAATCGCGCAAAAGTTTGACGTATTTACCAAAGCTAAACAAACCACAACCAAAAACGTTATGTTATGCACATTTCATATTGCGGTAAATTTTGACAACGCCTAAAGCCATAGAAAAATGTCTGAAACGCTGTCAAATGAACAGCGAAACCAAAGCTAAACCATAACCAAAACGTTGTCATTTTGCACGATTGCCCTCGTAGGCGCGAGTTTGATTAGAATCAAAATTATATCGTTTTGTTTTTCCTTTAGGAAACATAAAATTATTGGTATAATATAAATTGCGAAACTATATTTGCACAATCCACTACACTATTATAATATCTTTGGATTGTGAGTGAACTAAACTAAAAGAATGAATGACCCATTTAAGCCAAACAAAAATGTTTCCAGAACACAATTCGAACTAAAATTAAAGTAATACTTAGTAAATGTAAAGTCCGTTTCATAGGATAATTTTACTCCTATGGGAACTAACATTTTTTGTATGCAGTGACACTCTAATAAAGTCAGTCATACATATAGTAACTAGCGCCATAATTCAAAGAAACTATTAGGTGAAACGTAAATTAGCTTTTCACTCGCCTTAACTTTAGCTCTTTTTATATTTACCCTGTATCTAGCAGATAACTGCAACCCTAACTAGTTTCCATCTCGCAGATATCCTACTCCAACTAACCGGTCCCCACTCTACAATTCTTTGACCACATCGGTTATTGGTTCTTCGAGCTGGGTGCCTTGCCGCCCACTCACTGCCACTTCAACTTGCTTGGCTATGGCTCTGTCGTCGGTGACCTTTGATCGTCTATGGATCTGCTCTACGTATCTTGACGTTTCATAATTTCCCGAACGCTGCCCAGCTGAGTTGGATTTTAATTTTACTCATAAAACTCTCAAAAACACGGGTACCAAGACGAAGACATCCGCTAGTTTATAGTTATATAATGGCAACAATTAGGAAATTATTCATTCTTTTTTTTAAATCACGTCACTGTCAATGTCACTCAATCTAATCTGTCATTTTTCTGTCAGTCGCTCACCATCAGTTGTGGTAGTTGGCTGGCTAGTGATTTTTATATTTTGCCGGCGATTTTTTTCAGTGTTCCTGTTTTTAGTTTACATTAAACAGTTACTACAATCTAGAAAATTGTGATTCAAATAGGTAGTGTTAAAGTGCAAATAGTGCGAAGTGATTACTGTGGTTACAGTTTCGTTTATATACTTGAATTCATTTTGAGGTGAGAATTTCAGATGGTTTCTTGAAATATTTTTGTAGTTCGTCATCTAGTCCAGCGTCCACGTGGAAAATATGCGTACATTTGAATACCTATCTATATTTTGGCTAATGGCTTAGCAGTAGCTCTTTGCAAATTGCGAGAGAATTTATTTCCATAAGGCGTAGACCGATGTTGCGCACAATTATTACCTTTGACGTAGATTTAGACCGTACCCTATGTATGCCGATTATTTATATCAAAAGAGGTTCCCCTTTACAATATTGCCCTATTGTCCAATTCACCGCGGACCAAGGACCGGTATTCACCAAGTCATTGGCATTTCATAAGATAAAACTTGCGTTTGTTACAAAATCCAGGTTAGATAAGGGACAGTGGAAAATTTTTAAATTTGCAGTCCTACTTCATAGATACCTAATATATATAATTAAATACATTTACTACAATATCCTATTTGTAGACCAGCTATGTATAATTGTGTAATACCTATTTCTTATATTTGTTTACAACTGAATAGTAATTAACACTGTGGTTGTAGGTACAAGTTTATCTGTGTGAAGCTCAGATATCAAAATTCTGCTTGTGAATGACTGACCTTGAACATTACTTGAACCTTTGTTGACAAATAAGATGTTAATAGGGAATTTTATAGTAGACTAGTGGACGCCCGCGACTGTCCGCGTGGACTACAGGAAAAAAAACAAAATATCGAAATTAACCGGGATAAAAACATTTTCCCGGGATAAAAAATAGCCTATATGTTGAGTGGGGCCTGTCACAATATATTCGTATAATATTTTTTCTCATATATCTTCCATGTACAGACAGTGATCCGTTACATTTTTATTATATGTATAGATAGACTAGTAGCTGCCTATGACTTAATCCAGCTAAAAATTATGTATTTCGTGTTGTATGTGATATTGTGCTAATTCACACTATCTTCTGACAGTGATGATGTCAATATGTAAGAAGCCACATGGTGCCGGCAGAGTAGAACTTGTACCACCCCATGTCTGCCCGTGGGTATCATACAAGGCGATTAAGGGTTTCCGGGAGGTGGGCAGCAGCGCCTCCCGTGTTGACAACATAGTCCAAAATACAAACTGTGGTCACCAACCCTCCTGCCCAGCGTGGTGACTATGGGCAAATAATGGCAGTCTTGTGGCGTGCCCTGGGGGAGGCCTACGTCCAGCAGTGGACTGCAATAGGTTGATGATGATGATGGTTGGATAGCCTATTGGAAAGATTAAGTTTATGTCTATCTTGATCAAGTTTTAGAAACTTATTAGTCTCCGAAGTCTTTAGACAGACTGCCTGGCCATTGGAAAATCTCAGTTAGTAATTTTTAAATTATTCTTCTTTCCTAGGTATGGAGTGGGAAGGGCCGGCCAAGCAAGGCTTGTACGACCCTCAGAATGAGCATGAGGCCTGCGGAGTTGGATTCGTTGTGGCTATAGATGGAAAGCGTTCTCATAAAGTAAGTTGGATTTATTTACTATTTTCAATTTGATATGTTTCTATGGGGAAGTAGGTAGTAGGTACCACATATATTTGTTGATTGGATATTTAAACACTAGTTGTTTACTTATTATTAACTTTCTAATTTATTATATAATTACATATTAGTATTTTCCTAGCTAGCTGAAAGCAAAATCCTGTCCTATTTTTAGTATATAAACCAAAGCAATCTAATGCATTAATTCACTACCTATTCCTGTATAGATTGTCCGCGATGCCGAGACCCTGGCGACGCGCATGGAGCACCGCGGCGCGTGCGCGTGCGACAACGACACCGGCGACGGCGCGGGAGTGCTGACGGCCATCCCGCATCAGTTCTACTGTGCGCAGCTTAGGTCAGTCTAGATTCGTAACGGGCGCCGTAGGCTGATTACCTTGCAAAACCTAAGCAATTTTCGCGATCGCATCGCTTCGTCTTTGCTACTGCAAGTTAGTGTGGCAACACTGCGGACGCTGATTGCTGAACCGACTAAAGGACTTTTATCCACATTATAAAGCTATATATAATTTAAGCTACTCTTATCTACCAGGCTCTTGTCACCCTCTTACCGCCATATAATCAATGTACTACCGTCTCTTATCCGAAGGCCCCTAGGAGAATAGGGGCTTAGAAAATTAATTAATACAGTAAGTGACAGCAAAGTTATCGAAGCATTTCCACCTATTAGCGCTTAGACGTCATCACGTCATTTAACAAACTCGCTAAATAATTGGAGAAAATGTTTCGATAAATATACGAACTTCGCTGTCGCTCGTATGATTAGCAGTAAGTAAGAAGAGTACGGGCGTTAAATGTACACTCCAATGAACTGTCATAATAGGACCTTGTCGATATATCTAATCGATATGTTATAATGAGCTTCACGCAAAGCCAAACAAATAAAATTAATCTGTTACATCAGTCTGTTATCAGACATAAAAGATACCTATAATATATGTATTTGAAGAAGCCATATGAAGGAAATAGTGTACTATTGATGAACGAGACAGAAATGTTTCTGTTCACCGTCTATTTTGGAGCTTTTCTAGAAAATTCGGCATTTTTTAAGTCGTATGAGGTTATAATGTCCTTGGTACGGACTGACATCTTGTGAAAGATACCCTTAACCTAGGTAATTAAACAAATTACCACATGTTCTAAGTAAGGAAGCTATGTTTACAACAGTATTCATAGTGGCCCGCCCTTTCGCTGTACAAAAAAAGATACAACTTTATATAGGTACAGCGGTTTTCGTTTAAATTTGGAACTCCCGTTGGTCCCCTTCCCGTGGGAATTTCGGGAAATCCGTTCTTAGAGCTTCCTTGTAGCCCTAATCCGATTTCAGCTTCGTATAAATAGCTGCGTAAAAAAATTAAATTCCCGTAACTCCCCTTCCCATAGGAATTTCGGGAAATCCGTTCTTAGTGCTCCCTCGCAGTCCCTAATGAACATACAGGTCCAATTTCAAATTCATAATCGCAGTTGTCGTTGAATTCCCGTTTGTCCCCTTCCCGTAATATCGGGAAATCCGTTTGAATTCCCATTTGTCCCCTTCCCTTGGGAATTTCGGGAAATCCGTTTTTAGTCCTTCCTCGTTGTCCCCAATGAACATATATGCCCGATTTCAGCTTCATATGTATAGCGGTTCTCGTAAAAATTATGAATTCCCGTTAGTCCCCTTCCCGTGGGAAGATCCGTTTTTAGTCCTTCCTCCCCAATGAACATATATGCCCGAAGATGTATACGTAAAAAATATTAAATTCCCGTTGGTCGCCTTCCCGTGTCGGGAAATTCTTATAGCCTATGTTCATGTCCAATAAATTCTAACGGTGAAAGAATTTTTGAAATCGGTCCAGTAGTTTCGGAGCCTATTCATTACAACCAAACAAACAAAGTTTTCCTCTTTATAATATTATTCCTCTTTATAATATTAGTATAGACTAGCGACCCGTCTCGACTACGCACGGGTGCAGTGCTGATCCTATACATATAAACTTTCCTCATGAATCACTATCTATAAAAAAAAACTGCATCAAAATCCGTTACCTAGTTTGAAAGATCTAAGCATACATTGGGACGAACAGACAGCGGCAAGCGACTTTGTTTTATAATATGTAGAGCAAGCAAGGCAGCATCATGCCATAGCACAAATGAGAGAATTCCCAAGTTCCTTAGTAGACTCTTACGACATGCACGGAAGGAGATGCAGCTGATATATTCTAGTGAACGTCTAGCACACCAAGTACTCAGGTTATTTTTTCCTTGGGAGCCTCGGATGAGAGATGTATTATTTTGTTTTCTTGTAGCTAGTTTTAATGACTTAGTTTGAGGTTTGAGTCATAGTTTAATGATACGAGGGTGAAAGTATTATGTTCTATTTCGCGAAATTCCGCGATGTCTCTCGAGATTTGGCCCAGCGCCAGCTTGTGGGGAACAATTGAAGTCCATAACCTTACTCTTGGGCGTTCGCCAACGCTGGAGCCAATCGATGGAAATTGGAGCGTGACGTCACGATTTGTGATACAAGATGTCGCATAGGTTAGGTAATATTTGGTTACTATTCCGGCGGAGAATTGGTGTGACGTGATTCGCAAATATTATTTTGTTCACATTTATTGAACTATTTGCTGTGCTGTCTGAGAAACGAGTACCTACTGATTGCTACGTCTGTATGAGTACGAGTGTACGTACAACATTCTCAAGTCCAATACCAAATACATAAAGGGCTATTATAGGATAATGTTATTGGCCATTAGATTCTTTTATGTACCGATATGAGTATATGTATTTAAGTCATCTTCATATTGCTCGTAATCATAATTAAAGTCAATGTAATTTTTCCATTAAAAAAACCATTTTATTCCTTGATTCCATTGACCGTCAGTTTGTAGCTATTTCGTTTATTTGTTTTGGTACAGTTTAATATAAATCACCGTGTTATTACAAAAAAAAATTAAACATTTTTTAAGCCAAACATGTCCTAAATTTGGCAGATATGCCATACATTTTGCTGTCAGATGTCATATTTAAATTGAGTCTAACTTTAGCTTTAGGCGCTCTTTTGTAATAACACCGTATATGTTTAGTATTTGTCCTATGTCAACTAGGACATACTATGCGTCTATCTATACCCTCATCAATTTGTAGATCATTTTCATATTATGACCTTCTGTGACTGTCAAAGGCGAATTGTAACAAATTGCGTGACCTGTATGTCTAAGAACACGCGATTGTCTGTGTGTTCGCTTTCATTAGCGAAATAAAATGATTATTTATTTGCTCAAAACATGGCACAATGAAGTAATTATTACATTATTAGATTAGAGACATGTTTTTCCAAAAAAAATGTGGCATGTAAATATTTTAAGGTTGCTGTTTTGCCTACATCATCAGCGGTAGGTTTTTTTAATTTATAAAAACCAGTAAAAGCTCTTGTCTCCCCAATAACTTTCCCTCCTCTAATAACAATTATGTCCGATTGGAGCATTCATTTAGCGAGTTCGGCAAATGACGACGACGACATGTGAAGTCTAACCATCGTCTAAGCAACTTGACTATTTGCGTCCAAAAATAATCCAATACGAATAATGGCATCATCGGCCACCCTAACGTAACAAACAAAATAGTTAAGGTATATCACGGCACAACAAGATCATTTAACTCATACAGTGTTGGGGGGTCGCGCGTCGCGTCGGCGACGGATGTATTTACGTTTGAATTTGAATGGCGTTTATGTGGAGCTACATGAGCTATTATATTGACACAAAAGCGCACAGATTGGCTCGGCTTCGCGGTTTTTGCGGTTAGCATTCGATTGCTATCTGTTCTGATGTCTCTTGTGTGATTACGATATTATTTTCACAGCATTTTTAAATTAAATATAAGAGCCCCCCCCCACACTAGCGTCTTTTATTATTTTTCGCACATTATTTTCCACGCAGCGTCGACGCGACATCGGCGCTGAGTGATAACCGAACGCTGTAATTACGCTGCGTCGACGCCGCGCTGACGCTCTCCCGACGCCGGTGTTCAAAAGACGCTCAGAAGACGCTAGTGTGGGTTCTCTTACGGCTGAGTTTCCAAAATGGGGAAGCCAGAACTGCATGATCGATCACGAAGCATTTGCCACGTCTAGATGGCGGTGATATATTTTGTCTCTTTTTGACCTTTACTGTTTTGAGTTTCTACATAATAGTCTTTGGTTTGAAGGAGTTTTTGAAACCTATGTATTACATTGTCCTTATATTTATTCTCACTAGTTATTTTTACCGTTATTCTACAACAGTGGCTCCCAATCATTTTTTCTCATAGACCCCTTTTAAAAAGTTAACTGATTCCCCACAGGCCTACACCACATAGGAATTAATTGTGATTGAGTCTCCTGTGGACCTCTGGGGGTCTACCTGGACCACTTTGGGAACCACTGTTCTGCAACTTAGTAAACCGAGATAAGCTATGCAAGTGTCTTCCCATTTCTATTTTGAATGTTGTTTATGTACCTAAATTACGCTTTTTTTTTTCAAGGCAAAACGATGATTGCATTTTCCTAAGGCATTTTAAAAATAGACACGTTATGTAGAGTGCGTTTCACCAAATAGTTCATTAGTTCCTTCGATTGATGGCGTTAGTTACTATGTGTATGACTACATTTTCTGTGTGACTACGTATAAAAATATGTTAGTTCCGAAATTAGGCATAGGAGTTATTGAAACATTCTATGAAACGGACTCTACGTTTGTATAGGTATGGTAGGTATGTATACGACACTGTTTTCACAAAATTTCTTCCAAGGTGAAGTAAAAGATTTTGGGAGTTTTCCATGTTGCTAACATAATGGAAGATCAATGTATTGTTTGTATAGCAATGCGCTTCATATCATTATATTATCTTGACTAAATAAGTAATCATTATGCAACTTGCATAGAATGCATAACATCTATAGCATTGACCTTGGTTATTGCTCGTAGTATATCGTTCATTCGTTAAGCCTGGGAATTACTTTATCTCCGATAGATCTCGAGTCAATACCTTACTTACTTAAGTTCCTGTGTGCCCTAGATGGGGCAAAGGGCCTCCACAGTTCTCCGCTATCACGCTCTGTCTTGGGCTTCGCGTTTTATTATGCTCCACGTCTTCACTACTTTATTCCCCTATGGCCTTCGGCGATGATCGTGCTCCACCACTCTACTTGGTTATTTCGCTACATTGACAATAGGCGTAAGGTATTGTTCATCATTACTTTTCTGTTATACATTAGTTCATGTCATGTAGTAACGAAACGTCCAAGCAGTACGAGTATCTATTCTACTAATATCCATGTGGAATCGAAAGTGTGATTGGTTTCACTTCTCTCGGTAACTGAATTGAGTTTCGATAAATAATGAGCCCCTAAAATAAGAACGTCCTTTATATTGGATATTCGAATCGAAATATTATCTACGCCTGCGGAAAATTCTCCGTTGTTATTTCGATTTTCGGCAATTACTTTTTATTTGGCTTAAAATGAGGAAATACTTCTGCGATCGAGATAGCGTAAAATGAAAGAGTATTTTTAATAAAGTATTGGGTAATATCAACAAAGTAAAAATACATATATTCCTTGTACTCTGTGCTGATGCGGGGAATCTCTAGAATGAGTAATAAAGCTGCATCTCGATGTCTCAACCATGTTAGCAACATGTTACTGCTCCCCTAGCGCATCTCAGATATCGTATGGTCACTATACAAAATTCAATATGGCGGCTATGTTTATCGTATTTTAACTGGCTAAATGTCGATAAACCGGTTTATCATATCATGTATCGCAGGTCATGCTACTTGGGCTGATCTACATCTATCCCCGCTATACTAAATCCTACGGTTCTGGCTACCCCATTTCGGGAACTCAGCCGTCATATATATTGTATGATGTATCATCATCTTCCTGCCCTGTTCCCATTTATTTGGGGTCGGCGCAATATGGACTTTTCTTCCATTCATCCCTATCATCCGTCATCTCATTGCTCACTCCCAGTACACGCATATCCTCTCTCTCATCCAACATTCCTTTGGTCTACATCTTCCTTTATATCCATCCACATTTATATATATACTATACTGTATGTGTTAGTGTATATTACTTTACCCACATCAATTTCTCTGCATTGTCATGTAAACTACATATTTCATACTGGCTCTAACGTGAAACACATAACTGCATCCTTTAAATATTTACTACATAGTAACGATACTTGTAATTTTAATTTCAGTATCTAAGAATACGTGACGAACGTATTCTGAAGTAGTAATTTCTGTTCTTCATATCTGTACACCAATATCACTCTTAACATAATGTGTTGTGATTTAAAGTAGCTTGAAATTTGCTCGGCATAGGTAGTAGTTATTGACAGATGTGTGATCAGATCAATTAGAGTTCCATTAGTACTTCGTTTCTAGGTTTAGTGCATACTGCTGCGTAGTTTTACAAGGTCACCGAAGTCTCTTATAATATGTTGACAATCATTATAATGAGAACAATAATCATTATTATTGTTACCTGTATCCGCTTATCATGGGCTAGGTAGACAAAGCCTACAGCGATGTTCAAACAGACCAACTTGTTTCTTGTTTAACTTTGTTGTAAAAATACCACACAAAAATATTACAGCTTGACTGAAAAAAATCCTCACCCGGGTGGGAAAAAATATTCCACAGTGCTCAAACTGAGCCACCGGGTCAATTACTCGGATGACGCATATTGGCAACGTTATTTTTCACAGATGTTTTTTTTTTACTAATAAACGTTGGCTTAACAACTGATCAAACGATAATTATGCTTCTTCCATATGTATTGATTGACTATACTTTAGGTGTGTTTATTGCGCTGCCCCTGTCTATAACGGGACAGTGCAGTACCTACTCCATGAAGACGTACAATCTCAGTTCACGAAATATGTTGATATTTATTCGCACCAAAATTTCTTTTTTTGCTGGGTTTCTTAATTTCTCTTATCTTTAGGTAGTTTCTACGTTTTCACAGCCTGCCGTTTATTTTACTGCATTGATAACATAAATGTTTAACTGTTTAAATATGACAAGCGTTACCAAGTAATAATTATGAACCTTCTGTTTACTCGCTTTACAACCGTAAATACTCGTAAATATGTATGAATTTTGACAAATAAAGACTTACTCCAATAAACTCTACACACATTGATATACATAACCAGAGGTATCTACAGTTGTTTTTTTAAAGCGAATGCTTTCCGGGAATCGTGAAATGCTGTTTATCGCTCCATCTTTCTATTTCATCGTAGGTATTCCTTGCGCTTATCTTCAGTATATCAATATGGGCCCCGAAATCTGTACCGATGCCACATCCTTCTTCTTTCGTTATATTTATTTAATCATTTTCCTGCCTTGTTCTCTAGTCAATATATGTATTATTTTTCTGTCCATTCTTATCAGCCTAAAGCAATAGCAAAGCCGAAACAAAGCGATAGCGAAAATTGTACAATATTCGCCTTGAAATGTCAAAGTTCCTTTGAAATTCATTTTACGTAATACGAATTTGACAAGCAATCAGCGATTTTTGTACAATTTTCGCTATCGCTTTGCTTTTGCTAGTTAGGTAATAAGGGGGACGGTTTAATTCAATCTTCGCCTGAAAACTGAAAGGTACTTTCAAATCTAATAATCATTTACCTAGTATTTACGTACATAGATTAAGATAGCAGCGATTAAATTGCTTAGCCCTGCTTATCACTCGTGATAGACTAGTGGTATATAAAAGATACATTATCTTTGTTTACATGCATTCTCTTACCTTACGCTTCCTAGAAATTATCATCCACTTTATAACCTTGAGCAAAATGAGGGTGAAGTGATTTATAGGAAGAAAATACACTATAGATCCTGTGTCGCATGTGGTTTGGTTGGACAGAACCACACACTACACAATTACAACTATCCAATACTCGTACACAGGGATTCAACCCCAGACCTCGGCGTGGAAAACCATTACCTTCCCCGCCAAGGCCGTCATTTTCATTAACTGACTTGAGGGGCATATCTAACTTTACTAGCCTAAAAGCACTTATTGCTAAGTAAAGGCTTCATCTTCACTACGTCATTGATTCCGGTCCTTGTCCAACCTTGCCCACTAGAACCCGGCAGTTTTAGATAATGTCATCTAACTATCGATTGGGATTCAAGGATCATTATTAGAATGTTTTTAGGAACCTAGAGCATCTAGTAATCTCTAGAAATTCACCTGAAGATAACATGGATATAGTATGTGGTAATGGTAGCTTAGTCGATTTATGGCACCCCACGCCGATGCGAGTGATCGCGGGAGTTATCGATAATCTCTATTATAATATGTTCATCCGTCGATAACGTATCAATCTTCGCCATATATGTTAGTGCTATTGTAAATATGTTGTAAATTTTATAATTGCAATGTGACGGGTGTTGTAAATAAATAACTACCTAATTTCCTCAAATTTTTCCAAAAAACATCTATTTACTTTACTTTAGCTTCATTATAAATACGTAGTTGAAAAACGCATAGGATGATTGAAACTGAAGAGAGTAACAAGATAGTAAGTATAGTAAGTCAACGATATTACAATGGTACTGTTATACTACTGTACTATTATAATATCATTGAACGCTTACTATTTATTTACTAAACTTTAAGAATTCTAGTGACCAGACTAAGTTGTAATATTCACTATGGGTGCGCCCACCACCGGGCCCTACACCCTCCACTGACCCTCGGATCTGATAACTCATAATTGCGACAACAGGCACTTGCACTAACTACAATCGCCATGAGAAACCAGACCCGAGCACCTAGCATGCAAGACGATACATTGCACCATTCCGAAATCAAAAACTATTCCGAAATCAGTGGAGGGTGTAGGGCCCGGTGGTAGGCGCACCCATAGTGAATGTTTGAACTTCCGAATTGTAACGCCTAATACAATTTCATTTATAAGTTGTAATATGCTATCTACTTCTTAATGATTATCCTAGCTTAACAAAGGGTCGGTTTCCGACTAATCCCATTCGGATTGAATTGGTCACGCAATTTAGTTCTATGCCCTATTCGCCAAGAATAGTTGATATGGGATCTTAATGGATTTAAAATATGAAGCTATTATGTTTATTTATATGCACATTTAGTGTAAGGCAATCTATTACAGGAGTAGGTTTTATCTGTCAAAGAACCTATTTATACAATCAGTAATTTTCGCTATTCAAGCGATAGTCTTGATCAGTATAGCTCATACATACTTTGAAGAGCAGCTGAAGTCAATGTATCATAAAACGAATCCCTTTAAATCATAACAAATTGTTTTAGAACTGTCGTGATTGATTTGTTGTTGAGTGGTCGCTTAAATATTAGGCGCCAGAGATTCTTGGCAAGGCATGCCAAATGTTTTACCGGTGACCACAGTGTTTTCTATTTTGTGCGCCCACGTAAATTAAACAACTATACTTGTAATATGGTACTAATATGGTGATGAGTTTGAAGCTAATGGTGGTGGCAAACCAAACTATCCTTAATTTTTCTTTCTATACCAATTGTGACTGTGAGATCTCCTGCACGGTCCTGCAGTTCTAGCTTCTCCATTTTGGGAACCCTGTCGTATGTATGTATGTTTTATCTTCAATCGATATTATTGATTTATATTCTCTATGAGTATTTTCATTTTAATAGTTAACATCCTCTCCTTGCAGATTAGACTAGACATGTGTAGGTAGTTTTATATGTATAATATTAGCTGTCTATTTAAAAATATATATTTTTTGCTGATTGTTTTTATTTCATTGTTGACATATTTGTCTGTATATAGGTATTTAATGTAGAGCTCCACTCGAACTCCATGTAGAGGGGGCTACTTATCTTTCGGGTTACATTCTAGAATGTACAATACAATTTCTGTACCCATATGATGAATTTAGTGAGAGCGAGATGTCTCACTTTTAAACTTAAACGTCAACTCCACAGAGCTAAGTAATAACTAGACAAGGCAAGTGTTTCTACTTGGTGTGTAAAAAGGGATTGCAAAGCACTTCTTTCAGTGCAAATTCATACAGTCTTAGCTTTAGTATGAGTGTCTATTCTAATTCCCAACTCTGTTTTTATACGCAAAGTTCGAACTAAGTCTTTTGTCTAGTTATTATATAGCTCTGTGAATTTGACGATTAAATGTGAGATATCTCGCTCTCACCTATTTCATCCAAGCCTATTTGTTTACTAGCAACATAATGTGACATTAGTAAGGATCTTGACTACTCCCCTATAGGACTATTAGATTTCACTCCCTTCTCTCTAAAGGCTTTGGGTTTTGAATTACTGATCTGTATTTATTTATTTATTTATTTTTTTTTATTTATTTATTTATTTTTGAATTAGTAACAGCTTGACTATATCCTATAGGATTATGATTCACTCCCTTCTCTCTAAACTTTTAGTTACAATATAGCAGGTGTAGGTTTGAATTATTGACTGTAAAAAAAATTACATTAAATAGATATCTAAAAGTTATGGAACCTGGGTCACGCAAATTGGACAGTAAAACAATATTAAGATCTAATTAACCTCAGATTAATTACATCTTATCATTAGCGATTAACTTTATCCATACTTTTGTTTACAACGATATATTTAAAAAGGTTTTTTTTATTTTTACTCGTAAAAATGTATTTAGCTAGGTGTGTAAATGAAATATCATGTTTATGAGACTGAGTCATTTTTTTAAAAGTATATTAAGCATTGCTTCATTTGAGATATATCACATACCTTCTTTGATCATTTATATAGGTATTTCTCTTATTAATGGACTTGTTTGGCTCGGATGTAGGTCAACGGTGTCAATAGGAATCGACATTACATATTACTGGTTATCGATTCTGTGACGACCATTACAGACGCCATTATAGTAGAACGTTTTAGCTTTGTGACTATTTTTGTGAGATCGATTTGATTATTATCCCCGCTATGCCAAACGTGGTTGTTGGATCTCCTTTATGATCCTACAGATCTGGCTACCCCATATCGGGAACACAGTCTTGTGTATGCAGGTAGGTAGATATATATAATATACCTATATGTATGATTTGATTACCATGCACTTTCGACGATACACATAAATGTGTTTTCTCGTCTCTATTCCAGATCTCCAGATCCTCCAATTTAGAGAAGAGTTCAGGCAATTAATCATGCCGAAACCTCTGTCGGAGGATTTCTCAAGAATCTCGGTTTAATTAAATATTCTGGTAGATATTGATTTTAATTTGGTTATCTCTTAACTTTTTTTTATCCCTTAATCCAGCTTAATCTTCTCAGTTTCATTCATTGCGAGAATAGAATACGAAAGGAAATTTCTTTCAGTGGATGTTGGTGATGAAAATAGTGCGTAGTCCTATGAAACAACAAGAACGATATAGTTTCTTTTGTGAATGTGGCTACGACGACATTAGTAACATTTCTTGTCCAATATTAAACCTGCTATAAGTATATTTGAAATCATCTGTTTCATTTTAAAGATTTTGAATACCAAATCAATCAGTAGTATCTCAATGCATTCTAGGCGATACGATCAAAGAGTTCGGCAATCACAGAAACATCTTAAAAACCAACTGATGTGGACTATTATCATTGAGAAATTTAATTTATTGCCCAGCAATTCCCGTCTTCTGGGTTTTTAGGGCTGCTTTTATGCTGACCATACTTCCTATCGTCCTAACAGCATGACGTTATTGACTGGAGCAGTTAACTTATATAAACTTCCTCCTAAAGCTCGATTTGTAATCGCGACCGACACGAGTGGCGGTGTCGTGTTGACAGACTTGAGCTTGTTGATACATAACATTGTATGTTTAAACACAAGTTCAAACAGTACTTTTAATTGAACCCTACCATTCTCCATCTTGTTACTTCGTTGTGGTATTGGCTCTTCATTGTGGCTACTTGCACTTTATTTTATGTGGACTTTATAGAAGAAAATATGGATATTATCTTTAAAACTATACAAGGTGTAACAGAAAGTTAACAATCCAAGGGAAAGCTACCTACCTAGGGAAAACCTATAGAAAATCCTAAACAACTGAGAAATGTTCATACACTCCAGAAAATCTTCTGATACACCCTGTGTAATAAAATATTCTGTTATATACCAAACTTCATTTAGCGACATGTTGAAAGTCATCACTAGAACTGATTTATTACGAAGAAAAAGTAACAAAGTTTTACTTTAGCATTTGTGTTCAATCTTCTAATGGATTCTAGTCTGCTTGATTATACCTAGTTGATTGTTTTAATGCTGATTTTTTTTTCGTGTTTTCTAATCATATCAGGAATAGACATTTGTTCACTTTATGAGTACACGTGTAGCTTAAGTTTTGAAAGATATTATTAGTTTGTAGTACCTAATAACCGCGTTTATTGCCAATAGACGAGATTGACTGAGCAAGTCCATTAACCGCAGTTAATCGTTGAGTTCACTGCCCGAGTGACAAATATGATTGCAAATAAAACCCCTTTCGTCCATCTTTTTGGCAAGACTCCAGACAATGCTATTTTACCCAACAACACCCACATTTGGAGTCATTATTTGAGCCAAGTTTGTCCAACTACAAAAAGTTGACACAAATATCTTATGTTCATCCAGTGAATACGTACATAATACAAGGATTCGTGTTGTGTAAGTTTTCTATCCGTATTTATCTCTGAATAAAGTACGGATGCAAACTATGAAGAGTTAAGTACATTGACCTTTTACTCTTAATCTCTGACACTCGCAAATAAAATATTATTGCCGTTACTTTCGTAAATACGGGTACCTATAGTATAGGTAGCTGACGTCGTCGGCGCGATAGAGATTGAAAAACGTTAAAAAATCTTTACGGTGCCAACAAGTGAAATGTTTCTTCACGACCGCTATATGACGACACCGTTAACTGGAAGAGAATGCTATGTAGCATTAAGTTCGCCTTTGTATAACTTTATAGTGCAATAAACAATTTTCTATCTATCTATCTACACAGTAGGTACAAAGGCGTACTTTGCTTAATTCTTTTTTGCCCAAGTTATTTATTCTGTGCACAAATGCAGTTGGCAATGGATAAATAGTTAAATTTTATGCAGACAATTTTGGGGAGTTGGGGCTTGTTTCCTGTATGTTCCCGACTTTAGTGCTCTACCCAGGCCATTAAACTACTATACTCGAAACTGTAACTAACAGTTACAGATTCAGAGTCAATGTGGTCGATTTTGACCGCTACACATAAACTTTAAATTCGTTCTACCGTTCTACGTTCATATTGTAGAACGCGCTGTATCACCAAAAGCCTACACATTTTGAATAGTATGGGTTTTGGAGGGAGACAATTTGGCTTCTTGTCTACTTAATTATTTAGGTTTGGTTATGTAAGAACTTCTAACATAACAACGAATTGCCAGAAGGAATTTTCTCTTTCATATTATTCAAAATGCCTAGCCGTTTTATAATATCTATTACAACAGGCAATGTTCAGCCACCGGTCATCTAGTAAAAGTATAGTTATACTTATATGTTACAACATAAATGCAGCATCCTGACATCCCGGTTGGACTATTGATTTTTGTAGTGGCGAAGCTCTTAACTACCTACGTATACTTCTATGTGTTGTTCTATTCATGATTTCGGCTATTCCCATTAAATTTTTTTTTATGAAACACCTGATGAATTTCTTTGTGATTTCAGAGTAGATATAATTTAAGTTCAATAATTTAGATTTTTTTAAATAGTAAAAGAATAGCAAAAGAATATTAATCCTTCCTTATCTTCCTCGTATTATAAACTGAATAAGAATAAAGAACAATTTGTCTTTGCTATTATCGCGTACCCGGCTGTATAAAACTCCCAAACAAGTTCATGTAACATGGGTGAAGGATTCACAAACATGGTTTATTAGGTTTATTACATTTGAATTTTTAATCTGTATCTAATTGAATTCTCAAAAAAGGCTTAAACAAAAAAAGGGTTTTACAAAGCTGCATTCATAATTTATTCACAGCTGTGTTTTACACCTCAACATGACAGATTTAGTCCCACATTTACCCTTGTAGAAACAAACTGGTACACCTAACTCCTTAAAATTCAGCTGTCGTTTCGCATTAGATCGGCTCGGGTTTGCCAAATGTTGCGGAAAATGCTATTTGAAAACAATGCTTCAAATATAACAGGTTACTAATGGGTGAGTTTCGTTGTTTTGAAGTTAATCGATATGTTTAAGAGGTAGTTTATATACCAATAGTTGGTTTGCTGTGCGTGACTTTAGTAGTTATATAAATGCGGCACTAAAAGCCGCTTCCGTAGATTTGTAACGTTTTTCAGGTTAATGGGTAAAACTCGGTCATTATTATAGAATTAACAAAATATTAGTTTTGTAAAAGAATTCTAAAGTAAGAGCTAATAAATACAATTTAAACAATGTTTATTCTTCCTGCTAATATTATAAACATAAAACTTTGTGAGAATAATGTTTGGTACTCTTTCACGCAAAAAGTAATGAACGGATTTTGTTAAATCTTACCTATATATCAGAAACTCATAGGCTGCTTAATAAAGGTCATTTACGGACGAAATCGCCTGCGTCCATTAAAACTAGTAAATAATATTTTTCACACAATACACTGCCAATTAAGGATATAGAATATAAAGAAAAATATTATAATAGGGCGAAAACAAGAATGTCTAGACAGTTGATAAAAAAAGTAATCAGTAAATAAATTATACCTAGATGTAGATCGATCAATGGAGTTTGTCCTGCGTTGTTTTGTCCTGTAATTTTCCATTGTAGATATTTTTTAGAAACTAGATTGTATTATTTTGTTTCTCCCCAATGGATATGGTATCTTTCTATTTGAAGTTTGATAACATAAAAAAATAATCTTCTATAGAGTATATTAAATTCTTCCGTTATTAGGTAACTATGTAACTGCCTGACAAACAATGCACAACCACAACTCGCAGTAAAAGCTAAAATTTGGGAAAGCTTAGGGAGTGACAGGAACCCATGTTCCTGTAGTAGAACTTATATACTCTGATGTATTCCCGAAATGGGGACTCCTGAACTGCAGGATCAAAAAGGAAATCTCACAGCCACGTTAATCATTACGGGGTCAGATGAAAATTATCAGCGACAAGTTGCTAGCTACGACTAGGTGACTAATGATTGCGATTACATGTATGAGAGCCTATTGTTATTTATTAGATACCTAGACTGCAGTCGCTTAAATATTTCGATATTGTTCTCAGTTTTACGATATGTATTGACGTCATAACAACGAGTTTACTTTCTTGGGGGGTTATCTTCCATAGTGATATTGACCTGCCAAAAATAACTTTTCCATAGGCAAGACTTGTAATCGGCGTTTGCAGACTTCCTCCAAAACTCGAGCTTACTAAAGTAAAATTTAACTAAAGGCAAATATATATTGCGTTAAGCCGTGTACGAAGTTTAGGAGGCACAGGCCACATGACAAAAGAGAAAAAGGACTAGGCTTAACGTCTGACAATATGATGATAATGATGACCTCCGACCAATTTCGGTCATGGCGGATATTACTAAGTTGGCGTTCATGCGCTCGGAGATGGCTTACATTTACATAGCCAATCTTCGCCCTGAACGCCCGCGCACACAGAGGACAGGTTAGTGCGCCATTATTGTATTATAGATAATGGCAGCAGGAGGACGAGTCTTTAGTTCACCACGTTTAGCGTCAAGGTCAGCTTGACGCTGCTCCTCGAACTCGTGTACTTGCTTTATCACCGTCCTGCGCCACTCTGGTCGTTGTGCTAGTTCAGAAAAAAAGATTAGCCAATCTCTCCTCCGCCATACGAGACACATGACCGCACCACCGAAGCTGCCGACGCATTAAGTAGGCCTCAATGGTACTTACATTGGCTCTTCGCAATACTTCGGTATTACGCACTCGGTTGGACCATCTGATTCTCATGATGGATCGGAGGCACTTGAGGTGGAATCGACTGCATGTGGCCGGTACATGCACCACGCCTCGGAGGAATATAAGAGATTTACACACTTATTTAAGCAACATATAATTACTCCTTCTTCCTGCCCTGTTCCCAATCATTTGGGGTCGGTGCAATATGTAGGTACTCTTTTTTCATTCATCCCTATTTCCGTCATCTCGTTATTCTCATGTCGGACACGGCTTGACGACTTAACACAATTATCTTCATCTTCATAAGCCTATTGCAGTCCATTACTGGACGTAGCCCCCCCCCCTGCCATAGGGGGATTTTGTTACTGTTCCACTATCTGGGGGCTCCATCATCAGACCCTCGTTTCCATAGCTGACCAAAATTATCTATAAAAATCTAAAAACCGACTACTCGTGCCTTTTATATTTGATATCCCTAGATTCCTTAGAGATTCCATCATCAGATGTTATGTTTTATATGTAGGTGATCAAAACGCTCAGTAAAAGTATAAAAACAGACTACATGTGCCTACAATATTCGAGGACGATTTCTCCAAGATCCCATCATCAGATCCTGATATGGTGAATATGGGCTGGAAGTATACCATGACCAACTATAAAAAAAAATTGAAATCGGTTCATAAATGACGGATGAGGTCTAAAAACATACGAATTGATATAAGTCGGTTAAAAATGTAACGGATCGCTGTCTGTACATGGAAGATATATGAGAAAAAATATTATAGAATACCTTTATCAACGCAATAGTACCCAAAATAATGATTTTTGGAATTTTTGTCAGTTTGTCTGTTTGTCTGTGCGTTTGTGCACGCTAATCTCAGAAACGGCTGAACCGATTTCGATGCAGTTTTCAGGAATATATTGTGACAGGTCCCACTTAACATATAGGCTACTTTTTATCCCGGGAAAATGTTTTTATCCCGGATAATTTCGATATTTTGTTTTTTTTTCTGTAGTCCACGCGGACGAAGTCGCGGGCGTCCACTGGTTGTTACCATGTTTATGTAATAGTAATGTACAGTTATATAATTTTGATGTTGTTGGTACAAAAATCTTTGGCTTTCTTTTTTTTTGAAGCTATACGTACCTTAGCTGTATTTTGTATTACTTTTGTAGTAATCCACAAAGCACCACTCCAAATCTACTAATGTATAGGTAATAGGTACTTAACTAAATATTAAGTTTATTAGGATTCTTCAATATATTGGAAATGAACACGAAGAGATTTTTCCAGGACACGACCTCCGAAAAACTCGGTTTCGATCAATAAACCTATAAGAGGAATTTAATAAACTTGATTTCATTTCATTTTATTTCACCAGTTTGTTACATTACATAACCTTGGTAAGTCATAATGCATATGCAATCATTATTCTATAATATGTCATACAATTTAATGAAATAAATATGTCAAGCATTTTCTGCCTATCTTTGACTACTACTCCTGATTACATATCATAAAACAGTATGATCCCATTCCTTCTATTATTCTGGTCAGATTTGTACCAAATCGTTATCTTTTGCGGTTCAACAAAAATACTGTTGGAAATACGAAAAAAGGGGTTCTTGTTTATTGTCACTATATTTATCTATACGTGGCTGTGGTATCTCGTTTATGATCATGCAGTTCCTGGCTACCTCATTTCGAGAACACAGCCTTGCGTGCTTATGTTTAATCTATACGTTACTGTTCTCCATTTGCTATAAGTCTGTCTGTACTAAAATGTAGAATGTACTGAGAACCATCTCAACCGTATGTATAATGAAATGACTCTTCCCCATTCCACTATGTAGCCGTAGTCAAATTAAATTCTATCAAAACAACGGAATAGCTAAAACGGACAGAGTTACCTTTTCATTATCTTTTCTAAAATAGCGTGGGATACGGATCGATACGGTCTTTTCTATTTTTAGTTTAGCTAGGTAGACATTAAAGTCGAGAGATTAATAAAAGTACCCTACCACAGATATGATAGTACGATAGTAACCCTACTAAAAATAATTATTGATTATATTACATATATAAATTATTATATTATTTTATTAAAAAGAGATGGCAAAATTCGTTATCCGAGTAATTGACCCGGTGGCTCAGTGGTAAGAGCGCTGGCACGCGGAATGCAGAGGTCGTGGGTTCGATTCCCACCCGGGTGAGGAATTTTTTCCATTTCTTTATTAATAAGTTTATTATATTATATGACACGATTTTCTTGTACATTCAAGAGCAATAATCGAATTCAATTATTGATTACGATTGACTAGTAAAAACTTAAACAATGTTACAAAAATTGCAATTGAACAATGCCTGTAACTTGCTTCAGTAAAATTGTATATAACAGGCAAGAAAATGGTATCACGTAAATGGGGCTTTAGATGGATTAGTCACAAACTTTCAGGATTAAAAACTTATAAATTTGACCTTTCAACGTAACGTATTTTGAACTATGCTGACACACTTATTTTGATTTTTCTTAAACTCTTACAAAATATCAATGTATTCCACGTTGTTAACATTTGGATACAAGTTCGTGCATTCGGCTCTATTTTTGGGACATACATTAAATAAGTCCTGAACTAGAATCGAACCTTGGCTACCGTCCCAATCCTTCAGTCACGCAAACCCACCTTATCAAATCGTAATAGGCAGTCGTTTATCTCTCAATATAACAGGACTCTTACGTACGCGATTATAAGATTTTTCGCTTGGAGATGTAAAGTATGCGCTTCGTAATATTATTGGTCAATATTCGGTGTGACGTCGCAGATGCGCGCGCATCTCCGCAGGCTCATCTGACCTTCGTGCTACGGTGACCAAATTTACAGGACGGTTTGTAATGACGTCATGAATTGAAATTCGTTCGTTTTCTTGACGTGTACTAGTGGAAATGTAGGTCGTAGCTACATTATCAATTTTATAAGTCATATTGCCTACGTGGGTACTACTAAGGATCCAATAAAAATCCCCATCTTCAAGAATTCTTGCAGATTTGTTTTAACATGAAACGTCTCTGCAAGGATACTTTGCACTATGCACAGAATAGGTTTCCATATAGTTTTAAAGTACTTAGTACACTGTCGATCGCCTATGTGAAAATATAAAATTTGTGTATTTGTTATCCCATACAATAGTATTTTATGGCTGCCCTACTGCAGGCGTGATCTATACATTTAACGCAATTATGTATACCTATAAGATAAAGTTTCCGTTCATAGATGTTAAAGATTGATAGTGCATGCATTCCATTTTGCTGTTATCTAGATTTTCAGCTATCACGAATGAACTAGGCCTAGAAAAATATAAAGCTGCTCTAGGGTTTAGTGGTTAATTTCATTCCGCGCCGATTTTTCAAAATGTCAGATAGCCTATCTGAACGACAAAGTTGAACCTGTCTTTCTCTAAAACTTGATCAAGATAGAGACGGCATCAACTTTGTCCTCCAGATTCGTCTATCTGACCATTGGATAAATCGGAAATATTTAAACATTATTTAAGCAAAACTAGTTGTAAGTCTAGCCGCGTGGTGCCGGCAGAGTAGAGTTTGTACCACCCCTGCCTGCCCGTGGGTATCGTACGAGGCGATTAAGGGTTTCCGGGAGGTGGGCAGCAGCGCCTCCCGTACTGACAACATAGTCCGAAAATCACACTGCGGTCACCAACCTGCCTGCCCAGCGTGGTGACTATGGGCAAAACCCCCCTGTGGCAGTAGGCTCTGGGGCAGGCCTATGTTCAGCAGTGAACTGCAATAGGCTGAAGAAAAAAAATTCTAACTTTATAGCAGATATTTTCATTATAATAATATACCTTAAGCCAGCTGCGAATGCCTTCCTAGCATAGTCATTTTGGGCATAGAGGAATAAGACTTTTTCCTCTATGCTATGGGCATAAAACCCCCCTATGGCAGTGGCCTTGTGACTTGCCTTGCCTGCGTCCAGCAGTGGAATGTAATAGGCTAATTTGTTATGCGCATTTGCTATAAATGGGCCTTTGTATTTACAAACTACATTTTCCATCAACAGAGACTCGCACCAGATAGAGCTGCCGCCGTTCGGCAAGTACGCCACCGGCATCTTCTTCCTCGACAAGCTCCATCACCAGGAGATCGAGAGGAAGCTCGGAGAGCTCGCTGAGAGCCTCGGCCTGCGCATCATCTGCTGGCGGACGGTGCCCACTAACAATGCTTCTATAGGTAAGATTATACTGATTTAGTTGTGGCTATTGGTGCTACTTCTAGTGAATAACTTCCTTTATACCGCTGTGGGGGTCTTGTTATTGAAATTAGGCGATATTTTGATTTTTTCTTGGTTAAATGGATTTGAAATATAAGCTACAGTAAGAAATGCCTGCCACTGTCTGTATAGGTACAGTGTCAAAATTTTTATATTTGTATCAGGCGTTACTATTCGGAAGTTCAAATTTCCATCGGGGCCATCCATATATTACGTCACAGGTTAAGGGGGAGGGAGGGGGTCGTCAAACTGTGACATTGTGTGACAAGGGGGTGGGAGGGGTCCTAAATTTCGTGACGTCACATCTTCATTCAATAATCTCTAAATATAAATTTGCAAAAAAAGCTAAATGTGACGTCACACTAGGGAGGGGGGGTCTCACAAATGTGACCAGCTGTGAC
Organism: Carposina sasakii; assembly: GCA_014607495.2. Taxonomy (NCBI): domain Eukaryota; kingdom Metazoa; phylum Arthropoda; class Insecta; order Lepidoptera; family Carposinidae; genus Carposina; species Carposina sasakii. The sequence continues at coordinate 13,400,656 of CP053153.1, forward strand.
AAGGAGGGGGGGGAAGAGCAAAAATCATGAAATTCGTGTGACGTAATTTATGGAAGACCCCCTATCACACAAATCATACCTACACATTTTTATGGGACTTGCTGTGTAATCCCTCCTTGTAACAGTTGAACACATTTGTGAGACGACCCCCTCCCTCCCCTTTAACCTGTAACGTAATATATGGATGGCCCCTAGGTCTGTCTAATTAGTATTAAAAAATGTACTTTCTTTACTACCTATATAGGTATATTCTACTGTATACGAGTATCAAATTATGTCAATTTATTGCTTCTATATGAAGGTTTTAAAAGTTTTGTTTTCGAAATCATTGAGTATTTAATATACAGTTTGTATTCCATCAGCGGGCTTAAAAGCAGGTTGTTTGCTAGGTGTCGCGCCTTCTATGTCCCCGGCAGATTCATTGCATGCCTGGCCCGGCCCTAATGGCCGATCATTGAGCAAATGCCTTTTGTTTTAATTAAAGATCTTTATTATTTTCTTGTTAATTAAATATTCTTTTATCCAATCATTAGCATTTTGTGGATTGCTTTCTGGGATTAAATTTATTTGGAGTTTCTCTTATATTACTTTAAAAACTGTATCATTTAAATCAAATCATTTTATTGCATACTAAGTGTACATAACAGTTTATGTATATGTAGTGGTCTTGCTACTCCATCACGAACAAATTCGGTGTAGCGATTTTTTTTGCGACTATAATTGCAGGTCGTACGATCACGTAGTAAGAAATCGGTCGGATCCGATCGATCGTTCGTAAGACGGCACGGCGGTCATGCGAAGCTTGACCATCTGGTTTGTTTGATTTATCATTTGTATTGTCATTTTCGAAAAGTCACTACATAATAACATTTTTCCAATGGTCACATAGTCTATCTGAGGGATGAATTTGATGCTATGTTTCTTTAAAATTTGATGAAAATAGAGACTGCGTGAACTTTATCCTGTGGATGGACTATCTGACTATTCGAAAAATCAGCCCTAAACAAAACTTTATACGTATGTATAGAATGACATTTTTTTATTATTTATATCCATCCTTTTTCAACGCATTGTTAGCAAAAAGGTCAGTTTTGTACCATTTACCTTGTACCTATAATGCACAGATTTGGTATAAGCTCCTTGCTATACTGACGTAAATTTTCTGTGACTTTTTGACAATGACAAAGTGTGAAACGGTTTGGTGCATACTCTTAATTTTAATACAGATAAAGAATCTAATAGTTGTGCTTATTAGAAAATCTACAGGGTGTCCCGGAAGTCGACGTCAAGCCGGAACGGGAGATAGGCCAAGTCATTATAGTTATCAGAAAAATTTAAAAAATCTAAGTTATGTACTTTATAAATTTTAGGACTGTTAAAAAAATCTAGAAAATCTACACCCTGTGATAGTTTTTTTAACTCCTGTTGCTACAAATATTTACTTTTTATCAATTTCTTTTTTATTCTGTAATCCTGAAAAGTGCTTCTGTAGGTAAACTTGTTGCCTAAAATTCAAAGCCAACTGCTCCAGTTTGGAAGAAAATGTCACGTTTTACCCAACCAACTATTTAAAATTAATACTTCGCCCAACCTTAACTGGCTGTACTGAAAAAAAAATGCATATTGCATAACTTAGATTTTTTTATTTTATTTTTCTGATAACTATTATGACTTGGCCTATCTTCCGCTTCCAGCTTGACGTCGACTTCCGGGACACCCTGTATATACGGTGGAAAAATAATTTGTATTATTATTGCAGAGATAGTATGTAAATCAGCACTTGTATTCAGTTTATGTTTATTCTTACAGATTGCGCCAAGTCGTGTCATACATACATTATGACACTATGTAGATAAGTAATTAAAACACGTAAACAAATACTTTAGTTTCGTATTGTTATTGCCGTGGGATACATTTTAATTACATTAGTAGATATGCTATTGAATATGTTATAACTTGACTGTAACAATCTTATTGAGCAAATGTATCAAAGACTGTTTCAAACTAAATTTATAGATACCTACTATTGCACACTTCTTGTTTTATTTGAAGACTGGTTTAAGATTAATAAATTTACATTAAATATCGAAATATTTAATCGTCATCCTATCAGTCCTTCTTATTTTTCGCGCCCAATAGGGACGTGACCAATCGGAAGAGGCCAATGATGTCCCCAGTCGATTGTTTTTAACGAACACTAGGTACAGATTTTTTTCACTTGTTGTTCAACCAGATTCGTGCGTCACAGTAAAAATATGTTCGAATAAGGCTACAATTACTGTTGTTATAATATTTGCTCATATATTTTTGTTCAGTTCATTTATTTTCTATTGAATCTCACGATAAAATATGTTATGTTAGAGGAAATTACCGTGATTACATCATAATTTAGGTTAGCAATGGCGTTTGTGATAGGGCAAAGGATATCGTATCTTTTTATTAACTTGCGGTTATTTTTACAAAGAATAGGAGTATATGTGGTAGCTAGTTAAAATTGCTATTTGAAGCTCTCTTATAGGCTTTACGTCTCTACAGAGAGCTTCAGTAGATTTTTTTGAGCCTCCACACTCCACATATTATTATCTTCTACTTCACGGGCTATTCAGAGTTGTCAAGCCGACACTTGGCCTTCCAATTTGGCTTGAAATAGACCAAGCTTACTGAAGCTGTTTTATATACACAAAAATGCTATGTCACCTATTTAATCTAGGAGCTAGAGCCCTATTGCAAACGCTTTAAGAGTAACAATATAATGTAGAATGCTACTAGTACTGATCAGAACATATCAGTGCCCTAGTACATAAGCATCTTTATTGCGGCTATATCGACAGATGTATAGTTTAGACTTTTATTACTTCATTAATCTTAAATTATGTGGGATGAGGATACTTGAGTTGAGCTAATGGTACGCGCTCTCCATATTATTACTCTTAAGAGAAAAAGTGATTCGTTCGCTTAAAAATTTCTCATTGCTTCTTCAAACTGTTTCAATGTAACCATTACATTGAGTTGTTATGCATTTATCATTGGATGTTATATGAGTATTAACTATGTTAAGTTCGCCATAACTTGTTTGTGCTATAAGCTTACACGCATCAGATTTATTATCTGACGGCATTGATTATATGATAATCAGAATGCCTACATACCTATCACGCTGAAAATCAGTACGATACGAGTATGCATATGTTAATGCTTCTATTCATGTCACAGAAAAACTGACGTGTGCGAGCTTAGTACAAATAGACATATTTTATCATCATCGGCAGCAAGTATCTAGAAAAAAAAACTTATTAAACCCTGGGTTTCACCGGTCATTACATTTAAAAAGTTACCGCGTGGTAGTAAGCGCCACCTAACAGGATGCAGTGAAGTAATCGCCCCTTTTGACTGGCTTACAGGTCAGGTCGCCCGAAACTCGGAGCCATTTATGCGTCAGGTCTTCGTTACTGGAGACATAGAAGACGAGACGCAGCTGGCAAGACAGGTGAGCTGAAAGAGGTTTGATGTTAATCGAAAGAGTATGAACTTGTAATCGAATTACAAATTCAAACTCAGCATAATTCTAGCAAGGCAACTCTTGAGAGACTTTTTTCAGGTTGTGTCGGGCGCAGACACGGAGCGACTGCGGCGTAAAACGTAATATGAAATGACCGTATATTTAAGCTGGTTTCTTTGTTGCGAGGTTTTGTATGCGAGTGTATTTTTTGCGTGTGCTTGCAGATTTTCGTGCTGCGTAAGCGCGCATCGCATGAGTTGGTCGTGCCTGGAGCCAGGTTCTACATCTGCAGTCTGTCGTTGAAGACGGTTGTCTACAAGGGACTGCTGACTTCTAATCAGCTATGGGTATGTGCTTTCTTACATGGGGGAATGTTACATAGAAGAGTATAGGGAGATCATTCAGTCGATTTAGTTTTTGAATTGCTTTAGGAATCTTACGCTCGTAAAGTCGAGCAAAGGCCAGCCTCATCTGGTGATGTAATAGAAACATTGCGTTGTTCTAATACTTTAAATATGCGGGTTTTCACATAGCGAGAGTCAGCGCGGTGTGGACATACCATTCTGGATTATCGCTTGTTTTGTTTCGAGTCTCGTCCACACTAATCAAGCAGGCTCTAGCAGCAAATGCATATTTTATGTGGACCTAATATTGGATTGGAGATTATGATTAATGGTATGGGGCCAGGTTAATATGTGGTAAGGGTGGGTAACTATGTATATTGGTGATATTGCAGGAGTACTTCAAGGACCTGTCGAACCCCGCGTTCACGACGTACCTGGCGCTCGTGCACACTCGCTTCTCCACTAACACTTCCCGAGCTGGGAGCGAGCACATCCGCTCAGGTAAGCGTTCACAACAATACCTGTGCGAGGCTTCACTAGAATACATCAGCTGCATTGTTGTGAGAGTCGACTAAGGAATAGGGACATTTAATATGGTTGAATTTTAATGACATTTTATGCTTATCAGAATAAATCATCAAAATCATACCTATCTGTAAAATTACAATTTGATTAAATGTCCAAATGAGGTAGTAGTAATAAGCTTTCAAAGTTAAGTGGGCACGTCCATTTTTCAAATGTGAAATTAATTGAAAATTACAACATAACATGTCCACCTGCATAATTTACAGCTGGCGAAGTTTTTCTTTCGCAAATGTTTCTTTTATTTTATGATCTTTCGATATAAATACAAATAAAAAAAACCGTAAACGACCCTATTTAGAGACGTTTAATCAGTTGATGAGCTAGTTATTGTCACTGATCGTTAATATCTGTATTTATATTATGTATTCTAAATGAAATTGTATTAGGCGTTACAATTCGGAAGTTCAAACATTTTGATTTCGGAATAGTGCAATGTATCGTCTTGCATGCTAGGTGCTCGGGTCTGGTTTCTCATGGCGATTGTAGTTAGTGCAAGTGCCTGTTGTCGCAATTATGAGTTATCAGATCCGAGGGTCAGTGGAGGGTGTAGGGCCCGATGGTGGGCACACCCATAGTGAATTATGTATTCTGTTTGCAGTATGTATGTATGTATGTACGTTTTAGTACAGATACAGTACAGGGTGCTCTGTGAGTCATAAGTACTCGCTTAGCACGCAGTCGTCATACTTATCACGGTATCATAAATTCCGGATGTTTTTTCTTTGCCACCCTTTACGAAGGGTACGTACTCTATACATCAAATAAAGTAAGTTTATGCCAAAAAAAAATTTCTGGGAAACGATGTTAATTTTTTTATTATTAATTAATCCGGCGAAATTTATAGTATCCAGTGTTTGTATTAGTTTTCTTATAGCCAGATTCAAATTATTTTTCGTAAAAAAATTTTATAACACGCGTCTATGTGCATTTATGCAAAAAACGCAGTCTATTTACTTAACTTTGGACCCTAATATCTTGGAAACCAGTCACTTCCCAGGTTCCATGGAGAAAAATGATCGTGATGATGACGAGATTCCGTAGTATTCGGGAACGTTGACGAACAAATATCACCCTGTATAGGTACACACGGCTGGGTTCCCAGAAAAGGGGTATTATTGGGGCGAGGGTTCTATTTATATACCTATAGGTACCTCTGATTCTACCTTTAGAGGTAGGTGGTCCACAGGAGACCAATGGGGGTCCACGTTGGCGTGAAAAAAATGGGGGTTTACAATTAATTAGTATATGGTGTAGGCCTGCAGGGGGTCCACCAGAACCAGTAAACTTTTAGGGGTCTATAAGAAAAAAAAGTTTGGGAACTCTTGGTCTAGATCCATAAATTCGCCATTCTGTATACAAGATAGCTCTTTAAGTTCCACGTGATAAGGGGTGAGCCAACCGCCGCTTTGCAATGACAAATACATCAATGTGGCGACCGGTAAATAATGCAATGGATTACCAAAGGACATCAATCACACGATTGTTACAGAGTGCTCGCCCACAATGGAGAGATCAACACTCTGCGTGGAAACGTCAACCTGATGAAGGCTCGCGAGGGAGTAATGAGGAGCTCCATCTTTGGAAATGGTAAGTGTCATGTATTAATATTAAATATTATTGAAAAAATACTTTGTGGCTACCATTCCATTATTCTGAATTCAATTGAATCTCTCTGGCATTCGTGAATCTGCTTGTGCCTGTGCATGCTGTTCCATTCTGAATTAATTATGTCAATAGGGCCGCTAGATGGCTAGTGTATAGAAAGGCTTTTTGAATTCAGTTTTTCTCGAAGGAAAGGCAAAGGAAATGTCCGTGCAGCCATTTGCTGTAGTAGAATCATTTCTGGATAAAAACTGGCGTTGACGAATCTCAGGATAGCAGTGTTCTTATAAGGGCCGTGTGAACGCATAATCGCGCGCTAATATACAGGTTTTCGACCATTCTATCCTCTTCCAGACCTCAAGAAGCTCTACCCGGTAGTAGAACCCAACCTCTCAGACTCGGGTTCCGCGGACTGCGTCTTAGAGTTCCTTCTGCACTGCGGGCATCGGTCGCTGCCTGAAGCGGTTATGACCATGGTGCCGGAAGCCTGGCATAATGACCCCACCATGCCGGCGGAAAAGAGGGACTATTACCAGTGGGCGTCGTGTGCTATGGAGCCGTGGGACGGACCGGCACTCGTGTCGTTTACTGACGGACGGTATATTGGTGAGTTGTGATAGTAATTGTGGAACAAGAGGGTCTTGGTGTTGTAGGCGATGGGCTGACCACCTGTCTCTACTAATCGAACTTGTACATCTCAACTATACCCTCAAAATTGGTCAGAAGTGGCACCATGTTGTTCTATCGGCCCTTGGTGCTCTGCCTACCCCGAATAGCAAGGCGACTGGGACATGTTCTATTGTGTTTGCTGTTTAAGCGACTTGCTAAAATGGTGCGCTATAGAGAACCTGTTTTGAGAGTCAACACTGTGACGATTATACGGTGATTGGGACATGTCTTATTGAGTTTGTTTGGCTAAATGCTAAACTAGTCCGTTATAGACAACTTGTTCGGAAATTCAAAACTGTGACGTGATTATACGTAGACGTCTTATTGTCGTATTATAATGTTCCTAAACTAATATAGTAGGCATTTCCTACTTCTTCGTTATTTTCTTCTTCACATAACCTAGTGATATCCTCCAGACCGTATTTTGGCAATGGCGGCCAATGAAACTAAAATATTCAAAGAAAATAAATATGCAAAGAAAATATCATGCACAAGTTTGTGCGCAAACACTGGTGCACTCTCTATTCTGGTTACTCTCATAGTCCAATTCCGACGGAAAGCCAACACGACCGAAGATGGGCACGAGCGAAGTGACAATTTTACAGTATTAAAGCTAAGCTTAATACTCGTAAACATTAAACTTCTCAAGTTCTCATAATAGTATTAATGAACAATTACTATATGTGCGTATGTATTTATTGCAGGCGCCATCCTGGACCGCAACGGTCTCCGTCCGAGTCGTTTCTACGTGACCGATGAGAACGTGCTCGTGATGGCGTCCGAGGTGGGCGTGTATGATGTAGACCCCGCCAAGGTCATACACAAGGTACGTTATTTAGATTCTATAATCGAACAAGCGAATCGTGTCACAATATATTTTTCCAAATTTTAAATGTGGAAACAGTACGCTCTTCCAACGTTCAGTTACATGTGCATTTAAAAGGTTTTTGTAATTTTTAGTGGGAAGCTCTGTTAAAAAAATCCAAACGCCCTGACAAAAGTAAAAACAGCTTACCGATATGTTTACTATCTATATCGAAAGAATGACGCCACAGTTCATTTTTTTTAAAGGAGAGAATGAATGATTAATGCATGAATGTCGTCGTGGCTGGCTGTGTCGTAAATTGCTTTCTATATCATTATTTTTCTTTATACATTTACAGAGTCGTCTGAAACCGGGTCGTATGCTGCTCGTGGACACAGAACAGAAGAAGATCATTCAAGACATGGAGCTGAAACTCGAGATCGCGAGGAGTCGACCACACTCCGCCTGGCTCAAGGAACAGGTCGGTTCATCATTACAGTATACCTTCCTTTTTTCATGGAGTAAATAATCACTAACTTTCTGATTGTAAAAGGAGTTGGAATATCTCTGGCATGGTATGTGATTATCTTTATAAAATAACCATTAATCGATATAATTAGTCAATACTTTTAAAATATTTCTTGTGGATATTCATTAAAAGGAGTCAGGATATGATCCACTATTCCTTGAAGATGTAAGTCACTGACTTTTATTTATGTAGTTCTAAGGAGTGAAAATATTTCTGCCATAATACGTCATGATCCTGGAAAAAATATCTATTTAGCGGTCATCGATTAAGCAGAATAATCTAAGTAATTAGTTAATACAAATCTAAAGTCGTTTGTTATAGATATTCATAAGAAGGAGTCAGGACATCGATATAGTACTTGAATATGTTGTCAGAAAATATACTAGATTCAGCACCCACCGACGTAACATAATTTCTTCGAAAGAACTAGTCAATACAAATCTAAAGTGTCCTTGGGCATATCTTCTAAAATGTCTCCGATCTAAAGATGATAAGCTTCTTAGTGAATGGTGGGTGGTGTGACACCACTGGAAACTTCTTTAGATTCAATCTAAGTAATTGTAACTTTTTATCCTGATATTAATCGCTTTGTTTGTGGTGCCGCTGGATATAACATAGATTGTAAGTATATAAATATGAACTGTAAGCTTGTAGATTGTAAAATATTTTATCATTATTTTAGAACTAGTCAGTAGAGGGACAAGAGGGTCTTGGTGTTTTGTAGGCGATGGGCTGACCACCTGTCACTACTAACCGAACTTGTACATCTCAACTATACTCTCAAAATTGGTCAGAAGTGGCACCATGTGGTTCTATCGGCCCGTGGTGCTCTGTCTACCCCGCAAGGGATAAAAGCGTGATTATATGTATGTATGTATTTTAGACCTATTTTGTTACTGTGTGCCTGGTAGAGAGTGTAAGAGAGGAGTCCCCATATTTATTACGTGAACGTTAAAAATTCGGTAGTTCTTTCTTAATAGTATAGGTAATGTTGATGTAGGCTGATTATTCTATTAGTCAGATAGCCTATCTAAAGGATAAATTTGATGCTGATCAAGATCCGTATCAACTTTATACTTTTACAATTGGAAAAATCGGCTGTAGAACAAAATATGTGATACTTTCGCTGCTGGCATATAAGCGCAAATAAGCGTCGACAGCACGTCTAGAAAACAAAAAAAAATCAAATACGTAGTCGACGACAGTCAATGTGCAATCTAATCTAGTTTCTTATTTTCTTACTTTTGTTTGTTGAGCTGTAGAACATGTTATGTGGCTTTAGTTAAAGATTAGGTTCAGATCCGTTTATTGCATGTCATAGGTAAAATTTTGATGTTACATAAATAGAGTAGGTCCATGTGACGTGCACGGTAAACATTAAGACCAAGTAGTGGCCACTTTATTTAGGTCTGATTTTTTAAACGTCGGATAGCCTATCTGAAGAATAAGGTTGATGCTGTCTCTATCATGATCAAGTTTAAAGAAAGATAATATCGACCTTATTCTTCAGAGGGGTAAGCACGAACCTCTCGATAGTACGTAACGCTATCGTCCAACTGTCAAATCACATAGATTTTGCTAGCGAGTCGTTAGCGTTACGCCGCGTAAAAAGATTCGTGCTTACTCCACTGATCTGATAGGCTATCTGACGTTCGAAAAATCGGCACTATAATTTTTTTTTTTTGTAAGTAGATACATAGATAGAGGTTGGATCTGTTACATGCCGTGTGCCATTTAGATAAATAGACAAAACTGTTGTAAACATCAACAGATAACAATGGAAGACATCCACAAATCGGTGTCTCCTCAAATGACCCCGGGCCCGCACGCCCCGAGCGGCCTGGCGGACCCGCGGCTCGGTCTGTACGGGTACACCATCGAGTCTATTAACATGCTGCTGCTGCCCATGATACAGAATAAGTGAGTGTTTTTTTTTATATTAGTGGGGGTTTATTTATTTTATCTGTCATTTTTTTAACAATGTATTTTTTTCTTGAATAACAATTCAAGAAAAAAATACATACACAAATACAATTACAAAAATACAAAATAAATTCAGTCGGCTATTTGAAACTATGCCGCGCTACAAATATTACTGTTGTCTAAAACCTCTTTAAATGTTTGCACTGCGGATGCTGCCGAAACCAAAAGCTCGATGAAATGAATATAATATAAAGCAGAGGCGCTTTCCGCTTGAAAATGCGGGAAACTATTATGCTTTACCCCGGCGCCAGACATAGCTTCAAAGATTTACACACTTCTTTGAATACTTTGCAATGCTTTGAAAACACATTTGAACACATATTGACGCAACCTGCCAGACATGTTTCGCAAAGACTTTTCTCCACAGTACGCTGGTAGATAACAATCAAGATGGACAACGATTTTATTATTTATGTGCATGTAATTATTTTTTACGTATGCAATAAGATTTAAGCAAACATCCGAGAAGGAGGCGATGGATGTGTGAAATGTACCGTCATAAAACAAGGGACCTATGTATATTTGATGAATTTTAACTACTATTTCAATACAGTCTCACACAACCGTTTCGCTCAACAATTCTCGCGCAAATGGACTTTGCGCAAGTGTGGCAGGCTACGCAAACATTCGAACACATACGACTTTGAACGCTTTGATGTGCGCTAAAAAACCGACCCCGCATGGCAAAGTGCAAATCTTTGTCCAAACTTTGGACACATATTCAAAGTCTCGTGCCACACATGGTAATCAACCAAGTGTTCAATCAAGTGAAGCTATGTCTGGCGCCGGCTTTGTAATGTGTAGCGATATGTGTACAAACATAACTTCAGCTAGGTAACATTGTGCGCAGGAAGGAAGCGCTGGGCAGCATGGGTAACGACGCGCCGCTGGCGTGCCTGTCGCAGTTCGAGCCGCTACCTTACGAGTACTTCAAGCAGCTGTTCGCACAGGTCACCAACCCGCCCATCGACCCCTTCAGGTAATGTGTCATATTCACTAACTTTTTTTTTACAATTAGCTAGGCAAACATTTGACCGCCATCGTGCCTGATTTTAAGCAAGATGCGGGCCAAGGGTAGTACATGTTTGCCTAAAAAGTGCCCATTCACTCTAGCTTTGAAGAGACCAATGTTGTAGTGCTCGGGAAATACATCGGCAGGAAGTGCATTCCACTCCTTAGCCGTTCGCATTACAAACGATATACTTCACAGCACATTAACCTAGTTCTACAGTAAGATGGCACCGGACGGCGCAGTCGGAAGTAACCCGGCTTCAATGAGCTCCTCCATTTTGCAAACACTCGTGCCACTCGAAAACAATGTCTCTGTCTGTCCTAACCTAACCTAGCCGACACGCGAGTACACGCTCATAGAGTACTCGCACGCGGCTCGTGACGGCCAATGCGAGTGTGAGCATGTGCGGCGAGGCTAAACTACGCATTGGCCGTCCCGAGCCGCGTGCGAGTGGCAGAATTTAAAACCTATGGAGCAGTACCAAACTCCGCATTTGCTCTCACGTGTCGACGCAGGTCAAAGTCAAACGCAAATGTCAAAGCGACATTGTCGTGAACGGGTGCGAGTGTGGGCATGTGAGGCTGGGCTAAGACACACTATAAAGCTACTGTGGGGTGAGCACGAACCTCTCGATAGTCCGTCCCCCTGATTACGAAAAAGCAATAGCAAAGCCAAAGCAAAGCGATAGCGAAAATTGTACAATATTCAATGTTGAAATGTCTAAGTTCCTTTGAAATTTATTTTGCGTAATACGAATTTGACAAGCAATCAGCGATTTTTGTACAATTTTCGCTATCGCTTTGCTTTTGCTAGTTAGGTAATAAGGGGGCGTAACGCTAGCGTCAAACTTGTCAAATCACATAGGTTTCGTTAGCGAGTCGCTAGCGTTACGCCGCGTAAAAAGGTTCGTGCTTACCCCTCTGTTGTATTTGCAAAACATTCCTTATAAAATATCGTTATTCACTTCATTGTGTATTTCCAGAGAGAAGATAGTAATGTCCCTACAATGCCCGATCGGTCCGGTAGCGAACATACTCGAGCCGAGCGCTGACTTCGTTCACCGCATCATGTTGCCGCAACCTATACTGTCTATACCCGATCTGGATGCCTTGAAACGCACCAATCATAGGGGCTGGACGGTAAATATATCTTGTTTATTAAGAATACTACATCTATATCATGGGAATTTAATTGCACGTTGTGAATAAGCGTATAATGAACTATGGTACATATTTTGCTTTCTGTGTTGTGTTCGTTCTTCTCGATGGCGCTGTTTATATTTTTTGTAGTTATTGTAGAATAGTTTCTAGAATAGTTTTGGCAAGAGGGGGTCGCCTTGGCGTACTCCTCTTTCTATTTTAATTTCTTTTCCTTCATTCTCTAATTTAATTAGAGCTGTGCTGTTACTGTATATGTTTTTAAGTATTCTAATGTATTTAAGTTCCACCCCTTGATTTTTAAGGGTTTGCTAAATCTTTTCATGCTCTATTCTATCGAAAGCTTTACTATAGTCCACGAAGCAGCAATAGAAGATTAATTGTATTCTTTGCTCTTTTCTAATACTTGTTTAATACATTGTAATAGCAAATGATTATTTTAATATGTATTTGTACCGTGTCTCCATTTCAGACAGTAGTAATAGACGGCACTTTCGATCACGCGGTCGGTCCTCTGGGCCTGGAGGCGGCACTAACTAGGATAGCGGGCGAGGCGCTGGCGGCGGCACAAGGCGGCGCACAGTTGTTAGTGATATCAGACCGTGCGGCTGGACCTGAGAGGGTGCCTGTTAGCTCACTACTGGCTTTAGGTAAATTTGCATTAATTGCTAGTCAGTACTGATTTGTATGACATGAGGCGGCACTAGATTGTGTAGCGGATTGCGGCACTAGCTTGTACAGCGGGAGGCGGCACCATCTTATATAGCAGGCACTAACTAGTACCGAAGGCGTGGCCCTTACTTAGTTCCGTCATCATGACATGTTCTCCGATGCGATGTTATGGACTCTTTCTTTATCCCAGAATTAGAGCATTTTCAAGAATATAAGATAAGTACTTATTTTAACAAGTATGAATTTTTCAGGTGCCGTCCACCACCATTTGATTGAGACTCGTCAGAGAATGAAAGTCGGTATTATTGTGGAGACGGCAGAGGCGAGGGAGGTGCATCACATGTGTGTACTGCTTGGTATGTTCTTTCTGAAGTCATTTGATTTTACAGGAATAGTTACTTAACAAAATTAAAAGCGGCGCACTCTAGATTCTATCTACTTAGAATTCAGATTTAAATACGACAATCTGACGGCCGATTGATGTGACGGCCGATTGGTGTAGTTGGTAGTGGCCCTGCCTGCGACGCCATAGGTCCTGGGTTCGAATCCCGGTACATGCAAACATTGATATGATGAATATTGATGTTTGATTCCGAGTCATGGATGTTTCTATTCTTATCTATGTATTTATATACCGTTGCTTAGTACACACGACACAAGACCTTAGGGATCTTAATGTGGGACTAGGTCAATGTGTTGTGAAGTGTGTGAATATTTATATTTATTTATTTATTTATTTATTTAGAAACAGTTTTATATTTTTATTCTCATTTAGTAGAGCGCTCGCTGTGCTTGCTCTTTCATATAACTTAACCAAATAAATTGACATCCTCAACGTCATAATTAACACAGCCATTATGTTAAACGTGGCTATAAGATCGCCTTCGTCATCCTACAATTCTGACCACCTCATTTAGGGAACACAGCCCACTTACTAATATAGGTGCAAAGCTGAAGAGTTTGTTTGTTTGGTTGAATGCGCTAATCTCAGGAACAACTGGTCCGATTCGAAAAATTCTTTCAGTGTTAGATAGCCCATTTTTCGAGGAAGGCTATATGACCCGCCCCAGCTTTGCACGTAAACGAAGTCGTGGGCGGACGCTAGTCAGTATATAAACCATTTGTATCTCCAAAAACTGAAATCTTCATAATTCTCATTTATGTCAACAGGTTACGGCGCCGACGCGATCTGTCCGTACCTAGCATTCGAGCTAGCGTTCGCTCTGCGCAACGATAACATTCTAGACCCGAATCTCACCGACGATGATATCTACCTATCGTACCAGAAAGCTATGGAGACCGGCATAGCTAAGGTGATGGCTAAGATGGGTATCAGTATGCTGCAGTCGTATAAAAGTGCGCAGATATTCGAGGCGGTCGGGATGAATGAGGACGTTATCGATAAATGCTTCAGGGGTACACAGTCTAGGATTGGTAAGTGAAAATATAATTGCAGTAATTTTAGAGTAAATTACATCTTCTTTGTGTGCTCTTTACTTATGTCTCTTGGTGTGAAATTAATTATTTCAATGTTAATGATTGACGTTAAAGCGGTCTCTGTAGCTTATCGATAATTTTATAAAATGGAGCACCAACTAATACATATACGTGCTTCTATTAAAGTTTAGTGTAAGCGGTAACATGACATAAAAAGATCTATAGTTCTAACGTTTTATTATACTAACATAGACAATAGAAATAATATCATGCTATACGTAACGTCCTGCTGTTACCATGTAGCCTGATATAATAGAATAAAAGTGGATAGATAATTTTAAAGGTTTATGTTTCTTTGTCAGGCGGTGTAAACTTCGAAATCCTTTCTAAGGAGACATTTGACAGACACGCGCTGACATACGGAGGGTGCCCCGATGCATTAGTACTAAGGTGAGTTACATACACCACAAAATGATAACCTTATGTAAACTTTTGATTAATATCATGAAAGTAGATGAAGTGAAAGAGGTGTGTCAGGATCGTAGCAAATGGAGATCCGTGATCTCTGCCTATCCCGCAGGGAAAGAGGCGTGATTTTTATGTATGTATTATAATAATCACCCATATTACAAAAAAAAAATACAATAGATATGAAGTCAAATTTCATAATTATATTTAATTGAATAACGATTATATTAAATTACGATTAAATTAAATTACACATTGCAAATAACTTAATTAGCTGGACGTACTAAAGACCGCATATAGAGAATTTACAGCTCTCATACACAGCCCTCAGCAGTCTGTCTCTCTAACTCGCGCCATAAACATGCCTCTTGCGTATAACGGCATAAAATTATTATGTAAACCTAATTTATACTATCGTTATTGTAGTAATCTCTATGTGTACAACTATTGATATGTTAGATGTGTATATATCGGCTCGGTATTCTCACTGATCCACGTCTTCACTCAGCGGCGGTAGGAGCTAATGCCCGACAATGGCAGCTTCACACCCCACCCCGCACCCTGCGTGTGTGTCCGAACGACAGGTGTCTGTTTATGAGTGTGTGTGTGTGTGTGATTGTATGTATTTATATATATGTATATATATTATTTACTGTATGCTCGTTATGTAACCGAACTTATACATATAAACTATACCCTCAAAATTGGTCAGAAGTGGCACCATGTGGTCCTATCGGCCCTTGGTGCTCTGCCTACCCCGTAAGGGATAAAGGCGTGATTATATGTATGTATGTTATGTAAGCCACAGTCAAAACCACTTTTTATTGTGATGTAATGTAATGTGCAGGAACCCAGGTAACTACCACTGGCGCGCGGGCGGAGAGAAACACATTAATGATCCCACCTCCATCGCCAACCTGCAGGAGGCAGCACTCAACAATACCAAGTCGGCTTACGACAAGTTCAAGTGGGTATACTGCTTATTTGGTTTCATCATCATCATTTACAGCCCTGAGAAGTCCACTGTTGGACATAGGCCTCCCCCAACAACCTCCACTCCGACCGGTCGGAAGCAGCCTGCTTCCAACACGCCCGCGACCTGGCCAGGTCTCCGTCCACCTCCGGGTGGCCTTCCCACGTGCGCTTGCCGAACGCGGTATCCACTCTAGAACTTTCCGACTCCATCGGCCATTTGGTTTATTTGGTTTACTCGGTGTATTATTATCTGATTACCGCTACAGATCATGATGAAAAAAATTTGGTTATCAGATAATTATAATTTGTTGCTATTGCTATAGAATCAAGTGTATGTCATAATCAACATTTCAGATATGAGGAGTCAACTGCTGAACAACAAAGACCTCTGACTTGCTTGACCCCTAATTCTCAATTATCGTTACACTCGACATGTCTACACTCGATATATTTGACCATATCAATATCTGTAAAACCAAATGGCGGATATTTGAACAGCTGATATCAACTAAACTTTTGATTAGATCTCAACTGCTAATGCTCAGTACCTCATGTGATTGGTGCCATTAGAGATGAATGTTATACACACTTAGGAAAATATT
Source organism: Carposina sasakii (assembly GCA_014607495.2). Taxonomy (NCBI): domain Eukaryota; kingdom Metazoa; phylum Arthropoda; class Insecta; order Lepidoptera; family Carposinidae; genus Carposina; species Carposina sasakii. Next base: position 13,416,995 of record CP053153.1, read on the forward strand.
AGCTGCTCATAAATCCGCCATTTTGTTTTCGTATATTTACATACATATAATGAAAAATGATAATCAAGTTGCTAATTTATCGCTTTATTTTAGACTAGTGGACGCCCGCGACTTCGTCCGCGTGGACTGCAGAAAAAAACAAAATGTCGAAATTATTTGGGAATAAAATATTTTCCTGGGATACAAAGTAGCCTATGTGTTAATCCAGGGTGTCAGCTAACTACATACGATATTTTATTAAAATAGCTCCAGCCTTTTTACGTGAAAAAGTAACAAACATACAACCATCCATCCATACTTACAAACTTTCGCGTTTATAATATTAGTAAGATATTTGGGAGGACATATAATATGTATTTATGTCGGCTGTACGAGCGATAAAGTGAGAATTGCGACTGAAGGTATATGTACTTTCTTGTGTAACAGAGAGAGCGCCCACGAGGCGGTTCAAGCTTGCACACTGCGCGGACAACTGGAGCTAGTGCGGCTGGACGAGCCGATACCCATCGACGAAGTGGAGCCCGCTGTCGAGATCGTCAAGCGATTCGCTACCGGTAAGTGTGCTCTCGATTGCCTGTCAGACATGACTAAATATAAATAATATAATATAAATATTCACACACTACACAACACATTAACCTAGTCCCACACTAAGATCCCTAAGGTCTTGTGTCGTGGGTACTAACCAACGGTATATAAATACATAGATAAGTATAGAAACATCCATGACTCAGAAACAAACATCGATATTCATCATATCAATGTTTGCACCTACCGGCATTCGAATCCAGGACCTATGGCGTCGCAGGCAGGTCACTTACCTACTAGACCAATCGGCCGTCATATGTAGGACTTATTATGAATACAATAAAAATTTTGTTTATGTACACATATTTAGTGCAAATGAATATAGGTATTGCTTTGATTTTATTGTGTGTACAAAGAAATATTACGTTATACATCGAAGGCATTTGTATAGGTAGAACACGCCGTATTACAAAACTGAAAAACCTATACTGATTTTTTTTTATCTTTACATCTATCTGCGCTATGCTGAACGTGGCTGTCCAGTAAGGATTTTCTTCGTGATCCGGCTGTTCTGAATACACCATTTTCAAAACACAGCCGTTGTATATGTGTATGTTATGCTGACTGCTGAGTAATCTCACGAAACCTTCGTTTAAACGAAGTTTTTTGTAATATTAGTAACTTAATCTATAATTCCCAGGCGCCATGTCTTTCGGCTCCATATCTCTGGAAGCGCACACGACGCTTGCCATCGCTATGAACAGAGTGGGGGGCAAGTCCAATACGGGAGAGGGGGGAGAGGACGCCGACAGATATCTTAACCAGGTCAGATATTGATTGAGGTCAGATACTATACAACACACCACGACATAGTCCGCGTAAACTTTAGAATTCAATTTATTTTCTGCTTTCTTGGGAAATCCAGACAAGTTACTTGAATTTCGGGAAATCCGGACAAATTACTCTATATGATGATGATGGACTTCCACCGTATTTCGGCCAAGGCGACCAATCTCAAACCAAGGAGATTGGCCAGGTACGCAGGAGATATTATAGTGCACAAGTGTGTGCCGCAAACACAGATGCACTCTCTATTCCGTTACTCTCATAGTCCGATGGGACGGAGAGCCGACACGACCGGAGAGAGATCAAGCGCAGGACCAACGGTTCGTGCTTTCCGAGGCACGAGTTAGTGACAATTTTACAACATTAAAATCTGTACATGAAATAAATTCATTGGTACAGGCCCGTGACTGGGATCGAACTTACGCCTCCCGATTGGAAGGTGCATGCCTAGTGGGCTATCACCGCTTATACTCTATATGAAATGAAAATCTCCCGACCGTATTTCGACCAAGGCGACCAATCTCTACGGAGATTTGCCAGGTACGCAGGAGATATTATAGTGCACAACTGTGTGCAAACACAGATGCACTCTCTATTCCTTCACTCTTATAGTCCGATGGGTCGGACTATGAGATATGATGATATGATATGAAATATGACAGAGAATACCCTATATAATATAATAATAGATGTTATAAATAATTAGATCGTTTGGATATTTGGAGAGAATGAATGGAAGGCATTTAACATAAGAGATCTAATGGCAGAAGTGAATGGCAATGCTGGGAGGTGTCGCCCTAGGCTAACCTACACAGACTAAATTAGGGATATACTCGTAAGATCAAGAGCCGCCAAATCGGCGAACATGTTTGAAGAACATAATAAATGTAGACGAGGCGAAAATGGTATGTTTGGAACGTACTAAATGGATATCTGTAATCTCTGCCTACCCCTATGGGATATAGGCGTGAGGTTATGTGTGTATAAATGCTTGTGAATGTATCCTTTCCCCAGGACCCGGAGTTCAACCGTCGCTCGGCGATCAAGCAGGTGGCGTCGGGTCGGTTCGGTGTGACAGCATCGTACCTCGCACACGCAGACGACCTGCAGATCAAGATGGCGCAGGGGGCCAAGCCGGGCGAGGGCGGCGAGTTGCCGGGTATGTACTCGTATATCAAGCAGGTGGCGTCGGGTCGGTTCGGCGTGACGGCCTATTATGACCTCATTTTCTGTTTCACTGCGTACGATAATGTTAGTTCCGAAATCAGGCGTAGGAACTATTCTATGAAAAGGACTCCAGTATTCATGACTCAAGCAAATTACTATCAACGCAACATTAACGATTAAAAAGTGGGACGATTATTCTGAAGTTGAAAGATTACCACAATAAAGTTGAGATACTGCTGGTATTTCTAAGCACATAATAATATAAAGTGGTTTTATAAAATTATTAATAAAGAAATGGAAAAAATTCTTCACCCGAGTGGGACTCGAACCCACGACCTCTGCATTCCGTGCCAGTGCTCTCAGTGCTCTTACCAACTGAGCCACCTGGTCAATTAAAAGTGGTTTTGTCTCGTAGTGTTCTATTTAGTGGCACATTATATTTTCGTCTTTGTCTCGGACAGCTGGGATATGATTTCTTCTAAACATCCTTAAAATCTTAAACCTATCAGACCTTGACACAATAACGAGAAATGAATGAATTCCAACACTTGAATGGAACACCTGCGGTTTTAATTATAAATATTATGTCCAGAACCTTAAATATTCTTAATGTGGACCACCGTTTTTGCGTTCACTACATGCCACTGTGTCGGTTTTATCATCCATGATCATATTCAAAATTCATTCGATTCACGACAATGGCTGTATGGACATAGTTTCCTTAGCCATACCTTCGAGATAAACCAAATAAAAACCTCGCTACACCAGCGCCTCTGGCGGCGAATTCACAGAGAAGTTTTGTGTATACGTTTATCAACAAGCACCCATCTCTCTACAGGCTACAAAGTGACCGCAGACATAGCGAAGACACGTTGCTCGGTAGCTGGCGTGGGGCTGATCTCGCCCCCTCCTCACCACGACATCTACTCCATCGAGGACCTGGCTGAGCTCATCTACGATCTGAAGTGCGCCAACCCGAGGGCTAGGGTGTCGGTTAAACTGGTGTCGGAGGTTGGAGTGGGGGTCGTTGCTTCTGGAGTCGCTAAGGTAATTAGATATTTGGAATAGTGGGTTTTTGACGGAGACAATTTGGTTTCTAGCAGGTTTTCTGCTTAATTGGGTTATGGTTTATTATCTTAGTAGATCTACGTTAATGTGTCTCGTGTATGTGTTTACCGACTGGGATCTTAGTAAGATTGCGTAAATGTGTTCTATGTATCTATCTATACGTGTTCACCGACAGGTAATATGTTTGTATGTTTTTACCGTCAGGGTAAAGCCGAGCACATAGTGATCTCGGGCCACGACGGCGGCACGGGCGCGTCGTCATGGACCGGCATCAAGAGCGCCGGCCTGCCGTGGGAGCTGGGCGTGGCGGAGACGCACCAGGTGCTCGTGCTCAACGACCTGCGCTCCAGGTAACGCAGGGAGGGTCTGATGCTCATCATCGTCATGTCGTCATCGTGCGCCGGCCTGCCGTGGGAGCTGGGCGTGGCGGAGACGCACCAGGTGCTCGTGCTCAACGACCTGCGCTCCAGGTAACGCAGGGAGGGTCTGATGCTCATCATCGTCATGTCGTCATCGTGCGCCGGCCTGCCGTGGGAGCTGGGCGTGGCGGAGACGCACCAGGTGCTCGTGCTCAACGACCTGCGCTCCAGGTAACGCAGGGAGGGTCTGATGCTCATCATCGTCATGTCGTCATCGTGCGCCGGCCTGCCGTGGGAGCTGGGCGTGGCGGAGACGCACCAGGTGCTCGTGCTCAACGACCTGCGCTCCAGGTAACGCAGGGAGGGTCTGATGCTCATCATCGTCATGTCGTCATCGTGCGCCGGCCTGCCGTGGGAGCTGGGCGTGGCGGAGACGCACCAGGTGCTCGTGCTCAACGACCTGCGCTCCAGGTAACGCAGGGAGGGTCTGATGCTCATCATCGTCATGTCGTCATCGTGCGCCGGCCTGCCGTGGGAGCTGGGCGTGGCGGAGACGCACCAGGTGCTCGTGCTCAACGACCTGCGCTCCAGGTAACGCAGGGAGGGTCTGATGCTCATCATCGTCATATCGTCATCGTGCGCCGGCCTGCCGTGGGAGCTGGGCGTGGCGGAGACGCACCAGGTGCTCGTGCTCAACGACCTGCGCTCCAGGTAACGCAGGGAGGGTCTGATGCTCATCATCGTCATGTCGTCATCGTGCGCCGGCCTGCCGTGGGAGCTGGGCGTGGCGGAGACGCACCAGGTGCTCGTGCTCAACGACCTGCGCTCCAGGTAACGCAGGGAGGGTCTGATGCTCATCATCGTCATGTCGTCATCGTGCGCCGGCCTGCCGTGGGAGCTGGGCGTGGCGGAGACGCACCAGGTGCTCGTGCTCAACGACCTGCGCTCCAGGTAACGCAGGGAGGGTCTGATGCTCATCATCGTCATGTCGTTATCGTGCGCCGGCCTGCCGTGGGGAGGCTACTGCTGAATATGTGACGGCCACTACTGCTCATAGGAAATACAATGCACAAAACCATTAGCACCAGTGGTGGTATGAAGTATACTGCTTAATTACATCAAGGAAGTACAACTAAACTGTATCTACCAACTTAATAAAAAGCCCATTGTCTTATGCCAAGTAACGAAAGATTCTATTTAAGGTTGATTTATTGAGGTCTAGGTTGATTTCTTTTACGCTGCAAGTTTTTAAAATAAATAAATAAACCGTCGATACGTTTCCCCAGAGTGGTGGTGCAGGCGGACGGGCAGATCCGCACCGGGTTCGACGTGATGGTGGCTGCACTACTCGGTGCGGACGAGTTCGGGTTCAGCACGGCGCCGCTCATCGCGCTAGGTAACGTCACTCGGAGCGGTGCTGCAGGCGGACGAGTGCGGGTTCAGCACGGCGCCGCTCATCGCGCTAGGTAACGTCACTCGGAGCGGTGCTGCAGGCGGACGAGTGCGGGTTCAGCACGGCGCCGCTCATCGCGCTAGGTAACGTCACTCGGAGCGGTGCTGCAGGCGGACGAGTGCGGGTTCAGCACGGCGCCGCTCATCGCGCTAGGTAACGTCACTCGGAGCGGTGCTGCAGGCGGACGAGTGCGGGTTCAGCACGGCGCCGCTCATCGCGCTAGGTAACGTCACTGCGGGCAGCGGTGCTAACGTCACTCAGGCGGACGAGTGCGGGTTCAGCACGGCGCCGCTCATCGCGCTAGGTAACGTCACTCGGAGCGGTGCTGCAGGCGGACGAGTGCGGGTTCAGCACGGCGCCGCTCATCGCGCTAGGTAACGTCACTCGGAGCGGTGCTGCAGGCGGACGAGTGCGGGTTCAGCACGGCGCCGCTCATCGCGCTAGGTAACGTCACTCGGAGCGGTGCTGCAGGCGGACGAGTGCGGGTTCAGCACGGCGCCGCTCATCGCGCTAGGTAACGTCACTCGGAGCGGTGCTGCAGGCGGACGAGTGCGGGTTCAGCACGGCGCCGCTCATCGCGCTAGGTAACGTCACTCGGAGCGGTGCTGCAGGCGGACGAGTGCGGGTTCAGCACGGCGCCGCTCATCGCGCTAGGTAACGTCACTCGGAGCGGTGCTGCAGGCGGACGAGTGCGGGTTCAGCACGGCGCCGCTCATCGCGCTAGGTAACGTCACTCGGAGCGGTGCTGCAGGCGGACGAGTGCGGGTTCAGCACGGCGCCGCTCATCGCGCTAGGTAACGTCACTCGGAGCGGTGCTGCAGGCGGACGAGTGCGGGTTCAGCACGGCGCCGCTCATCGCGCTAGGTAACGTCACTCGGAGCGGTGCTGCAGGCGGACGAGTGCGGGTTCAGCACGGCGCCGCTCATCGCGCTAGGTAACGTCACTCGGAGCGGTGCTGCAGGCGGACGAGTGCGGGTTCAGCACGGCGCCGCTCATCGCGCTAGGTAACGTCACTCGGAGCGGTGCTGCAGGCGGACGAGTGCGGGTTCAGCACGGCGCCGCTCATCGCGCTAGGTAACGTCACTCGGAGCGGTGCTGCAGGCGGACGAGTGCGGGTTCAGCACGGCGCCGCTCATCGCGCTAGGTAACGTCACTCGGAGCGGTGCTGCAGGCGGACGAGTGCGGGTTCAGCACGGCGCCGCTCATCGCGCTAGGTAACGTCACTCGGAGCGGTGCTGCAGGCGGACGAGTGCGGGTTCAGCACGGCGCCGCTCATCGCGCTAGGTAACGTCACTCGGAGCGGTGCTGCAGGCGGACGAGTGCGGGTTCAGCACGGCGCCGCTCATCGCGCTAGGTAACGTCACTCGGAGCGGTGCTGCAGGCGGACGAGTTCGGGTTCAGCACGGCGCCGCTCATCGCGCTAGGTAACGTCACTCGGAGCGGTGCTGCAGGCGGACGAGTGCGGGTTCAGCACGGCGCCGCTCATCGCGCTAGGTAACGTCACTCGGAGTGCGGGTTCAGCACGGCGCCGCTCATCGCGCTAGGTAACGTCACTCGGAGCGGTGCTGCAGGCGGACGAGTGCGGGTTCAGCACGGCGCCGCTCATCGCGCTAGGTAACGTCACTCGGAGCGGTGCTGCAGGCGGACGAGTGCGGGTTCAGCACGGCGCCGCTCATCGCGCTAGGTAACGTCACTCGGAGCGGTGCTGCAGGCGGACGAGTGCGGGTTCAGCACGGCGCCGCTCATCGCGCTAGGTAACGTCACTCGGAGCGGTGCTGCAGGCGGACGAGTGCGGGTTCAGCACGGCGCCGCTCATCGCGCTAGGTAACGTCACTCGGAGCGGTGCTGCAGGCGGACGAGTGCGGGTTCAGCACGGCGCCGCTCATCGCGCTAGGTAACGTCACTCGGAGCGGTGCTGCAGGCGGACGAGTGCGGGTTCAGCACGGCGCCGCTCATCGCGCTAGGTAACGTCACTCGGAGCGGTGCTGCAGGCGGACGAGTGCGGGTTCAGCACGGCGCCGCTCATCGCGCTAGGTAACGTCACTCGGAGCGGTGCTGCAGGCGGACGAGTGCGGGTTCAGCACGGCGCCGCTCATCGCGCTAGGGTCAAGTGCGGGTTCAGCACGGCGCCGCTCATCGCGCTAGGTAACGTCACTCGGAGCGGTGGCAGGCGGACGAGTGCGGGTTCAGCACGGCGCCGCTCATCGCGCTAGGTAACGTCACTCGGAGCGGTGCTGCAGGCGGACGAGTGCGGGTTCAGCACGGCGCCGCTCATCGCGCTAGGTAACGTCACTCGGAGCGGTGCTGCAGGCGGACGAGTGCGGGTTCAGCACGGCGCCGCTCATCGCGCTAGGTAACGTCACTCGGAGCGGTGCTGCAGGCGGACGAGTGCGGGTTCAGCACGGCGCCGCTCATCGCGCTAGGTAACGTCACTCGGAGCGGTGCTGCAGGCGGACGAGTGCGGGTTCAGCACGGCGCCGCTCATCGCGCTAGGTAACGTCACTCGGAGCGGTGCTGCAGGCGGACGAGTCGGGTTCAGCACGGCGCCGCTCATCGCGCTAGGTAACGTCACTCGGAGCGGTGCTGCAGGCGGACGAGTGCGGGTTCAGCACGGCGCCGCTCATCGCGCTAGGTAACGTCACTCGGAGCGGTGCTGCAGGCGGACGAGTGCGGGTTCAGCACGGCGCCGCTCATCGCGCTAGGTAACGTCACTCGGAGCGGTGCTGCAGGCGGACGAGTGCGGGTTCAGCACGGCGCCGCTCATCGCGCTAGGTAACGTCACTCGGAGCGGTGCTGCAGGCGGACGAGTGCGGGTTCAGCACGGCGCCGCTCATCGCGCTAGGTAACGCACTCGTCAGCGGTCTGCAGCGCTGCAGGCGGACGAGTGCGGGTTCAGCACGGCGCCGCTCATCGCGCTAGGTAACGTCACTCGGAGCGGTGCTGCAGGCGGACGAGTGCGGGTTCAGCACGGCGCCGCTCATCGCGCTAGGTAACGTCACTCGGAGCGGTGCTGCAGGCGGACGAGTGCGGGTTCAGCACGGCGCCGCTCATCGCGCTAGGTAACGTCACTCGGAGCGGTGCTGCAGGCGGACGAGTGCGGGTTCAGCACGGCGCCGCTCATCGCGCTAGGTAACGTCACTCGGAGCGGTGCTGCAGGCGGACGAGTGCGGGTTCAGCACGGCGCCGCTCATCGCGCTAGGTAACGTCACTCGGAGCGGTGCTGCAGGCGGACGAGTGCGGGTTCAGCACGGCGCCGCTCATCGCGCTAGGTAACGTCACTCGGAGCGGTGCTGCAGGCGGACGAGTGCGGGTTCAGCACGGCGCCGCTCATCGCGCTAGGTAACGTCACTCGGAGCGGTGCTGCAGGCGGACGAGTGCGGGTTCAGCACGGCGCCGCTCATCGCGCTAGGTAACGTCACTCGGAGCGGTGCTGCAGGCGGACGAGTGCGGGTTCAGCACGGCGCCGCTCATCGCGCTAGGTAACGTCACTCGGAGCGGTGCTGCAGGCGGACGAGTGCGGGTTCAGCACGGCGCCGCTCATCGCGCTAGGTAACGTCACTCGGAGCGGTGCTGCAGGCGGACGAGTGCGGGTTCAGCACGGCGCCGCTCATCGCGCTAGGTAACGTCACTCGGAGCGGTGCTGCAGGCGGACGAGTGCGGGTTCAGCACGGCGCCGCTCATCGCGCTAGGTAACGTCACTCGGAGCGGTGCTGCAGGCGGACGAGTGCGGGTTCAGCACGGCGCCGCTCATCGCGCTAGGTAACGTCACTCGGAGCGGTGCTGCAGGCGGACGAGCGTGACGAGCACGGCGCGTCACTCAGTTCCTCACGCGCTAGGCAACGCTCGGAGCTATCGCGCTAGGTAACGTCACTCGGAGCGGTGCTGCAGGCGGACGAGTGCGGGTTCAGCACGGCGCCGCTCATCGCGCTAGGTAACGTCACTCGGAGCGGTGCTGCAGGCGGACGAGTGCGGGTTCAGCACGGCGCCGCTCATCGCGCTAGGTAACGTCACTCGGAGCGGTGCTGCAGGCGGACGAGTGCGGGTTCAGCACGGCGCCGCTCATCGCGCTAGGTAACGTCACTCGGAGCGGTGCTGCAGGCGGACGAGTGCGGGTTCAGCACGGCGCCGCTCATCGCGCTAGGTAACGTCACTCGGAGCGGTGCTGCAGGCGGACGAGTGCGGGTTCAGCACGGCGCCGCTCATCGCGCTAGGTAACGTCACTCGGAGCGGTGCTGCAGGCGGACGAGTGCGGGTTCAGCACGGCGCCGCTCATCGCGCTAGGTAACGTCACTCGGAGCGGTGCTGCAGGCGGACGAGTGCGGGTTCAGCACGGCGCCGCTCATCGCGCTAGGTAACGTCACTCGGAGCGGTGCTGCAGGCGGACGAGTGCGGGTTCAGCACGGCGCCGCTCATCGCGCTAGGTAACGTCACTCGGAGCGGTGCTGCAGGCGGACGAGTGCGGGTTCAGCACGGCGCCGCTCATCGCGCTAGGTAACGTCACTCGGAGCGGTGCTGCAGGCGGACGAGTGCGGGTTCAGCACGGCGCCGCTCATCGCGCTAGGTAACGTCACTCGGAGCGGTGCTGCAGGCGGACGAGTGCGGGTTCAGCACGGCGCCGCTCATCGCGCTAGGTAACGTCACTCGGAGCGGTGCTGCAGGCGGACGAGTGCGGGTTCAGCACGGCGCCGCTCATCGCGCTAGGTAACGTCACTCGGAGCGGTGCTGCAGGCGGACGAGTGCGGGTTCAGCACGGCGCCGCTAATCGCGCTAGGTAACGTCACTCGGAGCGGTGCTGCAGGCGGACGAGTGCGGGTTCAGCACGGCGCCGCTCATCGCGCTAGGTAACGTCACTCGGAGCGGTGCTGCAGGCGGACGAGTGCGGGTTCAGCACGGCGCCGCTCATCGCGCTAGGTAACGTCACTCGGAGCGGTGCTGCAGGCGGACGAGTGCGGGTTCAGCACGGCGCCGCTCATCGCGCTAGGTAACGTCACTCGGAGCGGTGCTGCAGGCGGACGAGTGCGGGTTCAGCACGGCGCCGCTCATCGCGCTAGGTAACGTCACTCGGAGCGGTGCTGCAGGCGGACGAGTGCGGGTTCAGCACGGCGCCGCTCATCGCGCTAGGTAACGTCACTCGGAGCGGTGCTGCAGGCGGACGAGTGCGGGTTCAGCACGGCGCCGCTCATCGCGCTAGGTAACGTCACTCGGAGCGGTGCTGCAGGCGGACGAGTGCGGGTTCAGCACGGCGCCGCTCATCGCGCTAGGTAACGTCACTCGGAGCGGTGCTGCAGGCGGACGAGTGCGGGTTCAGCACGGCGCCGCTCATCGCGCTAGGTAACGTCACTCGGAGCGGTGCTGCAGGCGGACGAGTGCGGGTTCAGCACGGCGCCGCTCATCGCGCTAGGTAACGTCACTCGGAGCGGTGCTGCAGGCGGACGAGTGACGAGGGACGGCCCGTAACATAAAGTATTTTGGACTTACGTACGAGTATGGCAGTTTAAAAAATAAATTTTGAAAATAACTACATTAAGAGTGTAATTTATTATTATTTGACTGCTTAGCTTAGAAAATAATTTTATTTTACAATTCTCATGCAGTACAATTAAACATTTCTAAGACTTATCCACAATTCAAAATCAACAATATTATGCGATATATGTAGGGAAAACTAAAAAGATATGAGAAGGTATGGATGTTGATTCTAAGGTATTATAAACAACATAACATCTTCCATTTGGTCATAAACCTTATAATTCCCACTTTACCATTCCCGTCGGAACTTCAGGATATGCTTTCTTACTTCCTCTCACACACACCGCATGAAAATACATACCAAATCTTAGCTTCGTACGTCCAGTAATTTCGTCTATGCATTGCCTGTGACTTACTCAAACCTATGTAACAAAAGTAGCGAGTTCCAGTGCTAACAACCCCTCATTGCAGGCTGCACCATGATGCGCAAATGCCACCTCAACACGTGTCCCGTGGGCATCGCCACACAGGACCCCGTGCTGCGGAAGAAGTTCGCCGGCAAGCCTGAACACGTCATCAACTACCTGTTCATGCTGGCAGAGGAGGTGGGTTTAACACTTCTGCATGCTTTTATGTAGTTTAACTATTGAAATTCATGTCCTATGTGTGTATACCCCGTATTATGTTCTGGGTGCAGGTTACTTCGAACCGCCCCTGATTACGTAAAAGCAATAGCAAAGCCGAAGCCGCGCGATCGCGATAATTGAGTGTGTGTGAACGCACAACGAGCGCTCGGCGTCCTCCCGCGCCCCGCGCCTCGCCCCGCGCCCCGCACCTCGCCCAAGTACACACACACTCGAGATTATCGCGATCGCGCAGCTTCGGTTTTGCTATTGCTTTTACGTCATCAAGGAGCCGGTTGCAATGGAGATTATCTTATCCCTCCATTTCACTGTCCTTTCATTTTTACAAAATAGTGATATGTTAAAAATTTATATATTAGCTTGGCTCTGTCATAACGATTAAAAACAATTAAAAACAACAAAAAGCAATAGGCTGATGTGTGTATTTTTCCATTCGTCTTCTAAATTTTCTAAATTCTTTCTCAAAATTTTCCTACAGGTTCGAACCCACATGTCAGAAGTGGGAGTAAGACAGTTCCAAGACCTAATAGGACGCACCGACCTGCTGAAAGTGAGGGAAAACAACGAGAACCACAAGGCGAGGTTGTTGAACCTCAGCCTTATACTGAAGAACGCACTGCACATGCGTCCTGGAGTAAATATTGTTGCTGGTTCTAAGACACAGGTTGGTATAACGAATAAACGAATTACTACACACTTTGCAAAACATTAACTGAGTCCCAAAGTAAGATTATTCTGTGTTGTTGCAAAAGGATTGAAATTTTGACGGATATTCCATATACTTTGCTGTCAAAAGTCATTTATGTACAGTCTACATTTAGACACGGTTTTGTAACAACACTGTTTAGGTCTAGTGTCATGGGTACTAAGCGTAAAAATTAAATACGAAACCTTCATGACCTCGTATACAAACATCAATATCATGATATTTGCATCTTTGAGCCTTCGCCGCTGAGGTTCGAACCCAGAACCTATGCTAAAACGCAGGCCGGTTCACATAGATACTAGGTACATAATACGGGGTGGTGTTATAAAATCAAAGTAAGAGATAACAAACCTGTTTCGACCACTATCATAACCGAATTTTAAAAACCAATCATGTTTTTTTCCAAATCAAATGTAACGTGAGGGTAATTTCACAAATTTACTCAGTTCCGCGTAACCACTTCGGGGATAAATTGACGTGACTATGTATGTATTTCTTTCAGGATTTCCAGCTAGAGAAGCGACTAGATAACCAGCTAATCGAGCGCTGCGCGGGAATCCTGGCCGGTACCGAGAACCATGTGGACATTAGCATGAGGATCACTAACGAGGATCGCTGCTTTACCTCCACCCTGTCCTACCATATTGCATTGTAAGTTTTGTTCCTATGTGGCCACTCCTTGCTTTTGAGTTGCCCTGATTGGATATTTATAATCATCATATTGACTTTTCACGTCGTACCTCCAAAGTGTCAGCTCTTTTTTATAAAAACCATATGAAATACAAAGTTATTTTTGGTGTTAAAAATCGGAAATAGTAATATTAGCTTGGTGCTGTTACAGGGGGGGGGCAGCTAGGGAGGGTGATGCGCTCACGCCATCTATTTATGATAGTTATTTTAACTTGTCAGAAAATCCCTCATTATGGTGGTACATTATCTATTTATGGCTTCGTTTCTACCTATGTATTTATTCTAACATATTTTTCTTGTTTCAAAGTTCCTAATATTTGTCGAGTTATACAGGGTGTAACAGAAAGGTTATGTTAAGCGAAAAGCTATGTAAATAGCCCACTATAGAGAACCTATTTCCAAAATTTCAGACTCAAATTCACATTTATATTTTTCCAAATAGTATGAAGAATTCCGAAACAACTCAGGAATGTCCATACAATCTTGAAAAATAAAAATATGATTTCGAGTCTCAAATTTTGGAAATAGGATCTCTATAGTGGGCTATTTACATAGCTTTTCGCTTAACATACCCTTTCTGTTACACCTTGTATAACATCTCCACATAATAACCTATTCCAATTTATTATACCTGTCAGAAAGTACGGAGAAAGCGGCCTTCCCGCGGGCACAGCAGTAAACATAACGTTAACGGGTTCTGCCGGACAGAGCTTCTGCGCGTTCCTGTCTAAAGGCATCACGGTCACCCTGGAGGGAGACGCCAACGATTACGTGGGTAAGTGGAACTAATGAAAGATTTACCAATTTATTCATTGGTTTTCCCTGGGTTGATGTGGTGCTTCACTAGAATACCTCAGCTGCATCTCCTTTCGTGCAAGTCGTAAAAGTTGACTATGGACCGACTCCCCTTATTACTTATCTAGTTTTGCTAGGATAGGCAAAGCGATAGCAAAAAATTGTACAAAATTTACCGCCTTGACATAGAATTTGAAGTAGCATAATCTAGAGGTCAAGTCTTATTAGGCAGTCACAATAATAATGTAGCAAAGTAAACTAAAATTATAAATACAAAAGTAAATTTGTTTGTTTGTTACCTATTCACGCTTGACTTACTCAACCTGTCTTCTTGAAATTTTACATACATAGTTGGGAGTACAAAGAAGGACAGAGTTCAGACAGTAGTGTAGTCCACACTGTTTTTATGATTGTGAAAAGAGTTGTAAAGTCTTTAAAAGGGTATTTGTCAACAGGCAAAGGTCTATCGGGCGGCACAGTGATCATATACCCTCCGAAGAACTCGCCCTTCGAGTCACATCTGAACGTGATAGCTGGCAACGTGTGTCTGTATGGAGCCACCTCGGGCAGGGCTTATCTCAGGTATGTACGACGATAGTATACAAATATAATATACCTAGTATGTTTTAATTTAAAGTATATTGTAAGCGGTATTTTTTCGTCGTCAACGTTTCCGAATACGAGTACCTACTACGCATATTCCTCATCATAATGAACATTTTTCTCTATAGAAGCATGGGAAATGACTAGTTTCCAAGATACAAAGAAGATTGCTTTTTTTTCTTTTGAAGAAATGCACGTAGACGCGTGTAACAAACATTTTACCAAAATTTAAAAAAATACTGTCAAAAACCCAACGGAAAGATCATACACTGCGCGCGTCCAAGTCAATAAAAAATTCTCTCAGGCTATAAGCTGGCAATTTGTCAGTGATCATTGACATATATCCCCGCTATGTTAAACGTGGATCTTCCATATGATCCTACAGTTGTAAGCTCCCCCATTTCAGGAGCACAGTCATATACAGGGTGTTTGTGACAGCCAGGCAAATATTGATATGGTGACTTCAGACCATGATTCTGAGATGAAAGCCAGTGAAAATTTTCACAGGATATTTGTAGTTCTAAAATTTCCGACATTTTTTTTTTTCCAGGAATAAATAGTATTGCACGTTTAAGTAGGCCTTAAAACAAAATAATGACTTAAAACAAAATTTTTACTTATAATTTTCAAAGAAAAGGTGCTCGCAAAAAAGTTCAGCTAATTGATCAACCCCAAAGGAGTCACCAGTGATCCAAAAAACAGCAATGTATCACACAATAACCAATAAGCCCATTTAACTAGTCACACGATCGCCCGATACAATTTGCGCAGAAAGCAAACATTGCGTATAATCAAATCAAAAATTAATTTCCTGTGAGTAATAACACTGTCGTATAACTCAAAACAATGGTACTTGTTTAGTATCTCAGTATTTGCTTGGCTGTTTACACACACCCTGTATTTATGTATTGGTATTGGTAAGTCGGGCTGATTTCCGCAACTCAAGTCTATGCGCGTATTGTGCGTAAGGTTAAAGTCTTTGTTATATTCGCAGAGGCATCGCGTCGGAGCGGTTCTGCGTGCGCAACTCGGGCGTCACGGCCGTGGTGGAGGGTGTGGGCGACCACGGCTGCGAGTACATGACGGCCGGCACTGTACTCGTGCTGGGTCTCACGGGCCGCAACTTCGCCGCCGGCATGAGCGGTGCGTGACGTCACACCGCGTGGCACATAGAGAGTGGGCGACCACGGCTGCTGCGAGTACATGACGGCCGGCACTGTACTATACTTATTTCAGTCGTCGTCTCGTCTTCGGCCTATTGCAGTCCACTGCTGGACGTAGACCTCCCCCAGGGCCCGCCACAAGGCTACTGCCACAGGGGGGTTTTGCCCATAGTCACCACGCTGGGCAGGCGGGTTGGTGACCGGTGGTACTTATTTCAGTAGTTATAACAAAACTTAACCATTTTATGTATGTTTAGGTACAATGAATTCAAGAATTGAAAATACATAAGTAAAGTTGCTTGGTGCCATTACAATATAATTTGTGTCTCTACTAATACTCAAGTTCGAAATGAGACAGTGTGACTAAGTAAATAAAAAAATGTCAATCAACAAATAAGTTGTGTATGCTTTCATTTGATTTGATCTTGAAAAATGTACTTAAAAATACATTAACTTAGTCCTACTCTCTCATTTAAAAAAATTAGAATACTTATTTATTTATCTATCTAACAGGTGGCATAGCGTACGTGTACGACATAGACTCGTCGTTCGAAGGCAAATGCAACAAGGAGATGGTAGAACTGTTACCATTGCAGCTGCAAGAAGATCTGGTTGTTGTGAGGACGCTTCTGCAAGAGTTCGTACAATATACTGGGTATGTTTGCTTCACACTAATAATAACACTCATTAGTAATAACTTTGGTTTCTTCAGAAGTTATTTACTATCCTGGATTTAGATTAATACATACATTGCGTCACATTATTCTTCCTGCCTTCTTCCCATTCTACTTGGGGTCATATCATGTAATAGTAAATCGTGTTCGACTTCTGAATGTATTTTTTGCATTTACGGAAAGACGAATTGCCATTAGTGCCTTTATTTTACTAATTATTTCGTTTCGTTTATGTTGTGTGCGACGCCGACGCTTTAACAAAAATAAATATATTTACTTAGATTTATTACAATAACACCAAACTTTCCCTTCTAGATCGATAATAGCGGAAGAATTGCTTAAAACCTGGCCGGAGCCCGCCAAGAAGTTCGTAAAGGTGTTCCCCTATGAGTATCAAAAGGCACTGAAACAGAGTTCAGTGAAACTTCCCACGATGTCGACCATAGACAAGAAGGAAAACGGTATAGCAGATATTGAGGAAACTATTCGAGACGTACAACTTGATGCCAAGAATTTGGAGAAGGTTTTGGATAAAACTAGGTGAGTTTAAATAAATTGTAGCTAATTGTTTGTAGTATATACAAATTTGTACAATGTACATACATAGTGGTTTTTGCTCTTGTATCGAATAAAATGTCTGTTTTGTTCTGACGATTCTGTCCAATAACTAACGTCAAATACACCCTGTAGGACAGGTATGACGTCTTTACTCCATGTCAATTTGTATTGGAGTTAAAGTTAATGACGTATTCTGTGGTTTGAGGATATCTATACATATAATAAAAATGTAACGGATCGCTGTCTGTACATGGAAGATATATAAGAAAAAATATTATAGGATATCTTTATCAACGAAATAGTACCCAAAACAATGGTTTTTGGAATTTTTGTCTGTTTGTCTGTGCGTTTGTGCACACTAATCTCAGAAACGGCTGAACCGATTTCGATGCAGTTTTCATAAATATATTGTGACAGGTCCCACTTAACATATAAGCTACTTTTTATCCCGGGAAAATGTTTTTATCCCGGATAATTTCGATATTTTGTTTTTTTTTTCTGTAGTTCACGCGGACGGAGTCGCGGGCGTCCACTGGTTAATTAATAAATTAGATTATAGTCAATGGGTTCAATGCAGCATGTTAGGTACAAACATTTAAAACTTTACTACTATTCCTGATACTATTAAAACACTTATATTTATACGGTTTGTCCA
Source organism: Carposina sasakii (assembly GCA_014607495.2). Taxonomy (NCBI): domain Eukaryota; kingdom Metazoa; phylum Arthropoda; class Insecta; order Lepidoptera; family Carposinidae; genus Carposina; species Carposina sasakii. Next base: position 13,434,373 of record CP053153.1, read on the forward strand.
ATAAACCGCGGGTAAAGTTATATATCCTCGTTATATATGACTTGACAGCCAAATAAATATAGCTTGTACCACAGTATAATCTGTACAGCTAGTAAGACACATACTTTATACTTACTTATACTTTTAAACACCTACACCACAGATATCATAATCTTGTACATACTTGGTCGGGGCGAAATTTATATTAATGCTTTTTTAGTTTTTTCTTTTTATACACGCGTCAAGCATTTATGCAGAAAAAGACACATAAGCCTTTTTATGCTTCCATGGAGAAAAAATTACATATGAGGAGACTTTTTCAGGAAAACACCTATATTCTATAGCTGTATGCATTGTCCCCAGGGGCTTCATAAAGTACCCTCGCGAGACGAGCATGTACCGTCCGGCCGAGAAGCGCATGCGCGACTGGGACGAGATCTACAACTTCAGCCACGTGCGGCGCGGGCTCAGGGTACAAGCGGCGAGGTCAGTGCGAGTGTCACTACATATTATAAAACAAAGTCGCTTGCCGCTGTCTGTCCGTCCCTATGTATGCTAAGATCTTTCAAACTAGGGAACGGGTTTTGATGCGGTTTTTTTAATAGGTAGAGTAATTCACGAGGAAGGTTTATAGTGTATAATAAGGACCCGTCCCGACTTCGCACGGAAGTAATGCACACTCACGCGGGCGAAGCCGTGGGCGGCCGCTAGTATAGAATAGATGAGGTTCTTATTTGAGTCACACATGCATACATAATCTCACACCTATGTCCCATATCGTTTTCGTCTTCAACCTACTGCAATCCACTGCTGGACGTAGGCCTCCCCCAGGGCACGCCACAAGGCTACTGCCACAGGGGGGTTTCGCCCATAGTCACCACGCTGGGCAGGCGGGTTGGTGACCGCAGTGTGATTTTCGGACTATGTTGTCAACACGGGAGGCGCTGCTGCCCACCTCCCGGAAACCCTTAATCGCTTCGTACGATACCCACGGACTTATACTAGCGTATCTGGTACTAACGTAACATCAGCGTTGCAGCAACTCTACGCTGAGCTGAGGCCATTTTGCTGGCACATCATGCTAGTTTTAAGTTTTATTTTATATTATTGGTTGATTGATGTTCACTATGTTATATGATGCGTATTGTTTTAGTAAACAAATAATTTTTATATTGTATTGTAAATTGGCCTTCGGGACTATACTCGTAGTTCTATAGGCTATATTTCGATGGGTAGCACCTATGTGATTACTTCATCTCTCGTATATCAGATGCATGGAGTGCGGCGTGCCGTTCTGCCAGTCGTCGCACGGCTGTCCGCTCGGCAACATCATCCCCAAGTGGAACGACCTGGTGTTCGAGGGGACTGGGAGCAGGCGATCAAACAGCTGCTGCAGACCAACAACTTCCCGGGTAAATACATTAATTGTTGCTGTAAGTAGGTATAAACACTGACATATTGAATTGTATCAGGCGTCACTATTCGGAAGTTCAAATCTCCATTGAGGGATCGCCCATCACCGGGCCCAATACCCTCCGCTGACCCTCGGATCTGCCGACTCATGATCACGAACACAAGACACTACAGTCGCAACGAGAAGCCAGATCCAAGTACCTAGCATGCAACTATAAATACATAGCTGCTAATCCGAAAACCAATTAAAATTTTAATCGACATATGTTTCGCCAACACCCGTGGCATCATCAGGATTAGTTTTCCATGTTAGTTCTATCTACCGAACCATCTGTTACCGGTGGTGGGCGATCCCTCAATGGAGATAAACACTGACGTCTAATTCAAAATAATGGTCAGCATTTCTATTAGACTAGTAGCATTGTCGACACATAATATTGTCGTGCGGATAAGCTTCTTCTGCAAGCCCAACAGTCTTGACAAGCTTGACATTTGCTTGACAAGTCCGACGAGTGTTCGATGAAACGTATAAGCGGTATGCGATTTTTTGCAGTACCTACAACTGACGTGCGTGCTAATGTTAACTATCACTTATCACTGCTTCTAAGAAGTTTTAATTTCTATCTTTAAAAAACGTGATATAACGCTGCGAGGCAGTGGCTCACTCCCCTACCTTTGGTCGCAGAGTTCACAGGTCGCGTGTGCCCGGCGCCGTGCGAGGGCGCGTGTGTGCTCGGTATCAGTGAGCCTCCCGTCACCATCAAGAGCATCGAGTGCGCCATCGTCGACCACGCCTTCGACCAGGGCTGGCTGCGGCCGGAGGTGCCACATTTTTCCTAGTCCCAACTCCCACACTACGGACCAATCAGCATTATCTTACACCCTCGATTCGCTTCTGTCAGAATGACGTGGCCCGAGATAGAAAGTTGTGGGCCTTTGCCCAGCTATGGGATACCTTACTGCTACGAAAAATAATACATCCGTTACACATTGAGTGACGTTTTTGACTAATAGTTAGCTTTACTACTACTGATGAAACAACTCTGAAGCAATTACTTTTTTTATAAAATTATTAATAAAGAAAAAATTCTTCACCTGAGTGGGAATCGAACCCACGACCGCTGCAATACGTGCCAGCCGCTATAACCACTAAGCCACTTTTACTTTTACTCATGTAGGTACATACTATTTATAAGCCTTATTAATTGATCTTAATTTTATATGATACGCAGATCCCGGAGCACCGCAACGGCAAAACAGTGGCTGTAGTGGGATCCGGACCAGCAGGACTGGCCTGCGCACACCAACTTAACAAGGTAACTACTTAATCAAATCTAAATAAGCTTATTCACAACATTACACAGCAACACATAAGTTAGGCAAACAATAATCTTGGTAATACAAAAATGATATGGAAGTTTTATTTTATTTAAAACTAATGGACGCCCGTCCGTGTGGACGGCAGAAAAAACAAAATGTTGAAATCTTCCGGGATAAAAACATGTTTCTGGAATAAAAATTGTTAAGTGGGGCCTGTCACAAAATATTCCTGAAAACTGAATCTAAATCGGTTTAGCCGTTTCCGAGATTAGCGTACACAAACGCTCAGAAAAACAGACAAAAATTCCAAAAATTATTCTTGCGGGTACTATTGCGTTGATAAAGGTCTCCTATAATGTATTTTTAACCCCCGACGCAAAAACGACGGGGTGCGACGTGTCTCTCTCTCTCTCTCTCTCTCTCTCTCTGTGTGTGTGTGTGTGTGTGTGTATGTGTCTGTCTGTGGCATCGTAGTTTCCAAACGGATGATCCGATTTTAACGTGGTTTTTTGTTTATATTGGTGTTTTTTTTTACGAATATTGTGATTAGGTAGGAATCATTTCATTTAGGTAAGTATTTTTGAAGGTAAAAAGCGGTCCCCCGACGCGACAAAATTTAATCAAAGATTTTATATGTACGGTCAACAGCAGGCCAAGATAACCATTTGCAGTTCAAAATTAGCGGTTATGCCTCCGACATAAAGGTGGCACAAAGTCCCGAGTAGATAGTCTGACATGCTTTAGTTGGTACTTATGTAGTGTAAAAAGTTATTTTTTTCTTTTTATAGGGTTTATCATTTGAAACCTTTTGTCATAATGATTGCGTCCTTTTTATGGGTCGGGGTTTTTTTTAAATTTTAAATTTAATTTTTCTCATATATCTTCCATGTACAGACAGCGATCCGTTACATTTTTATTATATGTATAGATTAAAATAAAAAAAGATTCTGATGAAGCTACTGTCCACCAACCATACATACATATATACACACGGAAGGGCTAGCCAAAACTATAAAATCACGTAAGAGATTGCCTCATTTAACATAGATAATGTACTTAAACATTAACGTAACGTAAGTCCGCTATAACTTACGCTATAATCTTTATCCATTCTTATTTTTATTAGGCTATTTGACAATGTGAAAAATAAATCGTCAATTAATGTAATCAGTATGTATTATGAGTTTAAAAATGGTTATTTACAAACGGAAGTTGTAAATTATAATAGATTTTCTTAAAAATCCGTAAATAAGGATACATATTTTTAAACTTTTGTCACGTGATACAAAACGCTCATGATTGGTCGAGCTTATTATGACATCACCTGCTTGTAAACATTGTTTTTTTTTACACTAAAATGTATGTGGATGACATGTGTCAAAGTGACAGATACAGGCAAGTGTTGAGATACCAAATCCCTGAAGTGATATCACCGACGCCATATTTTTTTGCCATACGTTTTGGCGCACTATTTAAATATTAAACTTTTAATTTGATATTATTCAGTAAATATATTCCAGAATTCAAAAATACAACTTTTACTGGGTTTTTAAACCTCCAGAGAATAATATAAAATAGATTGTGAAAATCAGTCAAGTAGCCTATTGCTGTGATAGCAAGAAAAGTATAGGTAAAGCAAATTAATGTGTAATGATCAGAATCGAACATCTTATCAACAAAATATGAAATGCAAATTTTAGAATTCCCTCAATAGAGAAATAAATTTGCACACAGAGGAGTTTGTTTCTATGTCATAAATGTACAACAATACGAGTAGTAGGTACCGGTGCGAAATATTATTGCTGTGTAAATATTATAATAACTGAGCAGCATTTACATACGCAAAGCATGACAAGAGTATAATGAAGACTGTCAGTAGGTACATTTAATCACTTGAAACTTTATAATTTAGTCTTCATTGTCTAAACAGTTTTTGTTTAATTTATTTCAAGCAAGTAAGGTTTGAACTTTGATGTTTGAACGTTTCGCTTCACATATTCAAATACTCGTGCAACATCAGAATATCCTGAGCCAGTACATTGTATCACACATACTAGGTGCATATGTTACAGCATAAAGGGCCGATTTTTTAAGAGGTCTCTGCCCTGATTACCTAATTTGCAATAGCAAAGCCTAAGCAATGCGATAGCGAATATTGTACAATATTCGCATTGAAATATCAAAGTTCCTTTGAAATTCATTTTACGTAATACGAATTTGACAAGCAATCAGCGATTTTTGAACAATTTTCGCTATCGCTTTGCTTTTGCTAGTTAGGTAATAAGGGGGCCTATCTGAAGAATAAAGTTGATGCTGTCTTCTTCTAAAATTTTATCATGATAGAGACAGCATCATCATAGGCTGACCTTTTGAAATAAATAGTGTCACTCCCACGACTTAGACGAACAAATGCGACAAGACGTTTAGGGTCTAGAATAGAGCGTGCCAAAGAAATATATACCAAATGTATAACAGTACACTCATTCTGACGCAGAAATATGCATATGCTTTCATGTCAAATAGTATGACTGCGCATTTTCCGCACTTAGCCTCTATAAGTGAGGCCAAGAAACACAATCAAATACAAATAACAGACATCTTGTCCCATAGGCCGGCTACACGGTAACAGTATTCGAGCGTAACGACCGGCCGGGCGGGCTGCTGCAGTACGGCATTCCCACCATGAAGCTGGGCAAAGACGTGGTGGCGAGGCGCGTCAAACTGCTGGCGGCTGAGGGCATCGTCTTCAAGTGTAATGTCGACGTCGGGAAGGATATCTCGGCTAGCGAGCTCGCTAATGAGTAAGTACGGTCATAGAGGAATAAGATGTCATGGAGTGCTATACTACATTACAGTAATGCAATGAAAAATCGGCATAGAGTATAGTATTTTACTGTTGTACGGTCAATCCTCTTTAATTATGAACTATGACATGAACAAGAATTTACATGTCAGATAATGACGAAATATGTAGGATTTATCACGAATACAGTTAACAATTAATGTATCTCTACACATCGTCTTCTTTGTCTTCAGCCTATTGCAGTCCACTGCTGGACGTAGGCCTCCTCCAGGGCACGCTACAAGCCTACTGCCATAATGAGGTTTTTCCCATAGTCACCACGCTGGGCAGGCGGGTTGGTGACCGAAGTGTGATTATTATACCGAAGTTGTCAGCACGGGAGGCGCTGCTGCTCGCCTCTTGGAACCCCTTAATTGCCTCGTACGATACCCACGGGCAGACATGGGGTACAAAACTTCATTCTGACGGCACCACGCGCTCCACATATTTAGTGCAAATAAATACGTTGATTGTACATTTCCCTGCAGATACGACGCAGTAGTGCTATGCGTGGGCGCGACCTGGCCACGTGACCTGCCCTTGCAGGGCCGGCAGCTAGGCGGCGTGCACTTCGCGATGGAGTTCCTCGAGACGTGGCAGAAGAAGCAGATGGGGTCTGTCACCCCGCGCCCCGCCGCGCCAGGCCTCACGGCTAAGGACAAACATGTGCTGATTATTGGCGGAGGGGATACTGGGTATGTGTTATTTGCTAGTCGTCATCTGTCTTACTCGCGTAATAATCCTCCTCACCACTAAGGACAAACATGTGCTGATTTTTGGTGGAGGGAACACTGGGTATGTTCGGTTATAGTTATCATTACTCTCGGGATAGGACGGATTCCGACGCGGCTTCTACATGAGTACACATTCTTCTTCTTCAGCCTATTGCAGTCCACTGCTGGACGTAGGCCTTCCCCAGGGCACGCCACAAGGCTACTACCACAAGTGGGGTTTTGCCCATAGTCACCACGCTGGGCAGGCGGGTTGGTGACCGTAGTGTGATTTTCGGACTATGTTGGCAACACGGGAGGCGCTGCTGCCCACCTCCCGGAAACCCTTAATCGCCTCGTACGATACCCACGGGCAGGCAGGGGCAGTACAAACTCTACTCTGCCGGCACCACGCGGCGAGTACACATGCTAGTGACAATTTATTAACATTAGTCTGTACCTCAAACAAATTCAATGGCACAAAAAAGCTATATAGCTGGGCTATAACTATAAAATATTTGTTTTTCGTACAGATGCGACTGCATAGCGACATCGCTCCGACAAGGAGCCAAGTCGATCACGACCTTCGAGATCCTTCCCGAACCGAAAAAGACCCGAGGACAGGACAACCCTTGGCCGCAGTGGCCGCGAGTTTTCAGGTACGCTAGCTCAGTCAAGGTCTTGTATTTTGGGTACTAAATTTCTAAATAGCAAAAAATACGCCTGTTGGAATTTTCACCTTGGATGCCCACGGGGCATCATTATGGGCGTAATAAAGTATTTTCATTATGTATTTAATATTGAATTTTCATGCATATAACAATATCAATGTATAGTACGTATTTCGATAACGCCCTGAGGCGTGATTGGTCCCGCCCGCGACACCTTTTCACGCCTTTGGGCGGAATGGGAACTGAAACTGTAAACTGTAATAACAAACAAAATGTTTATTTTTCAGGGTGGACTATGGCCACGAGGAGGTAAAAGTACAAACAGGCAACGATCCGCGCAAATTCTCTACGCTTACCAAGGAGTTTTTGGATGATGGTATGCTAATCTTTCTATTGTTTTTATTGAATAATGCTTTTTTTTGACTCTGCCATATTGTGGCATACAGTTTAGAGAACAGTATCGCGCAATATCGATTGCGCCAGAAATAGGGTTATGTTTCTCGAGTGTATGTATATACGATACGTATATTTTTTTGGCACGCTCTATACCTTATTTTATTTAGAAATAGAAAGAATCTGAAAGAACGAAATCAGGTTTTTTATTAGGCACAGTTTTGTGTATTATTATCATGAATAGTTCCTAAAGAAATTGCTACTCAATTCAATAGTACCTACTCATATAAAGTTTGCACTATAAAAAACCTATAGAAGCTGATTTCGCAAACACAAAACTGAACTTTTTAGTAGGAGACATCGGAGACATCAATATGGAAAAATGACTAACTTCACTCATATCTTACAAGTATGAGTGTGCTAATGTTCGAACTACTGGTTCGATTTGAAAAATTCTTTCAGTGTTAGATAGTCCATTTATCGAGTAAGGCTATAATATAGACTAGGGACCCGCCCCGGCTTTGCACGGATGCAGTGCTCCCTCACGCGAACGAAGTCGTGAGCGGTCGCTAGTTTGTACTATATAGATTTATTATTGGCTTATAGTTAAGTCCATATTTGCTATACTACATAGTACATAATATACACACTCTGAAAATAGCTTAACTAATGTAATGCTAATATTTCACTTGTTTTAAATAAAGTCTTGAAACGAAATTAATAATTTATATATTAACGAAATTAATAATTTACTGTATATTCTTCTATGCTGCTCAAAATTGGTGGGATGTGGTTCTATCGGCCCTTAAAAAAAACGTATAATACTACAGCTGCATTATCTTTACATACAAATTATATTTTGTCTTAAAATCCCTTCTCTTCCCGGGTATTATTACATATACGGATTTTCCTCCTCGCTGGTTAAGTTACAATTTTAGAAAATCAGTACATGAAGTAAATTTAGTGGTGCAGGCCCATGACTGGGATCGTTTTACGCAAAAACTACTGAATGTATTTTGATGAAAAGAGGGTCTTGATAATTTCGTGTTTTTTCTGTAGACGCGATGGGCTGACCACCTGTCACTACTAACCGAGTTTGTTGGAATTCTCCATACTAACTTATTGCTTAACATACTCCTTTTATTACACCCTGTATAATTGTGTATCCGTCAGATATCCCACATATAATTTTAAATTAGGCAATTTGAAATGATTGTCAATACGTATTGACGATTATTCAAATCATTAGGGCTTATTAGCTAATGATGTGACAGAATAAAGGTGAGATTAGTGATGGACAGTCTGATTTCCATGTTATTAGTAATTTGAAAGTGCTAATTATGTCTGATTAGTGGTAAGGGTAATTCAAAAAATGTATTTCTAAAAAAATCATAATATTTAAGTAAAAAAAATACAACAAATTATGCAAACTCGTGCGAAGTCAAACAATAACTGATTTTAAATTGGAGAGTTGGAGCTTTAAAATAGAGTAGGTTTTAATGGGTTACAAAGGTATACTCATATTTAGGATCTTTGTTAAAGTTGAGGGTTAAGAATTTTAAAGCATGAAAAGATTGACGGCCGATTGGTGTAGTTGGTAGTGGCCCTGCCTGCGACGCCATAGGTCCTGGGTTCGAATCCCGGTAGGTGCAAACATTGATGTGATGAATATCGATGTTTGTTTCCGAGTCATGAATGTTTATATACTTATCTATGTATTTATATACCGTTGCTTAGTACCCACGACACAAGACCTTAGGGATCTTAGTGTGGGACTAGGTCAATGTGTTGTGAAGTGTGTGAATATTTATATTTATTTTATATTAAATTCATTTTTGTTTACCACGTTAAGAAAGGGCTATAAACTCAATAAATAAAAGGTATACCTTCATTAATATTCTCTATTATTTTTTTCATGCTTACACACTTAAAACTCATAAAAATCGATCACAGCACATAGACGCAAAAATTTGCAAACGTAATTATTTTTTCTTATATACATTTCTATCTTCATTAATGATCATAGGATGGGGGTAGGTCATTAGTAATGGTATTTTTGAGGTCACTGGTTACCTGTAAATCATTAAGACTAGAAAAAAGCGTTATTAAATAATGAATTTCCGATCGTTCGGTCGGAGTGGAGGTTGTCGGCTACGTCTCATGATAATGATGTGTATTTCCCCGTTAGGCGCGGGCAACGTGTGCGGCGTGTCGGCGGTGGAGGTGGAGTGGCGGCGCGGCGCGGGCGGGCGCTGGGAGATGACGGAGCGCGCGGGCGCGGCGCGCGTGTTCCCGGCCGACCTTGTGCTGCTGGCCATGGGCTTCCTCGGCCCGGAGCGATACGTGGCCAACGAGCTTAGTGAGTACATTTTAAAGGCTTTCAGCTCCCTTAATGTAATGATTATTTATTTGCTCAAAACATTGTCTCTTCTTCGGCCTATTGCAGTCCCCTGCTGGACGTAGGCCATAGGGGGGTTTTTGCCCATAGTTACCACGCTGGGCAGGCGGGTTGGTGACCGTGACAAAACATGGTACAATAATATCATTATTACATTATTAGATCAGAGACATGTTTTGCCAAAAAATGTGGCATGCAAATATTCTAATTAAAAGTAATTCTAAAACCAAGAAATAATCTGCCAGCTCTGTTACTCCTGCACAAGAAGAACGGCAAAGAAACTTGACAGGGTTTTTATGTTTATCTTGCATTGAGCGCTTGTAGACGTGAACGGACAACGGACCGTGTTTTTGACGGATTCACAGTGCTGTATGTGTACATGCGGCGGACAACGGACCGTAAAGCAATTTATGAAGGATGCAGCGCCGTCATATAAGTTATAGAAGGGTTTCCGTTTTTTGACGGTCTGTTATCCGTTTACGTCTACAAGCGGCCTTTGGCAAAGCACAGACTTGAAGACAAAATTGTTTTGTCTACAGCATTACATACAGCACACAGCCCAAGTTTGTCATAACAATTCTTCAGTATGAAAATGGACGTATTGATGGTCTACATTCAATATTGAGTTTTGATTCTTTCCTTTGGTGTTGTAAATTTTTTCCTGACATATTTATTATTATTATGTAAACAAATAAAGTTGCTCAGCTCAGAGACAATGATTTTATTCCATATTTGGTTTATTTACATCAATTTTATATTTTAAAGTTAGTCAATGTCACTTGTCACTTTATACCATCTTTATACAAAAGCTTACTAGCCCAAGTAGCACAAGAGGCTGTATAGCAACTGAATATTGGACTACAATTACCCTTGAAGTGGTATAAGAAAGCTGCATAAAAGCTGATTCCGAGCTTATTCAGCCCTTAAACCACTTAAATGGGCACAAATTATTCAGCTCTAATGTCACAAAATCACAATACACGCAGAATCAGATATTTAAGAGAGTTATAAGGGGTAACAGGTGTTGTAAGAGCTGAATATCAACTGGTTAAGAGACCGTGTTACTCTTTATTCAGCTGAATACCTAAGTAATATATCACAACGGGCCTGTTGGTGGTAGAAGCACAGGTGTTGTAAGAGCTGAATATCAACTGGTTGAGAGACCATGTTACTCTTTATTCAGCTGAATACCTAAGTAATGTATCACAATGGGCCTGTTGGTGACGCGTGACTATAGAAAATATTTTTGTATATTAATTTTATTTATTATTGAAAAGTGACCGTATTAACTTGTGACAACATAAACGTAAATGCCATATTAATGGCGGTGTCGTTTCATAATATATTTATTGGTACCTAAGTAAACGGAACGGTTTTCTTTATTAGTGCAAGAAAAATGTGTGGGAATGCAAGTTTACTGATATTATATATGTATATTGTCTAAGAAAATTTTTGGTGCGCTACGAAAATATTCTGTTTTTAAATAATATAGTAATAAATGATGTAAATAAGCGTTGTGTTTTAAAATCTTGGTCCAACAATTTTCAATAGTTTGGACAGAACTATTAAATAAATAGAGACTTACGATATAAAAAGTAATACCTAATTTAATAAGTTCGTAATTCATGCACAAAACATATAAAAAAATGTAAAGTAAATTATAATATTTCCAGGTTAAAATGGTGGTTGATGTAAAACAGCTATGTGAACCGTTATTTATTAAAGGGCTGTTTAGTGATTCACTTGTGAACCTATATTCATCAAAGGACTGCTTAGTGTTTCACATGTGAACCATTTCTCATTAAAGGGCTGTTAAACGTTTCACGCGTGAACCATTACTTATTAAAGAGCTGTTAAGCGTTTCACGTGTGGACCATTACTTATTAAAGGACTGTTGAGCGATTCACCTGTGTACTGTGAAACAGTTCAAGAGCAAAGTAGAATTGAACATGTAACTCCGTATGCAGCCTTGGTTGATGTTAAACAGCTATGTGAACCGTTATTTATCAAATGGCTGTTTAGTGATTCACTTGTGAACCTATATTTATCCAAAGACTGCTTAGTGTTTCACATGTGAACCATTACTTATTAAAGGGGCTGTAAAGCGTTTCACGCGTGAACCATTACTTATTACAGAGCTGTTAAGCGTTTCACGTGTGAACCATTACTGATTAAAGAGCTGTTAAGCGTTTCACGAGTTAAAGTTAAAGCCATTTATTTTGATATACTAGTGAACCTCTAAATATCCATGAGGCATCTTGTGAACGTTTAAACTGCCGCTATATGCAGACAGTGTCAATGGATAAATAAAGGCTGCTTAGCGGTAAATATGTTCAGCGCTAAGATATATTATGGGCCACAGGTGTCCCGTTATGCGTCTATTGGCTTAATATTATGAGAACTTGTGCCCCTTTAATGACTCAGCTCAATAACAGTTCACAAGTACTTTCTTATATTGCTCTTGGCTCTTTCTATAACTCTTTGCGTTTTATGAGTATATTTGTGACCCATAATGCAGCTCTTATTTACCCTTAAGCTGTTTAAATATCACTGACTGCTATTATGCAGCTAAGGGACCACGAGTGTATTTTTATATGAGTCTTAATACGCCCAAAGCTGTGTGTAGATCTAAAAGTGAGTATTTATTCAGCTATCTGTGCTACTTGGGAGCTAACGTCTGCAACTTCGTTCATGTGACTCCAAAATTGGAGGGGGGATGAACTTGATATTTTCACTAAGTTTGGTTTTTAACGCTAATTTTGTATGATTCCAAATAGCGTCAACGTTCAAAAGTGAATAGATACGATTCGTATAATATCACACGCACCATCCTAGAGCGCACATAGGGTACCTAACCTATAAAATAAAGTTTTATCGACTTATAGAACAAGATTTATATTAATTTAAAATATATATTACATAACAAATTAACGTACTACATACAATAATATTATACAGGGTGTAACAAAAAGGGCATGTTAAGCAAAAAGCTACGTAAATAGCCCACTGTAGAGAATCTATCCACAAAATTTGAGACTCGAAATCACAAGTTTATTTTTCAAGATTGTATGAAAATTTTTGAGGTATTTAAAAATTCTCCATACTATCGGGAAAAATAAACATGTGATTTAGTCTCAAATTTTGTGGATACTATAGTGGTGTATTTAAGCTTTTCCCTTAACATATTACTGTATAAAAATATATATATTTTCTGCCAATTTGATTTATTTGTTTGTATACAGATCTTCCCTTGGACGCGCGAAGCAATTTCGAGACTAAGAAGGACAACATATACCAGACGCCGATCGACAACATATTCACTGCTGGAGGTATAGTAGATATTAGATATTAGGATTCTATTCTTATTTATAAAATACGCCAGTATTCCGTCCGCATGACCTTTATAGCATAATGTGTTATTATGATGTATATATAATGCGAAACCTGTCAAGTTTTAGCAAAACCCATTCAGTAGTTTTTGCGTGGAAAAAGTAACAAACATACCTGCATATACGAGTATGTACCACATTAGGCTGCATCTTGCGTAACATCAGGCACGATGGCGGTTAAATGTTTGACTAGTTATCCGTAAAAAAAACAGCCCGACATACATCTATCCTTCCGAACTTTCACTTCTATTATTTTATACATATAATAAAAATGTAACAGATCGCTGTCTGTACATGGAAGATATATGAGAAAATTATAAATTTATAGGAGACCTTTATCAACGCAATAGAACCCAAAACGATGATTTTTGGAATTTTTGTTTGTTTGTCGGTTTGTCTGTTTGTGCATTTGTGCACGCTAATCTCAGAAACGGCTGAACCGATTTCGATGCAGTTTTCAGGAATATATCGTGACAGGTCCCACTTAACATATAGGCTACTTTTTATTCCGGGAAAAAGTTTTCATCCTGGATAATTTTGACATTTTGTTTTTTCTGTAGTCCAAGCAGACGGAGTGGCGGGCGCCCACTAGTTTATAGTAAAATTACCTATTATGCACTGTCCCAAATACACTTAATACTAAAGGCCCCTGACTTGTGACAGTATGTGTAAAAGAATTTCATTCAATGAGAGGTTTTCTGTTACGTTCCGATTCTATTCTATTCGGTACACAGAATCGGAAATTGTACGGCACTCACAATTTTCACCGTCGCATTGCTATTGCTCTGCTTCTGCAAGATACTGATCAGCCTACTGGTCTTTTAAACCAACGGAGAACCAAGCAATGTCATAGAGGAATAAGATGTAGACATAGAGTGCTAATGTCATACTAACAGTTTAGATGCACCATCAGACTTTTCGGTGTCTCACAATTCCAGTCTTTGACACTTAGATTCTATTCGTGTAATGTATAGTAATGTGCTACATTGCTAATTTATTGTAACGTATGGTAATTGAGGTCATGGGTTCGATTCCCACTCGGGTGAGGAATTTTTTCAATTTTCTTAAGTAATAATTTTATAATATATAATATCTTGACTAAGATAAATTTATAAAAAACGCTTCTTCATTAATATCCGTTAATATGGTTGATCGTTTCATCTTTAAATATTGTGCTGAGCGATTCAGCTTTGTTTGCCGAGATTTGGCTAGTGTATAGCTATCGGGATGAAAAATAACGTTGCCAATATGTAATTTAGAAAAGAGATGGTAAAATTCGTCATCCGAGTAATTGACCCGGTAGCTCAGTGGTTAGAGCGCTAGCACGATGTGCAGAGGTCGTGGGTTCGATTCCCACTCGGGTGGGGAATTTTTTCCATTTCTTTATTAATAGTTTTAATAGTTGTCAGAAAATCCCTCATTGATATATTACCTAACTGTTGCGTCTCATTTGGTCACTATTTTTTTTTGCTATCTCTTTGATTTAAGTCTAGTTATTTCCAGCTTATCTGGGGTCGCCCGGTCGACGTTATGTGATGTATTTTTCCATTCGATTCTATCACTTGACGAATAATAGGTACATTGGGCTGTTTTCCCAAAATACGGTAACTAGAACTCACGAAGGAGATATAGCCACGGGTAGCATAGCAGGCTCACATATAAAAGATCGGTGACAAGTTGCTATTTCGTCCTCTGAGAGAACGCCCCTGAGTTCCTTAGACGACTCTTACGACATGCACGGACGGAGATGCAGCTGATAAAGGACGGCGAAAAAGATAGGTAGGTTTAAAAATGGAAACCTGTCAACATGTTTTCGCCGTTTGCATCACCACCCTATGTCCATTTATATCGCTCGGAACCATATGTATTTGCTCAAAAATATCTTACGATAGTTCTATCTATATATATAGGTCATCTAAATTACTATGACGATATTACGGGAAACAATGAAACGTAACTGAAGGATATGTTTTCATTTTAATTACATTATTGTTCTAATATCCTGCGCTGGGAGTGAAAAAAAAGCGGGTGGGGCTGTGTCGGGGCACACGGCCGTTGGTTTTAACGTGAAACGTCTATGTTAGCGAATCGCTTTTAAAGTAAAAGATTGAAATATGGACGCTGTTTTAAGTATTTTAATAGGTCATCTAAATACATACGTGATAATGATTAGGGGGCGTTGTTGCGAAGCCGGGCAGTGACGATAGTTTGTTGTTTGTTCAAACAAACAAACAAACAAACTCTTAGCTTTATAATATTAGTATAGATATAAATACTGTCCAAATTACACTTATTTTTGAAATCGGTTCAAATAAACTTGACAAACACACGAAAGGCTATAAAGTCGGAGTCACGAGTTACACTGAATAGAAACAAGCGTGAGCGCCGGTTTCGCACAGTTATCGCAGTATCCCTTTGACCCCGACACGAACTCAATGTCATTGACATTTACACCACATTTTTGTTTCTAAGACCTACGATGATATAGACCTTTTCGTTACGGTCCAGCTGGTACCCGTATGTGTCGGCGCGATTTTAAAACGTTTCACGTCAAAAGACGTATAATACTACAGCTGCTTCTCTTCCCGGGCATGCTGTACAAGTCAGTAGAGTGACAAGAGGGTCTTGGTGTTTTGTAGGCGATGGGCTGACCACCTGTCACTACTAAATTGGTCAGAAATGGCACCATGTGGTTCTATCGGCCCGTGGTGCTCTGCCTACCCCGTAAGGGTTAAAGGCGTGATAATATGTATGTATGTTATTAAAAGCCTTAAGGAAATATTGATATTTTGCCATGATACAAATGCGGAAACCGAAAAATATTTTTATTTCCGTCAAGTGGGTAAAATAGGGATTTTATGGTTATTTTTATTCACTTAGTTATTAGTTACTTAGTTATTCATATTTTATTTATATCTAATCAGAAATATTTTTGGTAACCTGTGTGCATTCATAGGTATAGTGGGATGAACGGAATATCATGTACCTACAACGTGAATATAGAATGTCATATTTTATTTATATCTAATCAGAAATATTTTTGGTAACCTGTGTGCATTCATAGATATAGTGGGATGAACGCAATATCATGTACCTACAACGTGAATATTTCAATACTTTTTATTACCGTTGAGCAAATCTTATTCTTCTTGTAGGCAACCTTACCTTATCTGAACAATAAACATACATACATATAAAGCGTACATTTAGGTTTA
Source organism: Carposina sasakii (assembly GCA_014607495.2). Classification (NCBI taxonomy): domain Eukaryota; kingdom Metazoa; phylum Arthropoda; class Insecta; order Lepidoptera; family Carposinidae; genus Carposina; species Carposina sasakii. The sequence continues at coordinate 13,450,703 of CP053153.1, forward strand.
TACAACATGTATAAGGAGATGTTACCACTGCCGTAACTGCTAATGGTAGCAATGTGAAATTAATATATTGGCTTTCTTTTGTAACGTTTAGGGAACGGGAAATAACAGGAATTCGAATCTTTACACAGATAGTCTAGCATAAGACCTAATTGGTTAGGCTGGCGAAGTGGTAAAAGCCAAAGCTAATAAGCCTATAGAATGCCTTGATACGATTATGTGCGTCGTATTATAATATTATATTTAAATTATAGAAAAAAAAAACTACTTACACGTGTATCTTATTACGTCAAGCGCGAAATATAAAAAATACCCATACATTAATACAAATGAAGTAAAATTATGATTAAATTTTATTCTCATTAGGTGTTTACATGGCTGTAGTCGTCATACTGTTGTTTTTTACATTAGCACTATGATAATCGCTTTGCAGCGTACTGTGACGCGATCAGAAAACAGGTTAAATATTTACAAGTATTTGAATACTTGTTTCTATGATTTATCACGTTATTTGCAAACTTGTGATGAATTTGCGATGATGCTATGTACTCGTAGTAAAAGCATGTGTTCACGCTTGTGATGCGTGAGTTGGGTTGGCTGCTGCGAGGTGAGGGGCGAGGCGAGCGCTGAAGACAGCTCGCCGTTGTAGATTATCTTTCTGTGTACAATCTATACATATAATAAAAATGTAACGGAATCGCTGCTGTACATGGAAGATATATGAGAAAAATATTATAGGAGACCTTTATCAACGCCATAGTACCCAAAATAATGATTTTTGGAATTTTTGTCACCTCAAAAGTATGTGCACCCTACTGAGAAATACACAATAAACCGACAATGTTTTAAAAGTCACTTCAGAAGCCAATAGGTTTATGGGATTATGAGGGTATGAGGATTTATCACAAATTTTTGAAAAAGCAAGAGTGAATATATATTACCCGAAAATTGCCGTATGAGTTTTTGCTTACGCCTATTGTTTGGCAATAAATTTCATGACTATTAAATATATTAAATATTTTAAAAATTAATCCAAGCTTCTCATGATTGAGTAGAAGTATTCTATCTATGTCGTATTAACGTCTTTACTTATATTACAGGGTATTTTTTGTTGTGTAAGGGATCCCGTGGGCGGGAATGAGAGAGAGGCTGTAATTTTTTCATGTTTCAATCTCGTGTTCAGAATCTTGTGTCCAGCTTATCATAACCAAGTTCCTGTGTAAGACAGTAAATATAGTTCGCTCTTGAAATGTCATTGGTATGAGACAGTTATCTGTAGGCATCGTGTGACAGTAGAATGCTGACCTCTGTCCAGCCACGCACGTTTCTGTTATATAAGGCATTTTTGTGAGTGTTATGCTCTAAGGTCATAGGGCATTTCCTGGGTATCTGTAGCTATTGTTATTTGATTGCAGTTGTTCATTTATCTCCTTTTTTTTTTCTACTAGCAAGCGCTGGTGATTTTGGACCGCGTAATTTTAATTTCCCGTTTTTCCACACCCCGTGGTCATTTTGGGTAATTAATTAAGTAGGGTAATGTAGGTACATGTATGATGTTTTTTATGCCTATAAATTTTATATAAATCAAAATTGGTCAGAAGTTGCACCATGTGGTTCTATCGGTCCTTGGTGCTCTGTCTACCCCGTGAGGGATAAAGGCATGATTATATGTATGTATAGATTTATAATTGATAATATTCTTGTTCTAGATTGCCGCCGTGGCCAGTCCCTAGTAGTGTGGGCGATATCCGAGGGCAGGCAGGCAGCCCGGGCAGTTGACATCTACCTCTCGGGCAAGTCCACCCTGCCCGGCCCTGGAGGCGTCATCTACGGCCACTGAACTACTAAAGTAAGCGGTCTGTTACGCTAGGACTCAGTTTACTATCATATCTGTATATTATACCACGTTAGAATTTAGTAATTCAGCGAAATAAAAATATGATTAAAAAAACTTGTAGTTCAAGTTTTTTTTTCTCGGCAGACTAGTATCAAAGCCTAATAGATTTTTGTTTTATATTATGAGATCATGTTTTAATCTACGTTTCTGGTTTTTCAGCCGGCTTGTGCCGGGCGGTATAAAGTCAAATTTATAAATTGCCATAATAGATTATGAATTTTAAATACCTAAATGTCAGATTCATTCCAACCCAAAAAAAATGGGTAGAAGGAATAAATTACATTGTTAAATTACTTTTTAGTCCCACGCGGTAAAGTGTGAGCCTACTGCCGCTTTTCAACCCGCAAAAACCAATCGGAGGGACTGGTAACGAATCTAATGGTTTCCGAGTCAATGTTTTAATCGATTTATCCAATATAATCGGTCGTAATAATGAAGACGTAATTACACTATAATTCATATCCAAGTGCGTTTTAATAGCGAGATAGAGGAGTAGAAAGAAATGTATGATGATGAGCTAGATACGACATAGTGCTTGTTGTTGGAGATTAGAAATAAAGTTATGTTACAATAAGGTCGATTCTGACTGTCAAAATTAAACGTAAATCTAATCTTGGTCAGGTCTATCTCTCTCTTCTATTCTTAACATAAATGGCTGCGAGAGAAAAGGACAGCAGGACTAAATTTACGTTTAGGTTTAAGTGTGACGGGCAGAATCGACCTTAATGTTACAATTGACGCGTGTTGTATGTTAATTAGAAATATTAAAAAATATTGTCCTAGTTCTCCATTTCTTAGGGCAATGCGTAAATATTGAACTGTCTAAAATACAGTTACTTTAAAGGGTTGTAATTGTATGTTATTGTTATTATATGTTTATTCAGCGCCGGCCCGAAGTAAATTTTAGAATGGAGCTAGATCCAATTATGGCGCCTCTCCTGTTTGCTCCTTATAATATATACCTATATCTTTATCATTTAGGCGCCCTCTTGGATTTGGCGCCTGGAGCGACTGCTCCGTTCGCCGGCCGTGGGCCGGCCCTGTGTTTATTTATTAGATTTATTTTATTAAATAGGTATTTGCTTGTATATTGTTTGTTGATCAAATCATTGAGAATAGTTACCAATTTGTACCGCAAATATGTAAATTTTCTTGAGTAATAGTTTTTAGTTCCTCGATGTAAAACAGTACTACAAAGTATTTAAAATGATGTGAAATTGCATATTTAATATAGGTACTATATTGTTTTTGTATGTTTTAAATAGAATTATAGAGGAACAGTTTGATTAAATAAATTTTAATCACATTCCAATGAATTCAATCATTTTTTAAACTGTTTTGGGTAGTTTTGTTGATGCTAACAGCGTTATGTTTCCGCGTATATAAGTTGCCATCTGGTAATGTCGCCGAGATGAGATGACGCGCGAAAAACTTCACAAATTAATCCTAACTTCATATTTTTTCTGAGCTGTGGCGTGACCTGACGTCTCGTAGCTCTGCGATATAACGCTTTGATAACGATGGCAAGTATGTTGCTATATGCTAGTATGTTGGATTGGGATATTTTGTTCGACATAGACAAAGAAAATAACTAGACTAAAATGACTCCTTCATAGATAAAAAATTAATACCTGTGTACATGAACATCAAGTGTGCCAAATTCATAACTAAAATTTATTTGCAACTCAACTCTTAAAATTGACACGAATTTCGGCATATTTCTAATCGTTTCTTTTTTTGTCTAAAAAAGAGATGCCGCCGTATCGTTGGGTTGGGTACTTTTGGGATATCTTTGACCCAAAAAACAAAAATTTATCGCTGTATAGGGTGGCCGGTAAATCGGTTTTACGTTTTTAAAACTGTCTAGCTGGGACCATAGTTACCCCGGCCATAGAGGAAGAAGATGTCTTAGAGTGCTAATGTCCTACTAACAGCCTCGATGCACCATGAGACATTCCGGTACCTCACAGTTCCAGTCCTTAGATTGCATTACAGTAATGTACTACATTATTAACATTAACATATTTACAAGCGGTGATAGCCCAGTGTCAAAGACGTGCACCTTCCAAGCGGGAAGCGTAAGTTCGATCCCAGTCACGGGTCTGTACCAATGAATTTATTTCATGTACAGATTTTAATGTTGTAAAATTGTCACTTAGCTTGTGCCCTGGAAAGCACGTAAAACCGTTGGTCCTGCGCCTGATCTCTCTCCGGTCGTGTCGGCTTCCGTCCCATCGGACTATGAGAGTGAGGGAATAGAGAGTGCATCTGTGTTTGCGCACACACTTGTGCACTATAATATCTCCTGATCGTATCTGTCGTAGATCGAGCACCTGATCAATCTCCGTAGAGATTGATCGCCTTGGCCGAAATACGGTCGGAGATCATCACATTATTAATGTACTGTAAATGACTCCTTATTCTTCTATGCCCCGGCTTAAATACCCCGATGTTTTAGTACAAGATGTTCTAGTTCTGTTCTAAGTCTATGTCAATCTACGTACAAAATTTTAAAATACCAGATATTTGGTTATTGTGATCTCCCAAAGTGTCATTTGTGAATATAAAATCAGTTGTGTTTATATTTGACTGTTTATAATTTTATTTTTATTAGCATAGTTTTTAAGAGATTATTTTGTGACTACAAGTCGGTATTTTATTTTGCATTGTCATTGATTTATTCATATAATTCAACCGCCGCTGTAATTTAATATTAGTTTGTATTAAGTTTAATCAGTTTTTTTTATAAACCTCTGAAATTGATATTTACTGACTGTATAATGATGATATACAATTTTTTTTTCGCGAGTTCTTTTTTTAAGATGTCGCTCTTGTCGCTAATGAATGAACAATTTGTAATCAAGATAAGTTTTGATTCACAATATAAAGTCCGAAGGTTATATAAACGATCTGCGAATACGATCTAGATATTTATTAATGCAATTGACCCAAAATCTAATCTTCAAATAGAAAAGCACCCTAATGCAGTTTTTTTTATTTACTTATGTGAATTACGTACACAATGCAAAACCTTATTACTTAGTACATACATGGAAATCGTTACCCAAATGTGATTTCATATCGATACGTAATGGACTACATTGTTTTGATGTACTGACGATATTTTTATTAACTTGATTTTTATTTTTTGTACCTACACCTAAGAGAACCAGGCCGAGTAGGCAGATATTATAGACCTTCATTTGCTATGATCCTTTCACACCTCCTTTTGCTTCATGGACATTCATAACATTGTCCATGCACGCTCGTCGGTAAAGGTATTTTTAACCGGAGACCTATTGCTAGTTTCAAGTTAGAATATAACATTAATAAATCAGTTTAATATTTTTATTTATGTACAGTCGCCAGTATATAAACAATGAATTGTCAATTACAAAACTCGCACTCGCTTAAATTATAAATTAAATGTTGAAAAGAATATTTAGAATAGCTGTTAGAATGTTACTGTTATCTATGGCCGTTGAAATTATAGTATCATTGACAATAATTAAATGTCTATTATTAGCCAAAAACTGTATCGAATATTATAATGTACTCGAGATAATAAACATATTTCAGCACATGTTCTATTTATTTGATTTCTCTAAATACTGAAATACGTCTTCTACCTACTAAACGAGTCATAATCGTGATATTATTACGTATCTAGCAATAACAAAGCAGAAGCAATGAGATAGCAAAAAGTGTACAATTATTAATTGTCTTGCAATAGCTAATTCTTTTACGATGGCGGTTACGTAATATTTAAGCGATCAGCAAATTTTTTTTACTTTTTGTTTTCGCGTTGTTCTTGTTAGATACGTAATAGGAGGCAGGTCTGCTGTCGTGTTTTTCCAGTTTAAACTCCTATTTAATTCCCTATTTTCTCAAATAATAAAGGAGTTTTTTAATTTTATTGTTGTGGAAGTGTAGTGACATTAGCATCTTCCCATACATTAGTGATACAAAAATACGCAGATAATGTTTTGAGACAATTTATACAATCTACTGATATTCTTTATCGTACACACACACACACATAAAACAGAAGGTAGTTATTTCACACTCTTACGCAGAGAATACACGAAGACGAGCTTATCTCTTAAAGACATTTCTTGCAAACCCAAAAATAACATTACACAGGGGACAAATCGAGTGTACCAAAAAGAAACTGAGCAATTTCTTCATCCTAATAACACCATGAAATAGGTATAACAATATTCTCTCCAATAACCACCCTTAAGCCGTCAACCCCATAACTAATTCAAGTGGAAAACACGTTAATTTGCATATGTTAATGAATAAATATGGTGCATAATTAAGTTGACATGATTTCGAATTTGGTTTAACATTAAGTTTACTTGCTCCGTGTTGATCCCGGTTTTGTGACAGTCTTCGTCCTGGAGCTGAACGAAACGAACTTGCAAACCTGGATTCAGTTTTAAAGATTGTGTTTCTAGAAACATTTTGTAGGTGAGTAATTTTTTTTATTAAACGCTCTGGTAGAGTCCGCCCCCTTATTACCTAACTAGCAAAAGCAAAGCGATAGCGAAAATTGTACAAAAATCGCTGATTGCTTGTCAAATTCATATTACGTAAAGTTAATTTCTAAGGAACTTTGACATTTCAAGGCGAATATAGTACAATTTTCGCTATCGCTTTGCTTCGGTTTTGCTATTGCAAATTAGGTAATCAAGGGGCAGTTTTGTAGAATAGGTAACTCCCGTGCCTGATTTGGGAGGTAACATTATGGCTTAGTAGTCATCGATTTAGAATAATAATTTAGGGTATTCTAAATCGACGTTAGTAGTCGATTCGCACGAACGTGCCAAACGTCCCCTTTCAAAAACGCTACTACTAAATTAATATTATTAATATTTGTTCGTACGAACAAATTTCGTGCGAATCGACTACTAACCCAAACATTATTTGTATGCAATTTAGATTAACGTTGTCATACACACACAAAGCATCTTTAGTGAGATGTACTAGTACCTAGTAATATTTCAGTGCATTTTGTTTGTGTGTGTACCTACCGTACTATTACACATGCTCATTTCAGGCATGAAAGCATGCTTCTATTGAGCAGTTGCTACTTAGTAGCATGTGTGTCGGAATGTTGCTCAAAATTAGCATGCTCATTTAGAGGTGCCTACTAACTTATTTATATCATAGGATAGTCATTATAATAGAATTGACCATATAGTGAAATTGCCATGTCTTATCAGCATGCATAGCATGACCTGCGAAACACGTTATGATAAACCGATTTATCGACATTTAGCCTGTAAAAATACGATAAATATAGCCGACATGTTGAATTTTGTATAGAGACGTTACGGTATCGTACCATACGATCTCCACGATGCGTGGTCATGCTAGGGGGGCAGGTTAGCTTAACGCTAGTGTGCCGTCACGACAATCTGCAAAAATCTTGTCTAGGTAAAGTATGTGTATTTACAAATCGTGCCAGTAGGTACAATATAAACATTACGTAATAAAACCTGATACTCGTATCCCTTCAATCATGATAACTGGTACTCGTAATGGCTTTCTTACGCGGATATCCAACGTAAGCAAATATTGTTCCCAATGACGAGGGTCATTAAGTACGTGTGACCAACTTGAATTTATTTTACCAATATGCATCCAAATCAAATGACCATTATGACATCTATAATATTAGGTAATAGGTGCGTGTGTTTTACGTCAATATGATCGTACAACACGAAATCGTTATTATTGTTTGTTTTAGAAAACCCAAATTAAATTTGTTGTAAAATTTTCCCACTGCGACATTAAAATTTGTATCATTACCTACTAATATACCTACCTCTTGTTTTTATCTATGTTTCCATCCCATCATTAACCTTTAGCTTTTTATTTGTCCTTAAAGAATCATAAAGTCAAGTGATATACTATTTTTTACTACGCTTTTGTGTGAATTTTTTAAGGCTACCTTCCCACCATAGATGTGCTAAACCTGCGTTGTTATTACGGTTGCGTGTAATATGTATGTGTAGATATCAAACGCATCCGTAGCAAGGTAGAATAAAAGGTACCTATACCTACATTGTTTTGTTTGTTACATTACATCTCTGGTAGAACGGCAATCAATGGTCTCATAAGCTTTTGTTACCACTAGATACAAGATAACCACCTATATACAAATATTTATCTAATAATCTACTTACATGCTCCAGAAAGAGTCTAGTCTAGGTCATAGAGCGGCGCCCTTATCTCTTCTATTGTGTCCAGCGTGAGCAACATTATTTCAACTGATTGGCTGTGCTGACATCCATAGAGTTGTCTGTTCATATCTACGGCACCCTTATTACCTAACTATCAAAAGCAAAGCGATAGCGAAAATTGTACAAAAATCGCTGATTGCTTGTCAAATTCGTAGGTATTACCTACGTAAAATGAATTTCAAAGGACTTTGACATTTCAAGGCGAATATTGTACAATTTTCGCTATCGCTTTGCTTCGACTTATTGCTATTGCTTTTACGTAATCAGGGGGCGGATCATTATAATTATTGTAAAGCCCGCTCTACAGGGTTAACAGAAAGGGTATGTTAAGCGCAAAGCTACTAATATAGCACACTACAAAGAACCGAAATTTGATTGCAAAAAATTTGACACTCGAAATCACATGTTTATTTTTTCAGATAGTATGGAGATAGAGATTTCCTAAACAATTCAGGAATGTTCATACAATATTGAAAAACATGAGATTTCGAGTCTCAAATTTTGTGGATATATCCACTATATATACAGGGTGTGTGTGACATGCAGGCAAATACTGAAATACTGAACAAGTACTTTTGTTTTGAGTTATACGACAGTGTTATTACTCGCAGGAAATGCATTTTTAATTTGATTATCCGCAATGTCCGTGCCTATTGTCTCGGGCGATCCTGTGCCTAGTTAAATGGGCTTATTGGTTATTGTGTGATACATTACTGTTTTTGGACCACTTGTGACTCTCCAATTTAATTTTATGTAACATCTATATAACCCGTGACATGTAATAAATGAATCTAAATCATTGGGGTTGATCAGTATTTTGAACATTTTTGGGACCACCTTTTTTTAAATTATGAAAGTTTTTAAGTCCTATTTGAACGAACTACACAATTTTATTCTTTAAAGGAATAAAAAAATGTCGGAAAATTTTGGAATTTTCCTGCGAAAATTTTCAGTGGTTTTCATCTCAGAATCATGGTCTGAAGTCGACATTTGCCTGGCTGTCACTTCCACCCTGTATAACTATTAGTTACTTCATTGTAGGCTATTTTTATAGCATTTTGAACCTATGTATATGGAGTATGAATGTCAATGTATTTATTGCTAGACCAATATGTAACCTAACCTAACCAGATAGGTAACAACAGCTGAGCAGTATTTTTTGGTGGTTCGTTATTATCTTGTTTTGCAGAAAATGATATGGAAATTGCTAGCGATATGGATAGCAATAGACGACAAATTCGCCGAACAGTTTGGGTTCCGCATGAAAGATACAACTATCAAAGGTCTGATAAACTACATGCACGCACCAAAGGACTCCTCCAGCTTGGCTGTTACAAGGATATTGTTTGGTAGGTAGTTATATTTCCGCAACACTGGAGGCTTAGCCAAGGAAACTGCTTTTAGAAAGATCAGTTGTTCAGATTAAAATGGTGTTGGATCTACCATTGATAGCTTAAGTTTGTCGTATGCATCCATATTCATAGAGAAATATTACGATCCCCTATACTGGGTGTAAAAAGACAACTTTGTTCTTTTAATACCTCGTATTCTTTGTAACATCACGATCATTTTTTTTCTATGGAAGCACCCCTGGGAAACCACGGGTTTCCAAGATATTGAGGTCCAAAGTTACATGAATATCAGCATTTTTTTAAAATAAATCCATCTGGAAACAGTTAACATTTTTTTTAAAGACACCATATTAATATTTAAAAATGTTAGTTTTGTAGGTACATTGGTCAATCGAATACAATGCTTGCAATAAAAAAAAAATCAAAAAAAATTTTTCGTTTCCCAGGGTTGGTTCCGTAGAAAAAAATTATCGTTACGTTACAAAGAATACGAGGTATTAAAATAACAACGTTGTCTTTTTACACCCTGCATATGTACCTACATGCAGACAGTATACAGCAAAAGGGCTATATTTAGCGTAATGCTATGAAAATAGACAACTAATGGAGAATCTATCCAACTAGTCCAACTTTTCTTTATCTTATAACTAAGGTATGGCATGCCAAGGCACGATGCAAGGTCTTTGGATATACCTAATCCGAAATATAATATACCTAACTCATATTCCTCTTTATTTCAACAGGATTGGCCATGCTATTCGACATACCGCATGAGCGGGGTGGATCAGTTATGGACAAACGTTGGGGTGATGCGAAGATCTGCCACTTTCCCCTCCTGCCGTTTTTGCAGCCCTTACCAATGCCATACATCGCCATCGTGTACTTACTCATGTGGCTTGGTACGTAGTATATACCTACCTACTAAAGCTCTTTCGATTATGTCTATAAGAATAATAGTCCAATGAAAATTACGTTACTGAAGTAGGTGATCATGTCTTCTATAGGGCGGCTACTTTCTAGTGTTCGGCTAAATATACCTAGTCTACCGAATAATCATATTATTACAGTGCATATCGTTGCCCTAGTCTTAAGTTGCATATTTCATAATTTGGTTATCGGTAGAGATATACAAATATGTCCAAGTAACAAATATTTTTTAGTATTCGGTATTAACCACGATGGATTGCTAAAACGAAGCTGACATTTTCGCTGTGCGATAAAAGCTAAATAAATAAAGAAAAAAACCACGATGGTCATCATTTAGGTTTAGGTTTAAAGAACTTTATTCTCATAGGAAATTTACATTTCATTTATAATGAGATACAAAAGGAATAAATAATAATACATAGTTACAAATGTTATACTTAATTAAACACTGGTAATTGCTGCTGCTAAGTGTAACTTTAGTTTACTTTTCAACCGACTTCAAAAAAAGGAGGTTCTCAATTCGACCCGTATGTTTTTCTATGTTTGTTACGCGATAACTCCGCCAATTATGAACCGATTTGAACAAATCTTTTTTCGGCGTATAGGTAATACCTCAAGGGTGGTCCCATTTAAATTTAATAATAAAAAAAACAACCCCCAAGGGTGGAAAATTGGGGATGAACTTGTTTTAATTTTTAGTTTTTTTTGTGTTCACGCATTTGAAGTCGGTTTTATTTTTTTTAAAAAGTTAATATTATAAATGTATCTATTCATACAGTTACCCTTTAAGTTGTTCGGCAGACTATTGAATAATTTACACCCTTACACCACAACGTAAAATGTTTTCCCTACATTCTTCTTTCCAGGCGCGCTAGGTATAATGCTAGGTTACAAGTTCCGATTGGCTGCGGCTACGTTCACAGCTGGACATTGGTATCTGTTGCTTATCGAGAAGAGCTATTGGAACAATCACTCTTATCTCTTTGGCTTAGTCGCTTTGCTGCTCACGTGCACCCAGGCTAATTGTTTTTGGTAAGAATGTAAAATTATTACAACTCACTATTTATCAACTCTTTTTGATTATTAGTCAGCCGTGGGTATATATTTACCCGTATATGCAGTACATTTGATTGACGATGTTACAATGTATAGGTAGGCTAAATATGTATACAGGATGTTTTTTCGTTGCCACCCTTAACGAAGGGTAAGTCGTCTACTCTATACATCAAATAAAGTAAGTTTATGCCAGAAAAAAAATGCTGGGAAACGATGTAAATTTAAAAAAAATTGATCGAGCGAAAGTAATGTCCAGTGTTTATGCTAGTTTTTTCATAGACAGATGTTAATTATTTCTCGTAATAAAAATCTTGCTACGCGCGTCTATGTGCACTTATTCAGAAAAACGCAGTTGGACCTTAATATCTTGGGAACCAGACACTTCCCAGGTATGCTTCCATGGAGAAAAATGATCGTGATGATGAGGAGATTCCGTAGTTTTCGGGAACGTTGACGACCAAAAAACATCCTGTTATACCCACGGCTGTATTCCTAAAATGGGGTAGCCATAGCAACAGGATCACAAAGGAGATCCTATAGCCACGTTTAGTATAACTGAGCCAAATGTAAAAGAGACAAGTTGCTACCTCATTGCCTGAGGGAAAGCCCCTGAAGCGACTGTTACGACATGCACAGAAGGAGATGCATCTAATATTTTCTACTAAAGCCTCGCATCAGAGAACAAATGTTATAGATATACCTACCAAAAGATTTTCTTTCAGGTCCATTGACGCATACAAAACCCCAAAAATCCGCCAACAAACCGTTCCATACTGGAATTACTTCGTGCTGAAGTACCAGTTCTTTATCCTCTACTTTATGGCCGGGTTGAAGAAGGGTACGACGGAGTGGCTAACAGGGTACTCCGTCCAGAACCTCAGCGAACATTGGGTCTTCGATCCGTTCAAGTAAAGTTATTAATTATTCAGTTTACCAAATCGACTTCCTTTCTGTGCCTCAAGTTAATTAACTTACATATTTATAAGTTAAATGGTAAAAAATCATGTACCTACTTTCTTGCAAAAACAATAAGAAAGTAATGTGAAAGAAAAAAGCAAACTGGCAAATTTCATTGATGTTACAGTAACCGCAATGTTTTCCAAATGATAAAATTTTCGTACTTCTAGCATTGCCACAGTTTTACTATTGCATAATCTTAAAAAGCCCACTGATCTACATCATTTCTATTTGTACACTGCACTGTTTTCATTTATATTCAATAGGTGGTTCCTCACTGTTTCCCAAACGGACTACCTGATCGTTCACTGGTTTGTCTTCGCCTTTGATCTGACTGTGGCGATTTGGATGATGTGGTCGAGGACACGGCACTACGCTATATTCTTCTGTGCCATGTTCCACCTCATGAACAGCAGACTTTTCAGGATTGGTTCGTACTCTTACATTCTTAATTAACAGTTTGGAATTTCACTGTTGAAATAATTTTACTTTATTAACAATCTGGGATTATTGTGAGAATTTTTGTGTACCATTTTTACTTAGGTCCGATTATTCTAATGGTGAGATAGCCTAATATATGAAGGACTAGTGGACGCCCGCGACTTCGTCCGCGTGGACTGCGGAAAAAACAAAATGTCGAAATTATCCGGGATAAAAATATTTCCCTATGTGTTAATCCAGGGTGTCAGCTAATTACCAAATTTTATCAAAATCGCTCCAGTCGTTTTTACGTGAAAGAGTAACAAACATACACATCCAGCCATCCATCCATACTTACAAACTTTCGCGTTTATAATATTAAGTAGGATAAGGTTGATGTTGGTTAACTCTATCTTGAGCAAATTTAGCGAAACACAGCATTTACAGTATCCTTCAGTTGGGCTATCTGACCATTGATAAAATCGGATATATTTTCTAGGTATGTTTCCCTGGGTATGCCTGGCGACAATGCCATTGTTTTATCCATTTAATTGGCCTAAAATTGTACTGCGCATTATTTGCACCGAATTACATGAAGTAATTTTTGATTGCTATGCTTATATAATGTTTACAAGCAGACTGTGCTATATCATTGGTCTTGATTATTTCAATCCTGTATACGATGATGACAAATCAATAGAAGGTGAAATAACAAGTGAGCTCAGTCACGAAGATGTCAATGATAAAACTGATGGGGAAGTAAAGTCAGGTGTATTAGTCAAAGAAAGTAATATAAAGCATAATCTAGAAATGGAGAAGAAAAAAGAAAAGAAAATGTTAGAATCATCGAAAGACATCAATGATAATAGAGGCCTAACATGTCTTCTGATATTAGTTTACGTGTTCATTCAAGCATTTTTACCTTTTTCTCATTTCATTACTAAGGTAAGTGGGGTGATGTTATAAAATATGAAACAAATGACAAACAATACGTAGTTTTTATGCTTTATAAAGATGTAACTTATAATAAAGGTAACGTTTTCAACATCACGATTATTGACTTCAATACGTCCATAATTTCAGATCATACTATTCGTTTATCTAACTATACCTAGGTACTTATAATATCATTAGTACTAGGAAGTTTTAAAGTAGCCTAAAGATAATGTGCAAAAAATGTTTATTATAAGGAAACAAAGTAGGTACTTATTTAGACAATTTTTTAAATATTTACCAGAAATATCTGACCAACCTACCTAATATTGGCTGATCGGTTTCAGTCACATAGACCTCCCCCGATGGGGTAGTTTCCTATGGTTAGTATGGTACTATGGTGGTAAATTTTAATAACATCAGAATAAAAAAATTATTGAAAATCTCCACCTGCATCATTTACAGCAACTTTTGTTTTGTGTCCTTATTTATAAACGTAACATTTAATATAGCTGTAGAACAAAAGTTAATTTACGCGCGTACAAGTTGCTTAAAGAGTGACGTTACGTTGTGGTAGCCGTTTGTATGGAGCGTTTTTTGGCAAGCAGTGATTGGCAAGTGTAAAATTGTGATTTTGAAATCGTTATATCCCGGAAAGTTTTCACGCTAGTGGAGTTTTTCTTTTGCAAATGTTCCTTTTATTTTATGATCTTTCGATATAAATAAAAAAAAACTGTAAACGACCCTAGCAGATATACACAATACTGACTAGGTAGGTACGAATACCTACATCCCTATTAATATTAAATTCAATTTCTAGGGCTACAACAACTGGACCAACGGCTTATACGGTTATTCTTGGGATATGATGGTCCACACTTGGGACGTCAACTCGGTATTAGTAAAAATTGTCGATAACGAAAAGAATAAAGAATTTTATATTGACCCAAACAAATACGTCCCCAACCAAAGGTGGACCCGGCATGGTGACATGGTACACCAATATGCACACTGCGTTAAGGATATCCTGCTCAGTAAGAAACAGAATTGGAACAATCCACCTGCGTTATCAAATAACATCTCTATATATGTTGACGTTTGGTGTGCAATGAATGGCAGGTTCATACAGCGTCTGTTCGATCCTAAAGTGGATATATTACAAGCACAGTGGTCTCCTTTTCGGAGAGTGCCATATTTGATGGATATTCTGGATGAAGACATTTACTGGCGAAGCAAACTTGACGAGATAAAGGAGGACGTTCATTCGTGGAACAATTTGAGCGATGTTTTGTTTATGGCGGATTTTCCTGGTGTGTATAGTACGAGTAAATACTTATCTTAGAATAGGACCCAAGCTGTTACGGTTTCTGGGTTTGGACATTACCTATAGCAATTTTACGAGCGACAGCGATGTTTGTAAGTAATTGAAACATTTCTTCCTTGGTCGAATGACGTGATGAAGGAAATGCTTCGAATACTTTATGTACTTACTTCCCAGTCGCTCGTAAAATTGGGACCTCCATTGTCTAAGACCTTAGGGTTCTTATACGAGGGGGCTATACTTACTAACTTCTGAACTTTTGTAGCACTTGGACTGCTACTGCGGACCTACTTATTCTATTTTCTTTAATAAACTAGGTACTTATTCTAGGTTACGAACAGGAGAGATTCATCACCGCAGAGTTAACAAACGTCACGCTGAGCGTGTTGAACGGGACAGTGCTTTACGAAGAGAAAATATCTTTACTCGGGCAGTCGTACAAACTAACTGCAGGAGACCGGATGAAAGTGGAATCTGAGGTCTTCCACCGTGTCCTCAACATTGGAGACACACCATCCTATTACATGTACACGTTTTACAACATCACGGATACTTTGGAAGAGCCCACGACTATCGTTAAAATAAAACTACCCATACTGAAGGAGTTGTATGAACGCTGTAGTGACATGTTAGTTTTTGCTAACTTAGTTATTCAGAGTATCTTTCAGATGTGTTTTCAAGCTTGTTTTTGGATGCCGCATTGTCCTAGCAATTTGGTTCCTAGTTTATCTTCTTTGGTTATTTAAATTGTAAGGTACTTTTAACGCTGCCGTCATAATAAGTCGAATGAATAGGTAAAATTTTTCTGAAAATAAACAATTAGGTATCATACAAAATACTGAATGTTATTGTCCAAAGCCGAAAATACATATCCACATATTTATCGTAAGATTTAACTCCAAGGTGCAAGAAGTTATGTAAACGTGTGTGATTTTGTTTTGGACTCGTCTTTTATCACCAATGTGCAATGCGTGGTGACTTGTCGTCGCTAGATAGGTATAGATACATTAATCTTTTTGACGACTGATTGGCGCAATTCGTAATTAGTGACCAGGAACTTGGTAGAAATACCTACTGTATTGCCGCGCGGGTCCTGGGTTCGAATCCCGGGTGCAAACATTGTTAAGATGAATATCGATGTTTGCTTCCGAATGGACGTTTCTATAAATAAAATATCTGTGTAGGTATTTATTATATTTATATACCGTTGCTTAGTAGGTACCGACGGTACCTTAGAGATCTCGGTGTGGGACTAGATTAATATGTTGTAAGGTGTGTGAATATTTATTTACTTATTACCTACCTACCTATAAATAATACAGGATGTATATGACAGCCAGGCAAATACTAAAAAGCTAGTTGCAAGACGCTGGCCTTTGCGTGAATCAGACCTTGTATCGCACATTAGGCTAGGATACCAAAATTAAAGCTATTTATATAGATTAATTTTATTTTGCTGTTACATACTTTCGAAAGTTTTATTTGTTTTATTTGGCACTTGCATGCCGGCTGTCTGACTTAACCCTTTTCTAAAGGTGCCTAAGTTACCTAGTTAAGTTAGGGCATATTTTTTATACCTACTATAACATTATACTATTAAAATCCGTTGTATCTAGGTAACTCTAGGTGATGATAACATACTTAACATGATAGGTAGTACCTACAAAAAGAACATTACGATTGTAAAAATCATAGCTGAAATGAAAAATCTTACACCACCTGTGCCATCTAAGCGTAAATGAGCCTCCTGTCTATTTGTACCTACATACTCTACTACAGGTAGGATATACTAGATATACTAAGTAGTCTGATTATACCTACTTAGACGCTATAGGTACGATGGATGTGACAGGGGCCCGAAGCAAATGAAAGTCTCTGTCTATTTCACGTATATTTACCCTTCCGCTGCTCAATTTTCTTTTGCTCGAATTGAAATCGAAACCCTAGTTATAAGGTTTTCTATTGTTTTATTATAGGCCGAGCTGTATGTATATACATAATTCCTTTCTCATATCCTCCAGCATAAAAAAATCGCGAAAAAAATAAATAAGATAAGGATGTACTGATGTACATTCGATGAAAAATCGATTATTTTCATTTCAATGGCGATTTTCTAACAGCTCATGAAGGAAGAAAAATCTGTAGAACACAAAGACATACGTCCAAATATATATAGTGGCGTATACATAGTACCACTCACAAGGCTTATTGTACTGCTAATGAAGTCGGTTAAAAATGGTATACTTACTGTTTATTCGTTTCAACAAATACTCGTCGGATTTTTTAAGCAAATCAAATGAACTTTAACGTATTTAGTATTTTAGTATTTGCCTGGCTGTCACTCACTCGTTGTGTAAGTTTTTAGTACAGACCATGACCATGTTAGGAGTTTTAGGCATAACTCAACAATATGTAAGTAACTCAAGCTCTAATTAGACAGAGATAGCTAGCCAATATCGCGATAGTTATTTGCCTCAGGTAGAAAGGTATCTAATTAAAGCAAAAACCTTTTTTTCTATTTGAAATATTCTGATTCTCCTATAGGTAACGGGTGCACTAAATTATAATACTATAATAGGCACAGATATCTAAGTACATTCATTTCTTCATGTAATACTAGCATCGGATCGTTATTAATAAATAATAATAAATATAAACGATTTTCTTACAAGTTAAAATAACTGTCAAAAATAGATGGCGTTACCTACATCTCCTACCTACCTCCCTCTGCTTGGTGTACATTGTATACAGCGCCAGACCGAAGTAAATTTTAGAATCGAGCGAGATCCAATTATAGCTCCTCTCCTGTTTTCTCCTAATAATATATACCTATACCAATTGTGAGTGCAAAGTTCTAGTCTAGGATTTGGCGCCTGGAGCGACTGCTCCGTTCGCCGTATGGGCGGGCCGGCTCTGATTGTATAGTTTCGTGAACTAGATAAACTATGCAGGGCGCCCCACATGATGCAAAATCCAATCTACCGATTTATTTGAATTTATTTAAATAATTCCGCCAATGTTACGTCATATACTGGCACATACGCCACCTAAAAACTATTAATGTCATTGGCCATACATAAATTTACGGTAGGAGATTCGCTCACGCCATCTATCCAGGCGATTTGTATATTTTTTAAAACTTTTAATTGTGTTGTCAAAAATCACTCATTCAGGAAAATGTTATCGATATAATAAATAATTGAATGCCCCTTGCCCACCACTATTTGAGTTTTTTTTTTTTCTTTTTTTTTTTAGTTTATCCCGAAGGAAAGGCAAGGGGAACTAAGCCCATACAGCCTAATCATTGTCTAGTAAAATGATTTCTGAATTTATGATGGATGATAATGATGATGATGAAACGTCGGGAAAATCCTCAAGAACAAGTGTAAAGTTAGTCAAAATGGAAAATTATTGCAGAAACAACTTACATGCGCCCATGAAGAAATCGTAATCCAGCTAAAGTTTTACTCGGCTTACCTGCATATAAAACCATGCACACGCACTAGATTCACATCACAAGTAATCAAAATATAACTTATCTACCAGAAAACATCACTTTTCGGACACATGCAAGCCATTTACAAATAATTTTTCATTTTCACAAGAAAATTACACCTGCACCCTTCCAGCTTTTCCCGCCGAATCACCACTATTTGATTTTTTTTTTTTTTTGTTTAGTTTATCCCGAAGGAAAGGCAAGGGGAACTAAGCCCATACAGCCATTGTCTTTAGTAAATGATTTCTGAATTTATGATGGATGATAATGATGATGATGAATGGAAACGTCGGGAAAATCCTCAAGAACAAGTGTAAAGTTAGTCAAAATAAAAAATTATTGCAGAAACAACTTACATGCGCCCATGAAGAGATCGTAATCCGGCTAAAGTTTTACTCGGCTTACCTGCGTATAAAACCATGCACACGCACTAGATTCACATCACAAGTAATCAAAATATAACTTATCTACCAGAAAACATCACTTTTCGGACACATGCAAGCCATTTACAAATAATTTTTCATTTTCACAAGAAAATTACACCTGCACCCTTCCAGCTTTTCCCGCCGAATCACCACTATTTGAGTTGCTGCTGCGGGGTAGGGGCAGTGTTGGCAACCGTACGATAATTATCGTACATGCACGATAATTTGATACCAGCGTACGATGTACGATTGCGATTCATTATCGTACACAAATGTACGATAATTTTCGAATTGTAATGGATTTCGATAGTTTCGTTCACTCATATATAGATAAGAAATATATAAATATATATCTCGTTGAATATTACATATTTTGTCAATTTTATATGTTCATGAATAAATTTAATAATCGACTGATCAACTTTGGAGCCATTTTATTTTTGTAAAACTTTTGAAACACACAAATTTTCGCGCCATTTGTACGCAATGTACCCATGTGAAAATCATAAAATTCGAAAAAGGACATGACGAGCGGCTGAGCGCAATATAAGTTCGTAATAATATCTATTTTTATTAATAATTAACGTTTTTTTTTATGTCGTTCGAAAGTATACGATAATTTTTCGTCAGGTACGATAATTTTACGCCCCTGGTACGATCAGCGCATCATTCTAGGTTGCCAACACTGGGTAGGGGCTATGACGAGCTGTCAAACTGAGCTGTCAAATCACGATGACGGTGTGGCGTGGCGTGATCGCAATATGAGTTCATTCATCTTATTTTCGCCTTGCTTTAATGACGATTTGACGAGTTAAATCTTTAGCTAACTAGTAGCCGCCTCGTCTTTGCTAATAAATTGATAAGCTCCACATAATCTTCGGTCATTGCAGGGAACAACTTCACAGTGGCAGCACGCCCGCTCCAAACTATTGACATTTTAGTCATCTGTGATAAAAGTAGAAGGTGTCTTCTTGGTATTTTGTAGGTTAATATTATACCGGTGATGAACAGTGCTACTTTATTAGTTTAATCGTGAACTGTGTACAAAAACTTCAGTGATTAACCAAGGGTTTATTTTATAGTAAACCTCTAAAATGGAGAAAAGTAATTTTCGTTATGATTTAGATGTTACTCCTAATTACTCCTATGTATTTGACTTTGAAAGTGAATTTACTCACTCAACGTACAAGAAATGGATGACAGAAAACTGGACTATAGCGTTCTATTATGTCGGAATCTACATGGTTTTCATATTCGGAGGACAATACTACATGCAGAATAGACCAAGGTAAGTGATCCATCACTTTCATATTTTATCCTTTAGTATTTCTATGTTTGAGCTAGTAATGACATTACATTTTGTCCAATATTTATGTAGGGGGCCAGGTTTGCCTGTATTCTACAAAACCCTTACAAATTATAAATAGCTCTCTGTTTACATATTTTATATTCACACTCATGCAGAAAATGTTGCCATTTGTTTATTTATTCTACTATACTACTACAGTCCATTAAACAGTCTATTAAATACAAGAAAATCTATTTATATAGGTAATATTGTAACTTAATCATTATTTCAATCATAATTACAAGCAACTACACAAACCCTTGGTATGTTCTTAAGCTTTGTATATAAACAAGTATTGTAAACAAATTGAAGATTCTATTAGAAATCTGATAATAAAGCTTAGTAGCCAAAACAGCTCATTGCAAATACCTAGTAAATTAAAATAAAAAATTACTTTGAAACAAGATTTAAAATCGATTATGTAGCTACTTAACTCTTTCCGTCACGCTTTTAGATTAAGAATATTTTTAACATATGTATGTAAGTTTTAGCATTATTAACAATAAAAAAATCATATAAAGTAGGAAAAAAAAATATTTATTAAGGTTTTCGAAAAATGAGGTGGTTAGTGCCACTAACCACCATGACTATTGATACAAACTATTAATGATAATTTACGCATTTCGATGTAAATACACTGCAAAAAACTTAAGAGTAGTAGTATTTTCATGTAAATATATATAAAACAGATAAATGAGAATAAAGTTAATAAAAAACATTGAAGATAAAAGCTAACTTACTTACCTGTTATTTTTTTTATAAAACACGCAATTAAAATTACGTAAGTGCAATATTCAATTCAACTAAATTGAGTTGTCATTCTTTCATTTGGTGGTATATTCGGTCGTATCTTGTCAAGCATGAATCGAACTTTCATGATAGTTCAACCGATTATAAGTAGATGGCATAGATTTTAATTTAAAAATTCAGAAATAGGTGGTTAGTGACACTAACCACCAAGACTGAAAGAGTTAAACAGATTTTTCCCTACAATTAGCTGTGTTTTTTTAGATATGCTGTTATCTCCATTAAAAACTAGCAAGCATTAAATTCAAATTACCTACAAATAAGTAATGTGTGTCAAAAATAAGTACCTAGGTATTTATTTTTTCTATTTGTACAAATAACTTTTTACAACTTACTTTGTACAAGTAAAGGTAGTAAGTAGACCAGCATATACTTAGACATTTATAATATCAGCAATAGATTGTTAACTATTTTTCTACATTAAAAAAATCAAGACAACTCAATCAATCTGATCTGAATGAAAATTATTTAAAGTTACTTAGTACTTTTTATCATATAGTTGGTGCCTAATTATTATGAAGAAAATAGGTATAATAGAACAGGCCTGTGTTTGCTTATACCATAGGGATCATCTTAATAGCACATTTCTTGTAAGTATACATACTAATTTAAATCAGTACCTACATTTATAGTTTACTATGACCTAGTATATCTTTATGATTTAGTATCTATAAGTTCTAATAGGATAATAATTTTCTCATAAAGTATATCAAGTAGATATACAATGACTAATTAATTTATCAAACCAATAACAACAATATTCTTTTAATTGATTACCTTTAATAGGTTCAGGTTATCATAATGACCTTATAACCTTACAATTATTAAGGGTTATCTTGTAGTGTTGTCTGTTCACGTTTGACCTGTAGATATTAAGGTAACTATCAATACTGGAGTTTTGTCATGTGCCGGTCATGCAAAGAACTTATCTTCATCACCCGTGCATGTATTGTGATAAAATATACACTGTTTTGTAATGATAGATTACTATGACTTTCATTAGTACTTTGTTATTGATTTCATCAGGTTTTCGTAACCTTTTGCGGTCATGCTTGTCTGATAATTGAGATGTAAAGTTAAAATTTATTTTCTTTTACATACAGGAAACAATAACAACTTAGATATAATTAAAACAACTATGTACTTACCTATTTAAATATTATACTTGGTTGTTAGTTTTTCATTCTCAGAGTTTTAGAATCCCAGTATTTCATTAAAAAACATGTTTTTAAAAGCTACTTGTATAATTCTTAAGAAAAATTTTGTTTTAGCTAATTGTGCATCCAGTATCTGATCACTGATTATTATAAATCACCTGGTTAATTAGCCCAAGAACTATGGCTCCAAATAATACACACTGACCTAATAATAAGTTTAGCAGCCAGTTAAAATGTAGTAGGTACTTTTACCATTAACTGATTTTTTTTTCTGAGTGTATAATAATGAATTAATACATACAAAACTTATAATTTGGGTCCAATTAGGTATATTGGAAGGCACCAGAAGATAAACATGTAATCTTCAACACTGCTCACCTTGAAGTGAAATTGAGGTCAAGTCATTTCAAGTTATGTATTCCATAACAGTCAAAAGCTGTTATGTCATAGTATATAGCATAACTTTATCTACCAAAATTTTTGGCCATGCCTTAGTTTTCTTTTTGGCGTTGTACCCATATTCTGAGGAAACTGTGGGTGGAGACATAGTATGAAATATAGTAGATCATCTTTCAGTGGTATCGCGCCAGTTTTCGCTTGCAAAGCATCTTGCTTGTATCAGATATTCCAACAAGAAGTTTGAAAATGCTAAATTGTAGTAATCGTAACGATTGTTCGCGTATGTATTACAGCAATCCCATTATCGGATATTCTGATTCTTCACCATAACAAAAGGTATCTTCAAGACTAACCATATCTTTTGCAATCTGTTATTCTCATTGCATAGTAAGGACTCCTGATT
The DNA here is from genome assembly GCA_014607495.2 of Carposina sasakii. NCBI lineage: Eukaryota > Metazoa > Arthropoda > Insecta > Lepidoptera > Carposinidae > Carposina > Carposina sasakii. The sequence goes on from CP053153.1 coordinate 13,473,849, forward strand.
TATACAAAAAAATTTACAAAGATTTTCAGTGATTCCTACACTATGATGGGGTGGCTCTTCAATGGACCTCCGCAGCTGATCTGCAGCGTTATGTAACTTATTATGTTTTGGCACGAGCCTAGAGAGGTTATGTACGGTGCGACATAATACTACATAAATTCATATAAACTGTAAATCTTTTATCGACATTCTCGCCTGCTTGATTACTGACAGCGTAAATGACGAATTATGTTAGGTTAGGACTGAACTTAATTTTAAAGTGATCTATTATTTTTGTAATTATATATTTTGTGAGTTTGTTATTTTTTTGGACATGGCACAAGGTTCGAAGTTAAAAGAGAATAAAACAAATACTAATGAGCAGGAAATAGCATTAGCTTATTCATTCAATTAAGTATTAATTTTCAATTTTTTTGAGACATGTACTATCTTCTAGTTAATGGGTATTCTCCTAACTAATGAAATGCACGTGTCCATGAACTCTACTAGAGTTACTCTAGTAGTTATTGTTTCCATTGTGGTAACGAGATACATGCCGTGTGTGAGCGCGACTTACTATGAGCTTGAGCGTTACTATGGAAACAATACTGTTTTAAGGCAACCTTTTCACTAGAAATGTACTATTTGCTACGGATCCATCAATCAAATTCATTGGTCAATGATGAAGTATGATAGATACACTAACAATTAAAACGACAATCGAGTTTTCAAGCGCACCGGATGTTCCTCATCGCGCTTTGAAAAGTCCCGTCCAACCTTAAAAGTATGGTCACGCGATTGAAGATAGCACGAATAGAGTGTAGTGTGCCGCATCAGTACAGAATAGCGTGCACAACCGCTTGACACTGACCGAAATCGGCACGAGTCTAGCTCGAGTCTGGGATACAAAACGGAACACTTTCCCCCGTATTACCACCGAGTACGGGAAGCGCAAAAAAGAAAGGCAGCATTCATTTCGTATTGAAATTGATGAAGCGCAGTTCTTAGGGCCGAAACACATAACCGCGTTGCGGCAGTTTGCGTTGCGGCACCGCCGCGGCGCCGCGAAAAAGAGCGTTTTATTGTAATTAGTTAATTGTTTAATGATTTAGTGAATCATTGTCACCAAGTAGGCGTCACAACGCTGGAGTTCGCGTCGCGTTGCGGCGCCGCAACGCGGTTATGTTTTTTGGCCCTTAAGGGCCGAAACACAAAACTGACAATGATTCACTAAATAAAAAAAACTCTTACATTAAAGAAAATGTTGGAAACCCGATGGCCTTAATGTATATCAAAGAATATACCTACTTACTCTCTAATGAGAGATGCACGTATAGTGTGTTAACAATGATTCAGATTGTTTCTATTACTCTTGCTAACAACACGCGTCAACCCGGAAGCAGTTTTAAAATCAAAATGTCTGACGTTGATGGCGATATATCTTTGATTCAAGAACGCTTGTTTGTGGGATTCTAGTGACGAAACTTATAAAGACAAATTTATAAAAATATATAAAGAGACATGGAAAAGCATTCATCAAACAATTATCTTTACAAAGGCAGAGAGACGTCTATCCACACACAAAAATCATTTTTACCCTACCGTACAACAGTAAAACGCTCTTTTTCGCGGCGCCCCGCAACGTAATCTGCCGATTTTAGCGTTGCGGCGCCGCAACGCAGTTAAGTGTTTCGGCCCTATGAAATCTTTGTTCACTTAATATGACGTTTCTGGACCTCTTGCACTTTAAATACATTGTTTTGTCGGGTAACCATGATGCATTTTGTAAGATTCACTCGAGCATACTGGACTGTTGTATCTTGAGACATCGATTACTCAACTATTCGTGTCAGTTCAGTACTTAGTGTTACCCATAAAAGTAGTTAGTACTTAGCTACTAAGTGCGTTTACCTCGATTTCCTAGTCGATATTCAACTGTTGATTATAATGTGGTAATTAAGAACTTCACAAACTTAATCTGTAACATGTTTTGCTATTTAGGCGAGGGATAGAATCGACGACAGACTTGTCGCGGTTCTTGCCTCGTACATTTTTAGTAAACATGCAAGTTAGACGCGATTTGTGCGTTTCAAAAAATATAGGTAGTTAGTAAGAAATGTTAAGGAATTCATATAATATTTTCATCGAAGATTGAATCGCAACACACCAACCATACATTTGATTATCGACAAAGTTACATACACCAATAATATCAATATGTATGTTTAATACTATAAACTACAAAAACACCTCTGATATGTTTTAAATCTTCATTTGGAAATCGCCAACCAATTTTACCTATATTTTATACGGAGGAACTTCTTTATAATTTTTTCCATAAGCTATTTATAAACATGTTTGCGTGAGGAAATAACCCGATTTTTGAAAAAATAAAACAATGTCCATTACGAGTACCTTTTTGATACTTGCCCCCAAAATAATTATAAGAACAAGTTCTTAACATACATACCTGCATAGGTACTTACCTGAAGATTAACAAGTTTTAGCTATTGATGTAAAAATATTAATAACATTCAGCATACAGGTAGGTACCTACAACTTGAAGGTGTATAATGGGCATACCTACGTACTTCGATAAAGTTATGTTGTCTTAATCTTGGTCAAATGACAGCATCATAATTTTATTCTTTAGATAGGCTATCTGAGCATTGGAAAAATCGTCCCTAAATTAATAAAAATTTGTTTGTTATCAAGTTTTAGGAGTCTTTTTGAGGCTAAATTATTTACTAATAATTGAGATCGAGCCATGTGGCGTACACTCGAGGAAGCCTACGTCCAGAAGTGGGCTGCAATAGGCTGACGATGACGAATTGTTTTTCTATGTGCAAATATTTTGCGTTGACATTAATTAATCTGGCTTCCTAGACTAAATAGGTATTTTTTTCTTATTAAGGGTGTTGGTGGGTTCGGCTAAGGACGCTATTTAAAGCATTCTCATCTATCCGTGGTGGTGAAACATCCGGACGAGAGTAGCGATCATAGGTGCCTCTATGCTAAAGTAGTTAATGTCAAGGGAATGCATAATTTTCTATTTAAAACTAGGAAAGTGTTATCGGCGGTAGCTAAACTAGCCGATAGTAATCTAAAACTGTAATACGCTTTAAACACGATAAACACATGATACATAATGATAACAAGTTGCAAGACCAAATAACATAAAGTAGGCTATTTCCTCTATAAATGTAATATCTAATTCTATGGTTTTGTCAACTTCAACTTTTTAAAATATTAATGGATCCGTCGAGGTTTTGTCTATTTTTAACCGACTTCAAAAAGAGAGGTTATCAATTCGTCTGTATGTTTTTTTTTTTTTTTTTTTTATTTTTTATTTTATTTTTTATGTGTGTTACCTCAGAACTCCGTCATTTATGAACCGATTTCAATTTTTTTTTTATAGTTGGTCATGGTATACTTCCAGGTTGGTCCCATATTCACCATATCAGGATCTGATGATGGGATCTTGGAGAAATCGAGGGCAATCCTCGAATATTGTAGGCACATGTAGTTTGTTTTTATACTTTTACTGAGCGTTTTGGTCACCTACATATAAAACATAACATCTGATGATGGAATCTCTAAGGAATCTAGGGATATCCTCAAATATAAAAGGCACGAGTAGTCCGTTTTTAGATTTTTATAGAGAATTTTGGTCAGCTACACATAATATAAAGGAAACGAGGGTCTGATGATGGAGCCGCCGAAAAACAGATAGTGGAACTTTTTAGTAACAAAATCCCCCTATGGCAGGGGGGCCTACGTCCAGTAATGGACTGCAATAGGCTTATGAAGATGAAGATAATTGTATTAAGTCATGAAATTATATGTTGCGTTAAGCCGTGTCCGAAGTAAGATGGTTATAGAGAAAGAGGTAGAAATGCGAATAACGAGATGACGGATAATAGGGATGAATGAAAAAAGAGTACCTACATATTGCACCGACCCCAAATGATTGGGAACAGGGTAGGAAGAAGGAGTGTAATTATATGTTGCTCAAATAAGTGTGTACATGGCTGTTATGCTGCCAAATCTCTTATATTCCTCCGAGGCGTGGTGCATGTACCGTCGCCACATACGCACTCTGGATCGATTCCACCTCAAGTGCCTCCGATCCATCATGAGAATCAGATGGTCCAACCGAGTGCGTAATACCGAAGTATTGCGAAGAGCCAATGTAAGTGGCATTGAGGCCTACTTAATGCGTCGGCAGCTTCGGTGGTGCGGTCATGTGTCTCGTATGGCGAAGGAGAGATTGGCTAAGCGCATCTTCTTTTCTGAACTGGAGGAGGGCAAGCGGAAACGCGGCGGGCAACTCCTCAGAGACAAAAATGTTCAGAAAAGACATATGAAGAGATGCAATATAGATCCATCTAAATGGGAAGTTTTGTCAGCACAACGACCAGAGTGGCGCAGGACGGTGATAAAGCAAGTACACGAGTTCGAGGAGCAGCGTCAAGCTGACCTTGACGTGATGAACTTAAGACTCGTCCTCCTGCTGCCATTATCTATAATACAATAATGGCGCACTAACCTGTCCTCTGTGTGCGCGGGCGTTCAGGGCGAAGATTGGCTATGTAAATGTAAGCCATCTCCGAGCGCCAACTTAGTAATATCTAGGAGTAGAAGTGGTCGCCATGACCGAAATTGGTCGGAGGTCATCATTATCATCATAATCATCATATTGTCAGACGTAAAGTTTCGAAGCCTAGTCCTTTTTCTCTTTTGTCATGTGGCCTATTTTACATTGTATAATATATATAAAAATTATATAAATCTGACAATATTATGCCTCTTAAACTTCGTACACGGCTTAACGCAATATACCTATATATTTGCCCTTTAGTAAAATTTTACTTTAGTAAGCTCGAGTTTTGGGAGGAAGTCGGTTTTTCGTTTTAAAAAAATTATTTATATTTTTTTTTTTTCTCTAAGGGCCGATTTTTCAAAACGTCACTGTCAGAAGAATAAAGCTGATGCACTGTCTTTCTTTGAAACTTGATCATGCATGATAGAGACAACTCTATTCTTCTAATAGGCTAGATATCGGATCAATCGGAAAAATCTGCCCTAAAAATGTTATATCTATCCTATAGATTTATCTATGATTTTAGCCTGAAACCTCACACAAACGACTGTAAACATAGACGACGAACCGAAGACAACTACAATGTCGTCGGTTCAATAGAACTACGGCTTACTTACTCTAACTCATTCAGGTTTATTCAAATTATATTTAGACCTACACTTACGTAAAATATTTCTTCATTGTCACAGACTTTCATTGTCTTTGTTTTCCTAGGATAACGGTGCCGTTAGGTTGCGGCCTTGAAAAACATTTCAAATGTCGGCACCGTCAAAAAGGCTGGTTTTGTGTACGTACGGCCGCTATCCTAGGAAACCAAGGTTGCCCATAGCAAGGCATTTAAGATAATACTGCACATGCACTATTTATAAGTCTTGTATGTAAAAAGAAATATAATTGGCGGAATCAGTATTTTCAGAAATAGCCGCATCGACATTTACAATTTTTATCTCATCCAGTTTAGTGAGATTTAAAGTGCATTGTATTTTTAAACATGCATCGCATTTACTTCTGGTTTTCATTTTGTCTGCCAAGGACATGAAAAGGTTCGGAATATGCCCTAGTTATATTTAAAAGATGTCATTCAAGGCATTAAAAACAAAACAATGTTTGAAAATATTCGTAACTCGGGCATTCTCCCAGGCCTATATCATTTACACCAGGGGGCCTATCTCATTTCTCAAACTTTCATTTTTCATAGACCCCTTTCAAAAGTTAACTGGTTCTGGTGGACCCCCTGCATGCTTACACCACATACAAATTAATTGTAAAATCCCATCGAGTCTCTTGTGGACCCCTGGGGACCCCCTTGTGGACCTACATCTGTCTCCGCTATGCTAAACGTGATTGGCATCTCCATATGATCTGCAGTTCTGGCTACTTCATTTCGGGAAACTATCGTGTCTATAATGGATTTCGTATGCTGTAGTATGCATGACCTCTTTACCAAAAGGAAATCCTCATTGATGGCATCAGACACGGGAAAGGCTCCCGATGGGTTACCGAACTCATACCGGCTGAAACCGATCGAGTTCCCTCTCTCCAGGACATGTGGACGACGCGTGAAGGAAGAACATTAGGACCTTCTAGCGCGATTTTAGCCAACTGTAGTATACCTATATACCTAATATATAGCCTCAAATATAAGCTTACATCACACTTGCTTTCCAACAAAATTTGTCCTTTCAACTAATCTTTACATAAATATAAAACAATATAGCTTCTCGCTGTCTGTCTGTTCATGTATGCTTAGATCTTTAAAACTGCGCAACGGAATATGATGTAATTTTTTTAATAGATAGTGATTAAAGAGCAAGGTATGTTTATATTCGTCGTCGTCTTCGTCAGCATACTGCTGGACGTAGGCCTCCCCCAGAGTACGCCACTTGGCTTGATCTCCCGTTTTTGCCATCCAGTCACTACCAGCCGCCCTCTTTCAAGTCATCGGTCCATCTGGCTGGAGGGCGCCCAACGATACGCTTGCTGAGGCGCAGTCTCCATTCGAGAACCCGTTTACTCCACCGTCAATCGATTCTACGACAGACTGATGTGGCCTGCCCACTGCCACTTCAGTCTGCTATATTTCGATACTATATCGTCACTTTGGTCTTCTACCGAATAATCTCGTTTCGGACTTTGTCCATTAGCGAGATCCTTTCCATAGCTCTCTGAGTGACATGCAATCGGTGAGCCAGCCCCACCGTCAGGTTCCACGTCTCGGCTCCGTAAGTCATGGCTGGTAGAACGCACTGATCGAACACCTTGGTCTTGAGGCATTGTGGCAAGGATGACTCCGTCAAAATGACGGGTGCAATGAAATTACGGACATCAGCTAGTTCTCTATGAAAAAAGTGGTTGATCCATCTCCTGTTTATCGTTCCTTAATGGTGCAAAGCGAGTTTACCCTGGGCAGATCCAGTTTAACCTAACCTACGTTCTAGACCGATAATATCCAATTGGTGCCGCGTTAGTACCGTCCATTGTAATTTTCTTTTATTACCAATAGATTAGATTTCACATTGCCCTTGTTTAGTTATTGATCACAGTTTATACATCCGTCGGTAATTTGTTGCCAAAGTTTCTCAATATCAAATTGGGGTCTAGCAAAGTTGCTTCCTTTTCTCGTATAAGCTATTCTTTTCGTGGGCTATTCTTAGGTTTTTTCAAAAGGATCTCCTTAGGGACGAGAACTACTTTTAACAATAAACTGAAGTTGGAGTCGAATCACGTATAGGCACTTTTATTTAATGATTTAACTTGCTGGCCAATCGCCTCCTGCCCCAGAAATAAAACAGAGCTCTTTCTCGAAATATGAATCGCCTGCCTGAATGCCTGATCTATTTTCCAGTTTTTAATTCAAGAACCGTTGGACTAATTTTTATGATAGGAATAACCTGTTCAAACATCGGAAATCATTGATTTTAATTACCTCCACCCACGAATTTGGTTATTATGGTGTTAAACATCTTATTCTTACCTAACTTAAATTAAATAAATTAGTCATGAACAAAAATGTCTGGTCTCTTATCACTATGGAAGATAAATAGATGTTGATATCAACTAGGTTGAAGACAAGCTACGTAAGATTGCCTATGCTACTCATATTTATTACGGCTTCGATGTTATGTAATACACAACACTCAACACCCTATTGTGCGAATTAGGTTAGGCGAAATGTACAACTGTGATGAGCAATGAGCATGTTTACTAAAGTTCAAAGTTTATTCACCAGTCTTCTTTCTTTCTTGTAACTTACGAAGTTACGACACTTGCACTAACAGCCAAATTGTGGTAGGTATCTCCTAGAGAAATTCGTCGGTTTAATTCGTCTGGGATCATATAGATCTGGGACATGGTCCCAGTCGACTGAGAACTTTTTGAATCAGTCGTCTGAGACCAATCAAGATAAAACCACGAATTGGATTTCGATATCTAGTCTATCCACGTCCAATCCTTCCTCAATATGACTTTTGGAAGATACCATAAGGGCATGAAGATGATGATTTAGTATAGCAATAGGATGGTAGTGAAAGCACCTTCAATAGGTTCATGTCAGTTCTAAAAGCTTATTGAATAGGGGTTACCCCCTTACTCATACTACATAAGAGTTATTGCCGATAAGAAGATGTATGATTCATACGAGAAAACCAAGTTGCACAATAGTACAATACCATTATATGTTTTATTGTGGATTCGGAATTATTTATATCGCCAATATGTTACAATAATAGTAAAAGGGTTATAGAACTTGTTTGCATGTCTTCCCGACATGTTTTCAAATTTTTTTTGTACATAGTTTTCAAAAATGGCATAGGCATAGTAATTTGAAAAATAAAATTAATTTGGAACCTTAGTGAGTGTTGTTGAAAATCCGTCACTTTAGTCCAAGCATTCCAAACTTAAGCTCTTTGGTGTAATTATAAAAACCTCTAAACACTGCGACACAGCGACCCGCCCCGGCTTCACATGGATGCTGGTACTATACATTTATAAACCTCCCTTTTGAATCACTATCTATTTAAAAAAAACCGCATCAAAATCAGTTCCCTAGTTTGAAAGATACATAGGGACGGACAGACAGCGGTAAGCGACTTTATGTTATAATAATAATATGTGATGATGATTCGCGGCCGCCCACGGCTTCGCCCGCGTGACAGTGCATTACTCCCGTGCGAAGCCGGGGAGGGTCCCTAGTTATACATTATAAACCTTCCTCGTGAATCACTCTATTTATTTAAAAAACCTCGTCAAAATCCGTTCCCTAGTTTGAAAGATCTAAGCATACATAGGGACGGACAGACAGCGGCAAGCGACTTTGTTTTATAATATGTAGTGATTAATATTCATACAATATTCATTGGAACGCAATCGCAAACCATACATGAGGTGAATGATAGTACGTGTTTAGTCGATATCACTTATATCTTGTATCGCTTTCGTTATCAAAATAGATAATTCCCACCTCTGCTGTAAATTGTATAGTATAAGTAAAATGTTTTTCTAACAAATTAACTCATTTCTCTGTCGCCATGTTATATCTAACGCATAACAGTCTATAGCAGACAGAATAAGTTGTGTTGTTTGTTAAATGATAATATGTAGGTATGTTTACAAAACATACGTTTTTTTATGTGTTAACATAATATTCGCGACGTAGTTTTCCTTATTTCTCATATTCCGAGGATAACTAGATCGATATCACCTTGACTGACCAATAAATTAGCAGAGTCAAGAACTAGTTTCCACCGGAGTTGTATTGACCAATAGGATTGCGGATGACGAGATAATCCGGCTCTCTTATTGGCTACGACAATTAGGTAGTGATGTTTAATATCTTGATCTGTCATGTACAAATCTGCTGAAAGGATCTTGATATATTTTGGTACAGATTCCGATAACTTTTATCTGTCCCAAGTCCAAAGATTTTCCGCAAAATGTTTATGTTTTTGTTGTCTTTGTCCAATAAAATCTAGTTTCCGAGAAATCACATTATCTTATGTTTCTAGTCAGTTGTTAAGGAACGTCTACATTAGTACCCAATGGTCGGTAACCAATTTGACTTGTGATGTCATTTCAATTTAAGGAGACGTTATCGGATGGCTTAATCGTAGATAACTTTGCTGGTAGATAAAATAAATTTCTTCGAATTTTTCTTATTAGAATCTTATCTGCATTGTATTTATATCGATTCCATCGTTTTAAATTGCCTTATATATTTTATTTTATTTATTTGGGACAGTTAACAACTGTATACAAAAATACATTGTTAGGTATTGTTTTTAAAGTATAGATAAGTACACAGTCCACTACACTATCCAGAAGTTACTTAAAAGAAGGTTACACAAGACTATACATCACTGATGAGATAGCACCACCATGGATGCTGCAAAACTAACAAGCTCATACATACATCCATAGGTGAATGAAACAATAATACTTCAACTTATCATAAACTTAAAATTAATAACAATGATACCTTTATCCTTTTGTTATTTCTTCGATTTAGATTTAGATACCAATTCTCCAACTACTAAACCTCTGAATTCATTACGCGACAGATAAAATATGTCAATATCTAAGAAGTATATAATTAGACAGTTGCGAAAGTCTTTTCACTTGTTCATGTTTAAACCCTAATTTATTTTTATTCCTTATTGTACACAACATACATAAAAAATGTGATACGGACTAAAAAGAATAGATTTATTTTTGAATGATAGTTATAGTAACAATCTATAGTGACGGGTCATTGCGCGGAATTCATCGTACTCCGCGTCCGCACTTTAGACGTTATCGGTTCCCCACGTCATGTTCTGTTGCCTCGTGTAAATAGTCCTTAATATGATGCGGTAACCAACCTACCAGACCATATCCTATCGTATCAAGTCCAAGTTCAAATAAACTGGATAATACCGGTTACAAAGTTACTATTTTCAGTTGGAAAATAGGTTTTTCCTGCATATAATGCCAGTAGCTTTATCATAGGTATTTCGGAAGCCTTGTATTTATAAAAAACACCGCGGCATAGTTACTCTCAAGCGATGATGAGCTAGCAATTAATCTCCCCGCTATGTTCAATGTGGTCATGGGATGTCATTCGCGTTCCTGCAGTTCTGTTAACCCCATTTTTGAAAACATATCCGTGTATGTATGTATAAATTGTGCATTGTTTTTCGGTACATTGATATATGATGGTTTGATAACTTTTGAGGATCTGATTCATCAAATGTGATTGAGTTCAGGGATATCGTTCACCTGGTTTATAGGAATGAGGTCACAGACAGACATTCATTATATCCACCGCGACATCAACGCACTGACGAATGTAGAGAGTTCTTTTCTTGAACAAAAACTTACGTAAGTTGTGGTGTTTGGTGTCATATAAAACACAGGAATTATAATCATTATGTACCTATCTATGTATTATCTAATTACTATCTGTCGCCGGAGTAGAACCAATTAAAAACATAAACTTCATTACTTGGATTTCCATTGATATAATTTCAAAGCCGTGGTCACTACATTTTGTAGGGTGACGACATTTTAATGGCTGAACCAATAAACATATTTATATTTCTGTAGGTAAATAATAATTAATGAATAATTATATCGATAAGCCATTCGTAGTACAGGGACTAAGAGGTAAGAAATCGTCTCTTCAATAAATTTTTCGTCATATATTTTTGCTTGTCTACCTAAAGCCTTTATTAAATAAAGAATATTTGATTTAGGTCAGAAGTGGCACCATGTAGTTCTATCGGCCCTTGGTGCTCTGCCTACCTCGTAAGAGATAAAGGCGTAATTATATATATGTATGTATGTGATTTGATTTAAATTCGATGAATTATTTATGACCCTATTTTATAGATGTTAATTAATCCATAGGTTTTGAGTCCAGTTTGCTGAACACATACGATGCATCACAAAAAGTTTTTTATTGCAAATGTCAGATTTATTTATAAGTGTGCTGTAAAAAAACATAAAATCAAAACGTAGGACTTTATCGCTTCCTTACTATGCCGAACTGATCCAATAATAGTTAATCTATATTGGGCAGGTTCTGCAAATATCACCAGGAAATTGGTACAAAGTTCAGTTTTGTGACGCATCATAACAACTATTCCGTATATTACGATCACCTTGGCGGACTATTTTTAATTCCGACCCATTTAGCCGACCGGCGAACATGCAGTGTGGATGCAGAAGCTGTGAATCTGCGGATTTGGAGTATTATTGCAAATAAGTTCATTTACTTCAAGAATAAAACCCGACTTCTTAAAAATTTTACCCAGTGTCACTCTCACGACTACGAATATAATGAAACCTTGCAAGCTCAAATGTGACACGCTGTTAAGGCTCTAGAGCAGTGGTTCCCAAAGTGGTCCAGGTGGACCCCCAGGGGTCTACAGGAGACTCGACGGGGGTCTACGTTGGCGTGAAAAAATTGAGGTTCACAATTAATTTGTATGTGATGTAGGCCTCTAGGGGGTCCACCAGAACCAGTAAACTTTTGAAAGGGGTCTACGAGAAATAAAAGTTCGGGAACCTCTGCTCTAGAGCGTGGCAAAAAATATACCTACATACATAGATACACTTGAAAAACATAACCCTACTTCTGGTGCAGTTAGGTAAAGACATATTCTCATATATCTATTTCTTTCTTGTGCTGACGCGAGGATATATCAGCTGCATCTCCTACCACGCATGTCGTAAGAATCGACTAAAGAAGACATTCTCCCAGGGGATGAGCTAGCGACTTCTCTTACTGCACCTAACGTGCCTGTTGGATCTCCTTAGTTCGTCACACAGCCGTGTCTATACAGGATGTTTCTTGGTCAACGTCAACGTTCCTGAAAACTAGGGAATCTCCTCATCATCACGATCATTTTTTTCCATGGAAGCATACCTGATAAGTGTCTGGTGACCAAGATCCAAAGTTGGGTAAATAGACTGCGTATTTCTGCATAAATGCACATAGACGCGCATAGCAAGATTTTTCATGAAAAAAATAATATATGTCTATGAAAAAACTAGCATAAACACTGGACAGTGTAAAATTCGCCCGATCAAGTAATTACTTTTTTTTTTATTTACATCGTTTCCCAGAATTTTTTTGACATAAACTTACTTTATTTCATGAATAGAGTAGGTACGTACCCTTCGTTAAGGGTGGCAACGAAAGAACACCCTGTATGCATGTGATATTATATCAGAGGGCTTAGTGTGAGTTTTCACTTCGAACTCGTTTGCGTTAAAGTAAATAGTCCAACCAATCACATTATGGCGTGATAACGTGATGTCATAAAATTGAGATAAAGGCCCTACTTGATTGGTTGAATAGTTTACGTTAACGCGATCGAATTAGAAGTCAAAACTCGCACTAAACCCTCTGTGTAGTAAACTAAACCGTACTTTGTTTAAATCCTTTGTTATCTAGATTAATCAATTCTTCTATATTCGTCCAATGATTCTTCATATTATCTACTTAAATGATTAGATTGATTTTATTGTAATTTTGTAAAGAACTGGATAAAGATCTATTGATGGTATTGTGTGCTGGTAATTAGTAAATTAATTTTTAATCCTTGTTGATATGTGATAAGTGGTTTAATCGGTCAATCTATGACATATCGTCCCTTCTATTTTTGATATTTTTATGTCCTTAAAATATTTGCAAAGAAAGCCACGCCATATTTCAAACGTAACTTTCAGTTGGTCAACTAAAATGACCAATAAAAATTGGCTTCTCGTAAATACTTTATGGGCCATAACGTTAGCCTAGCCGTAAACTGTGATAGGTTCCTGCAACCGCCATTGTGCGCCATAAATTACCTATTGTGGCATCTTTACTAATTCGCCTTACAGTAGCCGCCTCGTTATATGTCGTTGTGGAGTTCATGTCAGGAGTAGTCCTATCTTCGTCTGCATTCTTCATCACCTTGCACACCTGTAGTGCAAGCACGAACTTGGCACTCCGTAACGCAATGGTTATTCAAGCAAAACCTATGAAATTTGACAATAGGACCATTTCGTTACGAACCGTCAAAAATTCGTACTTGCCGTTATAAATCTTTTTCGTATATAAAAGTAATTCAAATTAATATTATAACTGAACATGCGAAAGTTTATATCATGAGAAAGTGTATAGCATCTACTATACATTTGAAGTCAAACTTCGAAACGAGACGCGTGCTCTTCCTTATGTTTTCATTGATGATATGGTTGATATATCTAATTGTTGATTTTCACAAATAAACAATCCGACTCGAAGGACCATATTATGCAGGAATATTAGGAAAAATCTTATTCATTAATTTTATCTTGTGCAAAGAACTATTATTAAACAAGTTCCTACTCAAAACATATGAAGTAAAGTAGTTAGCTAGTGAGCTAATGAATTATAATAATAGATATGAAATTACGAGTAGCTATATCTACCATCATTAAATAGAATGACATTTTAAATGTTTATCTGCATACATAACAAATAACAATGTATACTTAAAAAATAATGAATTTATTAAGTACCAACAAGATTCGCATGAGTGTGAAAATGGTAAATTTAAATAGATTTTATCTATCTACTTATTGTATTTCTAACAATGATGTGGGGTCTTCGACTAATACCTTAAGGACCCAAAGTTGATCTCACCTGCCAGTGGTGCAACCATATAACAGAAACATATTGGAAGCGAACCTGTCGCTACAGCAGATATACCTTAATTAACCTACAGATAGGTAGATACAATTCATTATTGCACTAAAATTTCAAATAAGAGGGCGAGCCTAATGCCTTATGTGGCATCATCAGGATTATTTTCTACCTGCTTACCTGGTTATTTTCTATAACTTAATATTTAATTGTATCAGGCGTCACTATTCGGAAGTTCAAATTTCCATCGAGGGTTCGCTCACCACCAGGCCCTACACCCTCCGCTGACGGTCGGTTTTTTATCTGCCGACTCATGATCACGAACACAATTACAGTCGTAACGAGAAGCCAGATCCAAGCACCTAGCATGCAACCATAAATACATAGCTGCTAATCCGTCTTGTGTTCAAAATGGAGATTTTTTTCTAAAATATCTGGAACCGGAGTCTATACATTCTCCATAAGTCCTTCCTCCAAAGAGGTAATGCGAGAATCTGACCTAGACCTGATGTGGCTAATGGAGCTTACGCAGTGCAGTATGTACCCATCACTGCCATAGATGTTTGCCTGTCACCGATGCAACGCGACACTATTACGAACAAATTTTCTCAGGGCATCATCTTTCCTTCATGGTCTTTTTGTATAACAACTGTTTCATCTCTTTCCCTCTACAGCACAATCACTATCTGACCTCTCTTTCTTCCTCCAGGTTCGAGCTACGGCGGACGCTGATGATCTGGAACACGGCTCTGGCCGCATTCAGCATCATGGGCGCTTGCCGGACGCTGCCAGAGTTCATACACGTGCTGCGACACTACGGCATCTACCACTCTATTTGTGTGCCTAGGTAAGTCATATATGTAAGCAACGGCTACCGTGTGAATTACAGAAATTAGGGATATATCATTATTTATATGTCCGCTGGTTACTTTTTCAACTACTATGCCTAAAGTGGAGGCTTTATCTTTACATACTGAGGTCCACAACTCGGTCGTAAACTTTGAAATTCCCATTTTTCCCTTTCCCGTAGGAATTAATTTTGGGAAATCCTTTCTTATCACAAGCCTACGTCGTATAAAGTACACCATCCAAGTTTCAGGTCTCTAATATCAGCGGTTTATGCTTTACGTTGATTCCTCAGTCAGCCATTGAAAACAGAGCACTTTATATGTATGAATGAAAGTTCGGTAGTTGAGGCTCGTGGCTAAGATCCCCGATTCCAGGTCTTCCTGGAGGAGACACCTGATTTTTAGTTTTTAACACACAAGGGGACGTAACACATGAACCCAGCATTTGCGTTGTGAATATTTCATAGACGCTTCGATTCCGATTTTATAAAAGTTGTAAACTCACGCGAGTATGACGTTACGCTTGCGATATTGATACGACGACGACGACGTCAGTCATCTGCTGCAACGCTTTAAGTCTATGTCTAACCTAGTAAGTTGTGCGTGCACTGGTCTGAACCAGAATCAACCAATGAAGATTGGAGACTTAAGTCACTGATGTGGAGATTGTATATATGTGTGTGTGTGTATTTTGACAGATTTAGAGCGGTTCCACATTGCCTGACACGATATCGGTATTGGAAACCGATACGTCTTTTCCGATGTCGGATATCGGACCGCGTCGGCTAATGAAACCTAGTCAGATAATGCTTAATCGCTCGGAAAGAACTTAGATTACTTCGGAAATCGCATTTTATGGATACAGACCGGATTTAGGTACCGTGTGCGTCCTGTTTTTACCAAGGTTTAGGACCAAATGTCAATAAACTGAGCTTCAAGGTGAGGCTGCTCAATCGCTCGGTCAATATTACCGATATGGTCGACCTGGTTCAAGATCTAATGCGAAATTAGTATGCCGTATTGGTTCACATTGTTGGTCTTTATACGACCTAGGCCTTTGGGCAGATAAACTTGTTTGGCTTATAAGGCAGTTTAAGAAGTTAAACTTTATCGGTCAAAGTTGATAAGGAAAAGAAATCAAGTTTGTAAATATCGGGGTCAGGTCGAGAGCAGGATCGACGTCTCCTTTTAAAGATTTATTTTATTGAATTGTATCAGGCATTATTATTGGGAAGTTCCTTCCAAATGGTCCCTATACGTTATGCTGACTCTCAAATCTGACAACTTATTAATTAATTCTCCATTAATATAATCCGTTAGGATATGGTTGATCGTTTCATTTTTAAACATTGTGCTGAATGATTTTTTTGTTTGCTGAGATTTGGCTAGTGTATAGCTATCGGGATGAAAAATAACGTTGCCAATATGTAATTTAGAAAAGAGATGGTAAAATCGTCATCCGAGTAATTGACCCAGTAGCTCAGTGGTTAGAGCGCTAGCACGGAATGCAGAGGCCATGGGTTCGATTCCCACTCGGGTGAGGATTTTTTTCCATTTCTTTATTAATAATTTTATAATATATAATATCTTGACTAAGATAAATTAATTAAAAAAAACACTTCTCCATTAATATAATCCGTTAGGATATGGTTGTTGATCGTTTCATCTTTAAACATTGTGCTGAGGGATTCAGCTTTATTTGCTGAGATTTGGCTAATGTATAGCTATCGGGATGAAAAATAACGTTGCCAATATGTAATTTAGAAAAGAGATGATAAAATTCGTCATCCGAGTAATTGACCCGGTAGCTCAGTGGTTAGAGCGCTAGAACGGAATGCAGAGGTCGTGGGTTCGATTCCCACTCGGGTGAGGAATTTTTTCCATTTCTTTATTCATAATTTTATAACTTATTATAACGAAGACAGTAATTCACATGAATGTGAATTCAATGATTCGGTCGCAATGAGCAAACCAGAATCTAGCATGTAAATCTTAATAAATATATCGCCTATTCGCGAAATGATCTGAAGTCATATGCGAAATCCTATTCGTAAAATACTGTAAATAATACTTGGACTCCTTTGCTAAAATTACGTACATAACCGACCCTCTTCTACTCGTATTATATGTTACGCCATTGGTGGTTCCATTATTACTACCTACTATATATATTATAGTCAGTCACTAGCTAGGTAGACTTTACAGGGGCCTATACAACTATAGTCGTAGTACCTATGTACTTATAGAGAACGTTTAGTATTAATTAAGGAAACTGCACTTATTACGTTACGTGGTACTTTTTTAATAGCAAGTTATCAATTTTCAAGTTATCATTAAATTTATATTGCGCTATTGTTCTTTGTGATAGTTTTTCTCACAGTTATTTTATTATTATATTTATCCACTTAAAATAAAATACGTAAGAGTGCCAAGATTATATTATGTCCAGACGTTTAAAAGTAAGACCAGTAAGACACACTTTCGCATTCTTCATTTATATGGTGGCTTTGATGTAATACATCACTGAGTTAGACTTACCCTGCCCATAGATTTACACTGTGTTATTACAAAAAAAAACACTGTTTAACTGTTCCCTTATAAAACATATTTTTTAACTAGTGTTTAACTTTAACCACCCCTGGTTTGTATTAAACCTATGTGTCAAAAGAGGCAGTTCTGATTGAAAAGATTTACCAATAACAAAACCGCAGAGGCGCCGAACGGATTGGGCGCGAAATTGATTAAAAAAATGGCGACTTTCTCCAAATTTGTTCCGTTAGGTAACTGTGCTATTTTATATAACCTCAGATAAGTTACCAGTGTCTGATAGGGCGTGTCTGTAAGATACTGAAAAACTGATTACAACTCTAGAATGATGTTGCTCTTGTAACATTTGAATATTTAAAATAGATTATTTTGCTGTACTGTATAATAATACATTTTGTAAGATGTTGAATAAATTAAAATATTTGCATACCACATTTTTTGGCGAAACCTGTCTTTGATCAAATAATGTAACTATAAAAATATTAACTTTATTGTATCATATTTGAGCAAATAAATACTCATTTTCATTTTTACTTTTTCATTTGAAAAGGTCCTGGAAGTGATCTAGTTAAAAGTTATTTGATAAAGTCAAAGATGGATTTTAATAAAAAAAACTTATTTCGAATTAATCAGGTACTAATTTTGATCTCTACCTATGTATGTAAAATAGATACATGGTTATCTTATTTAATAGACATAGAAATAACATGTTTAATGCTAATATGGTTAACATTGTTTTTAATTATTATGATTAGTCCTACAAAGTGCTATAGACTGGCTGAGCGAGGAATTTTATTGTATGTGTAGGTTTTATGCGTATAAAATAAAATGTGACGGCAAAATGTTTAATGAATACATCCACTTTTTAATTTTATAACTACGGTCGGTCCATAGATATTTATTTTGTCCAAGCTTACCTATTATAATAAATATACAGGTAAGTAAACAACATAATAGTTATGCATCTCGGTATGCATTTATTATTTGCTTCCTTGGTGTTATTGTCGTTTTCATAGAAAAGCGACCTCCGTATGCGTGCAGCTATTATTGACACAACGTCAAGATCTATTTGCAATGGCATTTATATCTGCGTATAATGTTATTATTATTCTTCTATGCTGCTCTGGGAGTGAAAAAAAAAACGTATAATACTACAGCTGCTTCTCTTCCCGGGCATACTGTACAAGTCAGTAGAGGGACAAGAGGGTGTTGGTGTTCTGTAGGCGATGGGATGACCACCTGTCACTACTAACCGAATTTGTACATCTCAACTATACCCTCAAAATTGGTCAGAAGTGCCACCGTGTGGTTCTATCGGCCCTTGGTGCTCTGCCTACCCCGTAAGGGATAAATGCGTGATTTTATGTAGGTATAATGTTATTAACTATAAACTTTCATACATAATTTTAATGAATGGTCGAAAGGCAGATCTCATAAGTTATTAGATCAGTAAAGACTTTACTAGAATACATCAGCTGCATCTCTTTCCGTGCTTGTCATAAAAGAGAGCAAATTCGAAACTTCATGACCTGACCCACCGCCGTAAAATGTTTTACAGGATACACTTTGGAGAGTGTGCGTGAGAACTTCACAATACAGTTCCACCAGCCCCTTTTCACTATCGGCATACCAGACGCAGACTAGCGTATCACCCTTATGTTGTTGATATCCCACCCATCCGCACCAAACGGTATGCTAACTCGTTTGTAATGCGAACGGCTAAGGAGTGGAATGCACTTCCTGTCGATTTGTTTCCCGAGCTCTACAACATTGGTCTCTTCAAAGCTAGAGCGAATAGACACTTTCTGGGCAAAAATGTACCACCCCAGGCCGCATCTCGCTTAACATCAGGCACGATGGCGGTCAAATGTTTGCCTAGCTAATTGTAAAAAATAAGTGGACTATGGAACTCAAGAGCGTTTTCTCAGACAATAAGCTAGCAAATAGTCACTAATCTTTTACATGTGGCCCCGATATGCGAAGCGTAGCTGTGGGATCTCCTTCCTGGTCAGTTTTGGCTACTCTATGTTTGGGAACAGCCATGTGTATATGAATTCTATTCGAACAGTGCTACCAAGATTTCTGATCCACGTACTGAGTCTATACCATGGAGAAGAAATAAATGAGGAGCAGCGGCTGAGAAGTCTTCCGGCGACTCGGACCACTCGAAACTCGGACCGCGGTCCCAATCGCCGGATCTATTAAATTTAATATATTTCTTCCGGCGACTGGGACCACGCTCAATATGGATAAAAAATCTATAGTTCTGATCTATTTGTAGTACAGTCAGAAGAAAAAGAATTTAAATAAAAATAAATAATTTTTTTTAAATGAAAATCGTTTTAATCCGACAAATTGTTGAAAAAAATCAGTTTCAATACCACATACAAATAACAATTATGTAAGGTACTATAAATTAAAATAACAATATAAAAAATATTTTTTTAACTTAAACATTTTAAAAAATTACAATCTGTTATCACACCAGTTCCTTCCAAAAAGTTTAATAACAAATTTCAATTTTAAAAAATCTGCCTTTTAGATATTAACAGTTATACTAAAATTGTATAGCAATAAATATGCTACAGGAACAATATTCAAGTGGTTTTCAGTACTTCCTACATCTGCATGTAAGCTACATGAAGTTGATATAAAGTATTGACACAGATTTTAAAGATGCCATCAATAAAAAAACGCTTACATGTCTTTATGTATTTCTTCATTTCTTCATTAGCGAACACTAAAATGTGCTTTCTTTTTTTTCTGTAGTCAGCAAGCAACAAATTTTGGTCCTTTTTAGGTACTTCAACATCGGCTGCTTTTTACGGAAAGTTACTTTCCTTGCTCCAACAGAATTATTCCGTTTCTTGTACAATCGCTTTTCCATATTATAAAAACCGGCAATTTGGATACAACGTGTAGTTGTCTACTGTATACTTCGCGAGGGATCTAGAGAGCTAAAATAAATACTACTGTAGTGATGCATTGTTATTGGATTTTTTAGATATTTTGGTATAAAAAAAATTCTGGTGACTGTACAATTATGTCAGATATTTTGCGGTCCCAGTGGACGGATTCAAAAACGGTATCCGGCGACTCGGACCGCTCGAAACTCGGACCGCGGTCCCAATCCGGATACCGTTTTTGAATCCGTCGACTCCGGCTGAGTATATTTTCATACAAAAATAGTGTACCGCTGAGCGGGGTTGAACTATGGGACGAAGGGAGTATCCTAACACTGTAGCCCTGCCCATTTACATAGAAACCACCTTGTAGTGACTAGCCAAACTACTTGCATAAGCGTGTGGTTACAGCTACTGCGTTACACACATTAGCCCTGAAGCTCCGCCCCTATCATGACGTCATGGCCTCAAGATTGCCACACGACTCAGTTCATAGTCCCACCTCCTCTTATACCTTTTCCATGGTCTATACCTACTCTATTGTGTCTATTGTCGAGTCATCGACCGTATATACCCGAGGCCAATTACTGCCGATTCTGAGTGTGAATAGAGTCTTAGTACTGTCATTGATGTCGCGAATTCCGTAGGCATTGTAGCCATTGTGGTGTAACCTCTGCGGTGTATTATTTATTTTTTGTGATCTAATTCTATTGGACACTTCAACTTGGAAATTGTAACATTGACAGAATAACGCATAGATGTGCCAAATCGAGTTAGGATATAACGGACATTCGCAGTGCGTCCTGTTACAAAACGCTGGAACGTTGTTTTAGCTGACCTAAACTTTGACATGTACATATTCATTTTGCTATGAAATGTCGTAAGTGCGTTTGAGACATGCGACGTGGTTTTGTAAAACCTAATATCCAGACGTCCGTTTTCATACATTTTGTTTATTTTAAAAATACAGGGTGTAACAGAAAGGGTATGTTAAGCGAAAAGCTATGTAAATAGCCCACTATAGAGATCCTATTTCCAAAATTTGAGACTCGAAATCATATTTTTATTTTTCAAGATTGTATGGACATTCCTGAGTTGTTTCGAAATTCTTCATACTATCTGGAAAAATATAAATGTGAATTTGAGTCTGAAATTTTGGAAATAGGTTCTCTATAGTGGGCTATTTACATAGCTTTTCGCTTAACATACCCTTTCTGTTACACCTGTATAAATTCGATCATTCATATGATTTAATACAAATTGAATTATCATTGGCGATTGAATTTGACGGTAAGGTCGCCTTCATCAGTATTGTAGGTAATATGTCAGTCTGTCTGTCTAGTCTTAACTAGCCATATTCAATGTATGTAGTACTTTCATTTTCAAATAAGATAAAAATTATAAAAACATTTACGATTAGTTACGATCTAATGTTTTTTTTTTACAAGTGAGCCTTGGAATAGGTACGTAATAAATAAGTAATAGTTAAAACCTTCGATCAAATTATATTTGATCGAAGGTTAAAACATTTTAACTCTTATGGACGCCCGCGACTCCGTCCGCGTGGACTACAGAAAAAAGAAAATGTCGAAATTATCCGGGATAAAAACATTTTCCCGGGATAAAAAGTAGCCCATGTTAAGTGGGACCTGTCAAAATATATTCCTGAAAACTGCATTGAAATCTGTTCAGCAGATTCTGAGATTAGCGTGCACAAATGCACAGACAAACAGATAAAAATTCCAAAAATCATTCTTTTGTGTACTATTGCGTTGATAAAGGTCTCCTATAATATTTTTTCTCATATATCTTCCATGTACAAACAGCGATCCGTTACATTTTTATTGTATATATAGATAGATAGATAGATTTTGCGTAATGTTACATGGGAGCATTTAACACTGTAGGTAGTTACCTAGAATTACTATCAGCACTCACCGGAAGGTCAATTTAACATGAGCAACATAGAAATAGGGGAATCCCCACCTCTAATTACAATATGATGTTCGTATCGTATCAAGTTTATACTGAAAACATTTAATGCATACATTAAACCTTTTTTTTCCTGGAGCAGTAGGCAGACATCACGGACCTCTATTTGTCACATTACGATAAATATAGCCACAATGTTGAATTTTGTATAGAGACGATACGATATCCACGATGCGTAGTCATGCTAGACGCCCGCGACTCCGTCCGCGTGGACTACAAAAAAAAAAGCAAAATATCGAAATTATCCGGGATAAAAACATTTTCCCGGGATAAAAAGTAGCCTATATGTTAAGTGGGACCTGTCACAATATATTCCTGAAAACTGCATCGAAATAGGTTCAGCCGTTTCTGAGATTAGCGTGAACAAACGCACAGACAAACCGACCAACAGACAAACCGACAAACAGACAAAAATTCCAAAAATCATTCTTTTGAGTACTATTGCGTTGATAAAGGTATTCTATAATATTTTTTGTTATATATCTTCCATGTACAGACAGCGATCCGTAACATTTTTATTATATGTATACCTATAGATTGGACATCCCATAATTGATTACAATGAAACCTTCAGATTTTTATAAGTAGAGCGTTCGGTGAAAATCAAATAACCTCTGACATTCGCAAAATTTAATTGTCATGTCCTGTAGGGATTAGGGAAGAATCGACAAATTTAATTATAATGCCGTGTTCAATCAAATCTTCGATGTAATTACGCAGATAATACTGCAAAATCGAATGGATATCAGATTTGAAGTTATGGAGCAGCGCTTGTCTGGAATTTGATGTTAGTATCTGATCCTAAATCTGCCTCAAATACTAGTATACTATAGAGCATACGTGTATTTTCAGTTTTCATTGAAGAATCTGATATTAGGGTCACAGTTTAAAAGTGTAGTGTTGTGTTGATGTCATATCGTTGGTACAACTCCCGACCTGCCCACGCACTTCTATTTTCCTAATTGGTTATCCAATAAGATTTTACGCAGTTATTGTGACGCTCTTTATGTGCCTTCTTTTATGTTTACATCATAGTTATCATGTTATTGCAAAATAATTTGAACATAGATTAGGCTAAACGTTGTCTAAATTTGACAGATATTCAATACATTTTGTCGTGTCAAATGTAATGTTTAAAGAATCTGTAACTTTACGCGGCTTGGTAATAACACCGATAGTGCTGTTACTTTTTATGCGGATTTGATGACATTCGATGACATTTTTAAATTTCTTTTAATGTGTCAAAGCCTATTGAATAGACATATGTTACATACGTTTTATTGTCCTTCCTCACACTTCCTACATTGTTACATCTACGTAGACATTCAACGGTGCATCTATTTTATTATTCCATAGTTGTGCGGAGGCGAAAGTGCCTGTCTGTTGGTTACGTCACAAATATTTTTAGTGTAAGTAATTACGTGTGCGCAAGTCATAAAATTCATGTGTTATATGCATTTTCGTATTTAATTACCCTACAGGGTTAGTTTACTTGCGGTCGTCGGCATAATACAAGAATTGTACCTACCTACATATTTGTTTACATCCAAAACGCGTTTGTTTTCTTTAAAATCCTTTGCCCTTAGAACAATCTGTATGTCATTGTTTGTGTCATGTCATGTTGTAGATGTACCTACATTGTTCTTTAAATATAGACATGGGTTTTGCTAAGTTTAGAAATTCTAATTAATATGTTTAGGTAAATTCATGTGTAGGTACTTCTACTTATTAATAGTCTGCATTGTGAACGTATAAAGAACAATAATTGTTCTTGCAAATGCAAAAAATATGGTACGTCCAACATAAGATGTTTTGTCTTAAACGTTCAAAATATTTTGATCTTCAATAATGTCAATAACAAACACTACAATTAGCGGTCTAGTGTCAACGAGTTGTTTTAAATACTGTCGTTATACTGGTATCCGCGACCGCTAGTTACTCGTATATTTATTACTTTGCGGAACTATATGGTGTGTGTTAATTTTTAACACCGCATTGAAAAAAAGGCATTAGTGTCGGTGTGCTAATCACAGAAATCTATTTTCGTATCTAATGTTTTCAATAAAAAAATATAGACTTCGTCATTAAATGGCTATGTACGGTATCAATTATTCTCTTGCTGTGCAATGAAAGCTTCAAGATTATTTAATTAATTAATTGATTCTAAAAAGCTTTCGAGCGCGTTTTGCGAAATATAATCCTATGACCGTGCGACTGTAAATTAGTACAAAAAATTTGCTTGACATAACATGTATCTACTTGTACTCAAATTTAGTGCAGTTTTATTTGTACATCTACGTCGTAGGTGTCTTTACCAGAAATATTTGCAACTGATAATCCTTTAAATCATTGATTGTAAATATTTATGGGTTTCTTTAAACCGGCCAAATCTGGTTAATCGTCTAATCAAAATGACCTTCGACTGACGTCAATCTATAACTCAATTCTTGTTTTATTAGGAATATTTAAATTAATAACTATTAGGATAAAATCGATACTTCAATTAATAAAGTCGGATATACAAGTAGTACCTACATTGTCACTAAATTTCCACATGCCTCTATGTCATATTTTTTTAGGAGAGATTTTCGCTAATGTAGGTGTTATTTTTTATAAGTAACGGTTTTACATGTTACACAATGGGTCTATTAGCTACCACATACCACTAGTAGAGTTTTTAAGGATCCGGATATAGCTATTTTGGATAATAAGTACCTATCTTACAACAGGCGACAGCGACTATTACCTAGTTTAATACTAGGATACTTAGGACGCCTTTTACTTTCAAATATGTATCCTTAAAACGGCTCAATTTAGTTTAATTACATACTCCAAAGCGCGAAAATATGTATTTTGATAGTTTTGCGTGACGTATTATTTCCTAACATTTAAACGGTTTCGTTTTCGTCTAGTTGAGTATGAAGTGCTCCCTCAAAACCTACTCTACACATCGGTACACATTAATTATTTATAAAGTTTTCCCTTAGTAATAAAATAAACATATTGTTTAATAGTATTTTAATTCAAATGTCGTCTATGGAATTTTGCTAAACATTAGGTTAATCTGCTGCTCAGATAACGTCATACAATGTACTGGTTCCAAGTCGATGTAAACGCATCAATTTGCTACCTCACATAAAAAAAAATCGATTTTACACCTAAAAACTGTTTATAAAACCATCGCCGATAGGCAGTAGAAGCGTTAGGACTGGAGTGGATGGGATGGATGGAAGGGACGCCCGCAGCCAGTATAGTCAGCAGCAGTAAGTGATTATGTGCTGATTGATGACGAGCTTAAGCCTATTTAACAGAAAAAAAAGATTATTAGAATACCATATAATGATATTTTATTTAATATAATTTTCTAGAATAGGTAGTTGATGTTATCAAGTCGTTTGGATATTTCGTGATGCTGTAGGCAATAAACCCGACCCCTGACCTGTCTTGTGATCGGCGAGCGTTGCCGCGTAGTGTTTACGTATTATCGTAATCTCGCGCATGCGTAACGCCTTCCGCAGAGGTTAAATGGAATTATATAAATACAGGAGATATGACGAATGGCGGCACTATCTTATTGAGTAGGTACTAGCGGCCGCCCACGACTTCGTCCGCGTAAAAGGGCATTGCACCCATGCGAAGCCGGGGGGGGTCCCTTGTTATACATATGAACCTTCCCCTTGAATCATTCTATCTATTTAAGAAAACCGCATCAAAATCCGTAGTGTAGTTTTAAAGATCTAAGCATATAGACAGACAGCAGGACGACTTTATTTTATAACTAGTGGACGCCTGCGACTTCGTCCGCGTGGACTACAGAAAAAACAAAATATCGAAATTATCTGGGATAAAAACATTTTCCCGGATAAAAAGTAGCCTAGGTATATGTTAAGTGGGACCTGTTACGATATATTCCTGAAAACTGCATCGAAATCGGTTTAGCCGTTTCTGAGATTAGCGTGCACAAACATCGATCCGGTATAATTTTATTATATATATATAAATAGATATATATCTATATATATAGATATAGACGATATGTAGTGACTATAGGCTAATAGACTATTGGATGCAGGCTGCTTCCGACCGGTCGGTTTGGAGGTTGTTGGGGGAGGCCTATGTCCAGCAGTGGACTTCCCAGGGCGGAAATGATGATAAAGGTTTAATTTTGTGCCATATCTAGATATTTGGGTACGAAGATGTCTACTCTAACTATTTATAATGACTCGAAAAAGTTTGAAATTGGATTTGTTATGTCGCTAGATGTGGTATTTGTGCCCAAAAAGCGGCGGTAGGTCAGTAGGCTGACATATAGATTGCCACATTTATGATTAAATTCGTACTGAGTAATGACGAGGGAAATTATTAAAAATAGTCATAATTTTGAAAATTTGATTGTAGACCTAGTATTCTAGGCAGACAAAGGGGTGTTACCGTAATGAAGAGTACCTATGCTTTGCTTAGATTACTTTCTAGTGTAGAGTGTAGACTAACCGATATTGTACGCGAACCATTGTTCCCAGGATGTTTTAAATGTTATGATAACCAGTTTAGGCCTATTATTGTATTCTAAAACTATGAACGACACGGAAATGGCAAAAATACAAATGCGAGTAGGTAATGTGATTTAATAAGTGTAATTTTACTAAAGAGAACAGCGATTTGTGTCTCTGTGGATTTTTGTCAAAATAAATCCCTCTATATTAATTTAGCAATACATCAGATTAACAGGAAATTAATGCTAATCCAAATCGAACTTTGTACTCTACATGAATAAATATAAAAAAATACAGAATTGGTTTTACAATTTTTTGTTCGCAATCAATTTACCATATCCAGTTTTTCCTCCAATTAAAGATAACATTTGGGTTCCGTCTTTATTGAAATAACTAATAGTTTTTTGGCGGATCTCCAAACAACAAAGCGGGTTGAGCTTCCAGTCGAGTGGGTGTGCCAAAATGTGCTGTATAGCTGGGTAGTAGGGCTCTACACTTTTGAGCCTGAGCCAGGGCCTGAAGTAGATATATCGACCGCAGCCATTGAGCTGGCCCATTCATCCCAAGGCACCTTTATGCTCTCAAGCATGACCTACTAAGTTATCTACTGTCCTCTTGTTCATAAGCTGCTTCTTTGGTGGTTTCTTGGACTGCGCAAAATGTGGAAACTGATCCTATGATATTTTATGCCGTTTTGTGGTAGGATTATTAGCGCAGAATTGGTCAGTGACATTTTTCTACCAGTGTTGAGCGTTGTCCTTTTAAATGACTCAGGGCTGATTTTTTCAAACGTCAGATAGCCTATCTGAAGAATAAAACTTATGCTGTCTCTATCATGATCAAGGTTTAGAGAAAGCCAGCATCAACTTTATTCTTCTGATATGCTATCTGACGTTTGGAAAAATCAGCCCTTAAGGCGCTCCAATAGACGAATTTTAGGTATTTGAGGGGGTTGAGGTAGACGTAACTGCGTGGCGCCCCCCGCAACCAGCGCAATCTGCCGCGGACGTCCTTATTCTGTCGCCATCCGTATTCTGGTTGATTTCGGGATTAATTGCCGGGATTTTAATTTCTTTCCTGTATAATCAATGGAAGGCCACCCGCGAGGTGGACGGATGACCTGGTCAAGGTTGCGGGCGTCGGTTGGATGCAGGCTGCTTCCGACCGGTCGGAGTGGAGGTTGTTGGGGGAGGCCTATGTCCAACAGTGGACTTCTCAGGGCTGTAAATGATGATGATGATGATGATAATCAATTTTGTAACTGGGTTGCTTACTGCGTAAATTGTAAATATAATTAAAAAATTTACAGGGTGTAGGTGACAGCCAGGTAAATACTGGAATGCTGAACAAGTACTATAGGGTTGAGTTACACGACAATATTATAACTCGCAGGAAATGCATTTTTATTTTGATTATCCGTACCTAATGTTTGTTTTCCGCGCCAATTGTATCGGGCGATATCGACTAGTTAAATGGGCTTATTGGTTATTGTGTGATGTAATGTTTTTTGGATCACTTGTGACTCTCTATTAAGGTTGATCAGGTTTTTGAACTTTTTGAGCGTAACTGGTTTTTTTTTTAAATCGTCTATTGGTAAAATTTTTGTTTTTAAGCCATTTTCTAATTAAATAAACAAAACATAACATAATGAGTGAGATCAACACTAAAATATCGTTTCATCAATTCGATTCTGAAACTTCGCCGGCAGTTCCGCTCGCTCGGCTCGTGCGTTGTTTGTCATACTCTAACCTAACTTATTATTTTTATCATTGTATGAAAAGGGAACTGTCACACCGACAAAACGTCATTCGCCTTATACTAGTTGTGCGCTAAGGTTAATTTGATGTGCAGTCAGTATTTATGATGAGATTGTAGTATTTTTGCACCAAAAGGTATTAATTTGTCTTGCATTCGAGGAAAACAGTTTATGTTGGGCTGATATTATGTATTTTCGAATTATCTGCTGTAGTTGTTTTGTAAAACATTGAGTTTATTTGTACTAAAATAATTTAATTGCTGTAATAAAGTATATAAAGGGCATACTGTACAAGTCAGTAGAGGAACAAGAGGGTCTTGATGTTTTGTAGGCGATGGGCTGACCATCTGTCACTACTAACCGAACTTGTATATCTCAACTATACCCTCAAAATTGGTCAGAAGTGGCACCATGTGGTTCTATCGGCCCTTGGTACTCTGCCTATCCCGTAAGGGATAAAGGCGTGATTATATGTATGTATGTATGTATGTAATAAAGTATATAAAAGATGAGATTAAATTGATGGGCGATTATTTATTTGATGTGCAATTAAAAACATCTCCTAAACAAATAACTATGATCGGTTATAGGTTGCAGTTGCTGGATAATACACATTATTATTTATAAGTTATAAATAATCCAGAGGTCGGAATTAGGTAGAGTCATTTATGTACTTGCATCGAAATGTTGATATTAATATGGACCTTCCCAGGATTTCTAATGGACAATCCCGTGTGGCCAACAATATTACAAATAAATAATAATAAAACCCTCAGAGATAGACAAATAAAACAAAGATAATTAACATAAAATTTCTGCTCTTTAAAATTAATACCGGAATTTGAGGCATATCCACTTTATTCTTTCGCTGTATGAAATCAGTGCAAGTACATAAATGACTCTACCTAATTCCGACCTCTGTTTATAACTCTTCTACCCCAAAGTGGTATTAAAGTATGATCTTCAAATTCTTCCTTCGCATTATAAATGCGAAAGTAACTCTGTCTGTCTGTGTGTTACGCAATCATGCCTAAAATACTGAACCGATTAAAATTAAATTTGGTACAGAGATAGTCTAGAGCCTGAGAAAGGACATAGGCTACTTTTTAATGCAAAAAAGAGATGTAAGTGGTTGAAATAGTGGATGAAAGTTTGTATGGATATTACGTCATTTTTTAAGCTAGAAGCTTAAAACTTATTTTTTAGGCTTTTCATTAGATATAAATAAATACGACATTCAAAGTTTGTAAAAGAATACCCTAAAGGAGCTAAAAATAGGGGGTGAAAAATTTTGTGTGATGACATCGGAAAAAAGCTTAGGGCTCAGAAAATAAAAATATAGAACAGAACAATACAGAGAATTAAGTAAGAAACTTGCCAAGCACTGCGCGCCATATGCAAAAAAGGGATGTAAGATGAAAGTTTGTATGGAAATTACGTCATTTTTAAAAGTTTTGTCTCACTACAAATATGCGAGTACAACTTCATAATGATTATCAAGTAGGACAATATGCAACAAACAGCTCTTTTAAAAATCGTAAAAATCGTACTAAAAACGTCGCATATAAAAATGTACTTAAATAAGCTTAATAACTTATTTTAATGTACATGTGTTTTACTTGCAAAATAATTAGCCTAAAAAAATTTAAAATGCTGCCGAAAGTCACTACTTCACGCGGACGAAGTCGCGGGACAGCTAGGGATTCGCGGGCAACTTAGGGATTTATGTTCGAAACAATTTGAAATCATATACATATATACATAATAGTCACACCCATTATCCCCCAAAGTGGTGTATATTAGTGTATAGAACCGGGAAATCCCGGTACCGAAATTCCCGGGAATTCCCGGGATTTAGAAGCGGTAAAAGAACCGGGAATTAAAATACAAGAACCGGGATTTTCGGTACTTTCGGGAATTATTGAAATCGTAAATTGACATCATAAAAAATTCGTATAAAACCCTTTTTTTTCATATTAGCTGTAATTTATAGTTTATACACATAAATCCGTATACATATATGGTAATTGGCAACACTGACGCTACGCGTGAGCGGTTCAGGAGCGGAGCGGCCACTTTCCCGCCCAAAGAGTAACGAAATGTGCAATAAGATTACCTATTACTAAAACGTACTAGTTCCCCGCCATCAACAACAGCCCAACATTCACACGCTATTGAAATAGAAGAGGTCTTAGAATCCGCAGTAGAAAGAAGTAATCTTAGGAAGAGCGACGAACTAAATGCAGAACTCCAGATGATTAGGAAGGAACGTGTTAGATCAACGAAGAATGACGACCTTGAAACAAATATAAGAGTCGAGATGCCCCTTTTCAAGAATGGAGGCGATCGTGGGCGACATTTATCACAAGCTTATGACCATCTCATGAGTATTCCACCCACCAATGTTGAGCCTGAAAGAATTTTTTCTTCGGCTGGCCTGCTGTGCAATAAAATTAGATCGCATTAAGGTGATGTAACTTTGGATGCGTTGATCTTTTTGAGGACATATTACAATGAAAAAAAGCTTTCAAAAAAGACCAAATAGTTCCACTTTATCTGTGAAGGCGTAGATTTTATTTGATTGTTATCTATTTAAATTCAATTTATTCTAGCCTAAGGTATACCCTCTCCCACCTCTTATGGTAGATTCTTATTAATCTTACTGCGTTAATTACGAGTACTTACAATAATAGTCTGATTTTAACTAGATTTTAATTAATATTAAGTTTGATTGTCATTAATCATATTTAAAAACCTCGACCAGTCTTTTCGAAATGCCCTTAAAAAGGGCATGGGCTCCCGGGCCCCATGACCCCATGGTTTCAACCCCAAACGGCTCAAATATGAAGACTCCACTGAGGTTTGCATATTTGCGCCGTTTGAGGTTTTCCGCTGTGGCGTGTGGGACATGGGACGCTGCCAGAGTATAGACGCATGTAGCGTCCTATACTAGAGAACGCCCCATCTCCCAGGGCACGAGGGTCATGCCGTCCGGTCTCTTGCCATGGTCGCGCACCAAACCAACAGGTTCTAAAACAGATGGTGCCCCGGCGGTGGCAAGAGCCCGGCGGATGATATCGTTAATACTAGCATGACGTGGGATGCGACCGGTACTCCTGGTACATGAGAGGCCATGGTGTCCGAGTTGATCGATGGCGTCGCCACAACGGCATCGGTGGGGGACATTGCACGGCGCACCAAGGCGTAGGCGTGTGGCAATGCAGAAAGTGGTTCGGTCCAAAAGTGTAACGACGTTGGCTGACGGCACTGCCTGTAACCAATGGCCCGACTCCTACTCGCCCAAGGCTGTAAGGCGGGCACGCTCTGCGGTTGTTGTTTGTCGTTTTTAATAGGTTTTTCCGTACCAATTCACAAAGCGGCCCGTCCCACAGCCTCTGCGACGATGGGGTAGACGGTTTAACTCCATTTGGGCAGACCGCCTTCCAGGCGGTTTTGGCTTCAGCCATATGTGCAATTTCGACCTGGCTTTGGCTGTTTAAAATTTTGATGACTAGTGGGAGAGTGCTATGGGCTGAAGCCAAAAAGACTGGGAGTGCTACACTAGTAATTTTGCGTACACCTCCAAACCTTATCTTGGCCCAGGAACGATCATCTAAACTGATATTGATAATCGAGGAGAGGGTCTGCTTAATAGTTTGGTCTAAACAAAGAAGAAAACCCTGAAATTTCCATATTTGACTGCAGCGGAGGTAGTACATAAATCTGGGGGCAAAAAGGCAATGGCGTATTATATAGTAGGCCATGTGCGTATTAATTTTGAAAAGGCGATCTGAGGTGCCGAAAAAATTTTGAATTAGTTCATCCACGAAAGAGGGTATCGACTCGTCTAAGATGGGCGAGCCCAAAAGGCGAAAAGAGCTTTTATCAACAACAGACAAATTTGGAGCCAATAGGTTGAAAGCAGAAATTATTTCGTTACGGGATGGGGTGGAAGCGGGGACATATAACTCACATTTTCCCGTGTTGAGCTCAAGCCCTATTAATTTTAATTCCTGCTTCAGGAGTTTAAGATCCCCTAGGACAGAGCTTGTTTCGCCTCCTAGGGTGCCATCGTCTAGATACCACACGTTTAATTTTGATTGCAGCCGATGATGATGATTGATCTCATTCAATGACAGACTGAATTTATCTAGATTGTAAATATTGTATTGATATTAAGTTTGGCTGTAGCTAAAAGCTGATTATTACTCAAATAAAACATTCTTTTGTGATTTTTATTTGTATTCTTGATACCGTCACAATTTAAATTTATCAACTAGCATCATATTATGTATGGTTGAAAAAAAAAAACCGAAAGTACCGAAAATCCCGGGAATTCCCGGTTCCAGCATGGTCTGATACCGAAAATCCCGGTTCCTTGAAACATATCCGGTTCTCTATACCCTAGTGTATATACAGGGTGTAACAAAAGGGGTATGTTAACCGAAAAGCTATGAATATAACCCACTATAAAGAACTTATCACCAAAATTTGAGACTAAAAATCACATATTTATTTGTCCAGATAGTATGGAGAACACCTAACCCACTCAGGAATATTATGAACATACAATCTTGAAAAATAAACATGCGATTACTAGTCTAAAAATTTCGGGATATGTTATCTACAGTGGGTTGTTTTTATAGTATTTCGCTTACCATACCCTTTTTGTTACACCTTGTATGCTACTTGTTATATTTGCTATTGATACTAAGTTATTTGCATTTTAATGTCATAAAGAGGACTATACTAACACACGTAAACTTTTGCACAAAATGTTCGGAAAAATCCCGGATTTTTTTCCCGGGATTTTGTGGATCTAAAAAAACTAAGTAGATAAATAAAATTATACTAGGTAGAAATGGTAAAATAGACACGTAACATAATTACCTACTTATGAATATCATTTTTAAATACGAAATCACTACATATTATAAAACAAAGTCGCTTTCTGATGTCTGTCTCTAAGCATACATGCTTAGATCTTTCAAACTAGGGAACGGATTTTTTTGATGCGGTTTTTTTAATAGATAAAGTGATTCACAAGGAAGGTTTATAATGTAACTAGGGCCCGCCTCGGCTTCGCACGGGAGTAATGCACTCTCGGCGTTAGTACAATCTAAAACATACTATAAAGTATCTATGTAGGTAGGTACTTAACGTTTTCTACGTAAGTCTTTTTACGTAAGGTCTCTCTTTTTTGTAACTTTTGTTACACTACGATTTCCCAAGTCTACTTACTAAATAAATATAGTATTTTATATTATGTATTTGCGCGCGAAAAAACAAGCACAGAACCGGCGTTGACAGTGGTCACGGCGGTACTGAATGTTCCGAGCGAGACTGGCCAGTGCAAGGATTAGAACACAGCGTAGTTGTAGATGTGTTTTTTATTAATTGTTAATTATCTACAAAATTTACAAAAAATGTACTTTGGCCATAAACTAGATCTGATAAAGCGCTATACAACTATGCAAGTTTCGTGTTGATATTCACAATAGTTTTCAAGATATATCGCTTATAAGAACGTAAAAAAGGTAATTTTCAAATCGAAATTCTATCGAGAATTTTTTAAGTAATTGAGTTTCCACGTTGGCCACAAACTTGATAAAGATTTAAATAATAACATATAAAAAAAATTAGAACTGTGGTAATCGGACAAGTATTTAAAAAATCGATTCTAAAATGCCTCTTTTGTCTGATCACACCGCCTTAAACGGATAATAATACGTAACATTATAAATACTAAATAACCAATAATTTAAACGGATAATTATATTCTATTTATCATAGTTTATTTCCATGATCCGTCTTAAAAGTAAATATAATACGCGAAAATCACGTCAATGCTTAGCTTAGTACGTACAAGACCTTTGATGTACAAACAAACATACGGACGCTAATAAAATGTTGTAGTGTCCAGTCAATATTTACTAAGTCCAAGTAACTAACTAAATATCAAGTGGCGAAATATTGTTTGATCGTTTGTGACTACATTTCCTAGAAGGTTCATGTGCAATAATAATAATAATAAATTATGTAGCGTTGTGAAGAACCATTAGAAAGATTCTTTGTTGAATTTGGTACATTATGTACTTACTTCGTTTTTCCTTCTCTGCGTAGGTGGACAATAAAAGAGCGGCGGTTAATTTCGATCTTATTGAAGAATTATTATATAGGTAGATTATAGTACCACCATTACAATGTTACACAGAGACGATGAAGCAAAAGAAAAAATATTCGAAGAATGTCTCTTCTCATATTCAAATAAAACTTTAATTCTCATAAATTACAAGTATTACCTAATAACCTGTAGGCGTATAATTAAATATTCGTAATACATGCCAGCTATTAATGATACAACTTCTTAAAAAAAATCTATTAGCGACGTGGAACGCACTTTGTACCTCCACATTCGACAGTATAAAAGCTACACGAGCAACTTTCAAAAAGATTAATTTTACATTTACATGATTTTATTAGCTAGTCTTGATTATTTACATATTACCAGTACTTTTTTCTAGTAAAAACATGTGTGAAACTAGCTATTAATCCTAGAATCATATTGTGTGAATGATAAACAAATGTAGATTTAGGAAGTTTGGTTAAAGGGTTGTTTAAAATAATTGCGAACGAAAGTTTGTAGTCTACGTTTCATAAGGCTAGTGTAGGTATACGTAGTGATATATTTTGTTTCATCAAATAGTCACTTTTTATTTGGCTTTATATCGATTTGTGTAATTTCAGACAGGGAGTGGGCACCCGGTCACGGTCAATGTCATGCGAACATACTGCTCGTACCAATATACCCGATTGTGATATGTTTTACATAGTAAACCCATACTCAGGAATATAAAACCTAACTATGCCTAGAGATAGGTACGAGTACTTACCATGAAATCTAATTTTTTATATAAATTGATAAAATTCTTTACTGTTCTGCAATTTTTATGCAAGGGCCAGCTTAACGGCATTCTCTACCAGCTAACCTGGTTATTTGAGAACATATTTAGATCAAAGTAAATCTACCTTGACATATCTGCAAGAATTAAGAGATAAACTCTTTGTTATTATTAACCTACCTATTCCCTATTTTGTTCATTGTACTTTTATTCTGTGGCCTGTGTACAAAAGAGATGTATAAATTCCATTTTGGTTTCTGTGGGGCTGTTTGTTTCTGATATTTTTTTAGTTAATTGTTTATTAGATAAAAAAATATGATATCATTTACCAACATAATATATGTAGTCCTAAAACTGGAACTTATGTGCGTCATATTTTTCTTGAAGTGTATTTTGTTTTTTCGGTATTTAATTATTTAGATTCAAACCATAATGATACTGCGAAAACCAGAACGAGTTGTTATTTTTAAAAAAATTGTATAACAGGTATATATGTTTTACATTATGTAACTTGTATTTCTCGGTACGCTACTATGTATTTACCTATTTATTATTGCGTAGAGTAAACATGTTCGGAAATAAATACGATAACACAACTATAAAATCTATTTTTTATGGCTAGATGAAAAATACTTTTACATCTTAACTATACCCTCAAAATTGGTCAGAAGTGGCACCATGTGGTTCTATCGGCCCTTTGTGCTCTGCCTACCCTGTAAGGCTCGTAAAGGCGTGATTATATGTATGTATTTATGTAGATGAAAAATACATTCGTCGATTTTCAAATAAGGGCTTTTCAATGTTTGCTTAATTGTCACTGATGTATGATGATATCACGATGTTTGCATATACATCCTGTATACAAAAAATGAAAAGAGAGAAAAATCTATAGTTTCTTTTCTTGTTCTCCCGGTCAGAATTTATCAAGAGATCTTTAAAATCAATGTCTTAAAATTTATGTCATTATCTGCCTGCATACACAACAAATATTCCAAGGTCCATTGTCTATACAGGTTTTGTTACGTCCGTCTAGCTAAGTATTGCAGGTCTTCAAATAGTGGAGCCTATTAGTAATTCTGCGGTCGATTCAGGTAAACCTTAATTAACACTGCGCATACGCATGGTATCTCTGTATGCCGCTATGCCGGGGCAGTTGACGCGCGTGCTGTCTTTCCAAATTACATAACAAACTACTTTCTAACGGTTCAGTCGGTCACCAGGCTATGTACATATTTAGTGTGACTTTGACGTAATATTTACAAGCAAGCCCTCGCTTCGCTGTGGGCAAACTTTTAGAAAAAAATTTGCTTATATTCCCTAATGTCTCTATGGCGCTATCTGTCTTGTGCCATTTTCTTCGCAACAGATCGTGTTACATCTTTCAAACAAATAGAAGTTTAAAATTCCTATCAAAATCAGTTGTTCTTTTATCCCTTAGGCGTAATCATACATACATATACATACGACTGTGTTCTCGAGGTAGCTTATAGCCTGAAAGAATACATACAACCTGCCTCCTTATTACCTAACTAGCAAAAGCAAAGCGATAGCGACAATTGTACAAAAATCGCTGATTGCTTCTCAAATTCGTATTACATAAAATGAATTTCAAAGGAACTTTGACATTTCAAGGCGAATATTGTACAATTTTCGCTATCGCTTTGCTTCGGCTTTGCTATTGCTTTAACGTAATCAGGGGGCGGAGTTCCTTAGTCGACTTACACGACATTTACGAAAGGAGATGCAGCTGATGTATTCCAGTGCGTGGAGCCCCGCATCAGCAATGGATTAGTGTAGGTGTAGTTAAGTGTAATTTCATCCCGGAAAAAGTGTCTGTGCAACATTCGGTTAAAAGTATAAAGAAGAAATATTGCAGAGTCGAGGATTTGTTTTATTCAGAGTCTTGTTTCGTTTTTGCATAATTATGTTCCGGCAGTAAAAATGTGCAAGTAATCATTACAATATGGCGTTTTCTTTCTTGCAGCGCAAGGAAATAACTGTAGCTTTCATAATAAGCTGTGAGACCAAAACCGGAGCTCGTTTGTTTTGGTTACGAAACGAGAATTCCTCTTAATTTTGTGGTCATAATGCAGATGGTGGTTAAATAAGAATTATTTTGAGTGGTCGATGTGGCAATGTAAATCTTTTGCCTACTAAAAGAATGTTTTGATTGTCGTCCGACCTAAAAGGTACATGGTTCAACAGTAACGTATTACATAAAATTTGCGTTATTTGAGGTTAAAAATGTTATACGTATACGTATTACATAAAATTTGCGTTATTTGAGGTTAAAAATGTTATAACTGATGGAAATAAACTTGAAAAATAGAGCACCATGCCTCGAGCATGTGAAGTAGACGAAACCGTTTACTTTCCAGAGTTACCACCATGTTATTGACGTGTGATACCTCTGTGACGTAGCTGTGTGTGAGCCGAGACGTGGAACCTGACGGTGGGGCTGGCTCACCGATTACATGTCACTCAGAGAGCTATGGAAAGGTCAATGCTCGGAATCTCACGAATGGACAAAGTCCGAAATGAGATTATCCGGCAGAAGACCAAAGTGACAGACATAGTCTCGAAATGTAGCAGACCTAAGTGGCAGTGGGCCGGCCACATCTGTCGTAGAACCGATGGACGCTGGAGTAAATGGGTTCCCGAATGGAGACCGCGCCGCGGCAAGCGTAGCGTTGGGCGCCCTCCAGCCAGATGGACCGATGACTTAAAGAGGACGGCTGGTAGTGACTGGATGGCAAAAACGGGAGATCGAGCTATGTGGCGTACACTGGGGGAGGCCTACGTCCAGCGGTGGACTGCAATAGGCTGACGATAACGATAACCTCTGTGATACACATTTCATTTCGGTAAGATACGTTGTGAGGTCCCGTGATACTCATATACTTATCACGAGCTGTTTTAATGAGCATGTCACAATTAACCTTTCTGCACCCTAAAATGTTAATGTAGGTAATAAAACTTTAATTGTCTCTTGATAAATATGTATGGAATTGAAAGTTGTAGGTACGAATTACTTAATTTTACATACCGAAAACATTATTCACTTTGTATTGTGTATATTTTGTTGGAATTATTGGAATTTACCGTAGTTCTGTAGGTACATCTTATCGATGGGATCTTTTTGGTTGGGCGCTGCCCGTGCTCACTTTCTTTACATACTTTCAGAAACTAATACTGTTTAACACAACAGTCGACCAATTTACCTAATAAATTCGAGCCTCATCTGTTTCTGAACCTGCATACTTTAATTTGACCAAATAGATGGGATAGCTGACGATCTAGGAAAGGTTATGGCATTGGTTAGTCTATAAACCTGCAAGATTTTCTTTCATGATAATTTTAGTAGATTATTATGTCCGATATTAGAAAACGGACAAATTTTACGCTCGCGGCGCTCCCACCTTTACCCGCTTCTATGTTCTATTTACTCTAAATTAACCTCAACTCTTTCACCTTTCCAGCTTCATCGAACAAGACAAAGTGTCAGGTTTCTGGACGTACATGTTCGTGTTGTCCAAGCTGCCCGAGCTGGGCGACACGGTGTTCATAGTGCTGCGCAAGAAGCCGCTGATGTTCCTGCACTGGTACCACCACATCACCGTGCTGCTGTACACGTGGTACTCCTTCACCGAGTACACCTCGAGTGCGCGCTGGTTCGTCGTTATGAACTACTGTGTGCATAGGTGAGTGCTACTTTAGTTAGATATAGTTATTTTCTATCTTCATACTTCACATTCTGTTTTTCTATACCAGGTATTTTCTATACTTTTTTTGAATTTTTCTGGTCGTCTCTGTTGATCCTGGCTTACAGGAGTTGCAGTGGCGGGAATGACTGGTGGGCCAATCTCGGT
The DNA here is from genome assembly GCA_014607495.2 of Carposina sasakii. Taxonomy (NCBI): domain Eukaryota; kingdom Metazoa; phylum Arthropoda; class Insecta; order Lepidoptera; family Carposinidae; genus Carposina; species Carposina sasakii. Next base: position 13,513,390 of record CP053153.1, read on the forward strand.
TATAGTTATTTTAGTGTTTAGAAGACGTGGACTACTGCTTCTTTCTCTATAAGTTACAAATTCGGTCACGCATATTACCCCCTAAAAGAATAGGCAAATAACGCACCTAGCCCTACATGGTAACTTGATGAGGGATGATCGGTTTTTAAGTAATTCTAAATAAGTATTAATGTATGAGACCTCAACAAGTTATCGAAATGGGTAGCGTCAACTCAGCTGGCTCGTATAATATAAAAATAGTTCAGAGGGACCTAATCCAAGCTACCGGCGGTCAGGGTCCCAGATTAAGGAACCTCCTACCAGTGCGTGCCTCGGAGTATCGCCTTCAGTATCTGGCCATTTATTGATACCATTAATTTAACTCACAATTAATCCAATCAACATTGCTCATTAAGTTAGCCTCACTGCTGTCAATAATAATATTGCAGACTTAGCATTATTTTATAATATCTATATCAAAATCATCGTTGATCACGTTTACCTTGAAACGACGTCGTTACCACGGTCAGTATGCGGTGACCATTCGACCCCACGCTGTTTGCTATCTAGATCATGGATATGTATAATGTTCATTTATGTTATTACATTATGTTCATACAAGCTATAATTTCAAAAATCACACGCCTATCTCCAATGTTTCTTCAAATTCAAAATACTTTATTTGCTCAAAATAAGGTTATGTTGGTGTTAGTTTGTTTTAGTGCCTCATATTTTGCCGGCATTGGCATGCAAAATTATCTCTCTACTTAGGTATAAAAGTGAAAACAAGTACTAGACAATGCAGTTGGTTCATACACTTCCTTACCTTCTGCTCGTAAACATATATTTGTACTAACAGCATAATTTTCTTCTATTCCAGTATAATGTACTCGTACTATGCTCTAGTCAGCATGGGCAAATACCCGCCCAAGGTGCTCGCGATGACCATCACGTTCATGCAGCTCTCGCAGATGGTGGTGGGCTGCGCTATCAACATCTGGGCACACAACTACATGTCCAGCGCGCCCTCGCACACCTGCCACATCACGCAGAAGAACATCCGCCTCTCCATGGCCATGTACTTCTCCTACTTCGTTCTCTTCGCCAGGTTCTTCTACAAGGCCTATCTAGGGCCCAAGACCGGCAAGAAAGCCAAGGTGGAGCCCGCCCCGGAGGTGGAGACCAACGGCAAGAAAGTGACGTATAACGGCTACCCGCGCCAGAGGAACGGCGTGGTGGCGCACTAGTCGCAGATGTGATATTATTTATATAGTGGCTGTTAGCACCGATACGGGATTGCCGGTTGATTCAAACTAGTTCTTATAGGAAATTGTAAATGAGTTGTTAAAACGTCTTTTAAGTTGGATTAAGCTCACGTTTTTGGTTTGTTAACGCAAAAGTTTGTCGAAAATTTTCTGCCGTTTCGATTGTAATGTTATTTTGTGCATTATGCAATGTTTAGTTTGATTAGGCGGTGTTGTTTTCAACCGGCAAGTGCCGCCTCGAGGCGTCGTACATTCCGCGAGCCGCCGCGCGCTCGTCCGCTTTGCATGGGCTCTGTGACACCGCGATTTAGGAGACCAGTGTCTATTGACTCCCGCCATTAATGCTTAGCATAGAGTAAGTACAAATGTGTGGCCTGTCAGGCCTTCGTGTGATGCTTCGTCGATTCTACTTTAAAATGAGGATATGCAATTTCACTCTGTCTACTTAAGATTTAATGCCAAAAGGTTAGGCTTGCTAATTATCCTCCTAAATTGCTACATCACATATCCTATGTAAATGCAAAACATCCTGTTATAGTTTAGTCTGGCTTGTTCGTCGGGAGCAAGTGCGACATGTTACAAGTGTTGCTACATGTAACATTTGTTGCAAGTTACACGCACGTTGCTCTCGCTGGATATCCGGCTTTAACCTATTTATATTATTTATAACAAGTGATTTTTTAAATTATTTTCTTGTAAAAGGGTAGGGTGTAATTTTGTACAGCTGTACAGTAAAGTTAACGGTCTTCAAACTATTGATTGATAATGATTAAAGTAAGGTGTAGATATACTTTGTGACGCTTGTGAGACAAGCGCCAGAGTGTGAGATATTCTCGAACGCGCAATGAGCAATATGTTAATGTTCTAAAAAATTTACAGTTGATTATCACCTACTTATCTATACATGAGTACATAATTCGTTAGGAGATTATATTTTACAATTTTCTCCCCGACTTTCTTTCAAGTGCTCTTAACTGCGCGAAATCTCTCAGAAATATCTTGACTCTTCTAAAAGATACTCTGTTAACAAATTTCAAAAATCGACTGTAGTTTTAGACATAGAATTATTAATTAGGACGAATTAGGATTGGTTTTATGTAGATAAATTGAGTCCTAAACGAATTATAAGAATTTTCATAGTGAATTAAATAGTTTACAAATCTAGCTGAAATGAATTAATGACGCGTCTCAACCCCAATTATTCATTAATTTTAATGATAGTTGATGAGATTATCACAAAGTAAGTTAAGCTCGAATGTCATGCCTGTTTCAGCTAGGGATAAGACTCTGAGCTATGTAGCAATGTCCCGCGGTAACTCTTGCCCAAGCGCAGTTTGTTTGTGACAAATTGTGACTTGGACAAGACTTAGCGCAGAAGTAGCGAAGTCGCGCCGTGTGGCCAACCAACCTTCGTATCGGCTATTTTTGTTGACAGCTACTGTTCATAGTAGGCACTCAATTGAACTTAACAAATAGAAGTGAGCGTAATGCCTTACATACATGCCCATTATCCCCCAAAGAAGATGGGCAGAAAAGTGCAAATTACACACGCATAATACCTTGCCGGAAGAAAATTTGCTAACACACGCATACATGTCACTTTCAGTTCATTAAATTTCTTTGTGAAAACTTTACTGTGTACAATAAAGCATATGAATAAGTTTCAATGAGATCACCTGATTTAATAATCGTCACTGTGAACTGTCAAAAGAGATAGCTGATAGGCCTGGCAGACGTGTCTAAGGCCGGAGTCGGCTTAGGATAAGTCAGGAACAGTCAGTTTTGACTCGGTACAATAGAGGTCACATTCGATTGAGGTAATCGTACCAAATTGCGTGTCAGTCCGAAGTTTGATACGTTTTTATTTGTGACTAGTGGACGCCCGCGACTCCGTCCGCGTGGACTACAGAAAAAATAAAAAGTAGCCTATATGTTAAGTGTAAAAAGTAGCCTATATGTTATCGCGGTTGTCGTAAAAAATTAATTCACGTTTGTCCCCTTCCCGTGGGAATTTCGGGAAATCCGTTCCCAGTGCTTCCTCGGGGTCCCAAATAAACATATATGCTCAACTTCAGATTCACATGTTTAACCGTTTTCGTAAAAAATAAATAATTCCCGTTGGTCTCCTTCCCGTGGGAATTTCGGGAAATCCGTTCTAGTGTTTCCTCGCAGTCCCTAATGAACATATATGCCCAATTTCAGCTTCATATGTATAGCGGTTTTCGTAAAAACTATGAATTCCCGTTTGTCCCCTTCCCGTGGAAATTTCGGGAAATCCGTTTTTAGTCCTCCCTCGCTGTCCCCAATGAACATATATGCCCGATTTCAGCTTCATATGTATAGCGGTTTTCGTAAAAACTATGAATTCCCGTTTGTCCCCTTCCCGTGGGAATTTCGGGAAATCCGTTTTTAGTCCTCCCTCGCTGTCCCCAATGAACATATATGCCCGATTTCAGCTTCATATGTATAGCGGTTTTCGTAAAAAATATAGAATTCCCGTTGGTCGCCTTCCCGTGGGAATATCGGGAAATTCTTATAGCCTATGTTCATCCAGGTCCAATAAGGATTCTAACGGTGAAAGAATTTTTGAAATCGGTCCAGTAGTTTTTGAGCCTATTCATTACAACCAAACAAACAAAGTTTTCCTCTTTATAATATTAGTGTAGATAAACCAAGAAAAGTACATTTAACAGGAATTGTATTTTTTATAGATATGCTTAGCCATACAATCATTATAGGTGAGATTTTGTTTTTAAATGGCACGAAATGCAGAGGTTGTGGGTTCGATTCCCACCCGGGTGAGAAATTTTTTCCATTTCTTTATTAATAATATTTTAAATTAATAAACCTGTACCTATTGTGTATTTGTAATTTTGATGTTTGTGTGTATTTTTGTTATTAATCTTATTACCTGCCAATGCATTTAATTGTTTTAATTTTTTTTTTTGTTTTGATAAAACAATATACCAAGTGAAACAAACTTAGATCACGTTACATTAGCACCGAGAAGGGAATGGAGTCGAGTACAATTTTACGATGTAGTTAAGAACAAACAGCATTTCGTTTAATTGTTAATTACAGGAAAATATATTGCGTCAATATCGGCACACTTAGTGAACGCAATCTGGTACGTTACCTTATATATCGTTCAAATATAGGCTGTTGATTGTTTTTTATTTTACATTAAATTAGTTTGCTTATATAGCTATTAATAATGACCAGGCGGTTTTAGAATAGTGTTTATAATGTAGGTTTTTAATATAGATTGTCCGGAATCATTATTGCATTAATTATGAGTTACATTTTGTTGTACCTACGTACTAGTATACAAAGCTGACACTACCTGGGGCATTACGTATTTTTAAAGTCTTTTAAATGTCAATATTTTTTTTTTGTAGTTCTAAAGAGTCGGTTATATTTGTAAAACAAATATAGTTCAGCTTTCATATGTAGTTTTAACAGTGGGGTGGTTTACTAATCAGAGATGGGTACATACAATCGGGTATTATATTAAGTTAATATCTTTATTTTTGTAATAGCTATTTGTTTATGTAAATACCTACATAGAATGTTGTAATGTTAATAAGTACTACTTACATAATGCTTGTATGGAAATTATTATTTTTAAAGTCTCACTGGATTACTCCCTTAAATAATGTACATACCTAAAAATACCTAAACATTAATAGAAATGTACTTTTGTAAATCAATTTTGGATTGTTACTCATTACAAGTAAGCTTGTGTTTTATGATATACAGGACAGCCTTTTCTAAAGAGTAACCCTCTTGTATTTTTGCCGCAATATTTAAAAATTAAAAGTCTTTCTATATAAACTACTCATCAAAAACGTTAATACATATAATCTTCTTTCACGTTATTACTGTCTTAATTTTTTAACTACAGTTTTACATTGTAACTCTATTAATATAAATCTATCGATCTGTAATGTGCTAGCTACCCTATTATGGCAAAAATACAGGCAGTAAATTAACTTTCCAAGGTTGGCATTTCTTTTTAGTTAAATTACGTGTGTGCGCCATGCATTTACAAACTGTTCAAAAATCTACCCTCAACGAGTTTGGTCGCAGTTGATCATAGTGTATTTTTGTAAATATATTTTTTTGTGAGCAACGTTTAGTGGTTCCTACGGAAATAGTTTATAATCAAAGCGTTGTAACACACCGTATCGTACATACTGCAGAAGGTGAAGTTATTCTTGCAATATTAATTTGTATTTTCTGGGCAAATAAAGCGTTAATGTGTATGTAAATGTCTTTGTTTTATTATCTGTCTGTGACCTAAAATAAGCACTTGGTGGCCTTAGTTTTCCACCACCTCAACAAATTGAACTCTATATTTTAGGTATAACTGCATGCACCAATTTTTATCAAATTCATAGACTGCATGTGGTTGAGGTGTAACCACAGGGTGAACCACTGTGAGGTGTGCTAATCTTAGGTAAAAATATAAATAATTAGTAAAACCAAAGCTTGTATGTATGATCTGGTATTAGAAATTTAGACAATATTTCAATTCTTTTGTAATAACAGTGTTGAGTTAGTCAATGCAAGTGAGTCAGATTCAATATAATAAAACAGCAAGACTGGTACTTTAAGCATAATTTAGTTTAAACCAGTTCGGCCGGTTGTGGTTTTACAGAGCTACATCTGTGTTTTAATTTAAAGTAGAGGCAGTGGTGAATTCTAATTATATGGAGAAAAGGTGAGAGAACGCTACTCTGTAGGTACAGGTAACAAGAGGCATGTTAACCTTTTGAACGCCATCGACAACTTTAGTTGCTAAACGATCCCGTGACTAAGACGCTTTTGACAACTTCAGTTGCCAAAATATTGCTATGTTTTTGTTAATTATTTTTGTTACTTAAATGACGATTTATTGACATTTGATTGCGTTTAAAATGTTCCTTATATGTTGATATACGTTTTAAAAATACAATATGTGTTATAAATTTTATTTATATCAGAAAAAAGTTTGTCCTAAGTTAGCATTAAATTCTCACGATTTATTCCACTACTTACGACGCCGATGACAACTTTAGATGTCAGCTAGTGATGGGATAATTATCAGCTATTTAGTGACCCATGGTATGAATGTTTATTAAATAAATGAAAGTATAATAACCACATTTAAATATATATTTTTTAATTTAAAATCACTTTTAACATTATTGAACTTTCAACTAAATCTTCTAATTATTTGCATCAGTATTCTGGCGACGGGCAACTTGACTCAATACTACGTTCTCCTCTAACTTCACGAATGTAGTTAAGTATTTTTATATATGCTAATGTGCGATCCTCTGGTCGTACCTTTTCCATTTCAAACGCTATTAGAGCGGCAAAATATTCATTCCGCGGATCACGAGGATGTGCATTGAAAAAGTGTGCATCTTCGATATTTATCATAACGGCACGAAAGTCATCTTCACCAACTTTAATATATTGTACATAGCTACTATCTGTTTGTGAAGATTTTTCTTCGCTGGTTTTAATTTTCCTTTTTCGGGGACACAAAATTGATGGGGAACTTGGGTCTTCCTCCTGACTGGATTCAATGATATCTGAGTCTTTATCTTCATTATTCATGACGATAACACTTGTTAGAACCAACACTTAAAATACACTTGAAATTATTCCACTATAATGCTAAATAAAGATGGAGGAATTACCAAAACCGACCACATTGAACCAATAAACTCAGAGGCTTTATTATTATTATTATCGATAAGTATACCGTCATCCCTAATAGAAGTTTCTAGATTTTTAAAGCATAGTGATCTCTACGCCAATGGCAACTATAGTCGCCCGCTTGTGACGTCACAAGCAGAACTAATAAACTAATAGTGCTGGGAACACGTGGGTAGGTGAATATTTATTTTTGTATCTTACTAAGTACTACCTTACAAAACAAATATTGGTCTATCACCGACGCTGCTTGTTCTAATTTATATTCTTTATTATTCTTTTATGCGGATACAGTTTCAACGAAAATATTCTGTGAAAATTTAATATAATTAATTATGTCTTCCGTTCAAGAAATCATTGATATTTTAGAAGGTGTGGATTCGGAATATGTAGACTTTGAGTCAGATTCGGATTTTGATAACAATGACTTGGATAATGAAGTAAGTATCCTTCTTCTTTGAATTTTATATGCTATTATGTACGTACATAAATATATATATATATATTTTTTGATAAAATATAAATATATTAGTGAAGTAGCTGTCTAGAAGCACTTGAAGATTTTAATTACGTGCAATCGAGGGAGGGATGGTTAAATCATTGCAGGCCTGAAGTGATTAGCTATACTAATAATATTATAAAGCTAGGGAGTTTGTTCGTTTGTTTGAACGCGATAAACTCAGGAACTACTGGACCGATTTCCAAAATTCTTTCACCATTGTAAAGTTTTATTATCCCTAAGTGCTATAGGCTATGTATGTACCACGGGCAAAGCCGCTAGTCTATTATAAGACATGATTCCATTATTTGAAAAGCAGCAGTCGTGGGTCCAAAATGATATCTAGCGTTTTTAGCCTTATCATAGGATTGGTTCTGTTTTACCCTCTGAGTTGCGGAGGCCAGACGGCAGTCACACTGCAGAAAATAATTACATTGTTAAATCATTGAGGTAATAATTATTTAATTAATTTTAAGTACCGCTGAGGATACAACCATATACGCTCGGATAATGATGATATTTACTATATTTTACAGGAGTATTCTGAGGAACCTTCACGATCACAAGAGGAATCAGAAGAACCTACTCAACAACAGGAGGGATCTGAGAGTCAGCCACATCTAAATTTTGAGTGGATCAGTGAGCCATTTACTCCTGATGTTAGACCTTTCAATGACTTTTGTTCTGGAATTTTACCAACGTTAAATCTTTCTTCATCATCAAAAGAATTGGATATTTTTGAGTACTTCGTTGACATAGAATTAATACAAAAGATAGTCGACTTTACTAATAAGTACCATCAATGCTTTATTAGAAATGTGGATTTAAGGCAACATTCCAGATTCCAAAATTGGCGTGATGTAACTATATCTGAAATGTACATGTTTTTAGCTATAACAATGCTGATGACTCAGAATAGTCGTCATTCCATTGAAGAGCATTGGTCTACTGATCCTTTGTTGAAGTCAGATATTTTTTCCACCCTCATGCCAAGAAACCGCTATTGTTGTATACTTGGTATGTTGCATTTTAGTAAGCCAGGTCCACGAAATGAAGGAGACGCTATATTAAAAAAAGTTATAGATGTAGCGAATCTCGCTCGACAGAAGTACCAAGAATCATTCATCCCTTATGAAAAGCTTTGTATTGATGAAAGTATAGTGCCTTTTAAAGGGCGCCTGATAATTAAGCAATATTTACCTAAAAAGCGAAACCGTTTCGGCATAAAACTTTTCGTGTTGTGTGATGTCAGGACAGGAATCATATTAGATTTTATTATATACTGCGGTGCAGAAACTGAAATAAGACGTTCCGCAGATTTAGGTGTAAGTGGTTCTGTTGTTTCAACCCTAGTAGAAAGATTTTTCGGGACAAACAGAAAACTTTATATTGACAATTGGTATTCTAGTCCCAAACTATCATTTTTTTTAAAGCAACATGGCATTCATACTTGTGGTACAGTTAACAAAAACAGATCAGGCATGCCTAAATTCAAAAAGTTGAAAAGGGGTGAGAAAGAAGCCAAGTACTCCGATCCAATGATGGCGTTAAAATGGTGTGATAAAAAAAATATTCACATGCTTACTACTATTCATAAAAACGAAATGGGTCCAACTGAAAAAATTGATAGATCTTCGGGTTTGCCCATAATGAAACCAGAATGTATCATTGATTACACTAAGAATATGGGAAGTGTCGATACCGCAGACATGATGATCAGTAACGTTCAGTGTCTACGAAAAACAATTAAATGGTATAAAAAGTTATTTTTTCATATAATTGATATGCACTTGCTGAATTCTTTTTTTATATATAAACATTTGAATTCAAATGTGCCCGAGTATAAATTACGTTTGAAAATATTTCAGCAATCTGTAATACGCCAAATCATTCAAAAGTATAAAGGGCAGTCTGTATTTGAACAAACGATCACTCGGTCAGCTCGTGACCACCCTGCTCGTATTTTGCCAGGTAATTCAGCAGCTCACATGCCTCATTACATACCAAATGGTAAAAAACTAAGGTGTAAATTTTGTTCTTCTCGTGGTGTACGGAAAATCACACGTTTTATGTGCACCGTATGTAAAGTGGCTCTGTGTGTGGCGCCGTGCTCGCAGCTATACCATCAAGCAACACGTCTACACTAATTACGTCAAATATGTAATTTGAATTCAATTAAAAACTTAAAATAAGCCAAGAGTGTCCCTATCTTATATATAAATACTAACTAGTGTATACTAATATAGAATATGTTATTAAGTTAAACTTGAAAGGCTTATGTCCACTAGTGCCAAGCATCATTATATTTTTTTCTACCTAAATCAGTTCAAACCAAGTTACATTATTATGTATTAATTAAATTATTAGAACTACCGATTATTGCCAAATACTGGTAATTTTGGCGACAAAGTAATTAAAAAAGATTGTTTTGTGTTTATCGATGTACAGTAATCCCAACCCAATTTTTTCTTAAATTGAACATACCTGTGACGCCATGGACCACTAAAGGTGTCGCGTAGTGCTGTGAACTTTTATTTGTAATAATATAATTTTATTAAAGTTATTTTCTTTATTCACGAAATTTTATTCGGGTTTCCAATAAAAACTGGTCTAAACTGTTATGAAATGATGTTTTATTTAAGTTTACTTTGTAATAACCACTGTTAATAACCTCAAATTTGGAAAAATAACTAGGTCATAAAAAGTGACGTCCCCATCACTAGCGAAAATTTATGTTTTATAGGGCTTGGCGTCGGGCGTGAAGTAGCTCTAGAAAACGCTGGCGTCCAAAAGGTTAAGACTAGGTTAGTAGTTTTCTATATCCACGATATAATGAGATTGTGATAGTTTTGTCCCATTGATAAATAACGTACGCCTTTCAAATATACATACATAACATAATATCTATATCATAATATCTACAACATAATATACCTACAACATAATATTTTTTTTTAGTTTATCCCGAAGGACAGGCAAGGGGAACTAAGCCTATACAGCCATTGTCTTTAGTAAATGATTTCTGAATTTATGGGATGATAATGATGATGGTGATGAATGAAAACGTCGGGAAAATCCTCAAGAACAAGTGTAAAGTTAGTCAAAATGAAAAATAATTGCAGAAACAACTTACATGGGTCCATGAAGAGATCGTATTCCGGCGGGAAAAGCTGGAAGGGTGCAGGTGTAATTTTTTTGTGAAAATCAAAAATTATTTGTAAATGGCTTGCATGTGTCCGTAAAGTGATGTTTTCTGGTAGATAAGTTATATTTTGATTACTTGTGATGTGAATCTAGTGCGTGTGCATGGTTTTATACGCAGGTAAGCTGAGTAAAACTTTAGCCGGAATACGATCTCTTCATGGGCCCATGTAAGTTGTTTCCGCAATTATTTTTCATTTTGACTAACTTTACACTTGTTCTTGAGGATTTTCCCGACGTTTCCATTCATCATCATTATCATCCATCATACATTCAGAAATCATTTACTAAAGACAATGGCTGTATGGGCTTAGTTCCCCTTGCCTTTCCTTCGGGATAAACTAAAAAAAAAATTACATGCTTGTCATATCCGTCGGATTCGGTGGGAAAAATTGGAAGGGTGCAGGATTTTCCCGACGTTTCCATTCATCATCATCATTATCATCCATCATATGTTCAGAAATCATTTACTAAAGACAATGGCTGTATGGGCTTAGTTCCCCTTGCCTTTCCTTCGGGATAAACTAAACAAAAAAAAATGTCATATCCGTTAGTGATGGGCAAATGGAAAAAAATATCGATATTTATCGTATCGATATTTTTCAAATATATCGATATATATCACCCAAGAAATATCGATATTTCGATATATCGATATTTTTTGCCCAATTTGCAATTATTTATAAAAATTGCCAAAATTATCGCTAACTTCCATACAGCAGACATGACATTTAACATAAATACAACTCACACAAAAAAATAACAATAAGCTACGCTTAGTTTACTCGTGACAACACAACAAAACAACGTTCGTACCAACACTCTAAACTAAAATGCATTTTTCTGAAAAAATATCGATATTTTGATATATCGATATTTTTTTACCAACCCTAATATCCGTCATATCTATCAATGCCAATTTGCTGCAAATGTGTGTGAGCAATTTTGTAAATAATTTTAAAAAGTTGAAGTTAAATAAATAATCTTTTCCAAGTCTATTCAACGACGAAAATGGAGATTATCGACGACGACATAAGACAGTGGGATGCGAATGAAGTGAAAGAGCAATTTGGTGATAGTTTGACTCTTTTACCGTCCAACGACAACATCAAAGAATTGCAGACCATTCTTCGAGACAAGTAAGGTTATAAGTGTGCTATCTTAATCGTTAATCTCACTTATCATATAAAATATAGCATATTCTAATAATAACAAATGCTTGTTGTACAATGTAACAATATTAAATAGTTATACAAATTGTGCCTAACTTAACCTTAAAATGTAACGTCTTGAATGCTTAATTGCTTACTCTTTAATTTCCAGAAGTACAACCCGCAGTGACTTCAAGTTTTATGCGGACCGTTTAATCCGCTTAGTAATAGAGGAGAGTCTGAACAAGCTGCCGTTCACAGACTGTGAGGTGGTTACACCCACTGGCGCACTGTACAAGGGGTTAAAATATGGAGCGGGTAACTGTGGTGTGTCTATTGTAAGGTCTGGAGAGGCTATGGAACAGGTGAGTTTTTTCACATTCTATATGAGGTTAACTAATGGTACCTGTATTAAAATATTTACCACCTGCATGTTATTTATAAGAATTATTCCACATCTACCTTCTTTTTAAATTGTGTAATTATATTGAACCTTACATACAATATTTACTGTAGGCTCTCTGAGGAAAATGTATGTGATGAAAAGCAAGAAACCTTTATTAATATCTCAAATCCACTTGTGTATCAAAGTAGTAGTAGTAAATGAGAACTTAACACAATCTTCTTAGAATTGTGGCTAGATTCATATCAAAAGTTTTGGTAAACTGTTGAGTGCAACCTCGATTTAACAAATCTGAAGGGAGCAAGTAAATATTTGTTATATCAAGTAATTCGTTGAACTGGGGTTTGTTATGTTGAGGTTAGGTGGGCTAAAATTCATTATAAAGAGGTAAAAGCATGTCGAAACCTATTGCGACATGAATCAGATACCTACTATGAAATTAAGGCTCATATATTGATGGGAACTTTATATAAAAGTTTTGGTTGACAAAATTTGTTAATTAGAGGTATTCATACTTTTTCTGGAAAATCGAAAATTCGTTATAAAGAGGTTGTTCGCAAAAAATGTTTGCAAGGTATATTTTACATTGACTCTTATGGACAATTCAAGGGGATAATGAAAAAATTTGTTAAATCAAGGAAGTTGTTATATTGAGGTACTTTATATTAAGGTTGCACTGTAGGTATATTTATTTAGTCAAGGGTGCGGAAATACCACACGACACTACAAAATGAGACATAAGTAGTGTATATTGTGATTTGTCTTTGTCAGTTTAAGTAGTTCTTAAGTTATTTTATTTTTTATCAATGTTATTCGTTTTTATTGTAGGGCCCTAAGCTTTTCTCCAGTAATTGGGTTAACTGGTAGAAAATATATTGCATTAAATTCGCCCATGTACCAAAAATGTTTGTGTGTACAATAAAGTGTTTTATTATTATTATATTTATACATTAATGTTGTCTTCAGGGTCTAAGAGACTGCTGCCGTTCTATCCGCATTGGCAAGATCCTGGTGGAGAGTGACACGGACACACATGAGGCACATGTTGTATATGCGAAGTTTCCAGATGACATAGCTCACAGGCAGGTCCTACTGATGTATCCAATTATGTCTACAGGCAATACAGTTAAACAGGTAATTGTGTGATTAGTTATGACTTTTTTGCCTGTTACAGAACAATTTACTAGTTTATTTAACAAAGTATGTGACCAATTTTAATGTTTAGCTAAAGTGTCTAGCTAGTTTCTCATGTTCACATTTATTTTGTGATTAAATACTTAAGTAACTGCACTTTTCGGAGTATTATTAGTAACATTTTAGTCATTTGTGTAAAACTAATCAGTTTATCTGCTCATTTTCAGGCAGTGAATGTTCTAACTCAGCACGGTGTGAAAGAAGAGCGCATCATACTCTCCAACCTCTTCTGTACTCCGGCAGCGGTACAGGCAGTGGTGGACTACGTTCCCAAAATGAAGATACTCACATCTGAGCTGCACCCTGTAGCTCCTAACCACTTTGGCCAAAAGTATTTTGGCACCGACTGAGGTGAAGTTCAAATATAGACAGATTTGTTATTAAGATACTAGAATACAAGTTGTTGACACCGGTGCTAGCCACCTGCCCTTCCTATAGGAAAAGGGAACAATTGAATTGCCATTTCATAGCTTGTAGTAAGATAAAATCTTTATTATGACCTAAATCAAATAACTAACTTTTAGTCAATATATTGTGATTATGTATTTTATTAAGCTTTTATTAGACCTGGTCTGACCTGAAAGATGTAAATAAATTACTTATGATATTGTGCTATGATTTTGTTTATTTAAAAAAAAATGGATTTTAATCTCAACTCTAGTATTATTGGAAATAATAAATATTGTAAATATGTAGTTATTGTAAATGCATTTGCTGTGCTTTTAATGGTTGTTCATAAGAATTAATGAATTTATAGGGGATGTATTTATGTAATTATTATTAGTTTTAAATCTATGATAGAATATACTTTTATGAATAAAAAAAGTAACTATAATGCTACATTCCTTGTTTTTTTACCTATGTTTTATACCTATACAGGATGTAACAGAAAAGCGAAAAGCTATGTAAATAGCCCACTATAGAGAACCTATTTCCAAAATTTGAGACTCAAAATCACATTTTTATTTTTCAAGATTGTATGAAAAAAAGAGATATTTAAAAATTCTCCATACTATCGGGTAAAATAAACATGTGATTTCGGGTCTCAAATTTTGTGGATAGGTTCTCTACAGTGGGCTATTTACATAGCTTTTCGCTTAACAGACCCTTTTTGTTACACCCTGTATATGAAAAAACCAACGTTCCTCAAATTATCCCATATTACTACTGGGGAAGCAAAAGTTTGCAAGAGGTTTTATAGGGTCGGGTATTGTCGCAAAATACTAGGATAGCAAAAGGTCGCGTAAACTGTTTACAAAGTATCCAGGATTGCAGAAGGTTCCAAGAGGTGTAGACGCGGTTATAGTAGAAAACTAGTGGACGCCCGCGACTCCGTCCGCGTGGACTACAGAAAAAACAAAATGTCGAAATTATCCCTGACAAAAACATTTTCCCGGGACAAAAAGTAGCCTATATGTTAAGTGGGACCTGTCACAATATATTCCTGAAAACTGCATCGAAATCGGTTCAGCCGTTTCTGAGATTAGTGTGCACAAACGCACAGACAAACAGAAAAATTCAAAAAATCATCGTTTTGGGTTCTATTGCGTTGATAAAGGTCTCCTATAATATTTTTTGTCATATATCTTCCATGTACAGACAGCGATCTGTTACATTTTTATTATTTGTATAGATTATCAAGAAATGTCTCAATAAAGTACAAGGATTGCAGAAGGTTGCAAGAGATGTTTGTTATTAGGCGCAGTTGTAGTCAAAACAAGAAATGTCTCACAAAGTACCAGGATAGCAGAAGGTTGCAAAAGGTTTTAATAGGAGTAATAGACCAAACCTAACAAATGGCTCGCAATTTACCATATTTACTAGGATTGTAGAAGGCTGCAAGAGATGTTTGTTATTAGACGCAGTTGTGGTCAAAATCTAACAAGAAATGTCTCACAAAGTACCAGGATTGCAGAAGGTTGCAAGAGGTATTAGGCGCAGTTATAATCGGAACCTAACCAGAAATGGCTTACCAATACTAGGATTGCAGAAGGTTGCAGGAGGTTTTATTAGAGGAGCAATAGACCAAACCTAACAAGAAATGACTCACAAAGTATTAGGATTGCGCAGATGGTTGCAAAAGGTGGTCTATTACGAGCAAGCAGTAATAGTTTAAACTTAACATGAAATGGCTCACCGACTACTAGGATAGCAAAAGGCAGCAAGATGTGTAGGAGCCGTCAAATAGTGTTATTTAAATTTTATTCTACCTTCAAACATTTTGCAAAAAAAATTCACCTACCTACATTTTGTACCCACAACACAAATTATATATGTTTTGGTGGTGAAATGATAATGTTAATTGTTGTAATATTTCTAAGTAGTTTATAGGCAAAATTTTGTTTGAAAAATGTCTAGGTGATGTTTTAGGATAGAGGGAGTTGTAATAGGTATTTTTTCAATAACAAACAATAATTTATTTTGATCGTTTATTTCTGTCTCATAGTTTATACATTCTATGGGTAAATAGATACAAATATTCAATTAAATCAGATCACACGTAAGCATTAAGAGTGTACACATATTATAAATTAATATTCAACATTCGAATAATTTAACTCTTAACAATAGTCATTGAAAAGTGATCCCCATAAAGTGACCCACTCTCGCAATCTCCAACACAGGTTATACTTACATTACAACGACCTATGCTACCAATTATTATCTTGTAAAAATAGCGATAACATTTCTATATTGTAACACATTAACTCTTATTCGAGAACAAAAATATTTTTATTACTTATTTTTTATTATTAGTAAAAACTATATGACTTTAAGGTCACATAACAATAGTGTTAGGAAGCGACCCCCCGGTGGTGTTTTACTGGCAACACTTTGTTACATAAAAACTACATCTCAGTATAATGTGACATGTGGCAACACCACCGGCGGCCCCTGGCGTGATAAGTGCGTACTCCCGTAGGTATATAAATAAATACTTAAATATAAACATACATTACTCTGTCAATAAATCTCTTAAAAACTATGTTACGCATTTTAATGACAAGCATTTAATACAAACCGTGTCGGTTTGCCTATTCTAGTAGATAAAAAAATTCACGCCTGGCAACATTGGTTGCACAGACTAAGTAAGTGTTGTAAATTATATATTTGAAAATACATTATACAACACAAAATATACCCTTGAAAATTGACTTAGATATGTTATTAAGGCATCGTGTGAATCGCACTAGGTAAAATTTGACAATATCTATAGGACTAACACAACAGCCAAAGCAAAATTATGAATAGCAATTAAACACGTAATAGAACCTTTACAATTAACTGAGTAAGTACGAAGTCAATATACATAAATACATTGTGATATAGGTACAGTCAAAATATATAAACAACTTTAATAAAAATTCAGTAGAAAAGCGATACTAAATATTTTGTGCATTCACTTTATTTTTTTGTGATTTTTTCGTTGCATTTTTTTGTATAAAAATATCGTCAACAACGTTTCTAAGTAACAAGTAGGTAAGCTAGGGGTTGACCTTTCGGAAGTGGGATTGGTTCGGAAGGTCGAACAACGTTCCGCCGGTCAGGTCGTGAGTTTTGAACGCGCTCCAGTCGCGGGCATTGGCCACGAGTGGCAACACTGTGTTCGAACTGCACAAGCAAGGTCGGGTCAGACACAGCTAAAAATATTCTAACATAGCAACATTGAGTGGCAAAGGCGTTACGATTTGTGTGCTTATAAATGTTATAGTAGAATAGATGTCACTCGTTTTACATGCGCTTTCGTAGGTTCGCGTGTAAAATATATGGCAACATTTAAAATAAGCATGCTACGATCTTCTTGCCTGATTTAAAAAGCCAATGCCGGGAGCTGACGGAGTATAAGTGAATGTACCTCGCAGAACCTCAAATTATTTACGTAGCTAATGGTATGTTGGTCTGTATGACACAAGTCATTGGCGTGCTTAATGTCGTACTGCGCTAGTCTGAATTCTGCGAGGTACATTAACCTGGGGGGGGGGTTAACCTAACTAGAATGGGAATTATTATCGATTGATAGTCGATGTCGATCTTCCTCTTATACTGATGCCCAATCCCATAAAAAAAAAACAAAAGTCGAAAGACCAACTTTTCCAAGCTTATCTGAAGAACAAAAGTTGATGCTGTCTCTATCTTGATCAAGTTTTAGAGAAAGACAGCATCAACTTTATCCCACACATCGGCTATCTGACTGTTGGAAAAATCGCCCTTAGTTGAACAATATGACATTCGAAATACATGGACAGGGGTCGTCAGCATAAGCGAAAGACCGTTCCCATAAGTTAGGAAAGGCCGGTAGCGCTCGGTATTTACATGAGCTTCTGTTTGGCGCACTCCGGGCAGATGATGTCCTGCGCGTCCGTGATGAAGCCCTTGCCCACGAGCGAGGTGCGACACGAAGCACAGATGAAACAGTCGTTGTGCCAGTGTCGGTCCTCGAACGAGATGAAGCGGGTGCCGCCGATGCCTGGAATTCGCAAGTTTGGTTTGATCAGAGAGCAGTAAAACACTACAGAACAACAGTTTGTCAGTGAATCTAGGTTTAATAGGATGTTTAGGGTGGTGGTTGTAGAAAAAAATCTAGGGTATCATAACAAAATCACGTCTATGATTTTATTTAACACTTTGAAAGTTAAAATCTTAGTGAGACAACATACACATACGGTTTTGTTCCCGAAATGGGATAGTCAGAACAGCTCAGCATAGCGGGGCCAGATTTAAATGATCAGTGACAAGTTACTAGCTCATCGCCTGAGAGAACGCCCCTGAGTTCCATTGTAGACTCTTATGACATGTACGGATACAGCCGATGTATTGTAGTGAAGCCACGCATCAGCACAGGACACCCAAAACTGGTTTTGCATGCATCTTGCAGACATAAACACGCCTTCGTACCTATGCATTTCGATTGTACATTTTTCTGTATTTACTGCAGTATCTTGTGAACAACAAAGACACTTGGTGCATCTTATCACAAAAACACCAGAAATGGACTATGAAGAATAAGAATATACCTACAGGTGTAACATAAAGGGTATGTTAAGCGAAAATCTATGTAAATAGCTCACTATGGAGAACCGATTTCCAAAATTTGTGACTCGAAATCACATGTTTATTTTTCAAAATTGTATGAACATTCCTGAGTTGTTTAGAATTCTCGATACTATCTGGAAAAATAAACATAAAACTTTGTGGGTAGGTTCCTTTTAGTGGGCTATTTACGAGTATATAACTTTTCGCTTAACATACCCCTTTTGTTACACCCTGTATACTCGTAACATTTCCAACACGACAAAACTTAAGTCCGTAACGCTATCGTCTAACTGTCATATATCATAGATTTTGCTTGCGAGCGTTACGGCGCGTAAATAGATTCATGCTTACCCCATTACCCCACAGATAGAGACAGTTAATGCATCATCGACCACAAAAGCTATACTAGCAAACTCACCAGTAATGGGCTTGGTGCAGGAAGTGCACCGCTTAGCGAACAACTCTCCGAAGCACTCCGCGCAGTAGGGCTTCTCATCGCGCGACGTGAAACGCTGGCCCGCCAGCGACGTGTTACAGTTGGTGCACGTGAAGCACTCGCGGTGCCACGGCTCGTTCTTGTAGGTTACGCCGCCTTGCGTGATGATCTGGAAGAGGGTTTGGCGTAAGAATGCTGATGGGTATGCACGTTTGCGAGTATTCTACTTCGTTTGTGTTTGGCTACCTTGCTACCAAAAAAGTGCTATCACATTGCGATGTTTTACACAGGTACATACATAAAAATCACGCCTCTTTCCCGGAGGGGTAGGCAGATATCACGGATCTCCAGTTAAAATAAACTAATCACGGATAGATCAAGCTAAAACACATCAACTCAAACGCAGACCCCACCGCGGAAAAAAGGTTTTTTTTTGTCATACCCACATATAGTCTAGATAGTTTATTGAGCAGAGAAGAAATGCAAACACATACATTACTGCAAGTATAAACAAATAGGTACCTATCTACATTACCTATAATACGCAACAACGTTGTAAAGGTGCCTTGTAAAGTTAAACGTTATTTTTATAGAACTGTATGTAAGTAGGTACCTACATACTTCAAAATTATTACTCCAATAGGTACTTCCCGCACTTAAACAACAATAAAACAGAAACTGCTCGTAAATACACAGCGCTTCTACAATAATGTGCATGAATCCTAAAACGTTGTTACGAGTATGTAGCCCACCAACAAAGGGGCTAAAAATAATGCGCTTCGTGATGGTTCAAGAACAAGTAAACACTTTGGATTGACTACCCCCACTATTTTAGTTATCTTTCATTATGTACTGTAGATAAAAATTACACTAAAAACTTAGCTAAAGTAGACCATTTCAGATGAACGAGTATTATAGTGGGTATTCAAGTAATACAGCGTTGTTCATGATCTGGTAAATAATTAAAATTTTACGTTATATTTTATTTTACTACATTAGAAATGGAGTTGTATTGTGGGGAAAAGTCTAGTAGACCTGTAAGTTCTATGTTTAAAAGTGATCTTCAATTTGTTTTTCAATCCATATGATATAATACAACGCGATTGTAAATCTAGTCAAATTATAAAATTGTATCATGTAGAACAGAGGTAACAGCGAAGATGTCAGACGTAAGTCAACCAACGTAATACAAGTTGCAGGCCTGACCATGGTAAAATTAGATAGATAGGTAGAAAGATAGAAAATTCTATGTTGTACTAAACATATTATACACTGGGGAACGTAATACTTAGCATTCTGCAGTTAAGCCTATAGAAGAAAGATATAAGATATATTTACCTTGCTGCACTTAACGCAACGGGTAGCGAACTTGTCCTCATAACAGCCAGCGCAGTAGATCTCCTGCTCGCGCGGGATGAAGCTCTTGGTGCCGATGGCGTTCTTGCAGACCACGCAGCAGAAGCACTTCTCGTGCCACTGCCTCGTCTTGTACTCCATTTTCTTGGTGCCTGGTGACAAATAATGCCTATTAACTTGCGGAACTTTGGATACTCAGATAAACACAAGTGGCTGGCCGAATTATCATCAAACGTTCGAATCAACAACCTAATTTTTACCTAGCAATTGGTAAAGTAATATCGTGTGATACTTCTATTGAAGTTTGCCGAAGCTGTGGCCGAAGTCAGTATTTTAATTACTACGCCCATAAAAAATTGGAGACTTTAATCGATTATTGCCTTTTGAACAAATTTTATGGCCAATAATGTTTACCGATTAAGCCAAGATTGGATAAATGATAACTTTAAATATAAGAAAATCATAAGTGCCTATTTCATCTGTTTTCTACATCACGTCGGTGGTCTCCCAGTAGGTATTGTTTATCTTAGTTTGGTTTTAAAAAATTTAAAACTCATAATCATTATCATCTTCCTACCCTGTTCCTATTCATTCAATTCTTCTTCTTCAGCCTATTGCAGTCCACTGCTGGACGTAGGCGTCCCCCAGGGCACGCTACAAGGCTACTGCCACAGGTTTTGCCCATAGTCACCACGCTGGGCAGGCGGGTTGGTGACCGCAGTATGATTTTCGGACTATGTTGTCAGTACGGGAGGCGCTGCTGCCCACCTCCCGGAAATCGCCTCGTTACCCACGGGCAGGCAGGGGTGATCGCCTGCCGGCACCACGCGGCTAGTAATTCATTCAATTAGACGGCGTTATATTTACTGTTCCAAAAATTGTAAAAGCTATAGACAGTATTTTATTACATACATGTCAACCACTGGTATAAAGAAATCCCGAATAGAAGAAAAACTGACCTACATAGGTACTCTGGACCTAAGACAATAGTAAAATTGCTAGACGAATTCGTTCTGCCAAAAAGCTAGTCATGCAAAGACGTAGTAGAAGGGCCCTTTTACGACACCAGCCCTTCATCCGTTTCGTGCAGAACACCTATTGTAATCATCGCGTGCATTCGAAATAGAGATACATCGATATATTTCAGTGTCCTTGGAGTCTCCGACGGATGCATGTGCCATTAAAACATTATAGGAACTGTGCACGCAATATTGCAAATTGCAATCGAATAGATAGTTTTAGAGAAAGTAATATGCATTTTACATGTACCTACCAACATGTAGGTAAAATTCATATTACTTTATCTAAAAGTTTCATATTTTTCACATAACAAAGGAAATTTGCATAAAAATTGTGCACGTAATGTTAAAGTTTCTACAGTAGAGATCAAGTCAAGACTAATCAATTTTCTGAGATTTTTTTGGAAGGTCTGATTCTGATTATAATGTAAAACTTTTTCTGCAATCTGGATCTAAAGAAGCTGTCATTTCAAACAATATTAATGATCCCTGCTACAAGACAAATTCGTTAAAGCTCGAATAAACTTTGGAGACTGCCATCATTTCTGAGATAACGGAATTTCGGCGTATCAATTTTACGAGTAATCACAGCCTATTGTGACTTTATTTAACTTTTAATGACAAAACTTCTTGTTACCTTATATTGCCAAATACGATTTGCGAAAAATTTTGTTTCCCTTTTGTTTCCTTTATCGCGTGACAGAGTTAAGTTTCTACCCTCACGTAAACGAAGGTAAACCTACCGTGTTGCGTTTGGCGACATCGATTTCTATGTTGACCGTTATAGTGTATGTTTAGGATAGGTCTTTGAACTTGAACCGAACTAACAAAGGGCTTTTGAAAGCTTGCAAAGTTTTGTCTACTCGTATAGTTTTAAATTGGAGACGAAACTTTACTTGTTAAATCACACAAGCTTTATTCGATTTTCAGGCTCGATTTCAAGATTGTTTCTGTGAAATAAATAAGAATCTTCTTGAATTCTTAAATTATTTATTTTGAGTTACGGGAAAAAAGTTGTGTTTATGGAGTTAGCTGGATTAGTCTCTTTAAGAGATGAGCTCGCCGTTGTTAACTGTCTGGTAACTAAGAATTCACTGTAATATAATGTTTGATTGTACAATAAGGAATTAAGACTCGGTAACAGGTTTTTGCATAACATGACATTGCAGGAACATGGCAAAAACCCAAGAAGTTACAAAACTGTAAAATTAAATAAAAAAGAACACAAGAAGTCTTTACCGTTATTATATTTTATGACACACAATGATCGTGGCGACATAATTTTATCACTTGTTTATAACTGTACGAAACACCTACGTGTAATAAATGTAAATTACAAATTGTATCCACTATTGGTGTTGCACTTCTTGTACTACTAAGCATAATTGTTTGGTTCATCTATTCTCATTTTTTTTACTGAATAAGAAAATAATATATTAAATATTATAGGTTAAAGAGAAAGCTAGCGGACCCAGTGATCATCATCTCTAATAGGGGAGTGCGGTTGAAGGATTAAAGTTTATTATAATACCAAAGCTTGAAGCATATTGCCTTTACCTATAAATGGTATACCGAAACTTAATTTTAAATTCGTACCATCACTCCTAAAGAAAACATTAGATAGGTATCAAGTGGTAGACAAAGGGTTTCAATGGGATTTCCATAGAATTTTGTTACAGCTATATTTAAAAAACTACACTAGTTGGCGCCGCTCAGCGCCGCCGATGTAAAGTTTTACATCAGTAGCGCCAAAAAGTGAGCGCAAAAACGTTGGCCCCCATTGACTCACGCACGACTTAATGTTGGTAAATCGCACGCAAATTTTAAAACAATTGATAGTTTTTTGTGACTAGTGAGTAGTGGCTACTGTTTGACACCGGAATTTTTCAGGGCAGTGCTAAGTGGGTTAGATATTAGCCAAGCTCATGTGGGTGGATAACGGTGTTCTAATTAGCGAAGTGAACTGGTCCAAAATCGTAAATAAGCAAAGAGCCATTGAAACTATTGGGAACTAGATTGAAATGAAATTTTGTAGTTTCTTTATGTCTGTGGGTTCGGCGTAACCGCATTACTTACAGCGAATATCACCACAATGGGAAGCACCTATAATTTTAAGATTATTAGAAAAGAGCTATGTATTAATATAAATTTACTTAGGTAGATGATATTATTGGCGCGATTTTCATAGCAAGATACTAAACTAACAAATTCATTAAATCTAAACATTGATATATATCTCGTATTCTCGAGGCGTTAAATAATGTTAGGTACATTTAATAGATTTGCGTAGGTTCGCTTTAGGTACGTTTTAACTTTTGGCGTGGTCGTAGGTAATGAGGACATCTTGCTTTTATGTGTTGAGTAAATAAAACTACTACATAAGGTACTGACTGCGGCTTGAGGTTTCATAGCAATGACATTACCTTGTCATGCCATTTGGAGAAAATATTGTGTTGTACGAGGTGAAACGCTGGATTATAAATAAATATAACTACTGTGTTCCTGTTAATGGTATGTTACCATAAATACAACAAAAGAAATACAATAACTATCTACATTTATTATTTGAAAACCAAATTTCCAACAAAAAGTTTATACTTAGAAGGTACGTATAAAAATAGTCCCTTTGCCGATTTTATTAATTTAAATAGGTAAGGTACCTACATACAGCCAAGTATATGTAAAGATCCTAACTTTAAAATATAAAAACGAACATATTCAAATTTGAAACTCCAACCAGTCAGTTGGCATATCAACAGTAAACACTTGGCTTACGTCAGCGTTATCTGGTGTAAGTCACACGGCAGCAGACAGCCGAAGGCCGCTGATGTCAGGCCGACCCAAACTGTGTGGGATGTACGTTTTGAACTTTCATAGGCCATTGGAAGCATAGACTAGTGTGACCTGGAAGTGTATCTAGGATTTTGATATAAAAATGCAATCTTGTTATTCAATGTTAATTTCATGGCAAATGAACGTGTTGATTTCATTTTCATTGACAAAAAGGGGGAACAAGTCGGCTCTACCTAAATCTACCTATGCATCTTGCGCAGACTTCAGAACTGAATAAATGAATTGAGTGCTACATCCACTCTGGAATACAGTACAAAGAAGAGCGCACGCTAATAACTAGCTGTACCTAACAAGGTAGGCAAACTAAGCTGCGATACCGGTACCGATATTTATACTAAACATCTTTCGCAAACAGGGAACCCGTTCTAAGATAGAGAAAACATACTTCTTTGGTAATCCAGTCTAATTTCACCTTTTTTTACTAACAAAACCTAATAAAGCTATATTTTGGGTAACAATCATTACCTACGTAGAATTCCGTAATTTTCGTGGCGTGACCGAATTTATGGGAACAAATAAACAAGTAAAATGCTTGTAATTTGTCGGATTTGCTATATAATTGACCTGTTTCTAAAATGTATCATGGCTTTAAGGCACAGACTTAACTGTGTGGTCTAAAGTAGTTACACTCTAGTTTTCATCTGATACCACACCTGTTTTTTATGCACACTTAAATTTAGCATGAGTAATTTTAATATTGAGCATAACTTCCAAAGTATGTTCTATGTATGCTCTATGGTTTCATTTGAAAAACACATTACTGTACTTATGTATACACTATGCACCATATATTTTATACATTCTTGGCCGAGGATACAACAGTAAAGTAAAACATAGCAATACTCGTATTGTAAGTTACTCGTATTTATGATTTGTGAAACTTCTTGCGCGTATTTGTTTTACGCTAAGAACATTTGTTTTACATATAACTTGACAAAATTTATTATTATAACCTGTACTTTAAAGTCCATTAAGTGACTAACCTATCCAAATATGAATAGTGGATATACATATTTATTCGACACATAGTTCTCCGTGTTTTAAATATTTATGTTTGACACGTTAGTACAGAATAAGTAGGTAAGTAGTACTTATACATTTGAAAAAGCTTTGGAAGTTGGAAGGATCTTTCTAATAGAGAATTGAAGACTTCCTTTTTTCATGACCTAAGATCTGATATCAAATTCATCTGAATATTGAATCATCTAATTTTAAGAAACCTCCTATCTAATGCTGTATCGTTTAACTTCACATAACTTTTAACTAGAACTTCGCGTAAATAAACTCGATTGCAACGCATAGCAAATCGGAAATCTTACTCTAGCCAAAACAGAGAATGTTATCACAAGCACGTGGTTTTCCTCGATAACTGTATGAACACGTGACAGGCGATAAACAAACTGCATCACTTACTTGTACATTAACTACCAACACAATAAGCGTGACCTAATAGCTTTTAGATAAGAACCGATAGTGAAGCGATGTATTTGGAAGCTTTGTTAAACAAGACCGTTATTCAAGATTTTTCTGATTAGAGATCTCGTCATTAATGATTAAGATTTGGTCACTAAGATCTCAAAGAGAATAAATTATACATTCTAAAATACTTATAAAAGCTGACAAAAGTTGACACTTCAGAATCGATAGTATACTCGTACTACATGTAGGTATTTAGATCAAAGGGATCACAAACTGATAAATTATTACAATGACTTAGCTAATATAATTCATCGCATTATTTTATAGCATTTCGAAAGTACCTATTAAGAAAGGTTTTTATGGAGAGAAAAAAAATATAATCTTGTTAATCCAAATATACCAAATGTAGAGACACTGACTACAAACGACACAATTAAGGATTCAATGCGGATTTTTTGTTTAACAAGTATGGTTAAGTTGATTAATAAATCATCGTCTCAGGTAGCTACTGGAGTGCGAATTAAAAAGCGATAAATTTACCCATTCGAATGATGTCATGACAATGTTAAGGGCCCCGAAGGCCAAGGCGAGCGGGTCTCCAATAATCTCGAGTGTCGCAAGTTCGACCGTAATTGTATGTAATATAGTGTAACCTATCTTAATTTTCCGCTGCTGACTTTTTGTGATTTCTCTAAGAGACAAGACCAGGAACAATAAGGGTAAGTTCGAATACGTGATATCATAGCAGTGTGATTATGTACTCTAATTTGTAAATAAATGTAGGATTTTTGATGCATTAAAGAATATTAATTAAATAAGTAATAGTAATGCACAAATAATGAAATATACATATGATTCTTACCTACCTAGCTGCCAATTGGTTACTGAAGCCAGTTTCAGACACAAATTACAGACTTTCTTTGGTCTGTAGGTTCAGATAACAACAATTTATGTCCGTATAGAAATTTGTAAATGTAATAATAGTTATAGATAACTATTTTAAAACTGAACTGTCATTTAATTTAACGTACTTTTGTGATTGATTATATCTTGTTTTTAATTTCGCTGCGTAGGCGCCTTGTTATCTACTTTCATCGATATGTTGGTATTGAGTGGGTTTACTGGTTACCGGTATTAAAATACGAAGATACATTGCGAAAGATTACGCAAACCAATGAATAAGAAGAAGTTTTTTTAATGTATAAGCACAAAATAAATAAAATATCTGAATCGACTGCAGACACCGTTATAAATGCAAAATAAAACAATTTAGATAAATATCTCAAAAACATTCCTCATTAATTTAAATTTAGCCCATCCAGATTTTGCATATCAAACGGTTATTTTCGGAATAGTGCAAAATTTATATGTGTTTCTTAAGGAGGATAAACATGATATGATCGCCTTAAAATAGACATTATGATTGATATCATAGCTGTTGGAATCGACATAATACCTACATCACGGTGTAGGTGTGTTAGTTGAGCCAGGTAATTTGATTAATAGTACAAGTTCAAAATAACTTTCACTATAGACTATAGATAAATACGAGTATGAAGGATGAAACTTTCGCTAAGCATCTGAAGACTTTCCTTTTGAAAGAAGGTATTTTTATACTTACCTACACAGAGTAAAATTTACGCAGTTACACAGGTAATGAGAATGGACATCACGTGATGCGATCATATCTATTATTTTAAATGGCCGAATTTTCCAACTGTTAGATATCCTATCTAAGGGTAAAGTTGATGTAGTCACTAGACATCGACAGTGGAAAGGCAAAAACGCTAAAGCGCCACAACGCCTGGTGGCGTTTTAGCGTTTTTCCTTTCCACTGTCGACATGATCAAGTTGTAGAAAAGACAGAATCAAATTCCTTAGATAGGCTATCCGACTATTGGAATTGGATAATCAGGCCTAAAATTATCTTTTAAAATCTTAGAAAAAATGTGTATAATTGGTACGGTTTCACGATTATTCATAAATTGCAACATTGGCATTATTTAGTTTATCAACAATATGCATCTAGGGCCGCCTACACTAATCACCGAGGCGTCAATATTGCATGCAAGGTGTTGTTGTCAGCCGACATTAAACTGATTTATATCCTCATTAAAGTGCTACTTACCAATAGTAATATTTGCTAATCTTACGCCCTTCTCATTAAATGGTCTTAGGTTCAAATCCCATCTGACAATACCCACATAATTTAATTGTATAGTTTCTTTTAAATAAACATTTATTTTTTTCTAATCCTACTACATTTACCTTTACAAATTTGATGCATTCATAAACGTTATAAATAATAACTTTACTACTTTGATGTGGATATAATTCTTTTTTAAGATTAATGATCGCTCCGATAGTAAAAGTTCTCTTTGAAGATATAAATGTAATTAAGTACCTACCTACTGTATATCATATAAGCATTTGTGATATTTTAGGTATGGATTGCCCAGTTAACTACTTATCAACATCATTTTTACTTAAATGTGGTAAGTATCTGTTCTTGCATAAACTGCTTTTGTGAATATAAATATTAAGCTTATAAAACATAAACTTTTACTACTAAAAAATTGTCCGTCAGGTAAAAGTTATGTTACGTTAGGGACACCTGCTTCTTGCTTATGTTAAGATTAATTTATAACTAGCATAGTTATTTTGTTGTGCTGTTTGGTGTTCTAAATAAAATAAATAAATAAATAAATAAAATAAATTAATATTCCGAAAATCCAATCGAGATTTATTTAAACGAGCTTCGCCAATAAAATTAAATAACATGGAAAACGCTTTTAGTCGCTGTTCAGAATAATAAGGCAATATCCGCCCTGCTCTAGGGTGCTTCACGCGTCTAGCGTCTCTTCCGGGGCATTGCCTTTGCCCACATTTAGGGCGGAGAAAAAACAAGACGCCATTTTTTTTATCGCATTGCTTGCTACATACAAGTCTTTCTAAACAGTTCGTGATTTTTTTCTCCATATCTAAATGATGAGAAAATAATAAATGGGCCTCATTTTAATAAAAAATCTCTCCAGTATTATATTTTATAGTTTAATTATTAATATCCATTTTATAAAATTATTAAAAAAGAAAATGGAAAAAATTCTTCACCCGAGTGGGAATCGAACCCACGACCACTGCAATATCCATTTTGATTTAGATAGCGGTCAAATACTCAAATCAAGTAAAAAAACCTTCGCCGGCAAGTTCATGAGCGTCTAATTAAAAACTTATAGTCACGAAAGATAAACTACAACAAATATTATTTCTAGTCGAATGAACTTGTAGTTTATAAATTACAATTACGTCACATCGGATTTTAATTTCAGTTGTTCAATTACAATTATGCCAATTGACGACATACATTTGCTCTGGGCAATAATTACTTTACACGCGGTAGATTATGTACCTAAGTACCTATATTTGATTGGTGTGTAAATTTAACTAATGATAAAGCAAATAGAACATCAATAAATAAGTAGGGTTAGTTAATTAAACAAGAAATTTTATAATTATGCTCTTATGTATCCAGGATAGCTGGTAGAGAATGCCATTGATTGAAGGCATTGAGTTCGCCAAGGCATTAAATTTGTGGTGAAATAAAGAATTTTATCTATCCATCTATATTTAAATTATGATTTTGTTATAAAGATTAAATAATAAAAATTTATGAGGTATTTGAGGGAAATAATCTTGTATTTAAATTATATATGTATTCAGTATATTGTTCTCGATATTAGATATACACATGCAGTTACACTGGTATTACCAATCGAGGTGAAGGTGTTGTGATGGCATTATAACCAATTAGCGTCTTACTCACAATGTTTAAATTTACCTATATGTATTTACAAACAGTAAAAATATCTATATGCAAGTTTAGAACATAATACTGCAAGGAATATTAAAGACTTTATACTTCTTCTTTTTTCTGTGGCACTACAACCCTTTGTAGGTCCTGGCCTCCTCGATGATCAAAACTTTATACCTACTAACCATAAGCAAACTTTATACTAAGCAAATATAATATGAGACACGATGTTTATTAGCCCTAAGGCTCAACTAAACTTATTGGTAACTGGTAACATAGTATGTGACTACAAAAAAATAACGTGAACGTCGGTTTAGTTGCTCATTTGGAACTGTTAAAATTCACACATCGTATACATGTGTTAGATTTGGATGTGATAAACGATATTTAGTACTTAGAATCCAAATGTCTTTGAAATACAGATCGCTTTGTAACAGAGACATTTATAGTAGATAGTCAAGTACGAAAAAGGACGAAAACTGATAATTTAAAATAGAGTTCTTTAAAATTAAATCACAACGAAATATTCCAATAGTAATAGGTTGCTGATGAAAAGCTAATCGAGTAAAAGATGCCCTTTCAAATTCACCCTATCGAATAATAGGGTGCAAATTTGGAAAGATTGGTCTACCTGCGCTACTAACTAAACGAACTTCTATGGGCAGCGCAAGTTACGAGTATATTTATCATTTTAATATCTAAAACACTGTCTGTTATTTTGACTATTGACATTGAAGACCATCAAACAAAGGTTCTATCAAATATAATATTATTGGTACGCTCGCATTGTAAAACTAATTATAAAACATTAACCTTCGTCACTTATGTCACGAATAATTTAAGCAAACAACATAGATGCACGATTCATTTGTTTAACAAAACCACATTATAAATGTTACAGTGCATCTGTTATTTCTACCAATCCAAAAACAGAAATAACTTAAAGATATCGTATAAAAGGCAATGGGAACATAACGGAACTACACGGAATAGGATCTGAGATTAAGTAAAATAAACTTAAAGGCGAAAAGTAAACTTAACATAGATCGTTAAGTTTTTGCGTCACTCATGTTATACCTAATATAACGTTTCATCAATAAATGCTTATAAGTAGTAGGATTATATTAACCTGCAATAGTTTTCTTGGCATCTCCCAGTAGACAGTCATCCCTTAGAGCACAACAAAACTTCTTATTTTCCCTCTCAGCTGTCGCATTTGGCAGAAACATTGATAGAATAGCCACATCCTCATTATTTTCCCTAGCCCTTCGTATCCGGTCCTGGCCCACGGTTTTTGTTTTCAAATGTAACCTTGACTTAAAGTCATCACTTAAAACATCTGCCGACATTTTGGCTGTATAACTAAGAATATTGTGTTTTATTTTTAAAATGTTACGTTCGCGCGCTTTTTTTTCAACTTGACGCGTTCGTGTAGGCTTCGCGGCTAGCCGTGCAGTACTGATTGTTTTTCCTGCAAGCTATATGGCGGGGACAAGGTATAAGTATAAGGCTACGGTTGTCGATTGGACTCAATTGATCGAAAGATAAGACCCCTAAGATGGGACAGATCTCTTGTTTGAGGAAGTCGGTAATTAATATTGAACTATTAATCGATAGAGTTGACCCTTATTAGCGAATGGAGTAATCAACAGCAGAGTAATCAGCCTATGCTGAAGTTTTACTTTAGTTTGTAATGTATTTTTTGTTCGACTCTCTATCTATACATATAATAAAAATGTAACGGATCGCTGTCTGTACATGGAAGATATATATGAAAAAATATTATAGGAGACCTTTATCAACGCAATAGTACCCAAAACAATGATTTTTTGAATTTTTGTCTGTCGGTTTGTCCGATTTCGATGCAGTTTTCAGGAATATATTGTGACAGGTCCCACTTAACATGTAGGCTACTTTTTATCCCGGATAATTCGACATTTTGTTTTTTCTGTAGTCCAGGTGGACGGAGTCGCGGGCGTCCACTAGTTTTTTACTATATGTATTAACTCTGTGGGAACACAGGAGATATAATAATAAAGTATTTATTAAATCAATGAGATAATTCAAAATAAAATTGTATGTTACTACTCCTTTTATGTTGTCATTTTTTTCTTTAATTTTTTTTAACTTTTAAAAACCTGTAACTTTGGTATTTACTAACCGATTTATGTTATTTTTGCACTATTCGGTTTGTATTTGTAATATCTTTCGAATAAAATACAAAAAACTGTTTTTGTTGTCAGGCGCATATTGATTTTTTAAACCACAGAAAAATATTCCTTTGCGGATATTTGGAGATGACCATGAAAAGATAAATCTTTGATATCCGAATGTTAGTTAAGAAAGACAAATGGCTATGCAAAAAACAGTTACGTAATCTGAGAGAATTTTCATATAACCTAGCTATGAAAACAAAGGCTTTAATGTTACTACAACAAATATGAATCGGATAAGAAAGCGTCACGTGTACAAATGTATGTAAACTCACGTTCTACAACATGCCATTTTTTAAGATGCAGAAAAATTTTTTTAATATGCAATAAACCAAATAGCTATAAATAAACCAATCGAAATTGTTCAAAAATTCAGCTGTACGCAAAGGCATCATATACGGGAAAATAAAGCAGTTACCATTCATTTATATTAAATAGTACTTACTACATAACTTTTTACTATTTGTTCGTTAAGTTACTACTCATAAAAAAAACGAACTGTTTTATGATAGCAACATTTGGCATAAGTTTCCAGACATCTTCTAAGTCTGCTACAATAATAAATTCACCAAGTTAACATGCTGTGAATCACTTCGGCGTAGGTCGTAGTCACTCGTAGTGGAGCAGTTATGCGAATACAATAAATAAAGTTTGTTAGATCATAGTGGTCACAAAAGTAACTGACATCAATAAATCTTGCTCCGGAATCGCTTTATTTTTACTACCCAGAAACTGATCGACCTTGCTTATGGACTCTATATTCTTCAGTAAAATAAACAATGTATAGTTAAGTGCCTAAATTTTAAAGTTAAGCTAAACGTTTTAGGATCCAATTCTGAGATGAATCTTTTTTAATAGGGTACAGAGTGAGACACGCGAATTCATCGAGAAATAAAAAGAAAAACAAGAAAAAACTACTAGAGATTCCAATTTTCTTTTTAGGTTATAAAACAAATAAGGAGTCTTGAATAATAATGGCGGATAGGGGGCCATCACCCAGAGGAGGGGGCTGTCCGGTGGACGGAAGATTGACCAAAAAATCTACTGGATTGATCCCGCTCTGCAATTGATGCAGAGCTGCATCGCAAAGCTCTGCATCCAAGTCAGCCCCTGGTGAGCTCTGCGGTATGCCACGATGGGACCATGAGGTGGCAGGCCTCTCTGTTCCGACTGCAATGCGTAGAGGCCTGGGTGGTCAGTAGGTCCACATAGGTCTGGAAGATAAATATAAAGGTGCAGAAGGGCTTGGGATCAAATGTCACCCATTCAAGTCGAACGGCGCGTGCTTGTCGTCCCACTACGACTCCATAAGTGTGGGCGAGGGCCATTATTATCCACATTGTGTTTCATTGCAGACAAACACTCATAAATTGATCCTTATGGCTATAATTATAAGTCTAATACTTACCATTACGTGTCATCGAGCAAAAACGATCTGGTTACAAATTGCTAATATTATGAAATGCGACCACTTCATGAAATGCTCGACCATTTCATGAAATGATCAATTTAACAATATATATACATATGGGATACTTATGGCTATAATTTCCCGATATTGGGAATTCTTATTTTTTAACCGCTTACAATGAAGCTGAAATCGGGTGTTCATTTAAAAACGGACGAAATTCGACAAACCATTTACATTGAAGCTGAAATCGTCTTCGTAAATAGGGGACAAACGGGAATTCATAGTTTTTACAGTATACAATGAAGCTGAAACTTATTGCGAGGTAGAACGGATTTCCCGTAATATTTTTTCAGGATGTGAATTGAGTTGAGCATTTCTGGGAACGGAGCCAAACGTGTGATAACGTATAGGCTCTGTACCAAATACTAGTATCTAAATAAAGTTAATACGCATTTAAATCCACAGGATTGGTAGTAAGTAATAATGAATTTAAAGCTTACAGATTTATCGAGTTTTGTCCGTAAAATATATATGACATTAGAAATCATGCCAGAAATCGAGACGTTTTCAATACTTACATATAATATAACATCCCAATTACATATCAGACAAAATATTTTTAATTCCGTGAAGTAGAACCAACCACTTCTGTAGATGTTTGGAACCACAAACTTGAAAATAAAATACAGACAGACGGCAGTATTATTATAAGGTATAGGTAGACACGTAGATGTAAATACAGATTTAGCTTATGCACAGATTGTATCAGCCCATTCAAGTGATGAATGGTGTCAAATAAATATTCATGAGGCAAGTTGATTTTTGTTTTGGGTGTATGGCCAGAATGATGATACACTGGTACCATTAATATTGATGTCATCCGGCATTGTTTTATATAAAAATCATAGTCAGACAGTAGCAAAAAACAGGCCCATATCTGCCCACACACGTAGCGTCCTATTTTCAGTCCATCCTTATATTCATTACCTAGAAATAGATTTGGATATCTTGATTAATTTTGAAGGGGATAGTCAAACCTATGTAATAAAAAAATATTAGATTCTGCTTAGTGGTAAAGAACTGTGCTTTCAGATATAGTGAAGTATCTATAAATGCAGTCGTAACAACCGTTGCTCTGTTTGATTATCGCGATTTACCTAAATGATGTCATGGTGTTCCTTTTTTAAAGTAGAATATCGTAGGCGTGGTTTTTTTTCCAATTTGATCAAAAAATTTGTAAATTTAAATTCAGTGTACGCGTAAATTCATGTATTTATGCGTACACTGAATTTAAATTTACAAAATTTAAACTCATCTTAAATTTAGATATTTTTACGTAAGTTTAGGTTTAAGTGTGTGACTGCCAGAATCGACCAGAATAAACTTTCTTTTAAAACTGCTTTCAAACGAGAAGTTTAGTATGTACTATATAGTTAAAAAGTTAACTGGCAGAAAAATAATAGATAATACAATATCTACTAATGATTATTCGAAAGGCGCATCATTCATTAGATTACCTACAAAAATCTTAATTGAATTTACTGTTATCGTAACAGCAACCTAGACAGCTTCATTAGAGCAGATTATATAGTCTTTTAGCCTCATTTGGGTTTCAAAATTACAGCAGTTACAGTGTAATCAATGTAATAATGGTTGAATCACTAATCACTTCCGTGTAACACTGGCTCCTCAACCTTAGACTTGGTGTCATCATCAGGTATAGATGTCGTGTGGGCGTCGTTGAATAGCGTTTTCGATTATTTTGTAGAAAAACAGGTGACATGTGACATAATGCTTATTGTTGGGTAAAATTGGTACTTTATCGATTGATGATTTGTTTGGTTTGAGTAATGCTCAATTATTATACAGGGTGTGGGTGACAGCCAGGTAAATACTAAAATGCTAAATAAGTATCATTCTGTTGAGTTATACGACAGTGTTATAACTCGCAGGAAATGAATTTTTGGTTTGATTATCAGTAGCCTTTGCTTTCCGCGCCAATTGTATTGAACGATCTTGTGACTAATTAAATGGACTTATTGGTTATTCTGTGACACATTGCTGTTTTTTGGATCACTTGTAACTCTCTATTAGGGTTGATCAGGTTTTTTAACTTTTTGGGAGCAACTTTTTTTTGAAATTTTTTTTTTCGTTTAAAATTTTATTTTTGAGTCATTATCTGAGGCCTCAATAAACGGACTTATTATTTTCCTGAAAATATTTTTAAAAAATCGGAAAATTTTGGAACTATCCTGCGAAAATTTTCTGTGTTTTCCACCTCAGAATCATGGTCTGGAGTCAAGGTATGAATATTTGCCTGGCTGTCACAAACACCCTGTATTGATACAATAGATAAGTAAGTATACTAAATAAAAATTCAAAGTTTTCGTGCATTTTTACTGTATGCACCAGATTTTATCAAAATTATTATTATCATTGTATTTACCTTACGAGTTGTGCCTCTCGTAACTTGTCTCGTGATCGAGGCAGGGATATCTGTTTCACTTAACTGTAGCGAGATTGATTGTTAAGCGGCGCGGCCGTAAGGATTTTAATGCATGTGATGTTATGTTGGTGTGCCTAATCTTAATAACTAAATAAATAAATTCAGATATTCCTTTACAAGATTCTATAGAATTTTGTGAATACACGCTTTAAGTATAAGAAATGCCAATGCAAGTAAGGAAGATAAATTAATACCTGCACAAACAACACTGTAAACTACCGTTGTATTAAATGAGAATACAACATATTCGGCGATGACTAAGAACCAGATGACCCAGGCTAATTGGACTCTTGTAAAAAATCTCAGACAGATGTAGGTATTATTTGTAAAGCCGAAGGTTAGGCGCGGATTAAATACGTCCTTGCTATTGGAACTTAATAACGAACTCTGTTTAGTATATTTTGTGTGAAACTTGGAGCTTGTATACTTGGATGAAAGAAAAACCAGATTATCAGAGGGCTTAAGCCCTACACTAGTAACATTATTTCTCGATAGAATCGATACAGGTTCCTTATCGAAACTTTACCTCCAACAGGATGTCTTCATTTAGCGCGTATTAGTTAACTAATGTGTTAAACTCTTATTTAGTCACCAAATTCACTAGTTTACTTAGAGGATAAACAAGGCAGTTTAATAATAAAACTTGCAAAGAATTTCCAGAAAAATTTGTCACTTTATAAGTATTTGGATAGTATAGTGAAATCAAATTAAGTTTCTAACTGACCACAAGTAGGGAACAAGGAAGCTGTATAGTCACAGACAGACAGAGGGCAAACCGCAAACCAATTGGATTGATTCCATTACAAGAATTACATGGCTTCATGTGATTTATATGTGTATATAGTTTGTAGTATTGCTTGTTTTTGTACTTATATCGGTTTTGTTTAAATTTTGTAAGTTTGTGATCTTGTAACGTTATTTAGTTTTGTCATGAATGCATTATTTCCTTTTTATCTTCATCATGGAACTTATAACAACACAAACTTTTTTCAATTCCAATAAAAGTTAATAAAAAGTCAATTCTTTTGGCCACGTCTACAATTTCGAAACATTATGTTCATGTCGAGGCTGCAGCAATGCCAGTGGCCACCGCTCCACCTTACAAGTCCTTATGTAGAGCGAACGAGAATGCCTTATGTGGGCACAAGCTGGTGCGAACGAGATTTACGACTAGGAAGTGAGAGAGAAATTATTATCTTTTGTTTGAGGATATCCTAATAGCAGTTTTGTTAAGATGTTTTATTCAACGCACTATAAAAGGAAAAAAAAATGTAGTGCTATTATGAATAAAATAGTATATTAACAATTGATTAAAACAAATTATTATTATACCGTTTTATATTTCCCGCGACGCCAACCGATTGGACTACAGCAGATGTATCTACGGATTAATTATGCTAACTTTACGAGAATGAAATATTTTTCTTATATGTAGCTGATTTCTCAAATATAAACAAAAAATCTTCTTTGGAGATCACATATTTTGCTCTCTTAAACCTTGATCAAGACAGATATCCTAAATGTTAGAAATGTGAGGAAACACGTAGTCTCTGTGAAAGGAAATAGTCTATGTATCGATATTTAGTTTTTTCTACAGTCCACGCGGACGAAGTCGCTGGCGTCCCCTATTCAGCCACAAAACAGAAAGCACTCACCAGCACGGAACACCTCTCCACATCCATCGCAGCGGCTGGCGAACTGGGCATCGTAGCAGTTGCCGCAGTAGATCTTGTCGAGCTTGGAGCCGAATTGCTTGTCCACCAGCGACACGCGGCACTTGGCGCAGAGGAAGCACGCCTCGTGCCAGTGCTTGTCTTTGTACGACAGGTCCTGGGGGAGGAAGGTTTATTAGTTTTTACATACACTTGGCTGTGTTCCCGAAATGGGGTAGCCAGAACAGCCGGATCATGAAGGAGATACCACAGTTTATTATAGCGGAGACGGGGGTAAATGATCTATAAGAATTATTAATAAAGAAATGAAAAAAATTCTTCATCCGAATGGGAATCGAACCCACGACCACTGCAAACCGTGCCAACCGCTCTAACCACTGAGCTACCGGGTCAATTACTCGGATGACGAATTTTACCATCTCTTTTCTAAATTACATATTGGCAACGTTATTTTTCATCCCGATAGCTATACACTAGCCAAATCTCGGCAACAAAGCTGAATCCCTCAGCACAATGTTTAAAGATGAAACGATCAACCATATCCTAACGGATTATATTAATGGAGAAGTGTTTTTATAAATTTATCTTAGTCTTATTATATATTATAAAATTATTAATAAAGAAATGGAAAAAATTCTTCACCCGAGTGGGAATCGATCCCACGACCACTGAAAACCGTGCCAGCCGCTCTAACCACTGAGCTACCGGGTCAATTACTCGGATGACGAATTTTACTATAAGATCTATAAGAAGTTTATCGCCTAAGAGAATGACCGAAATCCTTAGTCGACTCTTACTTAACCCCGCATCAGCACAGGAATATTAGTCTTTATTCTATACACAAAAGAGTAAGGACAGAGTTTTCGGTCAGATAGCTTATTATCGGATAAAGATAATGCTGTCTATTTTGATCAAGCTTTCGAGAAAGACAGCATCAAATTTATTATTCAGATAGGCTATCTGACTATTTGAATAATCGTCCCCTAAATAGCCAAATCGTTTTGGCGGATAATACAAACATTCCATTGTTAGTGTGTGGTAGGTACCCGGCGTGTTTTCTATACAAATTGCGGCATTTGCATGCAATTTTAAAAACCCGCGTGCATTGTGATAATCGCAAATCTTAACTCTGCAAAACATTTCCCCAGAAAACCAAAAAACATACCTAAACCAGTTACTTAGAACTTGAAATACAGATTCTACTGGGAACGGTGGAATATTTTTACATAAATATCACCTTGACTAGGGTTCGACAAGATAGTCCTTGCAAAATAAGAGCCGAAGAAAATCCTAGAGCAATTTCAGGTTTAACAAGACAAAGAGATTTATGTCTATAGTAAAATGACAGTAGTTAGTGCGAGCGCTACAGTTATTTGAATACTGATGTTATCGCTACATCAACTACACATTAACATAGAAAAGCGAGCATTTAAAGTAACTATAAGTAGAACTGTGTGCCCTATTTTCAGTCGTGTATAAACCTGGATTCGCAAAAACATTGATTTGAATACTCGTTCTGATGTTATCTCTACTAATATTATAAATGCGAAAGTAAGTAAATTTGTTACCTCTTCACAATTTATTAAGTCAACCAATCTTCTTAAAATTTTTAACAATATAGTAAGTAACTATAGTTGGGAACACAGAAGGAATACGGCACATTATGTAGTTCACGCGGACGAAGCCGCGGGATGCACCAGTTATAAAAATAAAAGTAAGTTTTTTAAGTATATAATACCTAAAATTACAAAGCTTTAGTAACAAAACATGACCTCATCTAATAAGTATGTTTTTATACAATTCCAAAATAGACCCAATTAAATTTTCCATCACTCTGGTAATTCCAAGGAACGTTTATAGCAAAAACCACCGCCATATGTGGCCGAGTTTTCCGCCGAAACGGAGTCTATACTACATAAAGAATAATGGAAATCGTTTAACGTAGGAGGCAACTATAACCTCCTGAATAAGACGATATGATATTCCAATTGTTCTGATGTTTACTCTACGCGGCATTTTAATGCGATCTAACCACAATTATTGCTCCATCAAAAGCTTTTATGATTACCAGTATTTCTGACGAGGAGCGTCCTATAATCGAAACATTTGTAAATTACGATACATCGTTTGCGTCATCTTACTCCAAACTATTTTGAAGTCATGATTCATTATATACGATATGAGATAAACAGCCAAAAGCACGCATTCGCATATAATATTACATTTCATAGTTCACTGACCAAGTAACGAGTTTGGGCACTTTAAAGATGTCCTGGCCTTAAGATTTGAAGTAAACAGATTTGTCATTTTCAGGTCACTTCATCTATGCTTCAGCCGCGGCCTAAATAAAAATTCAAATGAATGTTGTCGCGTTGACGGCGTATCCAGAGCGTTCAGGTTTCAAAATAAAGCTCCCCTTATTCCCGGAGTTATTCCTGGACACACTGAGAATAGCTAGAGAGCCGACATTTAAAACTGAATGTCGTAATGTCAATAAAATATGAACGTTTATTTTGGCCGATTACGAAATCCATAGTGTAGTTTGAATCACGTATAAATCTTAGAAGAATCGCCTGATGGGTCCACCCATGGCTACTCAAGGTTGCCTCGAACCGAGAATATCCAAAATTACTCGGTATCTAGCCCAGAAATAGTTTTAGTTGTTACAGCGGCTAGTTTGTTTTCGAAAAAGCGTTTGCCAATTTGTTACCGTCATGTTCGGATTGCATAAACAACACCAATATGACGTGAACAATATCGCTTATTGTATTTACTTCAGCACTAAAAACATGCTAGCAAACCAACATAGATTACTTATTGGTTTGCCGAAAGAAATCTCTAGTGGGGACATTACCTAGACATAATTTTATGGATTTTCTTCAATATGTATTTTATGCATGAACAGAACTTTACGATGAACGCGACGACTTTACGATAATTTTAGATAGCGAATTTTACACTAAATTGGATTGCCGGCGAGAATCGATCTCTGGAGTAATGCCTGTAAAGTGTTGACGAGTTGCAGCTGCTCGGAGAGGAAAAGTCATTGGTGGAGATGAATGTATAGTTTGGCTTGCGCGTTGTTTGCGCTTGGCAGCGCTCGCCGGGCCGTGTGCAGAGGTACGCCGCGGAATCTGGGACGGCTGGAGTGACATTACTAAATTTGATCGCTAACAAAGCTACAAATGCCGCTGAAGATTCTATTACTATATAACTAGTCTCTTTGGAATGAGAATCATTTTAAGAGTGGATAAAGTTGATTGGATAATTACTGATGAAAGTTTATTCACTTTACAGTAACGACAAATCACTTTTAGACTGACCGTAAAACGATTTCAGGTTAACGATCATCAATTACAAAATCCACATGACTTTGACATGATTTCGTTGGAAGATGTTTAATTATAAATTGACTTAAAAGCGTTTTATCGGTAACTCCGATGAAAAATAAACAGATAATTCACCGTGTCGCATTCCCGAGGTTTTGTGCCAATTTTTGTTTACATCAAGAATAAGATAGCACCGGCATAATTAATTACAGATGTATGTACCTACATGTTCGAATAAATTTAATAGCGTTATAAATAGACGCTAAACGATGATAGGGTACGATTGTTTAATTTCATTTATCATTTTAATCTAAGATCATCGTAGGTATTACAATTTCGATAGTCATAAATCATCATCATAGTACTTAGAAGTGCATCTAATGTAAATTGACATCAGCTTAGCATCCGTAAACAAACAAATATAAAACAATACCTACAAGTACCTATATAGGTACTTTGTGTCGTTTGTCTGATTAATTGGGAATGTAGCTACATCTTGCAGTTAAAGAAGTATCTAGTAATCTTAGCTTCATAATTCTATTTTATCTCTAAAGAGAAATATTCTTTGGAAAGCACTTTGAAAGCTGCAATGAATTCAATTATTGATGATTGATAATATTTCCAATAAATAGAACCAACAATTTGAAGAATACTCTGGTTAAAGCACTAGGACAATCAATTCCAAAGGTATTTTTTATTATATTCTATACAATCTCCCACGATTAATCTCTTTCAGCGCTGGCATAGCTCCCAGTACACAAATCATCCGTGAATAGCGTTTAAACAAAACAAAGGCTGAAGTTCTAAAAAAGTTTTTGTTTATGTGCCCTTAGTTGTTATTTACCTAGCAATAAGTAACGAGATGACGGATACTAGTGATGATTGGAGAAAGAGTACAAATTGCGCCAATCACAAGTGGAATGGAAACATCAGGAAGAAAAAGAAGAGATGGTATTTACCTTAGAGTCAATGCCGATGGTCTTGTTGCATTCCTCGCAGCCATTGGCGAAGACGCTCTCGTAGCACTTGATGCAGTAAGGGTGCTCATCCCTGAGGACATAGCGCTGCCCGGTGAGGGACTCGTCGCACTGCCAGCAGCAGAAGTGGCCGCTGTGCCAGTCCTTGTTCATCGCCTTGGTGTACTCGCCACTGAAAATTAGCTGGGGGAGAAAGTTGGTGGTTATTTAATTGAAAAACAAACATGATTTTTGGAACTTCTTGGTTTTGAGAGATCTGGTGGTTATTTGATTGAATAACAAACATGATTTTTTGGAACCGCTTGGTTTTGAGAGAAGTTAAGTTTTGAAGACTTTATTTAGGGTATCTAGGGACTTAATTATTGTGGTATACTATATACCTACATACATGTTTTGATAATGATAAAATGGTAATGGGCAGGTGACTGAAATTACGACCTTACTCTACCTAGATACATCAATATAGTAATCCAATGAATATAATGTAAACAATGTAGTTTTTAAGCATAGTTATATTACTCCATAGATATATAATCTATAGATCAACATCGGATCGAAGTATTTTAAATTCAGTGTAAGATGTAAATATGAAAGGACTAGGCGCTGATGTTATGTTATATTCAAAAGAAAGATTTTATTCACTTTAGGGTGTAATGTGGTGTTAAGTACTCAATTTACATTGATATTTTAATGACCGCAGTAGACAGGTAAGTTTAAAAAACGTAGCTGTATCTAATTAAATTTGAGCTGTAAAACATAACAAAAAATTGTAGTAGCTACCTTAAATTAGGTCGGGTATGTGAGGGTGGCCAAGGGACGAAGCCTAACATCATCAAACATATAAATGTACAGACGCATATATGCATATCACTGGATGAGCGCGAACGAACGAAATAGACACTTGTCACACAGATACTGCGACTGCACTCGCGCGGTCAAGGGTTTGGCCACCAGCACACATACCCGTCGTCGTTGGTCGCGGTGGTGTTGGTCTGCTCGACCTCGGTGACGGTGACCTCGCCATCCTTAGACTCCCTACGCTTCGAGGTCTTCTTGACCTTCCTGGTTTTGCGCTCAGTAGTGGTGTACTGGACTTGGACGTCAACGTCGGCCATGGCAGAGGGTTGCTGCCTGATTTTGCTACACGATAACACCGGACGCGGTCGCGACCCGAATTCGAATGGCACCGATGCTGAATCGAAGGAATTATTCCAGAATGTTTAGCGGGGCACAAACGCGTCGGTGGGGGTTTGGGATTTAAATTTGGAAGAGTGACGGAGAGGGCAGGTGCGCGGGCGGCGTTTCGTGCGGAGCGACCGCGACATGAGAATCGCGTGTTTCCATCGACCTAAGAAGCTCCAGACGGGAGTCGAGAGCCGACGACGCCGCCCTGGCGCTAACTATTATTCATTTTGGAGGGCGAAACTATCGAGAACGTGGCATAACATTCCCTTATCATTTTGGCTAGATTTCAACCAGCACTCGAATGCAATTGGCGAGCGATTCACTCTGCGTCTGGTCGACCGTAATATAATCGACACATAATTATGCTTATAATTAGCACGGCCTATGTAATGTATTACACATAAAACGCATACCCGTATGAAAAGTTAGTCGTAGTAATTACCGATCTGAAGAAATCACGCGCATTTGTTTAAATATAACATTGCCAAAATAGTATTATCTGCCTTGTAGATTTACTTATTTCTTTATTGAGCCTCTGCCATACTCCGTAAATGCCAGGATATGTATATATAATTGTTTCATATTG
Source organism: Carposina sasakii (assembly GCA_014607495.2). Classification (NCBI taxonomy): domain Eukaryota; kingdom Metazoa; phylum Arthropoda; class Insecta; order Lepidoptera; family Carposinidae; genus Carposina; species Carposina sasakii. The sequence continues at coordinate 13,556,596 of CP053153.1, forward strand.
AGTTGATTTTGAAAAATACTTCTACCGGCCATAAACTATCTGCGGTAGTAAACTCTATAAAAGATCGATGTCGTTTGAGCTATAGAGTAGGTATCGTAGCTCTTTAATCACAGAAATTGAAAGTGAGGAGTCGTACATGTATAGTTTCAGCCGTATGTACCAGTATCAAAACATATTTCCACCCGAAATCCTGAACCAATTTGAATAAATTCGCATCAACTAAATACATAGTATAATTAACCGACCTTATTATTTTTGAAAGTGGCCATAAAATTGTACTATCATTACTAGAACTGTATTCATATGTGTACATAATCTAGCTTACGTGGATTACGAACAACAATGTATGTCACATCGAGGTGTCTATGTTAGATACTAACACGTAACCTAGGCTTGGTATTACAAAAAGGCTAAGTACGGACAGTGGATTCATCCTTTTGGCAAGCTCTTGTCATGTCACATTATAATTTCGTTACAAAACTTCATGAACCTTTCACTATTTATCGGCTACTCAGCCAGAGTCAGGTGCTTTCGCCGGACTTCTCGCGTTGTCGCGTCGACGGACCTATAGCCACAAGTTCTGATGATTAGGTATATTTATGTACGAGTGACAGAGATAATAAATGAGGGTTCACTGTACTAATCTCCACGTAATCCGCGTCCATAGTTGAATGAATGAATGAAATATTTTATTTTTCTGATTTCCGGCAATACAATGATATTATACTATGTATGGTGTCTAACAATGGTAATGTCCGCGAAAATCTGCCTACTTAGGCGTACAAATGTTTTTTTTTTATCAGAAATAGTCACAAATTAATTAAACGCAACCTTAGTAGACAAATTTTACATAGCATGTACGTTTCATGGTATTATACGGAAAACCTTTAGTACGATGAGTAATTCTACATATGCTCACGCAGGTTTGTAATCCAAACATTTAAAAATCAATAGCCTTCAGAATGTCTAGACAAATTGAAGCAGCCGGTCGATGTGCCCGAGCTGGCTGCAAGGTCTGGGTCAGTTCTTCATTCACATTCTCAGCTCTATTTTTGTGTTTCGCTTACGTTTCGAGGTACATCCCAGAACACCTGGCGTAGTCATATCCCTT